>JAWWNH010000066.1:44805000-45405000 GCA_034641385.1 Darevskia mixta
AAGGCCCTTCCCATTCTTCCGGACCTTCTCACAGCACTTCAGGCTTGTCAGCACTTGGCCATGCATATACCTCCACTAGTTCCTTGCCAGGCAGTTCCCTGAATCCAGCACTCTCTAGCCTCTCCTCCTTGAGCTCTTCTCTCAACAGCTCTCCTTCCATCGCCCCGCATGGCTCATCTGCTCCAATAGCCCCAGTATATAATGCACTTCCTCCATTCACTTCACTGGCCAGCAGTTTTGCTTTTGCCGGCAACCCAGCACTTACCCCAACGGGGTCTCTCTTGCCCATTCCACCTACGACTACATCAGGCATTCCTGCTCCCCATGTGAGCTCTGCGACCAGTGCCCTCCCGACGCTCATTGCTTCAGCGGCTGCTCCAGCTCCACCATTCCCCCTTAACTTGTGCAGCGCCGTCCCTTCGCTGTTTTCTGTTCCTCAAGTACCTCTAGGCTCATGCAGCTCATCCTTCCCTCCTTTCCCTGTCTCTAACACTCCCTCTGTCACTCCTGCTCTCCCTTCTTTCCCTGGGCTCCAGGCATCTTCTACAGTAGCAGCAGTTGCACCACTGCCGGCAGCTGCCACAGCCCCATCTCCAGCTCCAGTGCTGCCAGGGTTTGCCTCGGCCTTTAGCTCAAACTTCAACTCTGCACTTGTTGCACAGGCCGGGTACGTTGTTGCTCCAAGAGGTCAGGGGGTCTCTTTGGCAAATTGTTGATTATCTTTAATGGTGGTTGTGAAGTTCTAAACATAAGGATAATGAAGTATTGATAACTTGTTTTGAATACCCCGTTTCTTGGCTCTCTGTGTTGCAGGCTAAATTTTTCAACACGGGCAGAGACCTGTCTATAAGTTTGTAATTTCCTTTAAACCTACCCTACTAACTTGATAAGAACTGAATGTCTTCCTGCTAGAGGATATATGGCTCTTAAATTTGTACTAGGTTCCTTGAGAGAAGTCCTAAAGTAAGAACCAACAAATATGGCACTGGGCTGTATATTACACATAACTGTTGTCTGAGGTAGTCAAACTCCAAATATCAGACATTGGCAAAACAATTTCCACATGCAAAATCCCTCTTGGCAAAATGATAACTTGTCTATTCAGTGCTTGAGCACACAAATAAATTTGTGCATACGGTATTTAAATTGTAAGAGTTATATGCCACATAGTGCCAAGGTGAACATTCAGTTTGAGCAAGGCTTTCTCCTTGCACAATCAGATGTTCTTCCCTACCTCTTCTCCCCTTAAATTGGTTCTGAGGGTTCCCCTAACCCCCCCAGAGCAGATTTGGGGGAAGCATGGGATGTGCAGGGGAAAGAGAGGAGGTAACATCCTGTTGTGCTAGTGCCAATCCTTGCACTAATGCAACTATTTAGTTGTATATAACCTTATGATCATAGCATAGAATCTAATCACTATAAAACACTTTGGAATTTTGTATATTTAATTGTTGCTGCAGTGTCTGGAATTTAACATGTTCTACCTCTGATTATTTTAGCCTGACTTCTGGGCTTCAGGCCCCTGGAAATACAGTTTTCCCTGGACTCCTCTCTCTTCCTGGCATCCCTGGACTTGCCCAGAGTGCTACACAGTCTTCCCTGCAGGAACTTCAGCACAGTGCAGCTGCACAGTCTGCATTACTGCAGGTAAATACAGAACATAAAAGGAAGATATAGGCGCTTTCTGAATTGGTAACAAAGGACAAGGAAACTGCAAGAACTCCATGCTAAAGGTTCCAATGCCTGCAATGATAATCAGTTAAGGAGATGTCTGCAAATGTATATGCATGCTTTATTCTGGTTAGACAAGAACTTGGTACTAGATTATAGGAACTAGGGAAGGAAAATCTGGGCTCATTTTATATTAGTAGAGTGGAGTCAGAGGGGCTATTGCCAGAATCTTAGTCCGCAGACTCAAATGTGCCACCCAGATATCTTTTAAGCCTTTTGTAGTTAACTAGCCATGTCAAAGTGCAAGTAGATAAATAGGTACCGCTCCGGCGGGAAGGTAAACGACGTTTCCGTGTGCTGCTCTGGTTCGCCAGACACGGCTTAGTCATGCTGGCCACATAACCCAGAAGCTGTACGCCGGCTCCCTTGGCCAGTAAAGCGAGATGAGCGCCGCAACCCCATTGTCGTCCGCGACTGGACCTAATGGTCAGGGGTCCCTTTACCTTTACCTAGCCACTTCTAACAGGTTTTTTCCATAACCATGAGGATAAAGCGTGCTATTAAAATGAAAGTGACAACCCCCCCCCCACCCCCGGATTTTGTGACAACTGATCATTACAAGTCCTGTAATGCTTGCAATCATTTATGCCTCAGTATGCATCACACAAACATTCATTTACTTTCTAAGCGTTTATATCTTGCTCCATCCCATGCGCAGGACAGCTAATAGCAAAACTACCAATCCAACTCAATTAAAATTCTAAATGAGTGAAATTCATGTTTTCAGGGTTGGGAGGGTCTGAAAATGCAAAATAAGTTTATTCAAAGATGTAGATTGTTTTGTTTGCCAATAAATTAGTTTAAAACAGTCTTCCGTAATCATCCTTATTTAGAAATTCTAAATTTTGCATAAACTAAATAGGTTAAGAACCAAGTATGCAAATATAAACAAACTAAGAGGAGCAAGGGCCCTGCTTGTGGTCTTCTTTTAAACATACTGTTTTGTTTTGTTTTTCTTTAAAGGCACACACTGCATCTGCTCTGGAGAACTATGCATCCCAACCAGATGGTTTTACAACATATCCCCCAGCACCAGGAACACCTGGAGCCCCCTTTTCCTTACAGGCAAGTCTTCCGCAAAGTGGATGGCAATAAAGAGCATCTTTTCCATCCAGCAGAGTAACCGCCCTTTGAAGAAAGCAGTGATGGCTTGGCAAAGTCCCTGATGATGCTTCCATTGAAGGCTTTGGGGGGTGGGGGTGGGAGAGGAAAGGATACATGAACCTCAGTGTGTAGCACTCAAGAGGAAGAGAAGAGGATTCAACGTAGCTGTTATTTCCAGGCTACAAAAAACTGGACTATTTTTTAAAAAACTTTTTATCAGTAATACAACGCACTGACAATTTTCTATTCCCTTGTAAGTAAATGAGGTTGAGAGCCTTTGGACCCTCATAGGATCTTTTAAAAATGCAGATATTATTGATCCTTCTTTTAAACTAATAATTTGCTGTGGTATCCGTGTCACACGTTCTCAGGATTTATTCTCTGCAATGCATGTTGTATGTGTATTTGATAAAATGGAAATGTAGGTCAGGCTCCCTCTTCGCACATGCTCAGACACCCCACTCTCTTCAAGTATTAAGTCTTGTGTGTCTGCGAAGCACCGTTCATTGTCATCCTTTGATCTCGTGCCTATTGTATTATTTTTATTGCCTTTCCCATCAAGATCCACTCAGATATTTGTCACTGGAAGTAGTAATATTTATCAACTTGAGCTTATTCTTTACACCTGCATGCATCCTACCATCTATCAGTATTTCTTCACTTTTCTAGGATGCCAGAAACACTGCTATATATAGGTATATTGGTTTTTTTAAAAACTTTATGCAAGACCAGATTTGAGAGTACAATTCTTTTAGGTCATGTAAGAGATCATGGTTTGCATTCTGTAATTAACTTGTATTTTGTGTCCCATTCATGGTAATGTTTCCAATGCATCAATTATGTATCAAATGTTGCCTAAAATGTCGAAGACCTGCTGATTTGTGAACCAGGTTTCCTTTTTCCTTTCCTTTTTTTTGGCTGGGGTGGGGAGTAAGAAGAGAACTAGCTTATAATGCCTGTACTGTGGATAAGAATGAATTCTGTGGTTAAATTCTGAAAATGTAAATCTATGAAACATATACACAAAATAAGAATTGTACAAATACTGAAACTGGGTTTTGCTTCCCCCAATTACACTCCAGGTTACAGATACCAATATAAGACAAAAAGTTTAAAGCGTTTCCATCTCTAGCTAGGAGTTATGCAACACAAAATAGGCTCTTGCTATATTAATGAAGTGCTCTATACTGTTTAGCATCTATAGCGATGAGTAGAAAAAGCCACAATATTATATCTTTTTAAGAAAGTATTGATCATGTTCTAGAACTACAGTAGAGATGATACTTGATTTTGTGTTTTTAATGTGAACTCTAGGTAAGAATATCTTGCTGTGCATAGCTTAACATCCCTTTTTTCTAAAGATGGGAGTCTACTGGAAGGTAGAGGCTTTCCACAAATGAACAGGCATGAAGAACACTAATGTGTGTGTATATATATCTGTATTTTTATAAACTTTTTTAAAAAATAAAATGTGTAGCAATGGTACACAAGTTTCTAAAGTAGACCTGAATAAAAAAAAAATCTTTACAAAACGTCTTACATAAACAAATCCATGTGAGGTGATTTAATTAAGGCAAATGGTGTGTACTGTATATAGCTTTTGAGGCAACAGGGCCCCTGTAAAAGACAGAAATTCATTGGAGAGTATTAAAAAGAGAGGAGCTTGAAGAGGTGAGCTTCTGAATACTTTGTGGAGATAAGTGCCTGGACTGGATTGAATGGAGTGAAATTTTATGGGCTGTGTGGAGCTGCCACAGCTGAAATTTTAAAAATCTCCAACTTACCTTGGAGGGCTTATCTTGCAGGTTTTATTAGCAGTACTGTATCTCCCAAATAAACGAATAAAATCTCAGATCCATGGTCTGTGTCCCATAGTATTTAAATTCCACACTTTGACATGAAAAATAGTGACTGCAAGCTATCACTGCTGCCTTCTGCTTGACATCTGTTGCCTTGAATGCAAGGTTTCTGTAGAGAATTTTAAGCATAAATTGTATGCACTTGGTTCTATCAAGTGCATCCTATGCTTGAATAAAGGAAAAGCTCTGTAATTTTATTTTAATTTTAATTTATTTTTTTGGAGTGGGGCTCAGGGCAGCCATAAGACCTGCACCAGCAAGTTAGTACTTCCAGGATGCTGGGGAAGACTGACCATCATTGTCCTCCCCAACATTTCTCTTCTCTTGCTGCCAGCCTCCTCTGGAGTAAAGGATACGGGAGCCAGGTTGTATGTCATCTAACCTGGCTTCCCTCTGAACTGTATTTAAGCCAGGCTCCTTGGGAGTGCAGAAATACCCGAAACTTTATTGTCAGTTAACTCTTGCTTTGTATTTAAGTACTTAGACCTAGGGATTTATTTTTTTTAATGTTGAATTTATTCTGTGTTTGCCCATTCGCTTTTTTAAATCCACTGATGGGTGTTTTTGAATGTTTGCCGCATAGCCCAGCTCATTGTGGACAGCGGCACTTCAGTAAACGGCGGCCACCCAATCCCCGCGCAGGCGCATTTTCCGGCTGAACTCTCGGAGCAGCGGTTTGCGCGTGCGCGCTAGGTCTGTTTCTCGGTCGTCGCGAGCGTCGCTGTTTGCCGCGCATGCGCTTTGCGGGCTCTGGTGAGAGAAGGCTCCCGGCTGAGAGATGGAGGCGGCGGCGGAGGAGTTGATGCCGCGGCTCCTGCCTGTGCAGGACTGCGACCTCTCGGAGGACTTCGACCCCACCGTGCCCCCCAGAACACCCCAGGAATATTTAAAGCGGGTCCAGTAAGTGGGCGGCTGGCCGGGTGTCTGTGGGCGCCCCCTTGGTAGGTCGGGGTGGGGAGCGGGGCTGCTCCGGGGAGCAGAGGGAGCGGGCTGGGATCGCCTACCTGCCAGACCCTTCGGGGGAACAGAGATTCCCATAATGTTTTTCACTGCCAAGTGGACCCTCATGCACACCTGGGCATGGCGGCTGCTGCTTCCAACGTGCTTGCAGTTTGCATAGAGCTGATCAGGGCAAGCGCTTCTTTTGATGGCCAGATGTGTGTGCAGTTCTGTCGGGATCGGGTCGTTTACTTCCCAGAGGCTGGCTGTAGGCCACTATTTATTTATTTTAGCACATTTCTTTTTCTCTCCCCCCCCATCCTACATTAGGAAGCAAAACAGTTTTGTCGTCTTAAATTTTGACATACAGGAACACATCATGACAGCCGCCATAGCCACGTGCACAAACAGTGTCCAAAAATTCAGGCAGATTCTTTGTTTTGATACACGCACACACATGCACCAAAGAGTATCAGTACATACTGCTATATGTATGTACAGGGGCAGACTATGGAGATGACAACGGGCGATGTTCACAAGTTCGAATTTGGGGAGATCAGTGCTCACTTTCCTGATCAGCTGCATGACATGACTGCAGTGTTGTTACCTGGGAGTAAGCTCTGTGGAATACATTGCGCCTTACTTCTGACTGCATAGATTTAACTTGTAAAAGACATTGAGCGTTAGCCAAAAAATGTTCAGCCAACAAAAACACAACCCTTATCTTTTAAATAGAAATGCAGTTTTCAGCTGTAGTTTGTGAAGCACATATGGATAACGTTTCGGCTGCCCTTCTATGTTATGTTCTGGATTAATAGTTTTATATCGCAGCCTGTTCTTTTGACTGATCAAAAAAGCCTAAAAATAAAACATTCTCATTGAAAATAAATAAAACAGCTCAAAGAGGCAAAATTATATAAAAGAGAAGAAGTCAATCAAGAGTCTCAATGAAGCCCAGTTGAGGGCCAAGGGTGGGATAGATTGTGACAATTTCATTAAGTATTTCAGTGTGTGGCATATAGAAAACCTCGTTTTACATGGTAA
This sequence comes from Darevskia mixta, assembly GCA_034641385.1. Lineage (NCBI taxonomy): Eukaryota > Metazoa > Chordata > Lepidosauria > Squamata > Lacertidae > Darevskia > Darevskia mixta. The sequence continues at coordinate 44,811,678 of JAWWNH010000066.1, forward strand.
ATTTACATGGAAATCAGAAGGCACTCCAAATTTTAGACCCCATTTTGTTTTGTAGGATTGAAGCTGCAAAATGCCCTGATGTTGTTGTGGCCCAGATAGACCCCAAGAAATTGAAAAAGAAGCAGACTGCAAATATTTCAGTAAGTTTTGAAGAACTGTATCCATAAACTTCTTGAGATAAAATAATAAAGTTGGAAACACTTGAGTCTGATTGTTCTCTTGTTTTAAGAATGTGCCACGCCACTGCAATTTCAGGGTTTGTTTTGCAAAAGTAGACACCATCTACGTAAACTGCCAAGGCTTTTGAGGGTTTTCCAGTCACAAAATTGAACACCTTGCACCAACCATGTGGCTGGTGTTCTTGCAGAACAGGACTTGAAAGTGCAACAACATGGTCCTGCCTTAAAATGTAATTATGCTAAATTCTTAACAAAGCCATATTCATTCTTTCATTTGTTAGCTTTCAGGATGCCAACCTGCCCCTGAAGGGTATTCTCCAACTCTGAAATGGCAACAGCAACAAGTGGCACACTTTTCAGCCATTCGCCAGGTAAGTAGTGATTACACACACCAAGCCAGTGATCCAATATGGTGTTTTTCCTGGTATATTCTAACACACTTCCTGAATCTTCTTGTGGCCTGAACTCCCAAAGATTTGCATTCTGAAGATTTAGCCTCCAATATGAAACATGCTCTCAGATCAACTAACTTTAAAGAGGTTTTTTTTAAATAGAAAGGATCGCATTGTGTTGATTTGTATAATGTTATAGTCCTTATCAAAAACAACAACAAAATTCAGCCTGCCACTCATCTCACTCTTTTTCCTTTTGAAATAAGATTTAATTCTGTTGAGGTCTTCTTAACTGATGAATGCTGTAGTCATTAGATTTTAATTACTGTATAAATCTTCCAGAGTGTGAACAAGCACAGGAATCATTGGAAGTCGCAACATTTGGACAGTAATGTAGCAATCGTAAGTTGAATATAACATATTAACTGTGTTGTCAAACTGTTTGTTCCATAATACTCCAGTCTTTCTTTTTACTTTGTTCTTGGGTCACATTATGATTCCAAGTGTTGTTGTTGTGGTAACTGTGTTACAAACCAAAAATACAGGATTGACTTTTTTGAGGGTAGAATTTTCTCTAACCTAATGGGTGGGGACACCCCCACAACATTTTTGTTATATTAAATAAGAAAAGTAATTTGCCTTTTTGCATTCTTCAGCCCAGAGTGGAGGATGAAGAAGGCTGGAAAAGGTTTTGTCTAGGTGAAAAGTCCTATTTAGACACAGCTGTCGAAGTATCCAGAGATGAAGATCAAGGAATTGATTATGTACAGGTGCGTATTAACTTTGGACAAAAGTGTTGAATAGCTACTGCACATCCTTGTTCAGAGTTTCTAGGCATGTTTTTATGTGCATATGACACTCCCATTTAATAAAGATTTTTTTTAAAAAAAACAAAACACTTTGACTGTCCACCAGAGATACCTTCCACTGATACAATGTGACTTCTCCTTCCTCTCCTCCTTTGTACAGCCTTGCCCTGCACCTACAAAATGTGCTCTGGGGTTTGGGGGACCCTCTGGAACAGATTTGGAGAGGAGGCACAAATGAAGGGGCTGTCTTGTTTGTTATCACCCATTGGCAGCAAATGCTGCTGTTTATGTGCTAAACTAATTCTGATGTATTCTGATCAAATACATCTGTCTCCTGCAAAAATCCTATATATTCTGATGGAGTTTTTTCTCTTCTAGATTGGCTTTCCTCCATTGCTGAGTATTGTTAGCAGAATGAATCAGGTAATTCTATTTCTTTCACTCTGCAAATATGGCTGAAACCAGTGAATTCTTTAGATTTGTACTGTCCACTTACTCATAGACATCCTACCATCATACATATCGCTTGTGGAAAGTTGCATCCAGCTCTGAACTGCAGTTTGCTAGTTATGATCTAACAAAAAATTGTATGAAAGTTTGTAGGAATATTTGTCACAGACAGCAACCTGATTTTCAAATTGGATATACCAGTGACAAATAAATGCTTATGATAAGACTGTTCAGCAGGGATGGGGAATTGGATCCACACTAGAGGGCTAGATCCAGAAGTGGCTAGCCTTCTGCAGGACACTTTGATAGGTGATGGGGCCACTCACTCACCTGTTAAGTCACTTGATGCCATATGATATCAGGTGGTCGAAAGTTTAAGCTGTGGCTGCAAACGAAAACACTTTCTTTGCAGCCCAAACTTGAGTTCTGCCCTTTTTAAATTTGGCATCTTTTTCAGTCCCTCTGCAGGGTGGTGGGAGAAAGCACCTTATTTCAAATTCAAGAAGCACCTATTTTGGCTGCAGAAGAAGAATGCCAATCTCTGAAGCCTGGTGGGCCTGATGAGGCCTGTGGGCTAGACACAGGGTTTTCCAAACTTTGGTTTCCAGCTGTTTTTTTGTACTACAGTTTCCATCATCCTTGACGCACTGCTCCTGCTAGCTAGGGATGATGGGAGTTGTAGTCCAAAAACAGCTGGAGACCCAAGTTTGGGAAACCCTGGGCTGGAGGTTCCCCACCACTGCTGTACAGCAACTATTTCATAGCAGCAGAAGTTACGAACATGTGTTGTCACTGCAGGGTGGCTTTGCATGTGTATTCAAAACAGGTTTATTGTGATCCATTTAGCCATTTGCTTCCTTGATTATCCTTAGCATTTGTGTAAGTCAGTTAGGAACTGACACTTATGGGAGCTGGAATCCACCCACAACTTGGGGGGCCACAGATTCCCTGCACGTGGTATAAAATATCTAATATAGGTGTTACATATTTTCTAATAATGCAAGGGCTATATGGAAACACTAGCTGCAGAAAACCCTTCTTCATAACTGCTTCTCTTGTTCTTAAAAGGCAACGGTAACTAGTGTCTTGGAGTACCTGACAAACTGGCTTGCAGAGAAGGAATTTACTCCAGAACTGGTAACTTGCACTTTTTCTTTCTTTCTTTCTTTCTTTCTTTCTTTCTTTCTTTCTTTCTTTCTTTCTTTCTTTCTTTCTTTCTTTCTTTCTTTCTTTCTTTCATTTTGGAAGGCAATCTTGGAAGTTAGGCTAAAGAAAAATAGTACAGTTGTACCTTGGAAGTCTAGCGGAATCTGTTCCAGAAGTCCGTTCGACTTCCAAAACGTTCAGAAACCAAAACGCGGCTTCTGATTGGCTACCGGAAGCTCCTGAAAGCTAAATTTGGCTTGAGAAAACCACATGTATCTATTTTATGGTGACTCGGTTGCTATGGCTCTTTCACAGTGGTAATCCTTAGATCAAGGTGTATTTTGATAAAACGGGCAATAACTATTTTACTTAAGTGTTAAATTCTTGTTGCAACTTGTGTTGAATTTCTCTAGGGCAGATGGCTTTATGCGCTATTGGCCTGTCTTGAAAAACCATTGTTGCCAGAGGCTCACTCCCTCATTCGGCAGTTGGCCAGACGATGCTCTGAAGTGAGAGTCTTAGAAGTAAGCCGAATCAACAAATTATTGTGGCAGAAAAGTAATAATGGTGGAATATATAATCTATGCTAATTGCTCATAGTTTCCTTTTCCTGTAACCATCTGGGTTGTGTGAAATGTGGGGGTTTTTTTTACATTTTGTTTCTTTATATATTCTGAAAATGACAATCCAAAGTGTGGCAGAAAAGAGAATTTGGGGTACTATGTGGTACAGTGAATGTCCAAAATGCTGACAGTTCTTAATTTAATGAATGCCTAATTTAGCGAATCACCTGTTTTCAGAAGCATAACAGCAAATGCTGATAACAGAAGAAATTACTGTCGCATTCAGTGGAGTGTGTTTTGAGTCACAAATCTGTTTGGGATTGTTGACATTTGCTATAACATACTACATTAACTTCATTTTTCTTCTGTTGCAGGAAAACAAGAATGATGAAAAAGTGTCTGCTCTGAACTTGTTAATTTGTTTAGTTGGCAGGTATGGCATCCTATATAATAATCTTGCTGTGTCCCTGCGTCCACTTTCTGTGTGTCACGGAAGTGCGCTACTGCGCATGACACAGAGGGACGCAGGGATTGGACAGCAGAGACCACTTCCGCCGCCGCCGGCCACCTCCGCCGCCATTACTGCTTAGCCAAGCGCGGGGGAAGCGGCGCAAAGCGCCGCTCCCGCCGTCGCCGGCCACCTCCGCCACCTCGGATCCCGGCTGCCGCCGCTACCTCTCGCTGCCGTCGCCGCCAATCAGGGCCTGCCCCCCGAGCGGGCTTCACGGGCGGCGATGCCCCCGCTGCTCCTCCGCTCTCCGGAACCGGCTCCCCGCAAACCCCAGAACACTCACCGCTCCGGGAGGCTCTCCCTCGCGCCCGTGCCCGGGGGCGCCGTGCCTCCATGCACAACCGCGACGCAGCTTCGGCCGCCGGGCTCCTTCGCTCTCGGCCCTCTCGGCTCCGCTTTCCCCTCCCTTCGCCGCCTCTCGCGATAGCCGGGAAAGCCGGCGCCCTGCCCGCTCGCCTCAGGCCGCCTCCTCGGCTCGGCCCGCCGCCGCCTCCTCCTTCTGCCTCGGCTGGCTCCTGGCGGCGCCTCCCCGCCCTGATGTTACTGTACACACCCGCCCCCTCCGGTGTTCAGCCTCGGAGGAACCTGCGTGTTTATATGTGTGTTTGTGTGTGTGGAGGGGGCGGCAATAGCGAGAGGAGGAAGAAGCAGCGGCGGCGGCGGCTGAGGCTCACGTGGGGATGCGAGGTGTGTGTGGGGGGCATATCACATATAATCTAGCGCCCGTTTTTAACGGGCTAAATTCACTAGTAGTTGCATAAATGCTAAGAGCAGGTTCAAAGCTGCAAGCCACTGGGTGAGATTTGCAGCCCTAAAGGAGAAAGAGCTGAATTATAATTCTGTATAAGGTTATTTAAGGATCATAAGCTTGAGTCACTCAAAGCTGTTATCCTTAGTGTTCTGCCAGAAGCTTTGGATTTTTAAGTCCTGTAGTTTTGTGGCCTTCTAGGCTGTTTCAGTTTATGGAGATTTAGGGGGCAAAGTTCAGCCATCACCAGCCCTATAATCCAGTGTGATGAGGCTTCTGGGTGGCTTATAATATGCCCTGACCACAAGAACCACACACTGTTTTTCATAAAGGCTATAATTTGTCTGCTCCTGGTTTCCCCCTCCCTCTCCTGTCACTTCTCCTCAGAATTGCTTGAGGATGCCTCCTTATTCATCAGGGATCAATAGGTTCCGATTCCTTATCAAAAGTGTATTGCAAAGTAGGGGCAGAGGGAATGAATATCACAACAGAATTAAATAGGATTCCTTCAAGTTGTTTTAGCTTGAAGCAGTTTTATTCGCTACCAGGGCAAAACCTGTTTGGGACCTCCTTTTTGTTATAAGTCAGGGCTAAGGAACCTTGTTGAGACCCACATTCCCTTGGAGGTAATCTTTTTGGGGGGCTGCATGCCAGCAGGGGCTACAAATACACAGGATTATTAACCTTAAGAGAAGCTGAGCCACCTACCACCCTGGCCTCTGTTCTTGAAGCAACTGAAACTGGTAGTTTTTGCATTCATTTAGTACATCATTGTTCAGTTGAAGGAGTTTGAGATACCCAAGTGTATGTATTGTTTTTCTTTGACATTTTAAGTTTTTGTGTAGACTTTCCTTAGCAACTTGTATAACTTTTATGGATTCTTTCCCCCAATAGGTATTTTGACCAGCATGATCTGGCTGATGAAGCATCCTGACAAGTCTGGAAAGCATAAAAGCTTAGTGTTTCTAAGGCACTATGCATGCCAGTGTTATCAGCTAGATCCTCTGTGACAAGTGTGAAGAACAGCAGAGATATCCCATCTTCCAGTGTGATCTCCCTGAGTAGGGGAGAATTGTGTAGAAAACAAATAGTTGGGATGTCTTTTTAGCATGTGTGGCTGGAAAACTCAGCTTGGAAAAGGTCACCATCACAGTGCCTAAACACTTTCTGAAGGACCCATTTGCCTGTAGCTAATGTGTGATTGCAGTTCATATACCAAACTCCTCCTTATTCAAGCTACACCACAGAGCAAGACTGATTCTGTCATTGAAAAAACCCTGCAGGACTGAATCTGGCTAGTGTAAAGTTTTTATAATACTATGTTTTTATAAATAAACTTATTCAAAAGAGCTTTAATTTGTGAGTGTATTGGTATTGGGCTCTTTGCAATGTTTTAGGCCAGGGGTCAGCAACCTTTTTTAGCTGTGGGCTGGGTCCACCGTCCCTCAGACCATGTGGTGGGCCAGACTGTATTTTGAAAAAAAATTTTTAAAAATGAATGAATGTTTCTCTGGAACTCTCTAGCTTTCTCCATAATCCAGCGCATGTTTACAATTTAGTCTGGTTCCTCCGCCCCTTCGAAATCCAGCTTGCACTTCTGGGAGTTCTCAGCCCACATACTGCTTAAGCCTGCCTTGTCAAATTTTAAGCATAATCTTGCTAGCGTTTGAAATGAGCGCAATTGTGCTCTTCATAACTATCCTTGAAAGCAATTACTGAACTCATTCAGAAGACCTTTCCTTGTACAGCTAACACACAGATCAGCAGTAAGCAACATGGTGCTCTCCAGGTCCTGCCATGGTGACACATACTTCACTTAGCACAAGACTGAAGTATTGTAATGTGCTCCACCTGGGCATGCCTTTGAAAGCATCTGGAAATACAGCTTGTGCAAAATGTTGCAGGGAGAGTGCTGAGCAGGGCTGGGCCTTGAGAACATACATTTCCAGGCTGAATTCCAAGTGCTGGTCACCACCTTTAAAGCCATAAGAGAGGAGTACAGAACCCTTTCAATATAATCCATTCCCACCTGAACAACTTTTGTGGGTCACATGAGGTCATTGGGGGGCAGCTCCCCTTGCATGTTTCAATGCACCTTTAATCCAAGATACACTTGTGAGAGGCCAGGATCTGGACTTATGTTTTCCACACCTTAAGCCCTTTTTGTTTAGGTAGGCATTTAATTTGCTTAGCTAATTATTATTTTGATCATGCCATTTGTTTGGTGAGCCAGCCTGGAAAGGTAGGATCTAGAACTTTCAATACCTTAAATTTATTCCTACCAACAAGTATAGCATATATAATACTGTATATGTATGTGTTTGCTGGCACACACTGAAGTCAAAATCATAGAATTCTAGAGCTGGTAGGGAGCCTGAAGACCATCTAGTTCAATCCCATTCCATACAACATTTCTTTAGTATCTCAAAAGCTGTGAAGGGGAAGCCGGTTAAATGAGGGGTGCAACCTGACTAAGGTATTTCAGTCATTTAATCATGAGTTCGCCCATTAAGCTATGAATTTAAAATTGCTGATAGGGGAAAAATGTTTTGATCATGCAAAGGGTTGGTTTCAGAGTTTCAGACTTAAGGTAGTCATGAGTCTTGATGGGACTTGTTAGGCATGGCTAACTTGTCCCAATGAGTCTAATGGGACTAAACCATGACTAATTTTGTCTGGATACAATTTATGCTTTTAGTTTAGGCCTGTTTTAACACGTGTTATCTTAAATCCTATAAAAATATAAAAGAATACCTTTCAAAGATTGGCCTCGTCATCTGCAGTTTTTAGAAGTACTTGCATTAAAAACAAATTTAGAAGTCTGTCATCTACTTAATCATTCTAATTATTCAATTAGACATTATAGCCCCAGTTCAGATAATAGCTGGGTGCCCCATTATATATGCACAGATCTTGTCAAACCCACCTCTAGATCAACACTTGGAACAAATTTTGCATTGCTAAATCAAAGTACTGCAAAACTAACCAGACATTAGAGCTTGAAATTTAATCAAGGTTTCCATTCCATCTTTACAAACTTGTAAGCTTCATCTTCCTTGAAACACACAGTAACTTAGCGACTACAAAAAAAAGCAAGATATACAGCAGACACTGGCTATTGGTCATACTTGAAAATTTGTGTTTTAAACTATATGGCATTTTACACAATATAGGACAGCTTCAATAAACTACGGATATAAATAAAATATACATTTTATTTGTCATTTACAAGGCAGGAAGCTGGTTCTGTACATGTGTTATATCTTCTGTATCATCACCTGAAATTTGCCTGTAAAGAAAGAAAGTTATTATAACATCCATCTTACCAAGGAGAAACAACTGTTCATGTAGTTAAAAGCGGTATGGTTACATGTACTTTATTATATCCTCCAATAACAATAAGTCAAGGGTGTGGAACCTCTGGTCCACAAGCCAAATTAAGCATTGGGGGGGGGGTCCCAATTATGTGCTCCCAATTTTTCTTTGACAAACGAGGCTTCCTGTCAGCACCAATGCAGCCAATCCCAAAACAGAGCTAGCTGTAAGTGCAGAGCAGCTGAGCAGTACAGCAACACTGTCAAGGAAATACTTCCTTCACCCCAATGGTTTGATTTCAAACCATGCAGGCAAAGCAAAATGCTCCATCTGATGTCATGGTGACATCAGGTGACTGACAGGTGGGTCCTAACCTGTCAAAAGTTGACCATAGGTTTGAGCCGAAAATTGAGATTCAGCCCACTGGCTAGATCCAGTTCCCTACCCTGATTGTTAGCTAGATTTAACAAAAATCTCTCAAACTTTCTGTATTAGGAGGTAGTTTTGACGTATTTTTAAAAACCAATTGACGTTTAACAGTGCAATCAGGTTTCTACTCAGATGTCCTATTGAGTTCTGTAAGCCTTACTCCCACTTAAGTAGGTACAGAACTGAAATCCATGTTTCACCCTGGGCCTCCGGTTGAGTAGCTAGTTACAAGTTACTACCTGTCGTGTCCCCAATGGTAACTGTAGCTAGCCGTCAAGAACGCACGCCACTCCGAGAAGTCAGCGGAAGATGTCTTGAAGTTTATTGTACAGCACACAGAGAAACGTGGAAAGTCCGTGAGGATTCTGAGGAGGCCATCTCAGAATCCCCCTTATGTACACCTTGCTGGGTGACTCCCAATTCCCCCCTCCCTTCTGCCCTAAAGGTCCGGGGTTAATCCTCTTCCCCACCCGGGGTGGCTTGGACAAAAGAGTTAACTGCTCTGGTCTACCTGCACTATTCATGGGTGCTTTTTACATTGTTATTGCGATGCTGACGGTTCCCGCCCGCCGCTGATGATTTGCGGTTCCCTTCCGCACCTGGGGTTGGGCCATCAGGTACGCACCCATCCTGGGGTTGTTTACCCCTCGAGGCATGCCTGGGCGAGGTCGGGTCTTGCTGCGCTCAGTTTAACCCCTGCGCGCCTGGCTCCGCTGTCGCCCCCTTTCCTGGCCCGCTGCAAGGTTCCCCTTCCTGGCGCCCGCATGGCGCGACCCTGTCTAGTCGGGTCGCGACATCCTGCCCCCCCGAAACTGACTTCCCCCTCCCCTGGGGAGCGTTCTGAGTCCCGGGGCCCCCCGGCCGGTTTGGCCACTGTTGGTGGAATCTCTTGACCAGCTGTGGGGCCAAAACGTCCGACGCCCACACCCACTCTCGGTCCCCCGTAGCAAAGTCCTTCCACTCCACCAGGTACTGCAAACGCCCTCTGTAGAGTCTGGAGTCCAAAAGGTCCTTAACCTCATGGTGCTCCCCTCCTGCCAGGATCAACGGGGTGGGTGGCGCCGCCACGGGGTGCCAACCGTCGTCCTCCGGGGACTTCTTCAGCAAGCTGAAGTGGAACACCGGGTGTATCTGTTGCAAGTTCTTTGGGAGTTCCAGCTTCGCAGAAACTCCGTTGATTACCTCTAACACTTTAAACGGGCCCAAGTACCGAGGCCCGAGTTTCTTGCTCGGGAGGCCCAGCTTCAAGTGCCGCGTGGACAGGTAGACCCGGCACCCCGCTTTGATGTCCCCCGCCGGTCTTCTTCGCTGGTCCGCCGTCCTCTTCTGCGCCGCCTTGACCTCCAGCAGTTGTTCCCGAAGGGACTCCCAGCACCTGGCCGTCCTCTCTCTCCACTTTCCGAGCTCCTCCGGCTCCCGGGCGGTGGGCTCTCCCAAGTCCGGCAGGTGCCTCAAGTCGATCCCGTAGACCACGGCGAAGGGGGACATCTCCGTGCTGCTATGTACGGAGTTATTGTAAGCGAACTCCGCCAACGGAAGCAGCTGTGACCAGTCGTCCTGCTGGTAGCAACCAGAACACCGCAGGTACTGCTCCAGCACCTGGTTGACACGTTCCGTCTGTCCGTCAGTCTGGGGGTGGTAGGCCGAGCTGAGTCCCTGTTCGATCCCCAGCAGTCCCGGGAACGCCTTCCAAAATCGGGCCTTCCAAAATGGGAGCCACGATCGGAAATGACCTTGTCTGGAACCCCATGGAGCCGGAAGATGTGCTCCATGAACAGCTTTGCCACCTGGGTGGCGGTAGGCAGTTAGGCGCAGGGCACGAAATGGGCTTGCTTGGAGAACAGGTCCACCACGACCCATATTGCTGTCTTGCCTCGGCTGGGTGGCAGATCCGTAATAAAGTCCATGGAGATCACCGACCAAGGTCGAGGTGGGACCTCCAGGGGCTGTAGGAGGCCCTGCGGCTTGCCCACTGCCGGCTTGCAGGTGAGGCAGATGGGGCAGCCTGCAACGTAGTCCTTGACATCTTTACGGAGCGTGGGCCACCAGAAGCTCCGCCGAACCAGCTTCCACGTCTTGACGAAGCCGAAGTGCCCAGCCGCTTTGGCGTCGTGGCATGCTTCCAGGGCGGCCCTCCGGAGGGGTTCCGGGACGTACGCGGCGCTCCCTCTTCGCCAGATGTCCCCTTCCAGTGTCAAGGAGTCCCGCAGGTTCTGTAGTTCCGTGTCTGTCGGATACGCTGCCACTAGTCTGTCGCGGAGCGCTGCAGAAGGCTGGCTGCGCTCCCGGGGGGGTGTCCCATCTTGACCCCCTGTCTGTCCCTCTTTCCTCCTAGCCTGGTTACGGGTGGTGACGGCTCGGGCTAGGTGTTTGTCCTCAAATAGCGGACGCATCTCTGTGCGGACGTCCGCCTCGTACTGGGGCAGGCGAGACAGGGCGTCCGCGAGGAAGTTGTCCTTCCCGGGGATGTGGCTTAGCTGGAAATCGTACCGGGAGAAGAACTCTGCCCACCGCATGTGCTTGGCGGTCAGCTTCCGTGGCTGTCGGAGGGCCTCGAGGTTGCGGTGGTCTGTCCAGACCTCAAACGGTTCCCTTGCCCCCTCCAGCCAGTGTCTCCACTCCTCAAGCGCCATGCGGATGGCCGCTGCCTCCTTCTCCCAGGTAGACCAGTTCCTTTCCGCCTTCCCAAACTTCCGGGACAGGTACGCTCCGGGCCTCAGACGGCCCTCCCCGTCCCTCTGCAGGAGTACCGCCCCCATGGCCACATCACTAGCGTCTACCTGTACCACCATGGGCCGGGCTGGATCCACATGGATCAGCGTAGGCTCGGCGGCGAACGCCCCTTTGAGCCCCTGGAAAGCCTCCTCCGCCCGGGACCCCCAATCCAGAGCCGCCCCGGGACGCTTGGCCCCCTTTCCTTTCCCCTTGGTACCTAGGAGATCGGTGAGGGGCGTCACCAAGGCCGAATAGTTGGGCAAAAATCCCCTGCAGAAATTTGCGAACCCTAGCAGGCTCTGGAGTTGGCGCCGTGTCCGCGGCCGCTCCCACCCCAGGACTGCCTCCACCTTCTGGGGATCCATGGCCACCCCCGCCGCCGAGATCCTATACCCCAGGTAATCTAAGGAGGGGCGGTGGAACTCGCACTTGGGCAACTTGACGTATAGCTGGTTGTCCAGGAGTCTCTGCAAGACCTCCCGGACCAACCGGACGTGTTCCCGGGGGTCCCGACTGTACACCAGCACATCGTCCAGGTAGACCACCACCCCTTTGTACAGGAGGTCGTGGAGTACCTCGTTGATGAGGCTCATGAACACCCCCGGGGCCCCGCTCAAACCGAACGGCATTACCAGGAACTCGAACTGTCCAAACTGGCAGTTAAAAGCCGTCTTCCATTCGTCCCCCTCCCGGACCCGCACCCGGTAGTATGCCTCCCTTAAGTCTAGCTTCGTGAAGATCGTGCCGGTACCCAACTGGTCCAGCAGATCCGGGATGAGGGGGAGCGGGTATGCGTTCCCTGCCGCTATGGCGTTCAACCCTCTATAGTCCTGGCACAACCTCCGGGTGCCATCCTTCTTGCCCACGAAGATGACCGGAGCCCCCATGGGGCTCTTGGCGGGGCAGATGAACCCTCTGGCCAGATTCTTGTCCAGGAACTCCCTGAGGTCCTGGAGTTCCTCCCCGGACATCTTGTAGATGCGTCCCTTGGGGAGGACCGCATCTTCTGGGATGTCGATGGCGCAATCTGTGCGGCGGTGGGGGGGCAGCTCGTCTGCCTCGGTTTCCCCGAACACCGCCGCCAGATCCCGGTACTCCGGGGGTATCTCCGGCGCCACCACATCCAGCTTGCCCTCGCCCCCGTGGACCCCTTTGGCCTCCCCCTTTCCAGGGCACTGGGGGTCCGATTCGACCCTGTGCTGCCCACACCTATCCAGGTCGAACGTCAGGCGCCCTGAGCGCCAGTCTACTATGGGGTTATGTTCCACCAGCCAATCCAACCCCAGCACTACCTGGTACCCGTCCGTGGGGACCCTGACTAGCATCCTGGACTCCCGGTGGTCCCCCACCCACAAGGAGACCGGCCCCACTTCCACCCCAAACGGACCCCCCCTTTATGGGACTGCCGTCCATCTGGACGAAAACTAAGGGGGTGCTCCGAACCTGGGTGGGCAAGTCCAGTTCCTTGGCCACTTCGGGGTGCAGCATACTGTGGTCGCAGCCCGAGTCCAGCAGCGCATCGCCCGTCCATTGCTTGCCACCGTCCGGGTTTTCCAGCCTCACCCGGACCAGGTTGGGTGGTCTTCCCGCCCGTTTCTTGGGGTCCGTTGACCCTGGCGGGACCTGCAGCCGGGCGTCCTTTACTGCAGGTCCAGGTCGTTTCCCGACCCCGAGCCTTCGGAGTCGGACTGGCGCTTTCCCCTTGGCTCCGTCGCGACAGCCGCCCGGCTCCCGGTCTTGGGTGTCCTACTGGTTCCCGACGTCGCTTGGGACCCTGCCGGGGTCCGGACCTCTCCTGGGGGTCGCTTGGGGCACGCCACCGCATAGTGTCCTGCCCCCCCGCACCTCATGCAGAGTCCCTCCCGGCGTCTCCTCTCCCGTTCCGGGTCGGGGGTGCGCTTGGGCCGGGGGACCCCCGCGCCATTGGCGGGGCGGAGGGTCCCTGAGTTCTCCGCGGGCCTTCGGTCCTTGCCCGCCCTGGGTTCTAGCTCCAGCATCCCCAGGTCTGCTTCCAACTGAGCCACCGTGCGGCACCAGCCGTCCAGCGTTGACAGTTCCCGGGGGGTCCCTTTCACTACGGCCCACTTGCGGAGCTCAGGATGGAGGCCCTCCTTGAAATAGTGGACGAGGACCTCCTCGTTCCAGGAGGAGATTCGGGCGGCCTCCCCCCTGAACATGTCTACATAGTCCTGTACCGGGAGACCCCCTTGCCTGGCCTTCTGGACCCGTCGCTTCGCCTTCTCCTCCGCCTGCGGGTCTTGGAAGCGCTCTCGAAGGGCCGCCAAGAAATCCTCCAGGGTGGCCAGAGCCGGGTCCCTGCGGTCGACCAGGAGCATGGCCCACTGGCCGGCCTTCCCCTGCAGGGAGGAGATGACCGCCGCTACCAAGTCCTCTGGGTCGCAGTCGTCTCCCCCATACCTTCTGGCGTGGTTCCTTGCGTGGAAGATGAAGGTGGAGAGTTCCGCCGGGTCCCCCTCGTAAACGGCCTTCAGCTCCGGGGGCGGCCTGCGCCGCGCCGTCGCCCCCCGGCGGACGTGCCTCCCGCGGGCCTCCGGGGTCGCTGCCGCGCGCTCGTCCTCGCTGCTGTCGCCCGTGGAACTCCCCGCCACTACGTCGTCCTCTAGCCGGCTGCTGCGATGTCTTGGCGGGGGAAGCACCTGCCCCCTCGGGGCCGTCCCGTCCAACCACGTCAGCCGCTGAGTCACTCCGGGCTCCTGACCTGAGCCCTCCCCTGGGGTCTGCCGACTGCAGACCCCCGACCCCGCGTGGCCTTGGCTCCCGCCGCCGCTACGACTTGTCCGGGGCACCGCGCCCCCACAGGCCTGGTCCAACGACCGGCCTGACTCCTCGTCAACCCGCAGCCGCTCCCAGATGAGGCGGTTCAGCTGCTCCTGGAGTCGCCGTAGCTCGCCCAGGCTCCCGCTGTCTGGTCCGGCCGAGGAAAGACTCCGTTGATTTGAGGTGAACAGATCCGCCGGCCGCTCGAGTAGGGTGCTCGAGGTAACGGGGGTCTGAAAACGTGCCGCTCCGCGCCATGGGGTCGCCATCTCGGTAGCTGCCGGTAAGCGATCCCAACACGATACGGACGTTGAAGTTTTTGGAGAATCCTCACTATGTCGTGTCCCCAATGGTAACTGTAGCTAGCCGTCAAGAACGCACGCCACTCCGAGAAGTCAGCGGAAGATGTCTTGAAGTTTATTGTACAGCACACAGAGAAACGTGGAAAGTCCGTGAGGATTCTGAGGAGGCCATCTCAGAATCCCCCTTATGTACACCTTGCTGGGTGACTCCCAATTCCCCCCTCCCTTCTGCCCTAAAGGTCCGGGGTTAATCCTCTTCCCCACCCGGGGTGGCTTGGACAAAAGAGTTAACTGCTCTGGTCTACCTGCACTATTCATGGGTGCTTTTTACATTGTTATTGCGATGCTGACGGTTCCCGCCCGCCGCTGATGATTTGCGGTTCCCTTCCGCACCTGGGGTTGGGCCATCAGGTACGCACCCATCCTGGGGTTGTTTACCCCTCGAGGCATGCCTGGGCGAGGTCGGGTCTTGCTGCGCTCGGTTTAACCCCTGCGCGCCTGGCTCCGCTGTCGCCCCCTTCCCTGGCCCGCTGCAAGGTTCCCCTTCCTGGCGCCCGCATGGCGCGACCCTGTCTAGTCGGGTCGCGACACTACCACCATTTATTTCAGACATGTTTGAAGATACGCCAAAATCCTACGCATGTTTCCTCAGAAGTAAATCCCACTGTGTTCAATGGGGCTTGTTCCCCTGTAAGTGGATTTAGAATTACAGTTTTACAGAGAAATCCTACAGAACTGCCACTTCCTAAAGTCTTGCTGGGTTCATGCTGGCCAAGGTGGCTTTTTGCCTTTCCTCCATTTTGCTTCTTTCAAAAAAATCAAAAAATCAACGTGAGGTAAAATAACTCCACCATAGAGCCATATAATTTATATAATATTTCTCCCTTGTTGGAAGAATGAGATGGCTTGGGATCCGATGGATCCAAGGCCTCTTCTGGCATGCCTCTCTTCAGCCACTCTTGTATTTCCAGAACTCCAGCCACACTCGGCTTGGCTTGACACACAGAGGAAAAAACCAAGCAATTTAGTGTGACATCTGTGTGTTAGGGCTTGGAAACACCCATGAATCTAGAGCAAAGTCTGTATCCAGTTAGGCATGCAGGTCTCTAGCTAGAAATTCGTAAGACAGCTAATCCACCACCCAACACATTTCCCCCTACTTAAGTCCCCTATACGTTTTTGCAACCTATACCCAAGGCTGGCTTTATCATTAGGCAGATGCTGGTGGGCAGGGGGCAAGAGTGAGCTGTTGGAAGATAGGGTTTGTGTTTGCCCTGTGTCCTACCCTCCCTATTCAATACTAGGCTGCTGCTCACAGATGCAGCAGGGGGGGAAACAGTACCAGCAGAGTTCCTGGAATGAATTGGGAGCTGTGGGAAGTACCATCATGTCCTCCACCTCAGACTGCAAAATATCATTGGTCAAGCTTGGCTACAAGAAGCTATTTTAAGAGCAACCATCTCATATTTGCTAAAATCGGTCATTTGTCTCACCAACTTTATATTAAGTAGAAGAGACAATTTGCACACATAAGAAGAGTACTTACATGCAGGCATTGTTGAAACCTCGGCTGTCACGATGCTCTTTATTCCCAAGTTTGATAAAGCGCCTCTAATTAATCCACAAGTAAATGCCAAGTACTGTGGAGGGAAAGACCCATACATTAAGTCAAACAAAACGACATTCTGATAATTTATATAATTCTCGCATTACATTGTTGAAAGTTCTTTAAACTTGTGCTGAGGAATTTAATATTCAACACTGTTTTCAAAGAGGAGGCCTCTTTATGCAACACAATCATTTATTCTGGAGGTTACCAGAACATGGATAACTGTGGCCAGGCTCTTCGTCCAGGAAGGGGTGCAACTGGTGCGCCAGTTGTAGCTGGTGGAAAGGGCAAAATGTCATGGAGGCATCTGAAGGCAACCCTGTATCAGGAATTTTTTATGTCTAATGTTTTACAATTTTCTAATGTGCTGTAAGCCGCCCAGAGTAGCTGGGGAAACCCTGCCAGATGGACGTGGTATAAGTAACAAAATTTATTATTATTAATTTTTTGGCCACTTGGCTCTCCCTCCAGTGAAAAAACCCAGGGTCAAGCCTCCAAGGTATGAATTTCATTCTTTAAGGAGAGCGTAATCCTGTCGAGAGCAGCTTGAAGACATTTTCATGCAGGAAGTGGGGGAAATCTCTTGAGGATAATTCTTTAATACTAGCATGCGCACATGTGGATCTGACAGCTAGAATGCTAGAATCAACTGATAGAACACTGCTATAAAAGAGTTTGCTTCCCCTCCAACTATCTGTCAAACCTGCAAAAATCCATATTGACACAGAATAAAAAAGATGGCAGTATAAAGTACAACTGTGAACATTGAGTGCATGGAGAAGATAAGACCATTGCAAGACCACTCCTGCCGCTCTCCCCTGCCCCATACATATAAGGAATATATTGCTATTCCATGAAGAAACCTGGTTTTGAAGGTGCTCTTATGAACTACCGGTACGTAAGATATGGTTAATTATACAAGCCTTAGGAGCGTGCTCCAAATACTGTTTTCCAGCAGACATCTGAGTCAGGAGACGGAACTTGTTGTCCTGTAGTACATAGATGCCCTGCAAAAAACGAATAACAGTTATATTTATATCCTGCCTTTTCCTTGGCTATTCATGCAAGAATCATTTATTAATGTTGTAACCCCGCTAGGTAATATACATGGAAAAAGTTAGTTACAGAGTATGTGCAGTATACTTTATTTTCCTACCAAATGCAGTCCGGTCAATTAAACTGCAATCATCCCAACCAGTCACTTTGAAAGAAAGACTAGGTTAATGGCACACATCTTTCTCCCCAGGAAGTTAACTTCTGTGCAAATATGGTTACTAGCTGGATTGTTTTATTATGTATTCATGTTACTGGTAATTATTCATCCATCCTTTCAAATCCTGCCTTTCAAGATAAAAGCTTTCCAAGACAGTGTACAATATTAACAAGAAAAACAGCAAAATCAAAATTGAAGGAACACCATAGAATAAATTTGTATTATTTAGCTCCACATGCTACCCTTATGGAATTCTGTTTACAGCACAAGGTGGCTGGCATGTGGTCCTAACAAAATTATTTTGAAACTAGTGAATTTAGCCCGTTAATAATGGGCCCTAGATTATATGTGATATGGCAGGCTTCTTCTCTCTCCCCCCCCCCTCGCATCCCCACGTGTAGAAACGTTGCATCCCCCTTCCTAAACACATTAACCCTTCCCTCCCCAGCCTCCTCTCCCTCCCCATTAACTCTTCCCCTCCCCAGCGTCATCTCCCTCCCATTAACCCTTCCCTCCCCAGCCTCCTCAGCCTCCAGGCCGACCGGCCGTCCTCCTCCTACTCGGGGCTTACACACACACACACACACACACACACACACTTACTTTTATCTTCCCCACCTAGCCAGCCATTCGTCCATCTCTCCTTCTTCCCCCCTCTTCTCTCTTTACTCTTCCTTGCCCCTCAATGACTTCCCCCCAACGATCATTTCCCCTCACCCCCCTACCCTTGAGGAGAGAGTATTCTGGGCTTTCTAAGAAGGGGGGGGGGGTATGTCAGCCAAGCGCATCCAACCCCCCAACCCCATTTCTCACCCCCCCTCGCCCTTCCTTCTCCCACCACCTCTCTCCTCTTCGTCACCCCTCAAAGACACCCAGGCAGATGGGCAGCATGCGTGTGTGTGTATATATGTATGCATGTATGTATGTATGTAGACGTTTTCCCTCACACACGCATATGGGGTGATGCTCAGCTTCCCTCCTTGGGGGGGTCGTCTTCCTCCTCCTCCCTCAAAGACCCCCCCCAGGAGGCAGCTACAGCCCCCCCCCGCCCCGCTGTGTGGAGAAGCCACAGGCGGGATAGAGCCCAGGAGGCGAGGTCGGGCTGGCCACACGGGGCGAGGTCGGTGCGGCGAAGAAGCGGGCGAGGGCAGAGCTGCGTCTGGACGGGGCTCCGGCGGGGAAGAAGTCTCCGCCCCGGCGAGGGAGGGGAAGGGTGGCCGGCGGGCAGAGAGCAGGAAGAGCGGACAGGCGAGGGGAGGAAGAGCGCGCCGTGCCCGAGAGGCCGTTTCCTGGCGCGCGCCTCCGTCCCGGCTCCGCTTGGGGGCGACGGGGCCGAGGGAGCGCCCTTCCCCGCCAGGGCCTTCGAGAGTCCGCCTGCCTGAGTCCCCAGCGCGGGCGAGGCGCTGCTGCTGCTGCTGCTGTTTGCCGCCGCCGCCTGCGAGCCTCCAGGCAAGGGAAAGCACTAACGGCGCTTGCCGAGGCTGCTGTGCGAGCCTCCAGGCAAGCGTCGCCCCCGCTCTTTGCTTTGTCCGAGCGGGAGTCTTGGCAGGGCAGCTCCAGGTCCGTGGGAGGCGGCGGCAGTGACCGAAATGACGGCGCGCATGCGCCGCCGCTGCCTCTCGGACACGCCCCCCTCTCCCGTCGTCCAATCCGTGTGTCACTGGAACGCACGCGCACTTGCGAATTCCTGTGACACACGGAAAGTGGTACGTACGGACAGAGGCTCTTTATTATATAGGATAAGAACCTAATTAGAATCAGAACAAAATGTGATGCAGCCCTTGCTTACTTTAAACTGCAAGTGGAAAAATACTATTTGGATATTCTCACATATGAAAATACCCTGCAGAAAGAAAACTAGAGTGTCAATAAGGGTTGTTCACCTTTTTACTGCTTTCTACATACGAAGACCTTATTTATAATCATACAGCCCCATCTGTAGTACAATCCAAGCAAATGCTTTGTTGCACAATTTTGCTGACAGAGCTGAGCTATACCAGATCCCAATTGTTTTAATTCCACACAGAATCCAAATTTGTATTTGAAGCTCAATAATGTATAATTATGTATAATTTCTTTTCCACTCACTTGGTACTGATACGCAACATGACTGACAACTCTACAAGTTCAGTTTCTTACAATACCTGATGGTTGGTCCTGAGGTTATCAATTTGCTTTTTGAATACAGTAGTCCAAAAATCTTTGCAGATAAACTTCATTATATCCAGTTCATCTTTGAATCTGGCGGTATCTTTTGTAAACCTAAGAGAAAGCAATTAAAAGTAGTGGCATTTAATTAGCTGCATGCATGTGATGTGGTGAGGGGGCATAAGTCATTAGCAGAATTAAAGGTGCCAGTTTCAATCCCTGGGGCCTCAGGGTCATTCCTATCATTTTTTACTTAATCTGTTCTTTAGATTAAGTAAAAATTATGGATGTGACCCTGAGGCCCCAAAGAGTCACTGCCAGTCTGAGTACACAATATTGGACTAGAAGGACAAGTTATCTGACCTGATATAAGGCAGATTTCTAGTTTCTAATTATGCCAATGAATCAGACCGGACACGAGCTAGAGCTCAACTTCGAGCCTACCAAGTGGCAATGGCGACGGCGAAGAGGACCTTCTTCACCGTTTCTATCGCATCTGCAGAAAACAGCAGCAGGAGACTCTTCCAGGTGGTTCGCAATCTAGCAGAACCACCTCCGTCATCGGGGTCTGGTGGGGACCCCAAGATCTCCTGCAATGCTTTTGCTAAGTTTTTTGCAGATAAAGTCGCTCAGATTCGGAAGGAGGTAGACTCCACCGTGGGAGCAGAGCCGGGGCGGGAGAGTGCTAGAGCTCTGTCTAGTCATGTTTCATGGGATCAATTCCAATCTGTTACCTCTGAGGATGTGGACAGGCTGCTTGGACGAGTGAAACCGACCACCTGTCTTCTTGATCCTTGCCCATCCTGGCTAATAAAAGCTAGCCGGGAAGGGCTGGGCGATGGGCTCCGCGGGGTGGTGAATGCTTCCCTCTGTGAGGGAGTCTTCCCAGACCCGCTGAAAGAGGCGATCATTAAACCGCTTCTTAAAAAACCATCTTTAGACCCGGCCATTATGGCCAACTATCGCCCAGTCTCAAATCTACCATTCTTGGGCAAGGTCATTGAGCGGGTGGTTGCTGAACAACTCCAAGCACGCCTGGAGGATGCGGACCATTTGGATCCCTTCCAATCGGGATTCAGGCCTCATCATGGGACTGAAACTGCCTTGGTCGCGCTGGTCGATGATCTCCGGCAGGCTAGGGACAAAGGTGAGAGCTGTTTCCTAGTTCTGCTGGACCTCTCAGCGGCCTTTGACACCATTGACCATAACATCCTTCTGGACCGTCTAGAGGGGTTGGGAGCTGGGGGCACTGTTATACAGTGGTTCCGCTCCTTCCTCCTGGGCCGTGTTCAGAAAGTGGTGGTGGGGGATGAATGTTCAGACCCCTGGGCTCTCGTTTGTGGGGTGCCTCAGGGTTCCGTCCTCTCCCCCATGCTTTTTAATATCTATATGAAGCCGCTGGGAAAGATCATCAGAGCGTTTGGGCTGGGTGTTCATCAGTATGCGGATGATACCCAGCTCTACCTCTCTTTCAAATCAGAACCAGTGAAGGCAATGAAGGTCCTGTGTGAGTGCCTGGAGGCGGTTGGAGGATGGATGGCGGCTAACAGATTGAGGTTGAATCCTGACAAGACAGAAGTACTGTTTTTGGGGGACAGGGGGCGGATGGGTGTGGGGGACTCCCTGGTCCTGAATGGCATAACTGTGCCCCTGAAGGACCAGGTACGCAGCCTGGGAGTCATTTTAGACTCACAGCTGTCCATGGAAGTGCAGATTAATTCTGTGTCCAGGGCAGCTGTCTACCAACTCCATCTGGTGCGCAGGCTGAGACCCTACCTGTCCGCAGACTGTCTCGCCAGAGTGGTGCATGCTCTGGTTATCTCCCGCTTGGACTACTGCAATGCGCTCTACGTGGGGCTACCTTTGAAGGTGACCCGGAAACTGCAATTGATCCAGAATGCGGCAGCTAGACTGGTGACTGGGAGTGGCCGCCATGACCACATAACACCGGTCCTGAGAGATCTACATTGGCTCCCAGTACGTTTCCGAGCACAATTCAAAGTGTTGGTGCTGACCTTTAAAGCCCTAAACGGCCTCGGTCCTGTATACCTGAAGGAGCGTCTCCACCCCCACCGTTCAGCCCAGACACTGAGATCCAGCGCCGAGGGCCTTCTGGTGGTTCCCTCACTGCGAGAAGCAAAGCTACAGGGAACCAGGCAGAGGGCCTTCTCGGTAGTGGCGCCCGCCCTGTGGAACGTCCTCCCTTCAGAGGTCAAAGCGATCAACAACTACATGACCTTTAGAAAACACCTGAAGGCAGCCCTGTTTAGGGAAGTTTTTAATCTGTAATATTTCAATGTATTTTAGTGTTTTTTGGAGGCCGCCCAGAGTGGCTGGGGGGACCCGGTCAGATGGGCGGGGTACAAATAATAAATTATAAATTATTATTATTATTATTCAATTTATGAGCTAGCATCCCACAAAAATTTTAAAGTGACTTCCAAAAATTAAACAACCAAAACCCAATGTAAAATGCAATGTTAAAAACAGAAACAATATAGATGAAAAGGTGGTCAATCCATAAAACAAATTCCTCCACCCCACCATGACTTGAAACTACAGCTTTATAATTATTACAAATCTTGGCACAAGAAAGGTCTTGCACAAACAAACAAACAAAAAAACACTTCCACTTAGTACAAGGCAGTGCCACTGAATTCCCTTTATTTTCCATCATGTTGCAGCCACTAAAGTTTTGTGGGGCATCTTTAAAAGCAACATCCCTTAGGGGATTTCTGCGTCTTATGATATATACTGAATTTACACATGATATAAGGACATCAGGAAACCTGCTGGAATATTGGCAACTCTGAAGGAAAATAATGGGTCAAAAGAGAAGCTAAACATGCCACTCACCTTTCTATTAATCCCTGTCCTACTCGAAAACCCATGTTTTCCAGTTTCGTGATGCATCGTCCATTTTCCTGTAAAGTATAATAAAGGCAATATTGTGTGTGTACAAAGAGCACCCCACAAACAGCAATAACTTATGCAAATCTATTTCAAAGTTATACTTTAAGTTTTCTTCCTCCACACTTTTCTCTTGCCTGTAATCAAAAGGCAGTTGGTTGTGACACTCAGCATAGAACAGTGAATTTGCGGCAACAGGCAGAAACACGTATGTTATTCTCTTTTCAACTCCTGATAAACAGTTTGGCAGTCCTGCCCACTCCTGTTTTAACATTTTAGAAGAAAGGTCTTTCCAAAGCACTGGAATACCAAATATCATATATTAAAGAGTCACATTAACGTCAACCCCTGGAGACAGAAATAGAATTACAGGCAACCCCGTACTTATGTGCATTCAATATGTGCACAACCACACACGTGCGTATCATGCTGAACCTGGAAGTGACCCGAAAACATCACAAAAAGTCCCAAAGGGGTAGAGTGTTTACAGGCTTCTTCAATGGTGTTTCAAATATAAACAATTTCACTGATGCACGCAATGCCTCGGAACATAACCCCTGTGTAAATGTGTGTGTGTGTGTGTGTGTGTGCGTGTGCGCGCCTGTATTCAAAAACCCAACCCCCAAATTTTGATTATTATTGGTAGTCTGTCACTAGCAGGGAAGAGAGTCAATGTATTTATTATAGCATGAAAACTTAGAAAACAATGAATTGTTTGGTAGAACAAATACACAAGGCTATGTGACTGTAAGAATGTGCACCAAATGCAAATGGAGGATCCTAATTGAACAAAACCAAAAGCTAATTTGTTTAGTTAGGCTGAAATCAGAAGGCCCCAGTGAAACCAGTAGGCCTGGTTTCTGGGTTTTTTAGATATTGTTTTTTATATATATTTTCAGCAAATCAAAAATGTAACACAGAAGCTTCCCTGTTTCCCTCTCCTTTCCCTTCTGTAACAGATGATAATACCCTTGTTTGTGAACTCAGATGCCAATCGCTGGAATAGTCATTAGAAACCCTTACAAAAGGGTAACATAAAGCAATTGTCCATACATTCTTTCCAATTCTTTGCTATGAACAGTGTCAGAAACTCAAGTATATAAGCTAAGCACAAAAATGGAATGTTTAGTTGCCATTTTGGGGTAAGATGACTTTAATGTCTCCCCCCCCCCAATGATGGACTGTGATTGATTATCTGGCTAGTTCAGATGACTACCTTGAGCTAGGTTAAGAACTTTGAGAACTTAAATAAGAAAAGTTGCTTGATCCAGGGACCTTCCAGATATATATTAGCCTATTCCGACCTCTTTTTCTTAATGGTGAAACGGACCATTCGTAACGTAGGGATATTGCTCACAACTGTGAGCAGGGCAGAGGGGTGAAGACTGTTGGGAATGACGCTCTGTTGGAGACAGCGAACTCCAAGACTCCTGAGCGTCTCCCCGGAGGCCCTCTCTGGCTGTCATGTCCCTTCAAGTCCAGAGTGCCTATATCTGCGACCCTTCTCTTATGAGAAGAGCACACAAGTCTTCTAGCATCACACAGCAAGAAGAAGGAAACATCCGTAGAGCTAAACTACGTTTATTTCTCTGTCTATATACAGAGAATCCATTTCCACATCTGTGTTCTCCAAGCTCTGGCAGAACAAGAAGCAAACTCCGACAGAAACTTACAATAACACTTAGGCGGAAGAGATAAAACAGTCTTCCGTTCCCACACTCTTCTCTCAGACACTCATGTGATTTATACTAATCACAATAGCAAGCTGACGCAGCAGAGGCTACACAAAATCCTAACAAAGACAACCTACGACAAACTATAACATTATTCACTGCTCCTGTCTCAGGCGGCAGAGTAAAAGCATTTTGGTTCCTTAAATTCATTCCAACTGTGCAGATAAAATATAACCGATAGAATTCTACAGGATGTGTTGTTATAGTATGTGAAAACAGGCAGGATCCCAGGATCCCCAGGCATGCACCTCCAGATGGTGGATCTTCACTTGGTCGCAAGTGCTTGATAGCCAGGTGCAAAATGTGCCTGGCTAATTTCGAACACTGGCGATGAGTAGCCATGCAGCCCCCAACAGAAAAGTAGCAAGTTCCTTGTATTGCAGTAGGACCGATTTCTGACTGATGTCTGAAGTAACAGAGGCTGGAAGAAACCCCTAGTCCGGCTTAGCCGGGGAGGGTGGGGTACAAGTAAAAATTATTATTATTATTATTAGTCAGTCATTTATTTTCCGCCCTTCACTCTAAGGTCTCAGGGCAGGTTACAGCATTAAAATACAACATGAAAAACAATTTAAAATAACTTACAACCATACAAATAAGCTGGGTCCTACAAACATACACTTTGAGACACTCTTTGTAATTTTATAATCTGAAGTACTTGAAGTGGAATAAAAAAAAGACAGTAGAGTTAGGGTTTCATCCCACTGCTGAATTCTTACTCCATGTGTGCTTAATAAACACACTAATTTAATTGCAAACAGTCTGTCCTAACTGAATTATGGATAATGTTGTGTCGTCCTAATTCTGCCCATTTTAAAACACCTATGCTGTTTCAAAATTTAAGGACACGTTACACTAAAGATGACAGGAATGTGGGTAGTCTTAAATTTCTGAAACATTTTAAATATGCAAACACAATGCATGCTGTTGCGGGGGGGGGGCATTGTATTAGTGCATGGGTAGGACAACTAAGGCCTGGGGGCCGGATCCTGCCCAATCACCTTCTCAATCTGGCCCGCGGATGGTCTGGGAATCAGCGTGTTTTTACATGAGTAGAATGTGTCCTTTTATTTAAAATGCATCTCTGGGTTATTTGTGGGGCATGGAAATTCGTTCATTTCCCCCCCCCCCCAATATAGTCCGGCCCCCCACAAGTTCTGAGGGACAGTGGACCGGCTCCCTGCTGAAAAGGTTTGCTGACCCCTGTATTAGTGGGTCAGAGGCAATGTAATAAACATTTTTAATTTAGATCATCCCTAGTTTGCTTGGTACATACTGTATATGTGATGCTATCACATTTCTCTCGGGGAGTCTGTTCATATGTTCATCACGGGACTCGCCTATAACCAACCCCAAACCTGGATACTGAACACGGACTAATCTGTTCAGACGCCAGAAACCCCTGGCCAGGCCCTCAAACAACCACAGGGACACCCAGCGAGAGCGAGCAGCGCTTTAAGGGAAGAGATTTCGAAACCAGAGACTCCATTATGAGGCTCTGGGTAGGGGATGGCATTCCGGATTTAGGGAAGCTTCGTTTAAATAAAGGGGGGGGGTATAAAAAAGGGATCTTCCTCGGGCCACAGCGCCGGCTGCGCCGTCCCACGGGCTCCGCCTCTCTCCCTTCCCTCCGACGGGGAAGCGCCGGGATCCCTCCCCGGAGCCGCGAGAGCAACACCCGCTCACCCCATCGCCCTGCTCGGCGGCGCGGTACAGCCCGGACACCATCTCGTTGTGCAGCAGCAGGAAGAGCGCCTCGTCCGCCATCTCCGACTTGTTCATGCCGGGCAGCTCCCGGCCAGAAGGGAACGAGGACCAGGCCCACCCGCTCTTCGCCGGGACCAAGCCGAGCGGAGGCCCTCCTTCAATCCAGAGGCGGAGCTGCCCAGGCAACAACCGGCAGCTGCTTCTGGGGCGGAGCTCCGGGAAGTCCCCGCCTCGCTTGCGCGGAGCTCCTGGAGCAAAGGCGCGCGCTCCAGGATCGACCTGGGACTCGGTGGTTTGCGGGCGCCGATGGGAGCGATCTCGGGCATTGGGATGCTGCTCTCCGTGTCCGTTTGGAAGCGAAGGTCCGGCGGGGCTCACGGCTACGTTTAAGATGTCTTGGAATTCTACTCAGTATTGATCCAGTTTCCAACGTACAGTTAGAAGCAGAGTAAAAACTTACAACACGTTGCGGGATCCCCAAAAAACAGACCAGAGGCAATTGTATTTCATCCAGCAGAGCTTTACTGCTACTGAAGGCAAAGGAGCATAATGGTCACAAATAATGTTGCCATTGTTTTCTATTTATGTTGTTTTCAGTGCAAGCAACATCCTAGGGCAGGGGTAAGCAACCTAAGGCCCGGGGCCAGATCCGGCCCAATCACCTTCTCAATCTGGCCCGCGGATGGTCCGGGAATCAGCCTGTTTTTACATAAGTAGAATGTGTCATTTTATTTAAAA
Source organism: Darevskia mixta (assembly GCA_034641385.1). Classification (NCBI taxonomy): domain Eukaryota; kingdom Metazoa; phylum Chordata; class Lepidosauria; order Squamata; family Lacertidae; genus Darevskia; species Darevskia mixta. The sequence continues at coordinate 44,838,073 of JAWWNH010000066.1, forward strand.
TGCATCTCTGGGTTATTTGTGGGGCATAGGAATTCGTTCATTTCCCCCCCCCCCAAACAAACAAACAAACAAATAAAAATAGTCCGGGCCACCACAAGGTCTGAGGGACAGTGGATCGGCCCCCTGCTGAAAAAGTTTGCTGACCCCTGGTCATACCGGTAACTATAAAAACAAAGATGAAGAACACTATTCTGTGTTATGATCTGGAATTGTGATATGATACTCTGAGTCTGTGATGTTCAGAATTCAAGAAGAGACTTCCCTTTAAGAGGGCTTATCCATACTGTTGTTTAACGTGGATAGTAAGCATCCTGTACCTCGCTTAATTCTGTTGTGAATATGACATTATCCTCCAAATCACTGCCTTCCCACACTTTCCCCTCAGTCCCCAGGGTACTCAAAAAAGGAGAGGGTATGAGAAAATTTGAACTCAGAGAGGGGAAAGTGTGGGAAGGCACCAATATTAGATACTGTCATATGCACAATGGCAAATTAAGGAAGGTACAGGAATCTTCTATCCATATTAAACGACAGTATGGATGAGCACTGAATCACAGGACATAAGAGCTGATATAGTGTCGCGACCCGACTAGACACTGATAGACCGGGGTCCGCCAGGGTCGCGCCATGCGGGCGCCAGGAAGGGGAACCATGCAGCGGGCCAGAGAAGGGGGCGACTGCGGAGCCAGGCGCGCAGGGGTTAAACCGAGCGCAGCAAGGCCCGACCTCGCCCAGGCATGCCCCGCGGGGTAAACAACCCCAGAATGGGCGATAACGACCGCTAACGAGCCATCAGCAGCGGGCGTGGTGGAACCGGCAGCATCGCAATAACAATGCAAAAAGCACCCATGAATGGTGCAGGTAGACCAGAGCAGTTAACTCTTTTGTCCAAGCCACCCCGGGTGGGGAAGAGGATTACCCCCGGACCTTTAGGGCAGAAGGGAGGGGGGAATTGGGAGTCACCCAGCAAGGTGTACATAAGGGGGATTCTGAGGTGGCCTCCTCAGAATCCTCACGGACTTTCCACGTTTCTCTGTGTGCTGTACAATAAACTTCAAGACAACTTCCGCTGACTTCTCGGAGTGGCGTGCGTTCTTGACAGCTAGCTACAGTCACCATTGGGGACACGACAGAGTGAGGATTCTCCAAAACTTCAACGTCCGTATCGTGTTGGGATCGCTTACCGGCAGCTACCGAGATGGCGACCCCATGGCGCGGAGCGGCACGTTTTCAGACCCCCGTTACCTCGAGCACCCTACTCGAGCGGCCGGCGGATCTGTTCACCTCGAATCAACGGAGCCTTTCCTCGGCCGGACCAGACAGCGGGAGCCTGGGCGAGCTACGGCGACTCCAGGAGCAGCTGAACCGCCTCATCTGGGAGCGGCTGCGGGTTGGCGAGGAGTCGGGCCGGTTGTTGGACCAGGCCTGTGGGGGCGCGGTGCCCCGGACAAGTCGTAGCGGCGGCGGGAGCCAAGGCCACGCGGGATCGGGGGTCTGCAGTCGGCAGACCCCAGGGGAGGGCTCAGGTCAGGAGCCCGGAGTGACTCAGCGGCTGACGTGGTTGGACGGGACGGCCCCAAGGGGGCAGGAGCTTCCCCTCCCAAGACGTCGCAGCAGCCGGCTGGAGGACGACGCAGTGGCGGGGAGTTCCACGGGTGACAGCAGCGAGGACGAGCGCGCGGCAGCGACCCCGGAGGCCCGTGGGAGGCACGTCCGCCGGAGGGCGACGGCGCGGCGCAGGCCGCCCCCGGAGCTGAGGGCCACTTACGAGGGGGACCCGGCGGAACTCTCCACCTTCATCTTCCACGCAAGGAACCACGCCAGAAGGTACGGGGGAGGCGACTGCGACCCAGAGGACTTGGTAGCGGCGGTCATCTCCTCCCTGCAGGGGAAGGCCGGCCAGTGGGCCATGCTCCTGGTCGACCGCAGGGACCCGGCTCTGGCCACCCTGGAGGACTTCTTGGCGGCCCTACGAGAGCGCTTCCAAGACCCGCAGGCGGAGGAGAAGGCGAAGCGACGGGTCCAGAAGGCCAGGCAAGGGGGTCTCCCAGTACAGGACTATGTAGACATGTTCAGGGGGGAGGCCGCCCGAATCTCCTCTTGGAACGAGGAGGTCCTCGTCCACTATTTCAAGGAGGGCCTCCATCCTGAGCTCCGCAAGTGGGCCGTAGTGAAGGGGACCCCTCGGGAGCTGTCGACGCTGGACGGCTGGTGCCGCACGGTGGCTCAGTTGGAAGCAGACCTGGGGATGCTGGAGTTAGAACCCAGGGCGGGCAAGGACCGAAGGCCCGCGGAGAACTCAGGGACCCCCCGTCCCGCCAATGGCGCGGGGGTCCCCCGGCCCAAGCGCACCCCCGACCCGGAACGGGAGAGGAGACGCCGGGAGGGACTCTGCATGAGGTGCGGAGGGGCAGGACACTATGCGGTGGCGTGCCCCAAGCGACCCCCGGGAGAGGTTCGGACCCCGGCAGGGTCCCAAGCGACGTCGGGAACCAGTAGGACACCCAAGACCGGGAGCCGGGCGGCTGTCGCGTCGGAGCCAAGGGGAAAGCGCCAGTCCGACTCCGAGGGCTCGGAGTCGGGAAACGACCTGGACCTGCAGTGAAGGACGCCCGGCTGCAGGTCCCGCCAGGGTCAACGGACCCGAAGAAACGGGCGGGAAGACCACCCAACCTGGTCCGGGTGAGGCTGGAAAACCCGGACGGCGGCAAGCAATGGACGGGCGATGCGCTGCTGGACTCGGGCTGCGACCACAGTATGCTGCACCCCGAAGTGGCCAAGGAACTGGACTTGCCCACCCAGGTTCGGAGCACCCCCTTAGTTTTCGTCCAGATGGACGGCAGTCCCATAAAGGGGGGTCCGTTCGGGGTGGAAGTGGGGCCGGTCTCCTTGTGGGTGGGGGACCACCGGGAGTCCAGGATGCTAGTTAGGGTCCCCACGGATGGGTACCAGGTAGTGCTGGGGTTGGACTGGCTGATGGAACATAACCCCATAGTAGACTGGCGCTCAGGGCGCCTGACGTTCGACCTGGATAGGTGTGGGCAGCACAGGGTCGAATCGGACCCCCAGTGCCCCGGGAAGGGGGAGGCCAAAGGGGTCCACGGGGACGAGGGCAAGCTGGATGTGGTGGCGCCGGAGATACCCCCGGAGTACCGGGATCTGGCGGCGGTGTTCGGGGAAACCGAGGCAGACGAGCTGCCCCCCCACCGCCGCACAGATTGCGCCATCGACATCCCAGAGGATGCGGTCCTCCCCAAGGGACGCATCTACAAGATGTCCGGGGAGGAACTCCAGGACCTCAGGGAGTTCCTGGACAAGAATCTGGCCAGAGGGTTCATCCGCCCCGCCAAGAGCCCCATGGGGGCTCCGGTCATCTTCGTGGGCAAGAAGGATGGCACCCGGAGGTTGTGCCAGGACTACAGAGGGTTGAACGCCATAGCGGCAGGGAACGCGTACCCGCTTCCCCTCATCCCGGATCTGCTGGACCAGTTGGGTACCGGCACGATCTTCACGAAGCTAGACTTGAGGGAGGCATACTACCGGGTGCGGGTCCGGGAGGGGGACGAATGGAAGACGGCTTTTAACTGCCAGTTTGGACAGTTCGAGTTCCTGGTAATGCCGTTCGGTTTGAGCGGGGCCCCGGGGGTGTTCATGAGCCTCATCAACGAGGTACTCCACGACCTCCTGTACAAAGGGGTGGTGGTCTACCTGGACGATGTGCTGGTGTACAGTCAGGACCCCCAGGAACACGTCCGGTTGGTCCGGGAGGTCTTGCAGAGACTCCTGGACAACCACCTATACGTCAAGTTGCCCAAGTGCGAGTTCCACCGCCCCTCCTTAGATTACCTGGGGTATAGGATCTCGGCGGCGGGGGTGGCCATGGATCCCCAGAAGGTGGAGGCAGTCCTGGGGTGGGAGCGGCCGCGGACACGGCGCCAACTCCAGAGCTTGCTAGGGTTCGCAAATTTCTGCAGGGGCTTTTTGCCCAACTATTCGGCCTTGGTGACCCCCCTCACCGATCTCCTAGGCACCAAGGGGAAAGGAAAGGGGGCCAAGCGTCCCGGGGCGGCTCTGGATTGGGGGTCCCGGGCGGAGGAGGCTTTCCAGGGGCTCAAAGGGGCGTTCGCCGCCGAGCCTACGCTGATCCATGTGGATCCAGCCCGGCCCATGGTGGTACAGGTAGACGCTAGTGATGTGGCCATGGGAGCGGTACTCCTGCAGAGGGACGGGGAGGGCCGTCTCAGGCCCGGAGCGTACCTGTCCCGGAAGTTTGGGAAGGCGGAAAGGAATTGGTCTACCTGGGAGAAGGAGGCAGCGGCCATCCGCATGGCGCTTGAGGAGTGGAGGCACTGGCTGGAGGGGGCAAGGGAACCGTTTGAGGTCTGGACAGACCACCGCAACCTCGAGGCCCTCCGACAGCCACGGAAGCTGACTGCCAAGCACATGCGGTGGGCAGAGTTCTTCTCCCGGTACGATTTCCAGCTAAGCCACATCCCCGGGAAGGACAACTTCCTCGCGGACGCCCTGTCTCGCCTGCCCCAGTACGAGGCGGATGTCCGCACAGAGATGCGTCCACTATTTGAGGACAAACACCTAGCCCGAGCCGTCACCACCCGTAACCAGGCTAGGAGGAAAGAAGGACAGACAGGGGGTCAAGATGGGACACCCCCCCGGGAGCGCAGCCAGCCTTCTGCAGCGCTCCGCGACAGACTAGTGGCAGCGTATCCAACAGACGCGGAACTACAGAACCTGCGGGACTCCTTGACACTGGAAGGGGACATCTGGAGAAGGGGGAGTGCCGCGTACGTCCCGGAACCCCTCCGGAGGGCCGCCCTGGAGGCATGCCACGACGCCAAAGCGGCTGGGCACTTCGGCTTCGTCAAGACGTGGAAGCTGGTTCGGCGGAGCTTCTGGTGGCCCACGCTCCGCAAAGATGTCAAGGACTACGTTGCGGGCTGCCCCATCTGCCTCACCTGCAAGCCGGCAGTGGGCAAGCCGCAGGGCCTCCTACAGCCTCTGGAGGTCCCACCTCGACCTTGGTCGGTGATCTCCATGGACTTTATTACGGATCTGCCACCCAGCCGGGGCAAGACAGCAATATGGGTCGTGGTGGACCTGTTCTCCAAGCAAGCCCATTTCGTGCCCTGCGCCTCACTGCCTACCGCCACCCAGGTGGCAAAACTGTTCATGGAGCACATCTTCCGGCTCCATGGGGTTCCAGACAAGGTCATTTCCGATCGCGGCTCCCAGTTTGTGTCCCGATTTTGGAAGGCGTTCCTGGGACTGCTGGGGATCGAACAGGGACTCAGCTCGGCCTACCACCCCCAGACTGACGGACAGACGGAACGTGTCAACCAGGTGCTGGAGCAGTACCTGCGGTGTTTTGGCTGCTACCAGCAGGACGACTGGTCACAGCTGCTTCCGTTGGCGGAGTTCGCTTACAATAACTCCGTACATAGCAGCACGGAGATGTCCCCCTTCGCCGTGGTCTACGGGACCGACCTGAGGCACCTGCCGGACTTGGGGGAACCCACCGCCCGGGAGCCGGAGGAGCTCGGAAAGTGGAGAGAGAGGACGGCCAGGTGCTGGGAGTCCCTTCGGGAACAACTGCTGGAGGTCAAGGCGGCGCAGAAGAGGACGGCGGACCAGCGAAGAAGACCGGCGGGGGACATCAAAGCGGGGTGCCGGGTCTACCTGTCCACGCGGCACTTGAAGCTGGGCCTCCCCAGCAAGAAACTCGGGCCCCGGTACTTGGGCCCGTTTAAAGTGCTAGAGGTAATCAACGGAGTATCTGCGAAGCTGGAGCTCCCAAAGAACTTGCAACAGATACACCCGGTGTTCCACTTCAGCTTGCTGAAGAAGTCCCCGGAGGACGACGGTTGGCACCCCGTGGCGGCGCCACCCACCCCGTTGATCCTGGCGGGAGGGGAGCACCATGAGGTCAAGGACATTTTGGACTCCAGACTCTACAGAGGGCGTTTGCAGTACCTGGTGGAGTGGAAGGACTTTGCTATGGGGGACCGAGAATGGGTGTGGGCGTCGGACGTTTTGGCCCCACAGCTGGTCAAGAGATTCCACCAACAGTGGCCAAACCGGCCGGGGGGCCCCGGGACTCAGAACGCTCCCCAGGGGAGGGGGGAGTCAGTTTCGGGGGGGCAGGATGTCGCGACCCGACTAGACACTGATAGACCGGGGTCCGCCAGGGTCGCGCCATGCGGGCGCCAGGAAGGGGAACCATGCAGCGGGCCAGAGAAGGGGGCGACTGCGGAGCCAGGCGCGCAGGGGTTAAACCGAGCGCAGCAAGGCCCGACCTCGCCCAGGCATGCCCCGCGGGGTAAACAACCCCAGAATGGGCGATAACGACCGCTAACGAGCCATCAGCAGCGGGCGTGGTGGAACCGGCAGCATCGCAATAACAATGCAAAAAGCACCCATGAATGGTGCAGGTAGACCAGAGCAGTTAACTCTTTTGTCCAAGCCACCCCGGGTGGGGAAGAGGATTACCCCCGGACCTTTAGGGCAGAAGGGAGGGGGGAATTGGGAGTCACCCAGCAAGGTGTACATAAGGGGGATTCTGAGGTGGCCTCCTCAGAATCCTCACGGACTTTCCACGTTTCTCTGTGTGCTGTACAATAAACTTCAAGACAACTTCCGCTGACTTCTCGGAGTGGCGTGCGTTCTTGACAGCTAGCTACAGTCACCATTGGGGACACGACATATAGCTAATTATATCCAGGTACATTTGCTTGGAAGGTTACCCATGAACCAATGAATAATGTAATGTTTGGTCAGAGAGCTGCATAGGAATAATGGACTCTGTGCAGTTTCTTCATTTACTCAGATCTTGTCTGGTCATAGGTCTCGGAGGCCCACATCCTCAGTCTGCAAGCGGGAGGAACTCTTAAAGTGGTCCCTAGAGACTTGGGCATCTTAGTGGACTCTAGGAGTTTTGCTAGTTTTGCCAGTGGCCTTGTTGATCACTAGATCAATCAGTTACAGGTAAGTAGCCGTGTTGGTCTGTCATAGTCAAAACAAAATAAAAAATTCCTTCCAGTAGCACCTTACAAACCTATCCATTCTTAAAGAAATCAGCCCTGAGTGCTCACTAGAAGGACAGATCCTGAAGTTGAGGCTCCAGTACTTTGGCCACCTCATGAGAAGAGAAGACTCCCTAGAAAAGACCCTGATGTTGGGAAAGATTGAGGGCACAAGGAGAAGGGGACGACAGAAGATGAGATGGTTGGACAGTGTTCTCGAAGCTACTAACATGAGTTTGGCCAAACTGCGAGAGGCAGTGAAGGATAGGCGTGCCTGGCGTGCCCTGGTCCATGGGGTCACGAAGAGTCGGACACGACTGAACGACTGAACAACAACAAGCACCTTACAAGACCAACTAAGTTTGTTCTTGGTATGAGCTTTTCGTGGTATCTGAAGAAGTGTGCATGCACACGAAAGCTCATACCAAGAACAAACTTAGTTGGTCTCTAAGGTGCTACTGGAAGGAATTTTTTGTTTTGACTAGATCAGCCAATTCAGGGCCCTTGGCAGTTTCACTCCCCAGAATCCTTCTGCCCTTGTTGAGCTGGACCTTATTGTCATTTAATGGAAAGCTTTGTGTAATGAAAAAGCAGGGAAGGCAGAAATTCATAATTAATTTGACCAAACACCTTAAAGACCCATTGAAGGTCTAATATTTGGCGGTGATAGCAGCAAACATTAATGCTGCTGCCTCCTCACCTTGGTGACCTTTTAGCCCACTGTGCCCCAATAAATAAATAAGATGGCTTGCCTTAAAGTGCAGGGAAGGCAATTACAGGAATGATAGTGGGAGAGTTTGCTATTAAGTTAAAACCCATCTCACATATGTTGGTTATGCTGTTACTTCAACTTGTCACTTGCGCATTCTGAGTCTCTGGTTTTTTACTCAAAAGTTAGTTCCATTGACTTCACTGGGGCTTGCTTCCAAGTAATAGTGAACAGGACTTATAAGCAAATTTCAGAATCAGAGAGCCACGCGTCCGTGGAAACTGAGTTTAGTCCCGCCCCCTGCACTTCAAGGCACCTCATGACTCCGAGGAGCGCGCGAAAATGAGCAGGGTTGGTCATAAGGCGGATAAGGAAGCATAAGCCGACCCACCTCCCATCACTAATTGGTTACTCGAGGGATAAGTGTACCACTTGGTTGGTTATTCAGATACCACCCTGCTCTGGCATTCCGTGATTGGCAGGAGGAACAAAGCAACGCGACCGTCGAGTGGTTCTCCCAACGTCGCTCTAGCAATATGGATTCCCGATTAGCTAAGAAGGAAGCTGATGACTGGAGCACCCAAATGCCACTCAACCTGTCAGGGCGGAGATTCGCTAGGGACGAGGCGCGGCTGTTGGCGAGGAACGTTGTCGATCCAATCCTGACGCGCCGATTGGCGGGTTTGCTCGGAGGAGCCGCGCTACGTTGGGAGCTGGGCCGTCGCGCCCCGCCCCTTTCCCGCCTAGCCGTGCTCTCGGCCGGGCCCTGACTGGCTAGGCCGCGCTTGTGGGTGGCTGGGATGGCGGTGGCGGTGCGGGCTCTGCAGGAGCAGCTCGAGAAGGCCAAGGAGAGCCTCAAGCACGTCGACGAGAACATCCGCAAGCTCACGGGACGGGACCCTAACGATGTGCGGTGAGTCTGGAGGAAGAGCAGGGCGGCCGGCGGGGGTTTCGGCTCAGAGGGGGCCGCCGCGCTCGTCCCCTGAGAGGCTGCTCTGCGGTTGCCACCTTCGTGCCCGCGCCCTTTCCCCTCCCGCTCCGGGAAGTTCAGGAGCCCGAGCGCCGCATCCGCTAGCCCCGTCCTTCTTCAAATCGGGGGTAAACGGGTCTGGGGAGGGACGGGGCGGGAGCGCAGAGGGAGGCCTACGAGCAGAATCCGTTAGTGGCGTCCACGTGAGTTGCGAGGCGCGGCTGCGCCCTGCGAACGCGGCTTCCCCTCTTGGCTTCAATGGGGCTCGGTAGTTCCCAGTAAGGGCACTTAGGGACGCAGCCTGCACCGGCCAAAATTGACCCGGGTTAAGAGTGCGCTCATGCCCCAGCCTAAATTTGTAAAAGTTTCCCTGGTACAAAAGGGAGGCAAAACCCACTGCTGTCCCCTTGCATTTTCTCTCTTCTTCTGCTACTTCCTTCCACGTGGAAAGTCAAGGTATAGGCCATTAGGATCCTGCACACGGTAGAAGCAGTCACTTCCCGTCCCCAGCGACTAAAGCTGATTAATAAAGTGGGGGTGGGGGATACACCACTTTCCTGATGATTATTCCCTTGACCTTTTTTCCCCAGGCCCGCTCAAGGGAGATTATTGACCATCACAGGCCCTGGTGGAGGTAGGGGGCGTGGAAGTATATTACTTAGGTGAGTATTTGTGGATGATTAATGGAAACCTTTCTGAGGGCAGCTTCTATGTTGCACAGAATGTTACGCTTGTATTTGAAGGCTAGAAATTAAAAGAAGGTTAAATGTTGTTTTAATATGTTGATTTAAGGTAGCTAGAGTCCGCTACAGTGAGGGGAAAGAGAGGGGTTCTGCTCATGGTCCAAAGCATATTCACAGGCAAACAAGTAAATAACTGTTGGGGTACTTGACCATTGCTTGTGCTGTCACTGCTGCCCTAAGTTTGCATGCAACTTCTCTTCTAACCTTAAAAAAACAAAAACTTCAGCAATTTCAAGTTGGACTTGTACAGTTGCTGTAATGCTAGTTTATGGCAGTGCTGAGGAGCCCGCAAGATTGCTGTCTTCAAAGATTTCAGTATAACTTGCCACCTGCCTCATATACCATTGTTATTACCAAAGGGTGGGCAGCCAACCATGCTATTCTAAGGATTACAGATCATCTGCTGTTGTAGCCTAACACTGGCATGGTATGGTTGTTGTTTAGTCGTTTAGTCATGTCCGACTCTTCGTGACCCCATGGACCAGAGCACAGCAGGCACTCCTGTCTTCCACTGCCTCCTCATGTTAGTAGCTTCGAGAACACTGTCCAACCATCTCGTCCTCTGTCATCCCCTTCTCCTTGTGCCCTCAGTCTTTCCCAGCATCAGGGTCTTTTCCAGGGAGTCTTCCAGGGAGGTGGCCAAAGTATTGGATCCTCAGCTTCAGGACCTGTCCTTCCAGTGAGCATTCAGGGCTGATTTCCTTCAGAATGGATAGGTTTGGTCTTCTTGCAGTCCATGGGACTCTCAAGAGTCTCCTCCAGCTCCATTATTCAAAAGCATCAATTCTTTGGCGATCAGCCTTCTTTATGGTCCAGCTCTCACTTCCATACATCTCTACTGGGAAAACCATAGCTTTAACTATACGGACCTTTGTCGTCAAGGTGATGGCTCTGCTTTTTAAGATGCTGTCTAGACAGCATGGTATGGTACTTGAAGGCTATTGCAACAGAGCTTTGTCTGGTTTTTATTGGATGGTGTTTTAGGCTCTGCTTGCACAGCAGTCTTTGCAGTCCTACAGATGTTTGGCCTACTTAGTACTTCTTGATCTTTAGTTTTGGTACTGGAAAGTTTTAAATTGCTACATATATTCACATTTTTAGAGTTTCTTTAAAATGCTCTTAAAAGGAGGGAATAGGCTTTTGATTTAGTGGCATTGTGTAACTCAGGGATTAGTTACTTTTGTGGGTGGGTTATTTTTTTAAAACAGTCACATTCTCCACCCTTGGAGGGGCTTTTCTGAATTAGAATGGATACTTAGTTTGTTCTGGATATATACATGGGCAGAGAGAGAGAGGGAGATATTTATGTGAGGTGGGGGAATAGATGGTAAGTATGTGTTTGAGAGGAAGAGATGTACTTGCAGCAGTGTATATGTGAAGTACAGTGGACTCTCGGGTTGCGAATGCGATCCGTGCAAGAGGCGTGTTCGGAACCCGCGCCGTTGCATCTTCGCACGCGCGTGACATAATTCGGCACTTATGCATGCGCAAGCACCGAAACCCGGAAGTAACCTGTTCGGCGCAGTGCGCAACCCGAAAACGCGCAACCCAAAGCAGCTGTAACCTGAGGTATGACTGTACATGACTGTGTGAGAGAGCTGCATGTGTGTGCTGAGAGGCTTTCTCTTGCATCTCACCCAAATACAGTCGTACCTTGGAAGTCGAACGGAATCCATTCTGGAAGTCCGTTCAACTTCCAAAACGTTCGGAAACCAAAGCGCGGCTTCTGATTGGCTGCAGGAGGCTCCTGCACCAATCAGAAGCTGCACTGGACGTTCGGATTCCGATTGTAAAGTTCAAAGCATCTCATCATTACACGTCTGAGTCCTCGCTGGCAGATACCGGGAATGGCCCCTTCCGGTTCTTTCGCCAGCAGAGCAGCCTGGGAAAAGTGTTCCTCTTCTGCTGTTCCCTTCGCTTTAACCCCCTCCTTTCCATGGCCAAGGGAACCAGCCCCCCTTCATCTGTGCTAGATGTATGAGGGTGGTGCTCAGGTTCTGAGGCAGCGTCCTCGACCCTCTGCACCATGAACACGTAAAAATAAGCATATGCAAATATTTCTTGTGGGCCTCTGCCCTGAGTCTTTTCAGTACCCAACAATGCTCCTTGGCTGAACTGTATTCTGCACTAATGAAAGTTTTGAAGGGCAGCTCTTAGTACAACAAATTACAGTATTCCATTTGAAAAGTAAGCAAAATGTGGATCATGGTGGCAAGGCTGCCTGTTCAGGAATGTTCCTACCTGGTGATTAGGTTGAACCTGGGAAGGGCTGTTTGTGACACTGGGGTTATCTTGGCCTCTAGTGACAACTCTGGATGCAAGTGTGTCCCCAAGCTGCAAACCTGCTTCTTCATGGAAGGTGCACCCCCACCTGAAACAAGCCAAGCACCTAATTTATCAACATAAGAACCACTTTCTCACAACTCTTTATTGTCAGCTTTCAAGCTGTTAGCCCATTACTGAGCCCAAGCACTGGTTCAGCACCTGAACGGCCTCACCTAACTCAGATAAAAAAAGAAATAAAGCTGATTTTCTTATACTGATGACATCTTACTTCCACCCTCTGATCTCAACTAGTGGCTTCATATATATGTTAGAGAGCATGGCATGACTTCTGTAAAACTTGCAGCACACAAAGCAAGACATTGAACTTTAGTTTTATGGGGTCTTGGCATTATAAACTTGCTTGGAGCATGTAGATCTGATACACTGATCATCTCTTTTGTTTCAGGCGTGGATTCTCGGATAGCGGAGGAGGACCCCCAGCCAAACAGAGGGATCTAGAAGGGGCGACCAATAGGTGAGCAGAGAATAAAGTTAGAGACAAGAACAGCTTGCCTTCTTAGCTGACTCAGTATATTTCCTTAGTGCATTTCTGCATGGTTTTTATATAGCACTCAAGGCTGTGTATAATTTAAAATGATTGCTTGCAATTTCAGACATATCAAAGGAACTGGGGGGGAAGAAAGGAAAAACCATTCATGTATCAGTTCTTCTTTAATTAAGTTGCATAATAATTCCTCTTGGAACTCTACAGTAGCAAATAATTTATACTGGTGTATCTTGAGTCCATGTGATTTTTTAAAAATAGGATTTCACCTTTTTTGTCTTGAGTACTGGTAAATTGTGTAGGAGTTGCCACCCTACAATATGTTCTGTAGAAAGAAAAGCAAGTGGACTTTAAAAGTGAGGTCTCCATCTTTTAAAAGATGCTGTAATAAAGCAACAGATTTAGCAAGCAGCTAATCTACATTCACCGAAGAGTTCATTGGATCCCAGCAACAACATGGACAGAGAGGTTGGATCAAAGCAGTCTGTGAAGCACAGTTTCTTGATTTTAGTGTAGTTATTTTGCATTTATTATCATTTTCTAAGCCTATTGAAATATTTTCCTTGGTTCTAGTATAAAATGGATGCCTTTGATACTCTCTTAAATTTAGGCTAGCTGGGGAACGTCGGACAAGGAGAGAATCACGCCATGAAAGCGACGCAGAGGATGATGATGTTAAAAAAGTAAGGGATACCTAGAGGTTGGTGGGTAGAGAGGGGAAAGAAATGTAGAAAAGCTTCCATTAACCTGGCTTTGACCTATCCTTGCAGCCAGCGTTGCAGTCTTCTGTTGTTGCTACCTCCAAAGAACGAACACGCCGAGACCTTATTCAAGATCAAAACATGGATGAAAAGGGAAAACAAAGGTATCTTATAATGTTGTTTACTGTAACCATAATGTTTTCAAACTCCAAGCACATAATACAAGTGTTCTTTCTTGCACAGAAAACTTTTGTCCAATATTTTATGCTGTCGTAGCCTACTTCTTAAGAAGTGTGTGTACAGGTACTGACTGCACCAGACAACTCAACCCAGCTTCCATGTTTATTTAAGTTGCCTTGCACAGTTCGCTTTGCCTGTTGATTTGTAAGTCAAAATAAGTTGCTTAGACTATCGTTTGTGACTATTCCAGGAATGTAAAAGCTCTGGGTAGAGATTTAGCATATTGTGTTTTTCGAATATATATATATATATATATATATATTTAAATGCTCCCTTTACTTCTTTGGTTTTTTTCGTTTGATATGAACCAGACTAATTCAGAAGTAAGTCCCATTGATGTTGGTGGGATTTCAGCCTTGGTCTTTAAAGAATACTGCAAATTAGCAGCTATTGTACTTTTTCATGCTTTTCTGTGCAAAATCTTGGGAAATTGGCGTATTTCTTTAAATTTTGTTTATGAAGTTTGGGTGATGAAACCGGATTTCACAGTCTACTAGAGAAATCAAAACATTTATTAATTGTATAGATTTGTCTCCCACTTTTCAGGGAAGAAATCATATAAAGCAGCTGACAAAATATATTAAAACATGAATAAGTTCAGATTTGAGCTGTGGAAGCTCTGTTGCCCCTGCCCAACGACATTCTGTGCTGGCTTCTTTTATGAGGAAAGCTTCAAATCCTAATCTTAGCTATCTAAAGGTCTCACTTTTAGACAGTGAGTTGTGTTGAGCTGCTTGTATATCAACTTCAGATATGTAGTTTGTGGGAAAGTATTCAAATAATTTTTTGGGGAAATTATTTCTTAATTCAAGCACCATCTCATATGTATTAGTTGGGATGGGGCTGGAATGCTGGGCTGGAATTTATTTTCAGGCTGTGACCATTGTGCTTGGGGTTCTGACAGTAAGAGATGTTCTACAGTGGAGTGGACTCCTTCAAAAGGTTGTAGACTCTCCATCCTTAGAAGTTTTTAAGCAGAGATTGGATGGCAATCTGTCAGGGTTGTTTTAGTTGAATTTCCTGCATTGCAAGGGATTGGGCTAGAACTAGATGACCCTTGGGGGGGTCCCTCCCAACTTAACAATTCTATGATTCTCCGTACGGGCCAAAGTTCTTGCAGTTCACACAGCTAGCCCTCAACAAAAAAGTAAGTCAAAAGAAGATGACTATATTTTCAGTGCAATGTTGCTTACAAAATGGCAAATCATTTTTTGAGGTTCCTTATGAAAAGTCACAACAATTGTGTTCCTTTTATTAATAATCAGTCTGTTTAATGTATTTTATTGCTGTCTTCAATCTTAGATAAAACTTTTGGATGTCTTTGGGTCATAATTTAAGAACTTCATTTAATTTAATATGTTTGGAAATTATATGCTATTGTTGATAAAGCTATCCTGGAATTATCTTGTTATCTTCTCATGTTGGTTGTTGAAATTTGCAACATCCAGTGGTTATGTTTCTTTCTAAATAGCTTTTTCACCTTGTATTATTGTAGCTTTTTATAATTCATGTGCCATTAACTAACAACCTTGGAAGATTTGGAAAACTGTTTCAATAGGTATGCATAATGAACACTTATGAAAGTCGATGGTATAATATCTTTTTACTCCTATCTGTTCTAGGAATCGGCGCATATTTGGCCTGTTGATGGGTACTCTTCAGAAGTTCAAACAAGAATCAACAGTCGCTACTGAGAGGGTATTAACTCAATACCTTGTAATGTTCATTAGAGGAGAGAGTGTACTATTTCTATTGAATGAGAGAATTGTATATGGTCTTGTGCGAAGAAACTTGCTGCTAGTAGCCCAGTAGCTCAGATTTTTTCATTGTGGAAACATGAGGAGTTTAAAGTCATTTTTCAAATGTAAAGGGAAACATTGATCATTCCTAAAACTTTCCTTAAGTCTATTAAGTTCAATAGAACATGGACCCTACTACAAATACAGTTCTGTATTGGTGACCCTAAACTGGGTTCTGGCAACCACCCGGGAAAACCATTAGTAACTGCCAGCAGCCTAGAGAGGACCATGCTTAGGTTTTGTATGCCCTGTCTTTAGTTGGCTATATAGTTGAATTTTTATTATTATTTACTTGTCTCTGGTTCCATAACAATTTGAAAACAGATTAGAATGGGGCGGGGGTGCACAGAGCTCCTATGGATTGCCAGGTCATACGTTGGAGAGATGTAATCGCATTGCCCGGCACTACTTCACTGTAAATGTGGATTGTTTGATACACAAGGAGTGCTCCATAACTTAGGGGAGCAGAAATGAAAAAAAACCAACCACTATAAGCAGTGACTTGACTACTAAGTCCAGCCAAAAGTTGTGGGCCATCTTGCAATAATTACCGGTAGATAAAGCTTTTTCTGTATCAGACTTCAGTATTGATCTGATTTCAGAACAGGGGTCGACCAGCTATTAAGTGGTATATAAATTAATAATAAAATTTCTGAGCTCACCTTAAGCAAATCTGAAACTGTTTCTCCATCTCAGCAAAAAAGACGGCAAGAAATTGAACAGAAACTTGAAGTGCAGGCAGAGGAAGAGAGAAAGCAGGTTGAAAATGAGAGGCGAGAGCTCTTTGAGGAAAGACGTGCTAAACAAACAGAGCTGCGGCTATTGGAACAGAAAGTTGAACTTGCTCAGCTGGTGAGTCAAAATTCAAGCAGCTGCTATGTGGTGTTTGTGTTGTGGACAATACTAAAAACATAAAAATCTTTTTTTTTACCAGCAAGAAGAATGGAATGATCATAATGCCAAAATAATTAAATATATAAGAACAAAGACAAAGCCTCATCTGTTCTACATACCTGGCAGAATGTGTCCTGCTACCCAGAAGCAGTTTGATGATTCCCAAAAAAAATTAAATGGTATGTTACTGGTGGTAGGGTAGATACATTTTCTTTGATATAAGCTCTTCTGCATTTCAATAGAAAAAGTTAAACTGATATTGATAAGGAAGTAAAGTGAACTTGCATCTTAGTCAAAGGGTCAGTTCTGGGAGTCTGCACGTTTACACAGAAACACATAAAGCCTGAACTGGCCCGCCCACAAGGTGGAGGATTGCCTACCCAGCTTTGGAAGGTTGGTGCAAAGGCACTGGCAGGGTCCTAGAATCCTGGTTCTGGGGTTTAGGAAAATCCTCAGAACAGCACATAGTCGCAAGCGGGGGTTTTCCATCTAGCAAGATGATGTGCTTGCAAAAACAGAACATTTGTAATGGTGTGATATTGGAATTCCAGCCCAAGTGCTTGACAGATCCAACTACCCCATAAAGTTTATCTCTAGGGGGTTGGGGAGATAAGGATCTTGCCCAGCTGTTGGATCCAGTTCTAAATTATTTCTTAATGTAAAACTTTACTGCTCATAACTGCCAGTAGCCTGTAATTCAAAAATATGTTGCAAATGCCCCAATTCACAAGTGCACATTCTGACCTCTTAACATGGATGATCACTTGCCTATATGAAACATGCCTTGTGTGAAGTGGCTCAAGTGATCTATCAGTAAGATGGAACCATGGTAAATACCCACAATAAGCTTAGTGTGTCTTCTCTCGTTCTGCAGCACTGTTTGAAAATAGGCGCATTGAGTTTGCTGAGCAAATTAACAAAATGGAAGCCAGGCCCAGGCGACAATCTCTGAAGGAAAAAGAACACCAGGAGGTGCAGAAGGAAGAAAAGAAGGAAGACCAGAAGAAGGAGCAAGAAGAGGGTAAGGCGGTTCAGCAGGTGGAAGAGATGGAGACAGGTAATCGGAGCAATGATGTAGAAATGGAAGAGGTAGGGGAAGACAAGGAGGTAGGTGCTAGTCACAGTGATGGAGAGATAGAACAGGAGGAGGAGGAGCAGAAAGAGGAAATGGAGGTTAAGGTAGATGAGGGACCAGAGATTAAGGAGAATGATAGGCAGCAGGATAATCAGGAGGAGGATGTTGTGTTAGGGAAAGAGGAAGGTGAAAGTACACTGCCAGTAGATGGCGAGCAGGATGTGATGGAAACCAATGAGGCAGATCATGCAGAGCCACTAGAAAATGAGAATAGCAAAGAAGTGGAACCAGAAATGGAGAGTAATGCTCAACCAGAGCAGGAGGGGCCTGTTGCTCCCTTGGAGAAAGAGGAAGCCAACAAGCCAGAAGTGGAAGCTGAACCAGAGGAGGCAGAAGAGAAGGAGCCAGAATCCATTGCAGTGTCCGAGGCTGAGGCCCAGCCTCGACCAGAGGCTGTGCTTCAGCCACAGCCTTCACCACAGTTGGAATCTACTCAAGATCAAGAGCCTCAGGTAGACAAAGAAGAAATGGTAGTGCCTGAGAATCTGCCTGAAACTCAGGCAGACCAAATCCAGGCAGTAACTGTAGAAGTCAAGAACAAGGACAGGAGCAGGAGCAGAGGTAGAGCAAGGAACAAAGGCAGCAAGAGTCGAAGTCGCAGTACTAGCAGCAGCACCAGTAGTACTAGTTCCACAAGCAGTAGTAGCGGCAGCAGTTCTAGCAGCGGCACCAGCAGTAGTCGGAGTAGTTCCTCCAGCAGCAGCAGCACTAGCGGAAGTAGCAGTCGAGAGAGTAGCAGTAGTTCCAGCAGCAGCGAGAGCAGAAGTCGAAGCAGAGGGCGTGGGCACAATAGGGATAGGAAGCGTAGGAGGAGTCTGGATCGAAAGCGAAGGGATAATGCAGGAGTAGACAGGAGTCACAAGTCTTCGAAAGGTAGCAGCAGAGATGCGAAAGGATCAAAGGATAAAAGTTCAAGGTCGGACAGAAAGAGGTCTATATCAGAAAGTAGTCGGTCAGGCAAAAGAACTTCGCGGAGCGAAAGAGACCGTAAATCAGACAGGAAAGACAAAAGGCGTTGACAGAAGAGACCAGGCTCCCTAGCCTAATCTTTGCAGCAGAAGATTACTTGATGAGTGAAAGGATTCCATGTGGGGAAGAAAAGGCTGCCTTAATTGCATGCTGTATAAAATCTTTTGGAGAAATGCAGACTCTTTACCAGGCAATTCTCATGCTTTTTACATGATTTTGTAAAAGGTTACTTATCAAATTATGTGAAGATGCAAAAGTGTA
Organism: Darevskia mixta; assembly: GCA_034641385.1. NCBI lineage: Eukaryota > Metazoa > Chordata > Lepidosauria > Squamata > Lacertidae > Darevskia > Darevskia mixta. The sequence continues at coordinate 44,856,361 of JAWWNH010000066.1, forward strand.
CAAATAAAAGGATTGACAACCCCTTCATGTTTTTAAATCTCCTCTACTTAAAAGAGTTTCTGTATATTTTAATAGGTACATAGTTACATTTGTGTGAATCACTTCTGTATCAGATCTTTTTTTTGTAGAAATAAATTGTATTTTACAGAGGTGTGAGAGCCTGTTGCCGCTTCATCTCACATAGATATCTTTCTCCCTTTGCCATACTTCAGAGTGTTTGAATATTCTGCCTATTAACACTTCCCCTCTAATTGATAAAAAGTGAATTCTCAAGTTCTGTGAAGGAGCACACCTGTGCATAATCCAGGTTTTCTTTTCTGTGCTTTCACTATACAAATTGATGCCAGCTTTTACTAACGTTCCTTGGTGAACTAACTGCCCATATACAGAAGCCAAGTGAGTGTATCAAGCCAATTCTAATTACTTGGCCATCTAAAATCTGTTTAGAGACTTCATGTAGTTATTTCAACAAGCCTTGCCTTTCCCCTAGTTTTAGAGTAATGCTTAGATTTTTTTAAAAAAACTTGCATCTCATTTATTTCTGTGCTTTGCAGTATGTTGCAGGAAGGCTATGGGTAACTTCAAAACTAGATTATTGTTGGCCACAGGCTAAACTTTCAAATGCCAATAATGCAGTATACAGTACCATTAAATTAATCGGGGGTTAAGATGTTGTATTTATGAATACCTGTTGATTGAGGAAAGTGGATTCAAAACTTGGAATTTCTGTAACATCTAAAGCAAGACGATGGCAATATAGTTGGTGTAAAAAGGTGACATACTGTTTTTAAACTTCCTACAAGTGTATTCATTGGCTTGTTCTGTAAAAGTCTAAATAAAGGTAGCTTTATATACTAGTTTCTGTATTCTTGATTTACTCTTTGTTTAATGAAAAGTTTTTTATACTTGTAGTTCACCTACCAAAACCAAATGCTCCTACACAAATTAGAATCCCCATTCCCAGCCATAAACATACATTGGAAAGACCAGAGATCTCAACTTGTACTTAGGTACCCCTTTAAAACATTTAAAGTAGTCTCTCGTAACTAACAATGTGGATTTGTGTATGGAATGTAATCCTGAACTGGGCTGGTGAAGGATTTGTGTGAAGTGCCCTTTTGAGTTTGTTTCCACCAGCCACCCAGCAAAAATTCCTTTTTAAAAGTCCTGGCTGCAGATGACTCAGTGGATTTTGTTCTACATCTTAATTTGCAACAGGGAAAGGGTAGATATGAAAAGACACTATTGGCCTCAATAGGTATGCACCCAACTCTGGTCTAAACCACTGAGCCTCTTGGACTTGCCAATCGGAAGGTCAGAAGTTCAAACCCCCACAACGGGGTGAGCTCCATTGCTCTGTCGCAGCTCCAGCCACCTAGTAGTTCGAAAGCATGCCAGTGCAAGTAGATAAATAGGTACTGCTCCGGCAGGAAGGTAAATGGCGTTTCCGTGCACTCTGGTTTCTGTCATGGTGTTTGGTTGCGCCACAAGTGGTTTAGTCATGCTGGCCACATGACCCGGAAAGCTGTCTGTGGACAAATGCCGGCTCCCTCGGCCTGAAAGCGAGATGAGCGCTGCAACCCCATAGTCACCTTTGACTGGACTTAACCATCCAGAGGTCCTTTACCTTACCTTTACCCTACCAGTATTAAGTTGGCAAACTGCTTAGTGTTCTTAAAACAGGCCACTATAGGAGGTTAGCCTGGGATAAATAAAATTTAAATAATAAAGTTAGCAGTTAAATTATATATAAATTTAATTTAATATGAAATTACATATTAAAATGCATTGAAAGGTAGATAGCCGTGTTGGTCTGTCATAGTCAAAACAAAATAAAATAAAAAAAATTCCTTCCAGTAGCACCTTAGAGACCAACTAAGTTTGTTCTTGGTATGAGCTTTCGTGTGCATGCACACTTCTTCAGATACACTGAAACAGAAGTCACCAGACCCTGATATATAGTGAGAGGGTGGGGAGGGGTATTACTCAGAGGGGTGGTGGAAATGGGTGAAAGGTTGATAGCTATGGTAAACCTGTTGACGACTGTTAACGGCTGCAATTAGTCTTACAGGAAAAAGCCAGGGGTGAGAAGGTTAAAAAAGCTTTGTCATGTATAATGAGATAAGAACCCAATGTCTTTGTTCAGACCAGGTCTCTCCATGGTTTTAAGCTTGGTAATGAGTTGCAATTCAGCAACTTCTCTTTCCAGTCTATTTCTGAAATTCCTTTGCAATAAGATTAATAATTCAGAAATAGACTGGAAAGAGAAGTTGCTGAATTGCAACTCATTACCAAGCTTAAAACCATGGAGAGACCTGGTCTGAACAAAGACATTGGATTCTTATCTCATTATACATGACAAAGCTTTTTTAACCTTCTCACCCCTTGCTTTTTCCTGTAAGACTAATTGCAGCCGTTAACAGTCGTCAACAGGTTTACCACAGCTATCAACCTTTCACCCATTTCCACCACCCCTCTGAGTAATACCCCTCCCCACCCTCTCACTATATATCAGGGTCTGGTGACTTCTGTTTCAGTGTATCTGAAGAAGTGTGCATGCACACGAAAGCTCATACCAAGAACAAACTTAGTTGGTCTCTAAGGTGCTACTGGAAGGAATTTTTTTTATTTTATTTTGTTTTGATTAAAATGCATGTCAGCTTTACATACCTGGATAGGGTGTGCCCCCACAAAGCTTTTAGCAAGTGTCAAAAATGAGTGAAGGCACCTGCCTGGTGTCAATAGGCAGGAAGTTCCAGAGTGTTAGTGCCGCAGTGCTGGAAGACTGATTCCTTACAAGTAGGGAAAGGACATTATGTGGCACTTGTAAAAGCAGTCCCACAGATCAAGGTGGATATCCGTGTGGCCATATATGGAGTTGGAGGTACTGAGGAGCAACAATTTGAGAAGGAACAAAAAAGGGAACCACGCTACTAAAGGGAGATGTAATTTATAAAATTCTATACTGCCATATAAAATATCAAGACGGTTTACAGTGTTAAAAGATGCCGTTTTAAAGAATATAAATAAAATATGGATAATCATTAATTTGACTGGTAAATGAAGATAAAAATTGAACAGCTGCAAATATCTGTTAGAATAAAAAGATCTTCAAGAGATACCTAAAAGTCAAAGGGTGCTTGTGGAATCTTTGCTGGAAGAGTGTTCTGCAGCATGGGATTGGTGACAAATTCAAATATGATTCAAAGATGGAGGGCACTAAAGGAGATGTGATTCAAAGAGAATACTAAAATGCAACAAACAAGCATTAGAACGCTAAGAAGAACATTTCACAAAAGGTAGTCTTGTTTCTGCTTTAAACATTGGTATTACACATCATATTCCCAAGAGGATAAAGCAATTTAACAAAACACCCTCCCAGTAAAAAAAATCACATTAAAGTTTAGGCCTGGTTCAGATATCTTTATGTCCAAGAAGACATCAGTTGATAGGTTTGGAAAGGCAGCTGCTTGGATGGTGTGATGCTCTGCTCTTTTTCAGAGCTAAAAATCTTTTTAATGTCACTGGCTGGGTGCTCTTTTTGTTGAAAGTATCCAACCCTAATAAAATTTCCCTTTCTTTTGGAAGATGCTTGGATTATAATTAGTCTCCAGCAGAAGGAGAGAGCTCTGAAAATGTCCCTAAGAAGCATCTATGTTCCACTATGTACTACAGTGCCTTTACAAATTTTAGGTCTTAAAATAAGCAAGGTAAACAAGTAGGAACAAGATGCAATTCAACAAGGGCCAATGTGAAACTTTGCATTGACAATTAAACAACTGGCCATGTATAAGAGGGCAAACTAGTTTTTTTTTGGGGGGGGGAGGTTAAGTGCAAAAGAAAAAGAGAAGAAGAGCAGCAACAAAGATGGCCCAAAATAAAGAAAGAGGAGATATGAACCTCAAGTTCAGGTTGATTTTTTAAAAAAATAAAGATTATCAGTTTGGTTTTATGCATACCTACTCAAAAGTCCCATTGGAACTTGCTCCAAGCTGAGTATGTGGCAACCTAAATTGCCCAACATGTTTCATCAAAGAGAAGGGGTGCAGTTCAGTGGCAGAGCATCTCCTCTGCATGCAGAAGACCCCAGCAACTTTAGGTGGAACTGGGAGAGATCCCTTGTCTGAAACCTTGGGTAGTTGATGCCAAAGGATGTAGACAATGCTGAGCTAAATGCATCCATGGGCTGGTTAAGAGTACAGCAACTTCCTATGTTCTTTCCTGAGCTGATTCAACAGTTTAATATCTGCTGGAAGCCGCCCAGAGTGGCTGGGGAGACCCAGCCAGATGGACGGGGTACAAATAATAAATTATTATTATTATTATTATTATTATTATTAGACAGCATCAGCACTTTTGAGAGATAAGCAGCCTCATATAGTCAACATATTTAAGTCAAATTAATGCATGAAGGGGTTACGACCATAGAGTAAGCTGACCTGCCAGGCTTAGCTATGTCCACTTCCCCTCTCCTTGGGAGGAACTAGGTAATCAAGTTTTTGTTCTCCCACAGTCTCCCTAAGAAGCTCTCCATGTGAAGAGGTTTGAACTGGTTGTTCCAGCTCAAACCATGGCTCTCACCAGCCATTCTTGAGCTCCTATACAAATCATCTAGAAACTTTCACCACTTTGTAAGCAAGCCAAGTTTTACTGCCTCTGCAACTTTTCTGAAGCACATGAATCTGACATTTGAAGAGTTTGTAAGTAAACCATTTTTAACTTACCCAATATGTGGCCTTATTCCTAAGCTGGGGTAAGAAGGAAACTTTGCAAAGAAACTTTTTAAGGGGGCATATTTTAAAGCCTTTATTTCCATGCTGCATATTTTGTCAATTTAAATCTCTGCTGGGGTTCTCTCACCAAAAAGTAATTGCTCTAAACTTGGATTTTGGAATCCAGGAATTCTCTTTTCTATACTATGGTATTTTTTTCCCTTGCCACCAACAATATTATTATGTTATATGGGATAATAAAGGGAACCTGAAATTACAATGTGGTGCTCAGAGCAAGGCAACAATGTACTTTTTCTGGATCTACTAGTGCAATGCCTGTATGCTGGGTGGGCAGTCTGCAATAGAACTTTTGGGTTGACCAATGAGAGGGGAAGATATAAATGGGAGGGAAAAAGAACCTTGGATGAAAAGGAGTTGGAAAAAGGCAGTTGAAGTGAGAAGACCAGAGAGGCAACAGATGAGAGTAAAGATTAAGAAGCAGAGCTGGCTGGAAAATGGGAAAGTGAGCTGATATACACCACATTAAAGCGACAATCCTTACTTGGCAGTAAGCCTGATTGAACATAGGCTACCTTACAAACAAAGGTTGTAAGACAAAAGGAAATATCAGTTGGATAGGCTGATGGACTTGGGTCAAGGATATTTGGTTTCAAATTACGGTACAATTCAGTTGATTCAGTTGTTGAGCTCACTGGTTAACTATAGCCAAGTTACTGAATTAACCTCACTGGATTATGGCGATGATAAAATTAGATAACTATGTACCATGTTTCTCCTAAACTAAGGCCGTCTTATTTCCCCCCCCCCTCAAAAAAACACAGTATGGCTTATTTTCGGGGGATGTCTTATTTTAACCGCTCAGTGTCAGTACGCTGCATAGCCACGCCTATCCAGGCCGTCTTAAGGGAGAGGCGCCGCGTCACTATGTCTTATTTTCAGGGTATGGCTTATATTTCACAAATGCGTAGAAATCCTGCTACGGCTTATTTTATGGCTACGTCGTATTTTAGGAGAAACAGGGTACACCATCATGAGCTCAATGAAACAAAAGTGTGATACAAATGGAATAATTTTGTATCATATAAGGCACTTTTCCATGTCCAGTATCCCACAAGCCTGCTGCAACCCTTGTAGAACAGATAATGTGTTAGTATAGGGAACCTGTGGCCCTCCGAATGTTTATAGGCCAAGCTGCCAATGGCCAGCAATGGTGGGAGGTACAGCGGGCCATAGGTGCTCCCTTTCTGATTTATAAGGTGAAATAAAGTGTAGACCTGCAATTGTTTGTTTGTTAAATTTATTGGCTGCTCTTCATCAGAGTTATCCCAGGGTAATGTACAATACCAAATGCTGTGGCCACATATAAATTACAATCAGCAACAATAATAAAAACACAAAATTGTTTTTATTAAAACCACTAAAAACATACTCTGAGCAAAATTTAAAGCAGCAGTAACAGTACATCAGGGTTTTGCAATATTCTGTAGTATTTCCTGTTAATTCATATTACATCTTTCTCTACATCACATCTAAAGTTCCACAAAGCGCTCCAATAACTTGCTGATGCAAATGAGGCTATTGGTACATCTATAGTCTGTAGTTTGACTGAAAGCGCCTTTTTCATTTCAAATTCCTAGTCTATATTGTCACACACAGTTAATAATTAAGCCATTTAATCAGGACAGTTCACTGAGCAGCTTGTTGAAAGGGCATTTATGCAAGTGGACTCTGGACGTAGAAGGAAAATGGAACCAAAAAGATTTAAAATATATATATATATTAACTAAATGGAGGGGGGTGAATGATGTTTCAGACTTCTATTGCCAAGGCACAATCTGTTTTCCTTTTTTATTCTTTAAGGGATCAGCTTTTTTTAACCATTTAGGATGCTGCCGATTTGGGACATCAGAATTTTATTTTTGATCTTTTCATTGCTAACTATCACCAAGAGCACAAAGTTGTTGTCAGGCCACAAAAAGTGTGGCGATCCAGAATGCGAAAGTAAGTACCGTATAAGGGCTTTTGCTCTAAGTAAGCTTCTTTGAAACTAATTTAAGTGTCGTCAAAATCTGTAAAACAAAACAAAGCAAGAAAAAAGTTTTGAATATATATACTTTGCAATATATACTTCAAGAAATGTTTGCAAAATATTAGCTTTATGCATGATTAACCTGTATATTTTAAACAATAGAGAAATTCTTTCTTGGAAGCCATTTGGTGGAACGGTGTTGTAGCATATGTGAAAGGGCAAAGTTCAGTAGAAAAGCTTGTTATCAAACCAGGGGCCTAGTTTTCGTCAGAATTGTCCCTGTGCTTATTCAAAATCTCTTATATTCCAAAAGGGCCTGATTAATATTTACAGTATTTATATTTTAGTTATGTATACAAATTACTAGTGTTTTGTCTACCAAATCTATACCATATATTTGGGTCGATTTGGTTTTCTTTCTATTTTTCTTAGCACCTTGTGAAATCTTATTGCTTTTGTACCTTGCCTTAAAACTGCACTGTTTGTAGCACTATCTCCTGTATGTTTCCTCAGAAGGAAGTGCCACTGGGTGAGCTCAGTGAGTCTTACTCCCAACCCAAGAATGCTTAGGGTTGCAGCTAAGGCTGCAGTTCTATATACTAGAAGCAAGACTCATTGAATACAATAGACTTGTTTCTGAGACAACATGCATAGGACTGTGCTGCCTGTTAATGTTATAAACTAGTGAAATGCTCGTCAATAGGACTGTGGGGTAGAGTGTTTGTGCAGATGTGTAGGACTTGTCTCTTATGGTGTTCCTGGGCATGATTTATGCACAGAACCGTCTTTAGCATATGCTCCACTGGGTTGCAAAGATCTGCCCAGCGCCCCCAAATTTAGTTTAGCAGTCTTGTTAAAATCTATTTTCGAATGTATTTCTAATTACTCCAAAATGTGTTTCTCGCTTAGCATTCGTTGTAAAATGAAGAAAAAATGCAGCTCGTGGAATTCATAGTGTGTACTTTAAGCGCGTTTTGCAAAAATGGAAAACTAAAATCACGTGCTGAAACGCATGTGTAGTAGAGCCCTAGGTAAAGGTAAAGGGACCCCTGACCATCAGGTCCAGTCGTGTCCGACTCTGGGGTTGCGTGCTCATCTCGCTCTATAGGCCGAGGGAGCCGGCGTTTGTCCGAAGACAGCTTCCGGGTCATGTGGCCAGCATGACAAAGCTGTTTCTGGCGAACCAGAGCAGCGCACGGAAACGCCGTTTACCTTCCCGCTGGAGCGGTCCCTATTTATCTACTTGCACTTTAACGTGCTTTCGAACTGCTAGGTGGGCAGGAGCTGGGACCGAACAACGGGAGCTCACCCCGTTGCAGGGATTCGAACCGCTGACCTTCTGATCAGCAAGCCTGTGGTTTAACCCACAGCGCCACCTGGTCCCCATGCTAGTAGAGCCCTAAGTACTAAGTAATTAGTCAAAGAAAATGCCAACAATTCGTGAAAATAAACATTATTTTTTTAACGGTTTCTCTAAACGAATTTGAACTGTAAGTGATGAATTTAAAACTCGCCATTGTGAATGACAAGCACTGCCGTTGGCGCACCGTGTCTTTGGTAAATGAGCGCACAAAGTTGAAAGTCCTTTAGTGAAACAGGAGGTATACATTTAAGAAATACCTAGGCATATATGTATTTTGTTTTTCTAGCTTGATAAAAATTATTTATTATTTCATAACAGGTACCGTAGTTAAGTGCTTCAGCGGCGGGCGCCTTGCACCCCCCCAGAATTCGGCACCCAGGTGCCCCGCACCCCTTGCACCTCCGGGTAAAGACAGCTCTGTTTATGCACTTGGTGCCACCCAGAGACACAATACCACTCTAGTTCCCTGTCAGTGGAGACTGAGCAATGAAGTATCAGGTGTGGCAGACAGATTTTATGCTCACCCAAAACATACCCTCTAACATTTCACAGATTCTTCTAGGTGGACTCAGTTTACAGTAGTCAACTTTTTCAAACCTAGAACCCACCTCCAACCCAAACATGCGTTTGGGGACCTATTTAATCTTTTACAATATATTTTGTATGGTGGTATTGCTGCTGTAGTGACCCACCTTAGATCAGGCCATGACCCGCCAAATGAAGGCCAGAGGAACTCTAGCAGGTAGCCCGGAGGGTGAGGCCTGGCATAAAACGTATTTATGCTGGTTTTAATGTATGTGTTATTTATTTATTGCTGTAAGCCACTTGGAGTTACTTAGCAAAAATAGTGACTGATGAGTTCAATGAATGAATGTGCAACAAACAGGGAAACAAAATTTCCAAATAACTTCAGGTGACACAAGGAGGGTGAGTTAGGCAACATACTACAGGTAAAAAAAAACCCAATATACAAACATTAAACTTATTTAGGATACCATTTGAGGAAATTCTAACCAAACACTACTCAGTGCAAAAAATTAATTTAAGTTTGTTAATTTATTTTAAGAATTGCATAATGAGACTAACCACTTCTGAAAAAATGTGTCCAGGATTTTGTTGTTTCTGTAGTAAGTGGTAAAACATTTCATTTAAAGTGAGGTGAAATTCCCACCTTCTAGGACCAGAGGATATCTAAAGTACACAAATAATGTAAACACAATGCCCGTGTGTCTTGGACATGTACTGTGATTTTTGCATGTGGCAACATATTATTCGGGAGGAGAGTAGATTTTAAACTTTAGGACAGCTGGGATAGGTCAGTTGGTAGATCATGAGGCTCTTAATTTCAAGGTCATGTGTTCAAGGCCCACTTTGGGTGAAAGATTCCTGCATTGCAGGATTGAACTACAGTACATTATCCTCGTGGTCCCAACTCTACAATTCTATGATTCTATGCCTGTCTGAAGCCACGTGTATAAGATCAAATCCAAACTACATTTGATTAACTTTGCTTAAGTTTCCTCTGTTTTTTACATACATGCAGCTTTCATGAGCAGAGTGCTAGCCATTAAAGACTACATAGGACCTGACTGCCGCTATTTGAACTTCAAAACTGGGGAAGAGATAATGGTATACTCCAAACTCTCCAGGAAAAGGGAGGATTTGTGGGCAGGAAGTGTAAGTATTTCAAAAGGCAACTACCGGTATTTATCTTATGATCAATCAGAATTCACTTATATAAACAGATTGGTTATTCACAGTGCTTTTTTTCTGGGGGTATTCAAGAGTATGCAATAATGGGATCTTTTTGTCCAAAAGAAAAGCACTGGTTAAAAGTGTGGCACTTACTGTAACAACTTCATGGTGAGTACCGGCACCTTTTTTTAAACAGAAGATAAGCAGTGGTTATTCATAAGTGGTTATTCAGTGGGCTACACACTTTTCCATAAATATTTTGAGATACTTAAAAATGCTAGCCAGATAAGTTTCACAAATGTGCATGAAAAATATTGCTCTGAAGATTTGGCTGCTGAAACCCTGAGTGCAACTTATCAAGATCCATGTGAGCCATAAGCCCCACCCTCTTTTGCAGCAAAGGAAGTTTCTGAGTAAGGAAGGTTCCTAGAATTTAGACAAAATATTTGTTTCCACAAATAAAGGCTGTATGTGGAATATGCTATATAGCATCGCCTGCTAATTTCATGGTATATATGTTTTATAAAATTAATACTAACAAAGTGATGCTGATAAGAGTGCCAGGAATACTTTAGGGTGTTTCCACACACTGGCGTCGCAAGGTGGGGCGGAGGGGGCGGTATGCCCCGGGTTCTAGGCGAGGAGGGGGTGACAGTTGAGCTAGCCCCGCCCTGTGCGGGGCCTGCCCGCCGGCACTACTCCCGCGGCGCCCTTTGGAGGCGCCGCACCAAAAGCAGCAGCGGCAGGGCACCCCCCCTGAGCCGTCGCACGCGATCAGCGGCTCGGGGGGTGCTGCTGCTGCTGCTTTTGGCGCGGCGCCTCCCAAGGGCGCCGCGGAAGCAGCAGTGCTGGTTTGGATGGAGTGCGCACGCGCAACGTCACGATGCCCCGCCCCCAGGGGAAGCCTCTGTGAGGCTTCCTCTGCCCCTGTTTCCACACCTCACAGTTTATGGGTGGTCAGCACTCTGAATCAGGCCATGTTGTCTTTACAAATCAGTGGTAGTTCACATGAACTACCGGTAGCAGGATCAGCATGTGAGGAATACAAGTCGCTTGAGTCTGTGGTCCACTTTGCCACTGTAGTGAGTGGTTCATCACATAGGGCCATTAACAAATGTTACAGGTATTCATAATCTTTTGGCATTAATATAATACAATAATGCAAGATATAACTGCGTGTGTGGTTTATAACTCTCCCTTGGTGGGGAGGGGGGCAAAATTTTACTTATTTGTTTCCTACTGTTAATAAATTGTGCCCTAGGTAAGATTTCAAAGTGATGTTAATATTGTGGCATGCAGTGTCATCCTTTTAAATCCTCTTGGCATAAACCATAATAGTTTCTTTGAACAATCCCTTCCAGAGATGTAATTTCACATTAAGTGTAGGCACCCACTATTACATTAGTTCAGTCTATGTAAACAAGAACATTTCTGTGCTTTTTTATTAGCCAAGCCACTAGGTCATATTCCTGTTTCCCAAAGAAATTAACTGGGAATATTTGCTAGAGACATTGTGGAACAATATAAGGCCAATATTGTACCCAGTAGGACCCAAACAGCAATTAATGGCTGGTTATTGTAGCGTACAAGAGTACTTTTAATAATGTGCAAAATAATAACATTAAAAGTTCTATTGCTTTGTGTATTTTTATGAAGTGGGAGAGATAATTTTCTGAGGGTTAATAACAGTTGTTATTATCCAGACTTAATTGAAATAAGTGCAGAGATTCTCCGTATTTGTTGTATATCAGTTTTAAATACCAAACCCCATTTCTTTAATAATAAAAAGCTACATGTTTAATTTTATAGAAAGGTGCAGATTTTGGATATTTCCCAGTGCATGCAGTCCGGACTGAAGAAACTTTTATTACAAAAGAAGTAGAACTGCCAACTAAGGTAAATTAAAGTGATATCAAAACGGACATCTTTGGTTGTGGAAATGTATATATGAATGAATGTATTAAACTTGTTATAGAATCATAGAATCTTAGAGTTGGAAGAGACCCGGAGGGTCATCTAGTCCAACCCCCTGCAATGTATCTCAACTAAAGCATCCATGACAGGTGCCCATCTAACCTCTGCTTTAAAAACTCCAAGAACAGAAACTTGGGAGAAACCAACATTGAGAGATTTGCCCATCTCTACTCAAAGGCCTGTGCCCCAGAGCATTTTAAGTATCTATCACTGCCCCTTCCAACAAATATGCATAAGAATATACATTTGCATGTGTGTAAAACATGTTCTAAATACCTCTTTCAAATGCATGAACTACTCAACTTGGTCTCATAAAAATGATTAATAAAGTTGCTCTGATGTAAATATTCCCTGTGTTAATTTTTAAAGAGAATGTACATTTCACAATTATTTAACAATTTAATTATTTAATAACTTGCCAGTTGGGGCATTTGCATGCTTTAAAAAAATATTCATAATGATATAATGTTAAGAAATAATAGAGACGTATTAAATGGGTAGTAGCGTATTAACTTCAGACACTTGCTTATTTTTAGGAAACCGATTTCCTTTGTCTTGATGAAGGGGAATACATTTTTGAAAATGAAGACAGCATACTTAATCATTATGACAAAGAAAATGAATATATACCTCCGTACTCAGACGAAAAAGACACCAAATTTGAAATGCCTGAAGATGAAGTCTTGAAACTTGGAGGTATTTCTTACCCAAATGAATATAAAGAACAATTTCCTGACAGTCATGAATCTGACAGGAAATACAAAGACCTGCATACGCTGGAAACTACAAGCCATGGTGATACAGAACTCAGAGACAAGGAGACTAGACAAGATGAGACTACTCCGGAAGAAGACCAAATTAGTCAGACTCCGCAAGCTGTCCCAACTCAGTTGGCCTGGACTGTGTCTGGTTTTGTTGGCTGGCTTGGCTTTGGAAGTAATGAAAATGAGGTGTTAAGAAAAATACCACAGAAAACAGAAGAAGTTACATTCAGGCGCAGGAAAATAGCACTAACTGACAGTGGTTTTAAAAAATTAAATGAAGAGGGTGAAACAGCACCACAGGGCTCCAGCTGGTTTAAAAGTACTTTCACAGATTTGATGCATCTTGGAAGTGACAAATCAGAACTTGATTTGCTGTACAAAGAAAATGATCCAGAAATCCACGACAGCTCCACCATTACTGGCAATGCTGGCCACCACGACAGTTCTACCGCATCAGAAGGAATAAAAGAAAATAGCAATTCCGAACAATCTGAATCAAGCTGGTTTGATCTGGAATTCAGTGATATTTTGCCTTTTCGTTATGCTAAAGAAAATGCAGGCAAAGAAAAGCTTGCAGGTGGAGGAGAAGCAGATCAAGATGAAGAACAGCGTCCAAGTGAACAATCAAGCTTAATGGACGATGGCTTGAGAAAGCAAACAGGCAGACTGATGCCCTATGAAGAACGAGACAAAGAAAAAATTGTTCAAGAAACCCCAAAACAAACAGCTGAACCAACTCTTTATGTAGAACAAGTGAAAGAAAAATATGACCAAGAAGCCCCAGGCATAGATGTTAGAAAAACAGATTCTGATGTGCAGTTAGCAGATGAGCATGCAGACGTAAAGGATGCAGCAAGTCCATCACCTTTGCTTGGTGATAAACAACTTAAGTCTCCCCATGCAGAACAGGATTCAATACCAGACAACCAAGTTATGGAAAACAATAAAATTAAAGCTGTAACAAAGGAGTCAGAAAGAACAAATGACCAGTCAGGTTGGTATGAAAGTATGTATAACAGTTTGATTGATTATAATAGGGTTACATCAGATAATCAACCAGGGCATGAGTATGTAACTGTTGAGAGTCCACAGGAATCAGCTGTAGATCAGTTATCATATAGTATAGGTCAAGGTACTGCAAAGGAAGAAAATCATAAGGGTCCTAAAAATCAGAAATCTTTATTTTCTGTTAGTTATTTTACAAGTGTACTGAATTTTCAGAGTTTTATATCTGAAGGAACCAATAATGCTCAGCATGCACACAATAATCTAATGTCTAGTGAGGAAAGCACCCAATTTAAAAAGAGTGAGGAAGTATCACATATAGGCAAAGAAGAATTACTAGAAAATCAGAATATTACTGAAAAGGTGCCAGAAAACAGAGATGCTGATCCTACCCAGGGAAACATTTTGCTGTCTTCTTTAGCAGTAAAATGTAGTGAAGAAAGTAGAGGGAAAAGACAGGGTGAAGAACTAGCGAAAGATAAAACACCACATCCTTTGCCAGTAAAATCTATAGAGTTAGAACACCAGGTTTCCTATGGTCAATGTACAGGGGAAAAATTGTATGGAAGACCTGAGGACCATAGTTTGGACACACAAGGCCATTCCAATATAGAAGATAAAAACAATGTTCGTGACTTAGAGGCCAAACAACAGTCTTCTTTAGAGCTACGAAAGCTAGCTGATTTGGCAGAGCGAAAGGATTATATTAGTGAAGACACATATTCCTATGAAAAATCTATCCTAGGAGAAGATGAGCCACATGATGGGAAAGCAGTCAGACCAGATAATGATGAACAAGCACTATTTTCCGAGGAGCTGAATTCAGATAGTTTTTCCAAATCAAAGAACATTACAGGCGAAGATAAGATACCTCTTGATGAAGATAAGCCAGTTATCCAAGGGAGCAGAGAATTTAATACAAAAGATCAGAATCCATTTTTAACAGAACAACATGAAGCACCAGAATTAACATACAGTGTAAGAAGACCACCACAACAGTATAAGGCTATTAACAAAGATTCCAAATCTAGCAAATACAATGTTAATAAAAATAATTGTTTAGTTTCAAAAGTTTTGAATGGGAGTAGTCATACTCCTGTCATAGGTTATACAGATGTTATGAAAGGAATACAAGTTTCAGATCCAGTGCCACATTTAAATTCAAAAAAACATATAAACAGCAATATAAGGGCAGATAATGTTATAGATTCTCATGATGAAAAGAAACTTCCCGATGTTAAAAATATAGAGAGTGTCCCCTCCCACGCCATCCAAGATTATTTTCATATCAACCCCAGTGCTGAAGATGAGATGAACCAAAATGTAGTTACTAAGGTAGGCAAGAATTTGTTTTCTCAAGAAAGTGCAAAAGAACAAATGCATTTTTCACAGCATATCTCAGAACTTAGTGAAGGTAAACAAGGACACAATGAGCAAAATACATCAAGTAACCAAGGACCATCTCCACTATCTGAGGAAGTGTTTCAAAGTGAAAAGGAGATTTCCGGGCATAGCAGCCGCATATTGAATTATGATTCTGTTACCTACGGTGCACAGAAGAAAGGCTTTCAGAGCCCACAAGTGCAGATAAGTGAAAAAGATGTTGAAGAGGAACAAAACTCAAAAGCAATAGAGGAACATTTTGATAGTGCTCAAGTTAGTGATGCTTCATTAATAGATCAGCAAGAGCAAAGTGTTTTTCCTTATCCTAGCTCCTCTGGCACTTTTTCCAAGAAAGGTGTTCACTCACCACAAATGTGTGCAAGTCTGACACATCAGAAGGAAGATAAAGAAGAGTTAAAAGGTGAACAAGTATCATCTTCCTACCTTGACTGTCAGAGTACCAATATTATGAGCTTAGTACCTGACAAAAAGTGTGTAAGTCAGAAGGGACATGATAGAAAACAACACTTAACTGCGGGTTTAGAAGTGAAGAAGCTTAGAATCTCAGCTCAGCATAAAAAAATAGATAGCATTCCAAATACTGAAGAAACTAAACCTGAGTATCAGAAACAAATAGCACACACAACTTCAAAGATAACTGACATAAAACCTGAAGACAGTTTAGTGACAACTGACTTTAACAGTTTACCTCAGAAACAATATACCGTAGTTGGAACAAGTCCTGCCAGCGAAAATCCAGTCCAGCACTTAGAAGTGCAAAGTGAGGCATCTGATCTAGATCATGATGTCAATCCTAGCAAACATTTATCACATCATCTTCAGCTTGTGGATGATTATACGGACCCTATCCCTCCACATGCTAAAGATGGCATAGACACACAGCATTTAGCTAAAGATCATGATGATGAAACATTTGCACATGACTTAATTGCTCCTTTTCCTAAAAATCTAAACCAGGCAGAGAAAGTAGCTTATTCTGGGCATGCAAGAGATAGTCAAGAAAAAGGCAAAACAGGTAAAGATAGTGAGAAAAAACTAAGATGCAAGAATATAGATTGCACAAGTGACAAGACAGAGAAAGAAGGTGTCGGGAGTAACATTTTTGGTAAAATATCACGGCTTCTTGGAAAGCCATTTAAAAATAAGTACGATGAAGACTCTAAAAAATATGAAGATACCGGTAGTAGAAATATTATTGGAACACAGATTAAGACAAAGAGGCAGGAGGCTGATGTAGTGAGAAGTAACTTTGAACAAGACAAAGGTGAAGTTCAGAGCACAAAAGCTTTCGGGTATTTAGATAATTTTAAAATTAAGGAAGAGGGATCTCAGGGCCCAGGGGAAAGGGACAGCAGCATCCAGGAAAAATCTGTTGCTGCAGACTCAAAAAGTTACAACCAAAAGTATGACAGATCTGCAAATCAGGAGACAATAGTTCAAAATGGTCAATTAACATCTGATACAGAGTTGGACCTGAAAAAAGCCACTTCCTTCAGTGGATTACAGGAACTATATTTCAAGTTCATTGAGGAATCTAAAAGGATACTTCAAGCAAATATGTGTGACAGGCATGAACTGCAGCTACTAGAGCAAGAGTTTGAAAAACTTCACCGTGATATCACCACTTTTCCATGTGAAGATATTCGCAGGGAAAGGAAAGAAGTGACTACTTTGGTGGAACATGAAAATAAATTAAACAGTGGGCATGAAAAGTGTTTGAAGGATAAAGTGAATTTACTTCCAGAACTGCACAGTCTTGTGCTGGACATCAGAAACAAATGTGAAATCCAAAAGGCAGAATCAGGTACCAGACCACTGTTTTGATAATAAAAGTTAACAAAGCAAGAACAATATCGCACTTTGCTTTTTTATTTTAAAAAAGCAAAATGTCTGACCGATGGGATGATGTGATTTTTTTTCCAGTATAAAATGAAATATAGAAGCTGATGCCCACTATAAGCTTACACAACGGCAGGATAATATCAAGTTGTATTGTGCTTTGTCAGGAAATATAATATAGAACCGAAAATACAAAAGGAGAATCATTTGTTTTCTATCAGTAGAATAAATAGCTGGGTGCTGGAAGGATGCAGCAGCCCCACAACAATAATAGTTTCTCAGAAGATACATGTTTGGTAGGGCTATTAACAAAAGGCTTTTTTGATGTTGCTTACATATCTGGATTTTAACCCATTACAGTTTACTAAATATGATTATAATATATTATAAGGAAAAGTCATATTTAAATTTTCATATTCAGTATAAGAATTGAAAATATAACATATTCCCTGTCACAGTAATAATTTGATATAAAAAGGCTTCCAGAAGTGATCAGGTTCAAATTCCATCAATCATACTTGTATGCATCTCCACCCTAGACACTTTCCTGCTTTTAACACATTTAAATGCAGTAATTTTAAATTGTCAGTCTTAATAATTTAAGGGATGTGATCCAATGCTTTTTTCTTCCTTATTTTCTGCTTGCATTTCTTTTACCAAAATTTGTGTTTCCTTCCCCCCTCCTTATTCAAAGGAACCTTTCTAGCCTCCAAGAGCTTCCTTGACTCATTTCTTTAGCCATGCTTTGCCTTGGTGGTATATTCCTTGATTTTAATAGTAACACCTAGCCTTTCCTTGTTTAAAAAAATATTGCTAATTGTAAGTTGGAAGACTGTAGTACAGGAGAATTTTAATTATTGAAAAGACAATGAGATATGAATAGGGATCCTGGGAATTGACATGCGGGGGGGGGGGAGGATAATCAGGTGGAAATAAACATGATACCACTTTACAATTATTTGTAGGTATGACCAATAATGGAAAATTACCTGATGATGCTCCTAAAGAAAAACATCACTTGAATTTGGATAAAGAACCTAACAGTGGCCAACATACAGAAGCAAATAATGTGCCTCCAATAAATACAGAGAAGAAAATACGTACTTCAGCCAAAAATAGTCAACATAAGCCAAATTCAAAAAGAAAATTATCAGAGAACCATCTAGTGACTCATAACTATACTATCAGTAATGGTAAGGAATATGATTAATCTAAAAACTATAATTACATATACTGTATTATAGTATTCTGTAAAGAAGATATATTGTAATACTCATTCTCTCTTCCTCTACTTTTACATGAAACAGAAAGAGAATGGCTATTTCAGATAATCCTGCATTTGAATGACTTCTGTGCCATTATAACATCTGTATTTTCAGTGATGGCATCTACCAGTAAAAAGGTACGTTTATTTACTTTTGATTTCTACAATAATCATAAAAATGCACTAGTTACAGCTTTGAAAACATTTTATTTGACATTTAAGCACAAAATTCCTCCCAAGTTTGCATTTGCTAGTACACTCCCCTGTCACTTCCCTGTAGTTTTCAAATAGCACGGAACCTGATCTAAAGTAGGGATGGACAAAAGTTATTAATGTTTGCAAGTTCAGATGGGGGAGAAATTTGATTCAGTTTGCATTTAAAGGAGGATCTATCAAATTCACTTTCTGAAACAATATGAGAACTGAAATGCAGCCATCCTCCCAAATTCACACTTATCTGGATTTTGTGATGCAGTTGTCTGGGCAAGTAATGTGTACAAAAATGCATATATTAGGGTAAAAGTGTGCTTAAAACTGAATGAATTATAAAAAATGCTTGCAGAAATGAATACTATTAGTCAAAGCTACATACAAAAAAATGTTTATTAGGAGAGATTTGCACTGAAATGCTGACGTGTTTTCATGAGGTTTGTTTTTAAAGAATTGCAAATCACTGCAGAAATATGTAGAACTGAATTTAATACTGGGGGAAAATGGAAACTGAGAGAACTGAAATTGACAGAACCTTGCATCTCTACTGACTCCTGTGATATCACTAAGAACTGTTCCTTATCTACCTGTTGAATCTGGCCTGCAGTGGGTGGAGGGGATAAGGATCTAATTGTAAAGAACTGCAGTGCCCAGAATTCTTTTGAGGGGAAAATGTGCTTCAAATGTGCTTTAAAGGTTTAGGCAGCAGTGTTGTATTGAGCCTCCTGAATCCTAGATAATAAAGTTGCTGTGTCCCTGCGTCCAACTTTCCGTGTGTCACGGAAGTGCGGTACTGCGCATGTCACTCACGGACGCAGGGATTGGAGCGTAGGCGATGGCGGTTACGCCTCTTCCTCCCCACCCCCGCAGCTCCGAGCCCCCGCTGCCGCGGGATTGGAGCTCAGAGAGGAGGAGGAGGCTGATTGGTTGGAGCGCAGCGCGAGCGATGCACTTCGCGAGCCTCCGAAGCTCTCCGCTTCATTCACCTCAGTCTATTCAAACAGGAGTGCGAGCGAAGCGCGTGCGCTTCGCGAGCCCACCGGCTGCACTAGCTTCTACCCCCCTCACCGCCCGCCCCACGGGAGACACATTAAGCCCGGCAGAGTGCGAGGGAGCTCGGCTTCTGGCGGAAAAGAAAGAGCGGGGAGAGAGAGCGGCACAGAGGCGAGCGGAGTCGGGAGTTCACTGGCCGCAATAGCTTCTCCCTCTCCCGCCCGCCCCACAAGAGAGACGTAAAGCCCTGCGGAGTGCGAGGGAGCTCGGCTTCAAGCGCTCCGAACCCCGCGGGGATTACTCACGAGGAGGCTCTTCCTCTCTTGCTTCCCTTGCGCGTGCGCGCGCGCGCACACACACACACACACACAGGGGGCCTCCGCCGCGGCACGACAGGCTTTTGTTTCTCCCTCCACCCCCTCTCGCGCGGGGCTGCTGCGGCTTTCCGTCCTCCCCGGAGCTGCGGAGGTAAAACCGGTTCTTGGGGATGGGGGGGGGTTCGTGGGAAGGGTGGGTGGGCGAGTGCGGGGTGTGTGTGTCCAGGGCGCCTGTCCCCAAAATACATGCCCCACGGGGCGGGGGGGCCGTATCCATCCCTCGGGAGTGTTCTCCCTCCCTTCTCTCTAGCGCCCGTTATTTAACGGGCTTACTTCAACTAGTTCTCATATAAATGCATACAAGAGTGCACAGTGCCTCCTAGGGAGGCATTTGATTTTTGCATACATATGTGCTTTTTGCATGGTTGCCATCACATTTTTAGTTTGTTCTGAGCCTTGTAACACGTGCAAATTCTTTTGTGTAGGTCCCCTGGCTAAAACACTAGGAACCCCTTGCAGTAGATGACATGAGGGAACAGTAGATGACATGTCTTCCCCGGCTCATCACTTTATTTTCTAGGTAGAATTGAATTAATTATCTTGTATGAAGCTTAAAAGCTTCCTGAGAGCCCGCAGAGAGTTATCACTCTTTTGTAAAAGGCAAGTGTGATGAGTTTTGATGGGAGCTCTAGGTCTGGCTGAAATCCCTGCTCAACTCTGAAGCTAATCAGGGTGACCTTGCACAAGTTGGTATCCCTCAGCCTCACCTGTATCACAGAGCTATTATTGTATAGGTCAAATGAAAGAAGAATATATTGTAGCTGTCCTGAGTTATTTTGATATGATGGAAAAGAAATTTATGCAAATACAAATAAAAACGTGGTAATTCAGACAGAGTTGGTGAAAATGCACAAGCTTTAACTGCCTGACAGAAATAAGAGGACTCTAAAATGTCAGAATCTTTCTAGCTGCAGCAGCTTCATCATACAGTAATGGAATAAATAGGGGCGCAGGTGGCACTGTGGTCTAAACCACGGAGCCTCTTGGGCTTGCTAATTGGAAGATCGGTGGTTCGAATCCCCACGACGGGGTGAGCTCCCATTGCTTTGTCCCAGCTCCTGCCCACCTAGCAGTTTGAAAGCACGCCAGTGCAAGTAGATAAATAGGCACCGCTGTGGTGGGAAGGTAAACAGCATTTCTGTGCGCTCTGGCACTCATCACAGTCCTCTGTGCACCAGAATCAGTTTAGTCATGCTGGCCACATGACCCAGAAAACTTTCTGTGGACAAATGCTGGCTCCCTCGGCCTGAGGTGAGATGAGCGCCGCAACCCCATAGTCGCCTTTGACTGGACTTAACCGTCCAGGGGTCCTTTACCTTTACCTAATGGAATAAATAACTCTTATCTGGGGTTCCTTAAAAGTGTATGGAATGTTCTGAAGAATGACTTGACAGCCTGAACTGAAACATGCTTACTTGGACGTAAGACCCACCAAGTTCAACTGAACTTATGTCTTATGTATGCCGCATCTTGCAAATTTATCCACATTTAGATAAGTGAAGTTGCCTTAGTATTAAATACAAGTATAAGATGATTACATGAGAAAATAGAAATTAATAAGAAACGAGCACTGCCATACAGGTAGCATATATGTATTTCCTTTCAAGTCCATCTTTCAGGCCTTGTCGTTTTTGAGTCTGAGAATATTTTCAGCTGAGTCATACACTTGTAAAAAAAGAAAAGAAATGGTGTTACCTAAGCATCTGTTTAGCAATAGCTTTTAAATACGGTACTTGCTGCAACTAATCTTATATTTCACAAGGACCTGACTACTGTAATACTATACTGGAAGAAAGTTGCTTGTCATTAACCTCCCTTTTGCACCCCTTCCTTAAACGCATACATGTCAAAGCAGGATCTCTTTTCCATTTGGAAACATAAGCTACGGAGCTCTTGTTATCTGGATAAACAACTAGGAAACTAGAGCTAATTTAATTATTCTTACAGATTTTTTAAACGTAACTTTTATGTGATTACTAAATGGAAAAAGCAGAGGAAGAGGTAAGTTTTTAAAGGTACTTAAACTTTTAACGATAGTGAAAGGTGGGGAATGTTGTATCTATAGAGTGCCAGACTATTTAGTGCCACATAGACACTCCAGTCTAGTAGATCCTTTACTGCTGCCTTTTTATTTCTTTTTTGCTTTGTAGTTTTGTCTTTTGACATTTTGAATACTATCACTTGTGAGAGTTGGCAGCTGAGCTTATTAACTTATTCCTCATGTTTTAGGAATAGTTCCTAGGTCATGACATTCACCATGGTCCCAGGTTATGACACCCAGGTATCAAACTAATTTCCATGTTGAAGTAAAGGGCCAGCTGTTTATACACTGAGGTGCAAATAGCCTATACCAATTTAATGTAAGACTCTACGGAAGAAATTGTTATTAAGAGTTAATCAAAATGTCTCTTATTTCATACTTTTAGACATAAATATAATTTTCCAGAATAGGATATTTTCCTTTTCTTCCTTGGCCTCCACCCACAGGCTATTAGCCTAATTTATTTCCCCTGCAAACTTTGCAGTTTTCTCCCGCTTCGGTGTTTCTATTAAGAACTGCAAGTACTACAAGGAATATTATCCCAAGTATTCTAGGATTTTTAACAACAAACTGTGCATTCTTATCTGTTTGAAGAGAAAAAGCACATGCTTGAACACAGTGTTACTTAACATGTTCCCAGATTGAAACACAATGCTATTATTGTTATTGGAGTTGATAAAATTGTCATCTCTATGCTAATGCTGTTTAAACTTCCCATAAATATAATTTCCCAGAGTAAGATACTTGCATTTTCTTCCTTGCCCCCTCCCCACTCGAAGTCCACAAGCTTTTAGCTTGATTCCCTGCCTTAAGTTTTCAACCTGAAAACTTCCCCTCTACAAAAAAGGGTGACCTGTATTAAGGGTCTGTAGCTTCAGCCCTTGTGGGGTGACCTACTTTCCGAGTGGCTTCAAGATCAAGGATGAGGAACCTGTGGCTCTCCAGATGTTGCTCCCATAACTTCCATAATTCCTGATCATTGGCCATGCTACCTGGGGCACATGAGAGCTGGAGTCAGCCTCACCTGGAGGGCTGCAGGTTCCCCATCCCTCCTTTAGACACTGCACATAAGGCGGGAAGATGTGAAAACTGGGCTATGGACACATAGAAACGCATGCAGAGAAGTTGCTTTGGCATTGTTTTCCTTCTGTATTACAATGTTAGAAGCTCCTCTGAATATACCGTATTTTTCCATCTATAAGACGAGGTTTTTTACCCTCTCCAGTTGGCCGCCACGATCAAAGATCTCTCTCCCCTCCGCGCCATTCCCGTGGGGCATTCTGTCTGCTTGCCTCCTCCCACTCTGCCCGCCCTACAGGCAGAGGCTGTGTGCGATCTGTTTTTTCTGCGCAGCGTCTTCGCACGGCTCCATTTGTGTGCGGGCAGCGCAACGTTACACAGGAGGAGAACAAGGCATGATGTTTTGCTGATATTAAAGGCGCAGAGGGGGGATAGTACTTCAATCGCCGCACTCCTCCCGTGTGACGTTGCGCCGCCTGTGCACAAATGGAGCCACGCGAGGACATCGCACGGCAAAAACGGACTGCCTACAGCCTCCCTCTCAGCTGTAGGGCGGGCAGAGTGGGAGGAGGCAAGCAGAATACTGTATGGAGGCTCCGTGGGAAAGGCGAAAAGTGCTAAAAGTAATTGGGGAAAAAGCTTCACCACTCTTCCCCCCCCAAAAAAAGCTCAACTCTGCCCCCCAAAAAGCTCAGCGATTTCCAGCGAGGGAACGGTTGATAGATGGCCTGTTAGACGCATGGGGCTGTTAGCCTCTGGGCAATCCTCCCCCCCAAAATGTCAACAAGTCAGGGCAATTTCCCCCCATTTTCTTAATTTGGGGTCTCCAAAAATAGGGGACGTCCTATACATGGGGGCGTCCAATACACGGAAAAATACGGTAGGTCCCTATCATCTTATTAGGAAAACAAGAAAATATTTATCTCAAAAGTAGTAGTCAACCAAAATTTATTTTCATTTATGTAAGATGGAGCATCATAGTCACTTATATTCTTATGGAAGAAGGCCCCAAAGACTAAACCCTATTTTAAACACAATACTTGGGAGATGGATTCCTTAATTATAATAAACCCAAAGGCAGTTCAATCCTGTTCTCCTCCCCACACCCATAGCTGTTGTGGCGCAAGCAAAGGCGTGTGCCACCACAGTGGCAATACCATTTTTGCATAATGGACAAGGGAATCTGTTTGCCACACTCTCAGCTGATATAACTCTGTGTTTTTGAAACATGAAACCACAAAGAGCTTGCCTGATATAATAATAATATAATAATAATTTATTATTTGTACCCCGCCCGTCTGGCTGGGTTTTCCCAGCCACTCTGGGCAGCTTCCAACAAAGATTAAAAATACATTAAAATGTCACACATTAAAAACTTCCCTAAACAGGGCTGCCTTCAGATGTCTTCTAAATGTCAGGTAGTTGTTTATCTCTTTGACATCTGATGGGAGGGCGTTCCTCAGGGCAGGTGCTGCTACCGAGAAGGCCATCTGCCTGGTTCCCTGTAGCTTTGCTTCTCACAGTGAGGGAACCGCCAGAAGGCCCTCGGCACTGGACCTCAGTGTCCGGGCTGAACGATGGGGGTGGAGACGCTCCTTCAGGTATACTGGGCCAAGGCTGTTTAGGGCTTTAAAGGTCAACACCACCACTTTGAATTGTGCTCGGAAACATACTGGGACCGGTGTTATATGGTCTTGGTGGCCGTCACCAGTCTAGCTGCCACATTCTGGATTAGTTTCTGGGTCACCTTCAAAGGTAGCCCCACGTAAAGCGCATTGCAGTAGTCCAAGCGGGAGATAACTAGAGCATGCACCACTCTGGCGAGACAGTCCGCAGGCAGGTAGGGTCTCAGCCTGCGTACCAGATAGAGCTGGTAGACAGCTGCCCTGGATACAGAATTGACCCACGGCTCCATGGACAGCTGCGAGTCCAAAATGACTCCCAGGCTGCGCACCTGGTCCTTCATAGCAGCTGTTCCCCACTTTCTAGCTTTTCCAGGGTGGGGCACCCTCTTTGTGCGATACTCCTGTGTAGCAAATAGTTTTTTCTTCATCACCACAGAGCAGCAGAGCCGAAGGCTGCCTCAGTAATGGAGAAAAAAAACAAGGGTCAACTTGCTCGATGCTGGATCCTATGCTTTGCACTTCATCTGCTCAACACAGAGAGTCAAATTCTTACTGCCCAGTATAACAATTTACTCAAGACATATGTCATTACACCACTGAATTCAGTGTGATGTTGGACTGTGGCCTCAATGTGTTTAGAATGGAGCAGTTGGTAAAGTAAAAAGAATATAGTTTCCTACTGGGACACAAGACTTAAAGCAGGGACTTGTTACACTGGTTGCATACACTGTCATAAACCTGTATCATAACGTGGTTTCTGCTTGGCTGCTGCTAATTCATGCTTGCTCAATCTGCATTTAAATAAGGCAGTGATTTATAATTTGTCAGTACAGTAGTCTGAGAAGCAGAGATACAAGTCTCAAACTTGTATTGACTTTGTAAAAATAAAAGTGTACTATCAAAAGAAGATACGTTTCAGCATAAACTAGTTCCCTACATGACTCTACTTAAAAATATCAGTGTCCTTTACTCCAGGGCCAGAATGTTCTATTGGGGAGCTTATTATTCCACCCCATATCTTATCCCATAGGGAGCAGCTACATGTTTGGTCCCTGCTTGTGAAGATTTTTACCCCATGAGACCTAAGACATGTAGCACAATTCTGTGTATGCTTAGAAGCACAGAGTTTGTTGGAAGATTTAAGACAGATAAAACTATGCAGAGCATAGTCAAACTATGGAACTTGCTCCCCAGGGAGGCAGTAATGGCCACCAATTTGATGGCTTTAAAAGAGGATTAGGCAAATTCATGGAGGAAAGGGCTATCAATGGCTACCATTATTTATTAAATTTCTATACTACCCTTCACCCTAGGATCACAGGGCTGTTTACAATATAAAAGCATAAACATACAGAACACTGTAACTAACAAAAACAATACCTCCCCCCTCAGTTTAAAAGGCCAGATTGGTTAATTAGCCAAAGGCTATGTACTTCATTCGCAGATGGAGGCAGAAATGCTTGCGAATACCAGAGAGGAAATGTGCTCATGTTCTGCTCTTGATTTCCCACAGGCATTTAGCTGGCCACTGTGAGAACAGGAAGCTGGACCTAGGTGGCCAATGATCTGATCTAGCAGGCTTTTCTTGTGTTCTTACTCCTTACCTGTTTAGGGCTGCAGATTATTTTATACCGTACTAATAGTCCATATATTTCAGTCTTCCACAGATTAAAATAGGGATATGCTTGTAACATGCCTCATCTTGTCCAAGGATCCTGTTGCAAGCCCTAACCCCCTCAACTATCTCATATTGTTGAAAGCTCTTCAGTGCCCTTTGCATATGCTGCAGTATACTCTGCAATAACTTGCACCGGTTTAAAAGCCAAGAGACTGATTTGACTTTGGCCGGAGAGAAAATTGCAATTCTTTGGCATTTTTTGCCCCACCAAATTAACTAACTTGCACCACCGCCCTTTCCCAGAGCAACATAAGCAGACACAGAAGAGGGCTGCTTAGGGTTTGCTTGCTCTGTGTCTTTCAGGTTGCTGCTTGAGGTTGGTTTGTAGCCTCCTCGGGGCTGGATCATTTATTTTGCCCCTCGGGAACATGTAGAAAAATACAGCGTAGTGGGGGCGACTGAAATGCCTATGCGGCCTCCTGCCCAAACACCGAAACAGCCTCTCCTTCCCCGGCAGCGCTGCCGTCTCTCCTTCCCACCTCTTTTTTCCCTTAAAAAAAAAATCCTTTCGCGACGGCAGTGTCGGCAACCTCCTTTCCCGGCGCCCGACTCTCCCTCCCCTCCGGCCATGGTTTCTCCCTGCTTCCCCCTCCGAGGCTGCCGGTGGTGCGTCCCGTTTGCCGGGCGGGCGCCCAGGACAGGAAGAGGCGGTGTGGGCGGCGCTGCCGGTTGCCGCTGGGCCCCCCCGAGTCGAGCCGCAGTTGCTGCAGTAAAGATGGCTGCTGCCAGCGACGCCGCCGTTGCGGGGGGCAGCCCGGAGGACGCCGTGGAGGCCGTGGCCGGAGGCCTCGGGCTGGGTTGGCGGGACAGCGCTCGGCGCTACTGCGGGCTGGCCTTGGAGAGCGTGAGTGCGGGGAAGGGCAGGGCGCCGGGTGGGCGTGGAGTCGCCGGCCTTTGCCGGGGCTCTGCAGCTCTGCGTTCCCCTCTGGCTGTGATGCCGCCTTTGCTTGCCTTGTGACGAGAGAGGTGCTCAAAGCCTGCTCCCCCCGCCCGCGTTGCGCCCGTCTCACTGGCACGAGGTACTCAAGAGGCGGGGGGGGGGGACTGTGCCCTGCACATGCTCAGAGGCACGGCCGTGTTGCTTCAAGCGTTCCCGATTAAAAGCCCTTTCTAGGACAAAGTCCAGGTTCAGATGATGCCCTTTAATGACAAAATGCCTCCAGGCTGGCACAGTGTCTCCCAGGTGGCTGTGTACCGTGGGTAGATGGCGGTGGTACTCGGAATGCAACCATTGACTTAAGACAAGTAGGTTGCCACCTTTTTTCCTGATAGGGTTCCTGTGCTGTTAAGAGCTGTGATAGGCTGACATTCAGGTGGGGCTTTCTCAGTGCTTCAGTTTAGTTCCAAAGCTGTATTTTGTCTGTCACCTGTTTGTTAAAGGGATAGGCGGGTCTCTGTCTGGAAGAAAGAAAGAGGTGTCTGCTGTAAAACTCAAAAGTGGCTCTCTAATGTAGTCTATTCCTCTCTCTTGTATCCTATTTGCTTCTGTTAAGAATACTATAGGTTGAATTCACATGTGCATATTTGTCAGTCTTTGATTTGCCTCTATGTAGCAACCATTATAAATCAGGTACCTTGGATCAAACCAGCCTCAAAGTACTATGTTACGGTATTTGGTAGAAGCAATTCACTCCAGCCATTGTGTGATGAGACTTGCATGTGTGGGTCAGTTCATAGTGTTGTGTCTGAGATGGTGAGGCCCAAGTTCAAGACCTGGGTTCCACTTGACCATAGAACAGTGATGTTAGACAGTGCAATAACCTATCTCATACAGTAAGTTTGTTGTCAGAATGAAATAATTGAGGCAGGGATGGGGAAACTGGCCCTCCAGATGCTGTTGCAATCCATCCATCATCAGCCCAGCTGTTGTGTTCAGTGATTACCCGAGTTGTAGTCCAGCAACATCTGGAAGGCCACATCTTTGCCATACCTGAGATAAGGATTGTAACACACTTGCACACAAAAGAATGCTGTAGTATTACTTGCAGTAATAACAAACTGATTTGATATATTGGTAAAACTGGGTTTGTATGTTGTGTACGTAACAGTCATTCAGACAACCATGATTTTTCACTTTATAAATTCACCACAAGTTGTTTTCTCTCTCTGTATGTATTTTATCTTTTTATATTTTGATGCGTTGTTCAGTCTTGTGCATGTTTCTTCAAAAGCCTTGATGCCAACTGGATGCATGACTGCCTGGGAGCTACATGATGGAAGAAAGGCAGATGAAGATAAATAAAATCCTTGTGTCTTAACTGTCTGTTTTTCAAAAGTTTTCCAGGACATGATGAGTTCAAGGAACTTTAGGGAACATTCACAAGACTGGAAGCTACACCAAAATCATGGGGCGAGGTGGAGGAGGAGGAATACATTCATATGAAAAATGGTTGTGTAAATCATTACTGTGTTTTCTCAGAGTGTTAATGTGGCAAGTCATAGTTTTGAACATCTATGTTTTTACTGGTTTAGACTGTGAAATAAAAAGTTGAGAAGGGAAACTGTTAAATTGCTTCTCATGTGGGAGAAATGAATAGGCTACCATGTCAACACAAGAACAGCCAATTCTGAACCAAGGATTGCTCAAGAGCCCAGTTTGGTTTTGAAGCCCTCATCTTGTGTTGAAGATGGGAGAATAGCATGGAAAGATCTGCTCAGCATTTTGTATGTGGTGGTGAAGTTTCTGATACAGATTAGTCAAGCTGGTGTGGGGCCATAAAATGTTCATTAACAGTCCAGTGTTTGAGGGATCAAAATGAGAGTAGGGGAAATCGACTGTTTGGCTGGGTTTAAAATGCTGGTGCATAGTTTTGCAGGGCAGCTGTAGATGTGGCGATAGTAAAGCTAAGATTCAAGGATCCCAGAGATAAGGTGGCTGAGTGATAGAGTTAGAATAAAGAGTCTTGTGACCCTTTTCTTTTACTGGGCATAACCTTTCGTGGGCCATAGTGCACTTCATGAGATGTGAAAGTTTATGCCATACTTTGTTGTTTTTGCTATAACAGTCTAACCCTTTATATAACAGTCTATTGAAGGGTAGAGTGCAGTTAATAGGCCGAGAAAAAAGTGTATGCGTGGCGGGTGAGCTAAATAACAAAAAAGCAGAAGGAAGCTCTGAAGAAATCACAATGCATAATGTCAGAATGGCCTGTAAATTGAGTACAGTACTAAGACTAGGATGATAAAGTTGGAGTCCATGAAAACTGGAGGGCCACAGGTTCTCTATTCCTAGTCTATAAAGTCTGACAGGGCTGTTATTCCTTTTAAGAATTTCATGTAAAGAGAGCTCTGCAAGTTGTAGCTTCTGCTGTCGCTGCAACATTGTGATTTGGCAAGTCTAGAAGGACAGTGAGATGAAGCCAAGAAGCAGTGTGCGGAAGCAAGGTCTTTGTTTCATATATTGATTTCATCTAGTCAACCAAATCTTTGACGCTGCCTTATATTATAAGTCTGTTTCCTGTCAATTGCTGTTTAGCAGTTTTGTCCTATATGGAGAGAGGCACTGTAAGCTAGTTCTCTTGCTAACAAGTGTTCATAGTTCTATTAATAATTTTTCCATCCTTAGTTTATGAGCATCAACTTTTGGGGTTTCCTAAAAAAAAGCAACCCTATGTAAGCAACCATTGGATAGCACACCTATCTGTCTTTTTTAGAAGTACTGTATACATACAATACTATCAATAACATAACTCTTGTCTTCTATTGAACAACACTGTTAAATAAATAAAATCTCCAGATTAAATACAGGGCTTCTGATAAGTGTCTATAACAGTTCTAAAAAAGTAAACATAAAAGACTGAAGCACTAAACTGCGGAGTTTGCTTATCATGAGACATTCATCTCTTTCCCCCCTTCAACTTTTCTATTGTATTGATTTCTGTCTTGCAAAAATGTTTTATCAATTGTGTTTTGAAATAACGCTGAATTAGCCTGATCAAATATACACAATTTATGTTAACATCTTGCTCTTTATTGTTGGGGGAAAAGCTTGTTTTGTTCGTTTTTGTTTTAAGGTTCTTGCAGCATTGCCTGAAAATATGAAACCTGGTCCAGATCTTTATGGCTTTCCATGGGAAATGGTGATTTGTGGTGCAGTTGTTGCCGTTTTTACTATCTTACTTCTGATGTGTAGGAGTTATCAGTCAGTAAGTATTCAGTATGAGTTATACAGAGTTTTATCAAACTTGTTGGATTGCTTTTAAAATATTCATTTGTATTTTGAGAATCCTATGTAACATTCTTCCAGACTTCTCCTGTGATGTGGCTTTGGATTTTAGCTGTAGAATTACCGGTATATACCTGTCTGTATTTTGGCAACTTCATATTTCAACTTGGTGTCGGAAAAGCAAATTAAACAACATCCATCTCCATGATCAGTTGCATTTATTTTAATAGTCAATTTATATTTATTTCAGTTTTAATAAACTGGCTTTGAAATATTCAAGGCTATATAGGTTACAGCTTCAGAATAAATTTTGAAGAATTACTAAATTATACTCAGTAGTGCAAACTGCTGTCCCTGATGATGTACCGGTAACTATCTAATTTTCTAGTATTCTTTATTTTTGTCCGTTCAGCCTCTCCCTGACTCCCACCACATCTTTTTAAAGATGTTAGTATATTGCTCTGATGTTTCCTTGTAGCTTGAAGAAACATTATGGAAACTTTAATTTGCATGAGATTTTGTGTGTATTTTTCATCAGCAAGATGATGAAACAACATTTGAATCTATTAAATTAGGAATACCTTTATTTTGTGACTACATTATTGTGTTCTGAAGTTCCGCATCCATTCAGTCTAGATTGATTTTTTAAAAGCTTTTAGATCTAAGACAATAGTCTTCCTGTACTATTTCACAGACAGTGAATGATTACCACAGTACTACTTTTTTGCATGAAGTGCAGAAAGAATGTAGTGGGAAGCACTTGCATGTCAAAGTTGTGCAAAGGGTCCACTCCATTCACAAGCTGTTTGTTCCTTTGAGTCATTGGCAGACATAATGATGGGGAATGGATTGTGGCAGAGGTTTTCGACCTTTTTGAGTCCACGGCTCCCTTGACCAACTACATTCTTTCTATGATAGTGAAAGGCGGAGAATGTTGCATCCGTAGAGTGCCAAACTGCTTAAGTGCCACATAGACACTCTAGTCTAGTACAGTAGGTCCTTTAACTTTTGTATTTTAATTATTTTTTGCTTTGGCATTTTTATGCTATCACTTGTGAGAGTTGGCAGGTGAGCTAACTTTCATGTTGAGAAAAGGGCCAGCTGTGTATACACTGAGATACAAATAGCCTATGAGATTGCATGCTCCTTCCTGAGAGCAGTCTTGTTTATCCCCAGTTAGGATATACGACTGCAGTAACATTAGCAGCCTGTTAAGGCTAATTAAGTTCCCCATGCAGAATTATGAACTAGCTCCATATTCTGAAAATCCTGTTTATGTGGCAAATGAAGTTATATTTAACCTTTGTTATTATCAGGTGATGTATCATTTAACTGTGATTAAAGGGGAAGTATGGGGAGAAAGTGTGTGATTCTGCAAGCTGCTTGCCTATTATTGATCTTTTAATTGATTTTAAGAGAGTCCTGATGTTATGTTTACTCTGGCACTGGGAATCTACTTTGTTGACTATGCTACTCTAAATTTCCCTTAATATTGAAAACTGAGCCTCAATCCCATCTATGTTGTAAACAAACTGCAATATTTGCTCTTCTTTTGCAGATTAGAAGTAGACTTTATGTAGGTAAGTTCAAATTTTTGTCTGTGAGTTGAGTTTAGCTGCAGAATTGAGTTGAAACCGTTTTCTCTCCGTTAAAGGTTACCACATATAGCTCTTCCTCTTTTTAGGAAGAGAGAAACAGCTTGCCAGTAAAGTTGCTGAACTAGTTGAAGACAAATGTAAAGTACTGGAAAAACTCAGTCTCTGCAAAAAAGAGGTAATGGTTACTGTTTCCCTTCAAAGCTTAAATGCTTAGTTATTGCTTCTGCCCAAATTTTTTAAATACTAGAATATAGACTTCCATATTTTATTTTATTTAATATCGATTTGGCTTAATGAATGTGTGTGTACCCGGAAGTTTCTTTTCTTCCTTTCCTTTCCCTTCAATTCCCATTTCTTATTCCAATGCACTTGCACAACCTCGTTACATAGGAGCTGCATTTAGATGATCAACGAGTATTTTGGCTACACACACACCTGTTTTGCTCCTTCCTTTGTATGAGTGAGAAAACCAACCAACCAACCAGAACGTTTTCTTTTAACCGGGTTTCCTGTTTAGTCTGAACTAGGAAAACATGGCTAACGGTTATGGAACAAGCCAAGATAGTGAGCCATAGTGGAAACTGACTTAATATCCAGGCTTGTTCTGAAACCATTAACCATGCAATATGCCTGCAATAGAAATGCTATAATGTGCAAAGATGCCTAGATCACCCACAGCAAAAGGGTGATAACCATGCTAAGAGAAAAGAGTTTATTGGTACCAAGTCATAGAGCAGTGCTCCCCAACCCCCCCCCCCATGGACCACTTGAAAATTGCAGAGGGTCTTGGCAGGCCACTTAATCATTTTTCTGTCTGTGATAGCAATGGTAATGCACGGTACTAGGTGCTGTAGGATTTTTAATTGATTTTTTTATAGACATGTCACAGACCACCTGAGTGAAGTTCATGGATCACTGATGGTCCATGCACTGCAGTTTGGGAACCCCTGGCTTATAGAACCTTGTTTTCCTGAGAATTCTGCTAAGAATTGTCACTCTCTGGGCTCACATACTACTATTTTGAACACCCTGTTCAGCCTAGTTCTTGACAAGTCTGATAATTATAAAGCTGAAATGTGTGGAGCTTTCGCTAGCAGAGCAGTTTGAGGAGCACAGCCATAGGTTGTCTGATTTCCTTTATTTTAATTCTAATACGGAATTTTCATTTTAGTATGAAGAGTTAGAAAACTCCCTAAAAGATGCCAGTCTTCTGCAAGGGTCAGCCAGTACATCAAGCATGAAGGTAAAAGTTGAACTGGGAAAAGTGCTTGTATAATATTCACTTTATTTATATACCACTTCATATTTTAATACAAACCTCTGTTTGGCTTAAAAACAACAACAAAAAGGAATAAATATAAGAAAAAGAATAAAGATTAAACTTTCAAAAATAATACAGTTTTTAATCCTTCTAATCATCTTCATCATAATTCCACATTTGAAGGAACATAAATGAATGAGCATCTGTAAAATATATTTTATAAACTAGAATGTTCTTTACCACCTGATCCTGTGCATGTTTGTTTAGAATTCCCACTGTGTAAGTAAGTGGGGCTCACTTTCAAATAAATAAGCATTGAACTGCAGCACTAGATAGGTTTTTGTTGTTGTTTATGACGTGTACGTATACTAACTCACTGCTTTTTGTTGGCTATTGTGTCCAGTCACAAGGCATTAAGTTAGGATTTTACTGTACAAGTGCGGAATCTGGAATTTTGGTAATCCCACATTTCATTTTTAAAGGCTTTTAACCCTATCTGTGCAGATAAGCTCAACAAAATGTAGAAAATGTGGGATGTCATATTCTGCATAGGCTCTTTTATCCATGCAAGACTGGCAGAAGTAGAATCAAGTATGTAAAATGAAATAGATTGTGCTAACTTTAATTTGCATGATTTATGCAGGTTGAATAATTTGATTTTGTACATCCTTGACCTAGGCATTTAATTTTTAGTGCATTAAAATTAAATATAATGAATACATCCAATGTAGCCTGGTCTGTGGAGCTGCTCTTAATGTTTCTACAATACATAATTAAAGTTTAAAGTGCTCAGTAGCTACTACTTCATTCTAGATTAATCTTATTATAAATGTATTCGTGTTATCTTTCAAAACTTGATTATTTTAGGCAGCATATGAAGAACTGAGCAGCTCGAACTCTGCACTCAAGAGTGACATAGAAGGTTTAGAAAAAGAACTTAAAGAAGAGAAGTCCAAACGATCAGAGCAGGATGACTTGGTATGTCTTTTGTTCAAAGCAGTCTTTCTCAGGCAGAAAGTTTGGCCTTCAAAGAGAAATCAGATAGTGTAATTTATCTGCATTAAAATTAGAATATCCTGTCCTCATCTCCTCCGTATTTGCTTTTTGGGTTGTTTTTTTTTAAAGAATAACATTGAGTCATTGAAGGTCAATTGCTCCTGTGGCTTTTGATCAAAAACACTGTGTACTTCGTATTCCAAATATGTTAAATGTATTGTTTCTTTATCAGACTGATCCACAATTTTTCAGTGTGTCCTGGAGGCAGCACTATTTGAATTTAATTATGTACAGCAAGGGTTGCCAACATTTTTTGTTCCAAGGACACATTTGTAAACTGGAGAAACTGCAGTGGGCATCACATTGCAAACAAGTGCACACTGCAGCCTATTCTTTTGGCTGCAATAGAATGCTTCTTTCAAGCCTAATAGCAGCGGGGTGGGAGCCCTGTGGGTTCCAAGGAAGACCATAGAGGGCACATGTACCACCATATTTGCAACCCCTGAACCAAATGTTGGTTCTTGAAATGCAGCTATCTCTATGTCTGCATCTTACTCTCTGTGTGTGTTTTGCTCATCCAAGGATGATTTATTGCCATTTTAATTAACTGTAGCTAATTCCTGAACATTGGAAAAAGTCCAGTTGAATTCAGTGGGACTTTTCTTCCCTGTATTTAATTCAGCATTCTGTGAGAATCATACATGGGCTACAGTTAATTGGACTTCCTGTTTTCCTGTGCCAGTGTTGTTGTTTGTTTAGATGAATGCATAAGAGTAGAAGATCTTTCAATATGAAAACATTATCACAAAGCTAATAGAATTGAATGTTTTCTTGACAAATGGTGCATAGAATACCTTCATAGAGAACGAGACATTTGCCTTTGGGACACAATAGATAGAGCCAGTTGATTTTTGGAAGTTATTTAATCAACTTTCTAAAGCATCTTTTATAACAGGGGTGGGGAACAGGGGTGGGGGTGGGGAAATGTCCCCATAGCCACATGGGCACTTTGACAGATGGGAGGGGCTGTGCACTTGCCAATTTCAAAGGAAGAATTGTGACAACACTTAGAATGCTGTCCCAACTCTTCCTTTGCAGCCTGGTTGGATTAAGTCAAAGTGTCACTTCTCTTTTAATGCAACCTATATAGTTTCCTATCAATGAGAGTTGAAAATAAAATGGTTGCAGGTGATCCCTTGAGAAATACAGTACTTAAATCTAATTCAATACAATGTTTGTTCACAGTTATTTTGACAAGGCAGTATCAACCAGAGTGTTTTACATAAATTTCTTTTAATGTCTTTGTAGATGATTGAAATACAGAGAAGAATGGAATCCTTAGAAAAAGAAGCAAAGTCTATTCAAATGCAAGTAGCTGAAGTAAGCCAATCTTTAGATATTAATGTAACTGTTTCATCATGCACTACAGCAAAACCTTGGACCTCACTGTCAACATTTTTCATTAGTCTTGAACACAAGTTCTTTATGTCTGCTCTGTTTAGAAATTTCTTTCTTGTAAACAAATTGAATTCCTCTTGGCTTGCCATTACAGGTGGTTTGTCTTTTTCTGGAGTAATTTGGCATTCTAGGAGGAGAATTCCAGGTGGCGCTGTGGGTTAAACCACAGAGCCTAGGGGTTGCTGATCAGAAAGTCGGCGGTTCGAATCCCCGCGACGGGGTGAGCTCCTGTTGCTCGGTCCCAGCTCCTGCCCATCTAGCAATTCGAAAGCACGTCAAAGTGCAAGTAGATAAATAGGAACCGCTCTGGTGGGAAGGTAAACGGCGTTTCCGTGCGCTGCTCTGGTTCGCCAGAAGCGGCTTTGTCATGCTGGTCACATGACCTGGAAGCTGTACGACGGCTCTTGGCCAATAAAGCGAGATGAGCGCCGCAACCCCAGAGTCGGACACGACTGGACCTAATGGTCAGGGGTCCCTTTACCTTTAGGAGGAGAATTCAGCACTTTTTATTTATTTCAACATTGCAAATAATTTAAGCCAAAGTTATCTTTCGCCTTGTACACTCTTCAGAGCAGTTATGCAGCAGTAATGGCAATGTGTGTGTGTGTGTGGGGACAAGCTGCTGCAGTGCCATTGGCAACCAGGTTCCACTGTTGTCACTTAGAACACAGTGTGTACACACAGGGTCACTAGTGCTGTTTGACAGATGGAACTGTGTATTGTCATATTAGTCAGTGGAGAAAGCCCTGCTTGCTTATTTTATTTTTCATTAAAATATCTTTCAAAAATCAGCATACAGAGTTAAATGAATGACTCACAGCTTTAGAACCCCAGACCATTGAGAGGTTTTTGGTGCACAGATCACATGCCTATGATATATATAATTGACTGCTGCTGAAGGTGGGATGCTGGGATTGCATGCATCTATGCCCCAGATTCACAGGATTGCAAGATGAGCAGAAAGGTTCGTACCTGTTGTTTATTTTGGAGAGCATCGTTTCTTTGGCAGGGGAAAGGTGGGTTCTGTGAACATAGTTATACGATGGATGAGGGCACAGAGATATATATCTTGGTGAGTATCACTCAGTGGAACATAATTTTATGATACGGTATTAGGATTGGATTGTAACAAGGCCTAAAGTCAATCAACAGAGCATCTCTACAGATTAGGAGCACATACTAAAGGAATGGATAGAAATAACCAAAAATGTAAATGCTATGTATTTTTGTATATACTTATATTAGCAGCTTCACTTTGCTTTATTTCATTTAGGCCAAGTCCACATTAAAAGTATATGAGATCAACAGAGAAAGATTGAAAACATCTGTGCAGGATGCAATAGCTGAAAACAACCAACTTCATGAAAGTGAAAAACAGGTATATTATTTACACTGTGTAGTTTTATAGAGTGCCTTTAAGGAACATTGTATCCTCACTTTAGAATAATTTATGATTTTAAATATTGTTAATGCTCTGGTTTAAATTATTATGTAGTTTAATGAAAGTTGGAGGGAAAGCTAAAGGAAAGTGTGATATTCCACAGACTGCTATAATTTTTGTGACTTTGCCTTCCATGGGGTAAATCAGTTGCAACTTCTATGAGTGGTTTGATGTTCTGAGCTGCTTGGCATTTCAGTGCATTTATTAATACTCAGGCCTTTCAGTGGGGTGTGTGGGTGTGTGGTTCAATAATTGCTTCCTTGCCATCAGAGTGGTTGGATGCTCTTTGTTCTTGGAAGGGTGTGTTTCCTTCAGAACTCTCTTCTTTCTCTTTGACTTCCCTATACAGTAGAGGCTTTTCTAGATTGATGTGCCTGGGACAATGTCAGGACAGTATTTCTGAGCTACTATCACAGTCAGCTTTTAATACTTGTCTTGCAGCAGATTGGATCCACCTCATATTTCCAGCTTGGGGATGATTAATCATAGGCTTGGGTTGCGTTCTGGTAACATGAAAGCTGGACTTGTTCCACATAGTCAGGTTTTATGCTTTAAATCTCTAGCTCTATATTGGCCAGAACATTCTGGGTTATATCGTGTTGTGTCTCTCAAGCTGATGGGAAGTTCTTTGCTCCAGTAGAGCCTTCCATCTGCAGAATGGGAAGGAAGGCAATTTAGTTGATTTCCCTTCCTCCCTGCAGACCCCTTCTCCCCTCTTACACTATTCTAAGGGCTTCCCGCCACCCAACTGTTCTGAAGCAGATT
The DNA here is from genome assembly GCA_034641385.1 of Darevskia mixta. Taxonomy (NCBI): domain Eukaryota; kingdom Metazoa; phylum Chordata; class Lepidosauria; order Squamata; family Lacertidae; genus Darevskia; species Darevskia mixta. The sequence goes on from JAWWNH010000066.1 coordinate 44,894,059, forward strand.
TTGCAGGGCAGGTTTGAAATAATTGCCTCCCTTCCTGTTCCACTGATGGAAGGTTCCGTTGGATCAAAAAGTCTTGTATTAGTCTGCAAGACACAACTGGATGCAACCTTATATATTCCCATGCTTTTTTAAAACTGAAAAAGTTCAGTAAACATGATTTTAAATTTCATGTATAGCAAAAGAACAGCTGTCAAAAATTAGAACATATGAAATGTCAGTTAAAATACAAAATATTCAGCTCAATGAATTATGCTGTATGTAATGTTAAGAATTTAGGCCAGACCTTTTAGAATTAAATATTATGAAATTCTAATAACTGGTTGGTATAAATTAAGTACTGAACTTTCTAACTTTTGTTTCCAGCTCTTAAAAGAAGCTGAAGGACAGAGTGAACAATTAAGTGAGTTAAATGAACAAGCAAAAATGTTTAAAACCTCAAAAGCAGGTATGGAGGAGACTCTTAAAAACAAAGAAAGTCAAGTCAAGGTAAAATTAAAGATTTATTTATTACATTTATATCCCAACTTTTTTCTCAAAGGATGGTTCTCCTACAACAACCCTGTGAAGTAGATTAGGCTGAAAGGCAGTGACCGGCCCAAGGTCACTCAGTGACTTTCATGACCGAATGGGGGTTTGAAACCTGGTTTCCCAGGTCTTAGTCTAACACTTTAACCACTACACCACGCTGGCTGCAGCTCTTGCTTTACTTTATTCATATGGACATGTGTGAATTCTGTGCATGCCTAATGTCACCTGGCACACAGGAGGAAATTTGTTATTTATTTTGGGGCTCTATCATGGGAAGACTGCATCATATTTTAAAACAGCAGGAAGGATTCTTGAATTCTAGGGGAGAGAGAGAGAAAGGGGAAATTCCAGGAGTTGCAAGAGAACCAATTTTATTCTGTATATAATTGCCTCCCTCCATCCCGCCCCCCTCAAAGTATTGCTTGGTGTGCTTCAAAATCCTGCCACTCAACAACAGCTTGCACTCCTCCCTTTGGGAATATTTGGAGAGATACAGATGCTTCCCTCAGGCATTGATAACACTGCTTGGAACAGTGGTTGCCTTGTAGCTTCATTGATTCCTATGGGAGTCACTGGTGCAAAGCTCTAGGAGGGAGCATGGTAGACTTTGGTATGTTTGGCAAGTTGCTAAGCCCTTTTGAATTGGCTGAGCTGTAGGGTTATCTGCTTAAACTTCTTGGAGTCTTCCCTCCTCTCATATCAAGCATTCCATTTGTGTAAGTGAATGGGAGAAAAGGCATAGGCAGAAAACTAGGGCCATAATAGTTCACTGATTTCTTTAGGCATCTCTATCCACACCCCTCCAAATTCCTCAAAGGGCAATTTCCAAATAGCTTTAGTGGAGGTCCAGGTGGCTTTTTCAGAGACCAAGGAAGCTAGTGGTCAGATACAGATTTGCAGTGCTGGATAGAAAGAAAAACCTGCCTGCAACTTTACTGGGGGTTCTGGAATTCTACTTGTATTGAGTTTGCAAGAGGTCTAGCTACCACAGTAATGCATGCTGTTGTAAAAAGATTTTCTCTTAGAAGTAGTCCACATGGAACAGGAACTATTCCTGTAAAACACTCTATATGAAAATACTGTTAAACATTCAATAGGTTTATTGAATATATATGAACTGAATAAAATCATGAATTTGCTTTGTGAAGCGCCAAGGACTCATTTGTGCATCTTGTTTTATAAATATGGTATAGTCACTGACAGAGTGCTTGTTGAAGATGAAAGACTGGAGCTGTACATTAGATGAACATGCTGCTGCTGAAGACAACCATTGGGATAATGATTTAAAGACTGAAACAGAAAATGGGGAGCACTTGGGTAAATCATTATTCATTTCCTTCGGAAAGGGAAAGAAAAGAGAAATGATTTCATTTTCAAATTCTATAATTGTCGCCTGTTCTCCTTAATATGTGTGAATCAACTACGTACAAGGAATTAAACAAAATCTATGGCATAGGTATTAATAGGCAATAGCCTATTGCATTCAGTGCATAAAGTGGATTTTCACCAAAGCTTTATGTTGACATATGCTAGATTTCTCTGTGCTGCAACCTACTGCTCAATATAACCCCTGAAGTTAAAAAACAAAAAACTTAGAAAAAGACAATCCAAGTTGTTGAGACTCTAACCCCAGGATAACTTGCCAAAGCACAAACTGGTCTGACAACCACTTCTCGTTCTTGTCCTTAACCTGAGGATAAGCAGCCCACATGTAAAGGTCAAGGAACTTAAGCCTGAGGAGTGTAATTCTCTCATTGGGTTGATTACACATTTCAAATGCATTTCAGAAAAACTGCTTCTGTAAAGCATTGTTAGATGAATAATGTCCCTATCCCCTCCCTCTCGAACTCACTGCTTCTTACAAACAATACAACTGTTTTTTAAAAATTGGGCAAAAGAAATCTTTCACATTTTAAAAGCAATACTGTGTTTTATAAATAAATAACAAAAGAAAAAGTTTTCTGTGATTTGTTGGGTTTTTTCACCTTCTCTCCATTTCCCTTAAACCAGATGATCAGGAAAAACGAACTGTAAAGAAGTTGATTTATGCTGCGAAGGTAATACACTAATACTGTGATTATTTTATTTACTGATTTATAAAAACTTTTTTGAAGAGGGAAGAGCAGGAGAAGTCTCCAGTTGTGTGTGCGCATTCCCATAAGATGAGGGTACATAATTCGGGGGGGGGGGTGTCCCACTGTTGCTTTAACTGCTCCACAGGGCAGGAACCTGGAAAAGTTAAGGCGAGCTAAGTGGGCACTAAAAGCTTGTGTGCATGTGTATCCTGTGCAACTTAGGAGCTGCTGGAAGTGTGTGCATTTGCCATTAAAGAAGTAAGCATCAACCAATCGCCTTCTTTGGCTAGGTTGGTGCAGGACAAGTAGAGAATGCTTCCTGGCTTTGCCTTGGCATGTGATTTTGTTTTACAATGGGTGCACAACCTCCCTTTAGGTACCTACTGTTTTTGCTGTGATATATTCTTGGTGTAACATAGTGGTGTTATCGTTATATTTATTTTAAATGGCTGTTTTAATGATATACTATGTGAAACCAGTTTCTGTTGTGGGGTGGGGTGGGGAAATCAAATACATAAATAAGCATTGCAGCCAGAAAATTATCCAGAACTAGATAAAGATTTGTGTTAGAAGTGCAAATGTACATCAGTAGCTTCTTTTGCAATTATGATTTGAAATAATTTATCTTTTTTCTTTGATATAGCTAAATGCTTGTCTAAAATCTATGGAATCAGAAGTAAATCAAATCTGTTCAAAGCTAACGGATGAAAACAAAGCAAAAGAGGAACTTGCAGGTAATTATGAATTCTTGATGTTTAATTATTTTTTTTAAAAAAAGGAAGAAAGCTGTTTTCTATTAAGGTTTTAGGAAAATCTTTACTTTTAACTGAATGAAGCTGTAAAGATAATTAGAAATCTCTTAAGTGAAGTATAAGGTATCTTGGAAAAAAAACATTAAAACATTCAATTTTTACAAGACATCTTGTTAAATTTATGATGCCGTATCCTTCATGGAGTGCCTCAGGAAGGTGTTTTTTATGGCTTGGTGTGATCTGAATGGGTAAATCATGGTTATGGGTATTGTTCCACTTTCAGAGACTGTCACACTGTAGAGATGAGAGATTTGTAAATATTGAAGCAGGTTGCATACGGTATAGAAACAAAAAGCAGCCATTTAAATTTGCTGCCTGTTCTATTTTCCCCACCACTCCCCCCCCCACCACTTCAGAAAGGAGAAACCATCCCAGAGACAATGAAATGGGTTGAATCTTGTTGAGGGGAGTTTGTGACAGGGACAGCCCTACCATTAGGCAGAGTGTGGTGCAGGCCCAGGGCCAGACTTTGCTGCTGCCACTCACTTATTACACAAACACACACTCACACCTCCTCTGCCAGGAGGACCCCAGAAGTGTGTTAGTAGTGTTCATGGTGCTGCTGTAGCATGGGAACCAAACTTAGCTCTTAATTGCAGTTGCCATCTTCCATGTTAGATTACCCAAAATGGAATGCTCAACCCAACATTGTGTCAGACGTTGCATTTTGGGAAATTTAACTTGGCTGGTGGCTACTACAGATGGGAGCCAAAGCCTTCCATTCAAAAAGCACTGCCATAGGAAGCTGCCTTATACTGAGTCAGGTCATTGGTATACTGAGTCAGGCCAGTGTTCCATCTAGCTGAACATTGTCTACATTGACTGGCAGCAGCTCTCCAGGATTTCAGACAGGGGGCTCTCCCAACCCTGTCTTGAAGATACTGGGGATTGAGGTGTGAGGTGAGGGACTGGTGGTGGCTGAGGAAATGTGTGGCTGAGGAAACACTAAGCAGGGACAACCCACGGAAATTTGAGGCAACTGCCTCAGACAATTAATTTTGGGTGTCATGAAATGGCAACAGGCTGTTAGTTATTTCACGTATCATTATTGCATTTTTAATGTCAGGGAACTGGGAGAGGTGTTTCTGGGGGTTTTCCAGAATAACTTGCCCAGCTGTGCATACTATGCACTTTGACTGGGTAGTGGGTTGGGTTGGGGGACAACACAGCTGTCATGTCTCAGGCAGCAAACTTGGGCCAACCCAGATCCTGATTAGGAAGTAGAAGACACAAAAAACAAAACCCCAAACCTGGATTACTATTCATTACATGGCCATTATCTTAGTAGATTGAGATGCGGAGCTTGTTAGCTGGGAAGCTGTTGATGCTGACATGTGTGGCATTAGTATTAAAAAGGACTTTATTTAACTATGGCAAAGCTGTCCTGTGCCTTATTTCCCTCCTGTCTGCGCCTCAGCCCATGTGGTCCAAACATTTGTCCTGTGAAGGAAATCAAAACAAAATTTGGTCCACAAATCCCATGTGAAAGGGCGGGGGGAATGTATCCTTTTAGTGGGATTTCCAAGCATTTTTCAAAGTGACTGGAGTTATTGTAATGAGGTTTTACGTCTCTTCCAAACTCCTTCAGAAATCATTTTTCTTTTCAGCCTTAGAATACGGTATTCAGTCTTCAATATTTGTTTCCTTTATCGTATGGGTTTAACATATCAGTTAATTGTAATTAACTCTTAATTGTAACAGAACGCATTGAAAATCTACAAAAGGAACATGCCATGTTGCATTCTGAAAATACACACTTTGAAAGTGAAGTTCAGAAGCTTCAGCAAAAGCTTAAAGTCATGACTGAACTGTATCAAGAAAATGAAATGAACCTTCACAGGTATTGGTAGTGGTTGATTTGTTGCTTGATGAATGGTATTTCACTATACATGAATCTTTGTTTAGATAACAGAAAAAGGATGTTATATGTAACTTGAGCCTGCTATGTTTCTTCAACAATTATACTCTTGTCTTGGCACTGGGACCTTGCTGCCACTTCTTGGTCTATTTGCTTAGTACTTCATATGATTTCTAATACAGTGTTTTTAAACAACTCCCAAGCATTTTGGATTGATGTGACCCTCTTGACTTTTCCTTTCAACTTCCTTTTTATCAATCTCCTCATTTGGGGGATGTTTCCTCTTTCGAAGCCAAATGTGACTGTGCTGGATTTTCTTGGCAATTGACCATTTCCATGTATGTGCGGTTGAATAGCACTATGGCTACTTCTCTTAACTAGCTTGCAACACTTACATCTTGTACCAGGTTCTGGGCACCACTCAAGATAAAAGTCCAGGTTTGCCGTGCCTCTGGTCGGTTCCATGACACAGTCATTTAGGATATCTAGAAATTTTACCTCTTTGTCATGGCTGGAACACATATGTAGTCAGTCTGTATGATGCTAGTTGAAGTCACCCATAACTGCAGCATTTCCTCTTTTGGATTCTTCCTTGATTTCATTCTTTTATCTTAAGATCCCCTGAGCATTTTGATCATGGGGGTGCTAGCACTTCATCAGTACTAATTTCTCTTGGGGACCAGTTACTATTGTTAGCAGACGTGTACCGGCAAGTTCTTCACAAATCATTTTTCAGAGTTACTGCTGCAACCATACATGCTCCAAGGAATAAATTTGGCAAGTTCTGCTATAGCCTAGTCCTATGCATGTTTGCTCTGAACCTTCAGTGTGGGTTGAGCTGTGTTGAACATTCTGTCTGCTCAAGTGTTGCAACTTGCCAGATGGAATGAACTCTCCTCCTGCTCACATGCAATGTTGTCTCCATCCCTAGCCAATTTGCACCGGGGGTGGGGTGGGGGTGGGCAGAAGTCCCATTGCACAGGGCTTCTACTGATAAGGGATTGTTAGCTGATTCGTACCTCGAGAAGCCCTCTAAGTATGCATGGGGTGGCACAACCTTTAATTTATTGAGGATCTTAACACCATTTTTATTGTTGCTTATGCTGCTTATAATTAAGGATCAGGCTACATGGGCAAATGGAAATTAATGTACGTGTCAGTGTTTTGGTTTTTTGAAATGAGCTTCAGCTTTTTGAGGATGTTTTCTTAACAGAAAACAGTTGAGTTGTGGCTAATGAAAGGCTTTGTTTATTTTTAATTTTTAAAGGAAATTAACTGTAGAAGAAAAAGATCGTTTACAGAAAGAAGAAAAGCTTTCCAAAGTTGATGAGACAATCAGTCATGCTGCTGAAGAAGTGAACCGTTATCGGTAACTGTGGATTTCATTTGGTATTTTCCTCTGTGGAATGAACAAAATTCGGTGGAGAATTAGACGTAGCATATTGAAAGTTCTGAAAAATCAGAGGAGTTGTATGGAGTAGTACCTCTAATCAAGTCAGTGAAGCCCCGTTACAGTAATCACAACTGACTCAAGCCCCTTTTCATAGTGTTTTGGGTGGAGAGAGTGGTTATCAGAGGCTTGGATTTGAATGTATCTTCCTTGAGTGGAAAGGCAATTCACCAGATTTTGCTGGTTTCCTCCTTCCTGCTGGAGCCCACTGTGTCCCATCCCACCTCAATTCTAGAGGATCCCTTCATCCTAAGGAGCCAGGAAAGCCCTGTTACGTAACTGGAGTTCTGCTCATGCTTCTCCGGAACCCACCCAGAACTTCCCCTAAGGGGCAGGAAGCTTTTAGGTAGCTTTGCAGAGCTTGTGGGTCTTGACAGTCACTAGATTGACTGGATAGGTAACCCCTTTTTTAAGGTGCTAGATATTTTAGTGTCCCTTCTGCATCAGTGGAGGAAGTTCTTCTGCATCGGTGTTCTAAACAAGGGCTTGTGGGAGTGGTTGGGCGCAGAGATGCCAACGAAGGATGTCAAAACCGTCAGAATGGTCAGTTCTAGTGCTTTATTCAAAGAAAGTTGCAGACTTACAGCAAATCAGCCTGCTAGGTCTCCCAGCCTTTATGGGATTAACATTGAAGTAAGGAGATGGCTGTCTGCACCCACACAAACATTCATACATGCTTTATAGACAAAGCAGCATACATTTCTCAGCCAGGACTTCCCAACACTCCACCTGGCCAGATGAGGGCATAGGTGGCAAATGCCCAAGTCGTACAGATAGTTGCCCTTTCTGGGCCCAGAGCCCAGCACTCCAAGCCCACAGATAAGGATAGCATCAAAGCAAGCAAATTAGCTTATAGCAAAACAAGTGAATATAAACATATATGAGCTCATTGCTACAACTGCCAATTAATTGTGGGGTTATCTTGACTATCAAGATGACATTTGCAGAGCTTCTGGAACAATTTGCCTTTGTTTCGACACAGCCAGGTTACTACCCTCCCCCCAACCTTACAGGGCCTTGTAAATCCATGTAGACTGCTAAGCTTCAATTGGAAGAGACCCCATTCAATTCCATTTTGTCTCTTTCACAACAACAGAATTTTGCCAGCAGCTTGACAAAAGGGAATAGTTTTGCAGGCAGGTTCCAATCTGCTTCAAAGGCTATCTATTCTTGCCTAACTGGTGCTCTGCCTTCTGCTTCAGTAGGGCTCCCAGTTAGATTAGGTTTGGGGTTGTTGCTTTTTTTTTTAATGACATACTTTTCAGTGTTTCTTAAGGTGTTGTGATAATATCTGGTGTGCAAAATTATCCTTGTATAATTCCATTACAGACAACGAGCAGAAGAACTAGAAGAAGAACTGAAAAAAACAGTTCACTCTTATGAGAATCTGGTATTTATATATATATTGTTTTCTAAATTAGTACATGTGCTATGTTTACTATGACTGATTTCGTTTGGGTTTACTTCAAACTATGCTTGCTTTAGGATTTCAGCATTATAGCATGATCCTAAGCATGTTTACTCAGAAGCAGTCCTTTTTTTCTTAAAAAATGTTTACGGATACACTCATTTTGACTCAAGAAAATTACCATTTTGTAGTTCAAATTGGGGAAAATAAATACAGTAAATGGACAAAAGTACAAAGATTCACAAAATGTTTAGGGGTATGCATACCCCTGCGTCCCCCCAGAAAAAAGTACTGCTCAGAAGTAAAATTCAGTTCAATTAAATTTGCTCCCAGACAAGTGTATAGCAGGCTGAGGCCTTTGTTGTTATTATTTTTATTAATAACATACATCTTAAATGAATTGTGCAGCATCTCTCACCTTTAAAGGCTTATTTACTTTGACCACAGGTGAGGAATGTATCCAGTGGGCTATATCCAAAACTTCCTCACCTCTGTGTGCCATTTTGATAGGTGGATGGGGTTGCCCATATGTCAGTCCATGATGGCCCATGGCATCAGGTGATGCAACACAAAAGCACATCAAGTGAACTCCCATTTCTTCCTTCGCAGGTGCGGCTTTTCAACTAAAGCAGTGGCTGCGAAGGAACATTCTACCTTTGCAGACATGGCTCATTCTTGAGCCATGGCAGCAAAGGAAAATTTCTGTTTGTGATTTGCTCCTTTTTGCATTTGGCACCATTTTCTGTCTACAGGAGGAGTACCTCTGCTGAGTTTAGTTTAAAGAGTCGTAGCTTAGTGTTACATACGAACCACATATCCTGGTTTAAAACAAGCTGTTTTAGTTTCTAAATAAGCCAACTTCAAACCATGTGTGAACCCAGCCAGTGATATGTATTTAAGGACTCAAGATGTTAGTTTATATTTGATCAAAAGCATGCCAGATCATTTGCCAGCCCTCAACTCCTTGTGGAGACAGCTCAGCATGAATAGGAGTGGGATGGGGGAATTCTTGTGTCAGTGTATGTGCTTTCCTCTTCCTCCTCTTTGGTTTCTGAGGCACGCAGCTGAGAAACGGAGGCATGCTAGTATCTGTCCAGATGGCCTTCCTCTCTTGTGCCCGAGACACTTTCATTGGGGTAAAATGCTGGGAAAGTAAAAAACAACAACCTTTGTTTGCTGTTGTTGATGAACTTGGCAAGAAAGGAGTGGAGATAAGAGAAGAAACAGCAGGAAAAAATGTGGTGGGAAATGAGAGGAGGAGTGAGCAAGCAAGAGCACTGCAGAGCAATGTGAGAGAAAAACAGTATTGAGGAAGACTGAGGGACGTGTGGAATGAAGGCACAACAGAGATAAGCATTATGGAGTGGGGAAAGGAGAGAGATTAATAGAAGGTGGGTGTGGAGAGAAAGCGAATTGCCATATACTTTCCCACAAGTCATGTGCTAGTGTGGCTCTTTGGAATTAAAAAAATGCATCTTGCCCATCAGACTTGTGATTTGAATTCTGAACTAATGTGGAATTCTCTTTTAACAGGTTAAGTCCCATGAGCAGAAAGCTCATGATAACTGGGTAAGTTGCAAATGCTAAAAACTTGCCAGCCTTTCTGAAAAGTGTGATGCGTTCAAAAGGGGCAAAGGCATTTTTATTACTTTATTTTAAAAATTTTGTATGCTGCCTTTGAGAGATTCACCTGGATCTTTCTGATACACTCATTTGCCCCTTGCTCTGCAGCTGTCCCAAAACAACTGTTAGACTGCTCCTTTAACTCTCCAAGTTTAGCCATTATGCTGGGTAAATTGACAGAAGTTGTTTTGAAGGTTTTCTGTGAGCTGCTATAAATCCAAATGTGCACCTGGATGCTGCTACCCCACTCCGTTTGTTATCTTACTCATTTACTGACCACCAGCTCCCCAATAGGATTTTTAAATTATGTTTTATAGGGCATTTTAAACTTGCTCTCTTTAAATAAGTACCGTATTTTCCGGCATATAAGACGACTGGGCATATAAGACGACCCCCAACTTTTCCAGTTAAAATATAGAGTTTGGGATATACTCGCCGTATAAGAAATACGACCCGGCGTATAAGACGACCCCCGACTTTTGAGAAGATTTTCCTGGGTTAAAAAGTAGTCTTATACGCAGGAAAATACTGTATATTCTATCTCCTCTGATAAAGTCTGGTGCTATTGCCCAGTTGTAGGATCAGCTGCAGGGCTCTGCGTGCTGTTCAGTAGCAGAATTGTGGCAGTTCAAGTTGTGTTTGGAGAAAAGCCACTCTGCAATGCACCTCAGAAGGAACTCTTTCAGGGCAGATGAAGAATGGAGAAAGGGGGGAAAGCTTCCCGTGCCCCTTGGTTCAGAATTGTAGGACCATAAAAATACTCCTTTTCATTAGTACCAGTAAAAAATAGATGGGGTAAATCCAGTGCTTTTTTCCTAAAAAAATGTTTAGGGGTACTCTCATTTTGACTCAAGAAAACCACCATTTTATAGTTCAAATCGGGGAAAATAAATACAGTAAATGGACAAAATTACAAAGATTCACAAAATGTTTAGGGGTATGCGTACCCCTGCGTCCTCCCAGAAAAAAAGATCACTGGATAAATCTAATTTACCTCAAAAAGTACAAGCTTATGGCAGGAAAAGACTATATCAATATGAGCCCATGGATGCTATGCCCAGTTTCCTCTGAATTATGTCTTATGGAATCTTTTTTTATAGTAACAGTAAATCCCTTCTTGTAAAAATAAATCCTTCCAAACCCAATGCCAATTTTAATGTGTTTGATTTTGCAACACTCTTCTGGCCTTGTTTCAATGCCATTTTAATAAATATTTTGGCTGTTTTTGCAGCTCTTATCTAAGAATAAAACAGTCCGTCCTCTGATAACATTGCAGTAATGAAGAACAAAATGTGATTGCAAAACCCATCTTTCACACAAGACAAAAAATAACCCCACACCTCTCTTTCCCCTGTTATAAGGCACTCCAGTTTTATCAAGAGATTCACACAAATGGAATCCCAAGACTTGTCTATATGATTGCTTCCTCCAGAGCTTGAATTGGCATGGGCCACTAAAACAGATGGGAAGGGAAAATGTCCCAGCTAGTATTGAGGGTTTGCTCAACAACCGTTGGGTGGGATTCAGTTAGTGAAGCCCATCAGCAGCACCCCTGCACAGGGACTCCTCCGCACCCCTTGAAATTGGCTTGGGTGGCAGGTTGGAGAACTGGAATGGTTCCATCTGGCAAGCCAAACTGCTTGCCATGATGGAACGATCAGAAGAGCGCAGCATTGAATTCCTCCCATTAGTTTGATCTGTACTAATCCTGCTAGACTTGGAGTAGCCAACATCACACTTCTAGATATTGTTAGACTACACTGCCCATCATCCCAGCCCTGTTGGCCATACTGATGGGCTGATGGATATTGTAGACTTCCACATGGAGGGCAACATGTTGGCTACTCATAGTTTGTTTTCACCAGCTCAACAGCACCGTCTCTGTGTAAGTTGTGGGTGTCAGACAGGGTGACATTTAGTAGCTACTCCATCTAAGGAGCATGCTAATTAAACTCGCAACTTTTATGGGAAAGAGATCGCCATGAGTATTCCATAGCTTCTTTGTCTGTTAGTACTCATTGGGTCAAATTGCTAGCAAATAAGAAAGATCAGGATATTTAAAAGCAGGCTTACACCCAGACCCTTGATGGAGCCACAGTGGTCCAGCAGCTGCAAATTGCATTGAAATCAGCAGTCTTGCATTATGGTCATTGCTCACAACGGGGGAGGGGTACTTCACTTTTAGTATCATTTAAGCTGTTTCATAGGCTTTCTAATAGACTGCTGTTCTGCGATAGGAGATAACAATGTGTGAACTTTCAGCTGGAAATATTTATTATGCTTTAAGGAATGGCAGTATTTAACAAGAACTTTTATTCTTAAAGCTGGCAGCACGGGCAGCTGAAAGGCACCTCGGTGATATAAGAGAAGAAAATGCATACAGTAGACAAAAGTAAGTATAAAAATGTACATTCTGAAGAACTTGATTTGGTTGACGTACTGTTGTCACTGAATAGTGTGCCGTCGTTCAGTTACTATGTGACATCAGTGATCAGTTATGTGGGTTTTCTGGAAAAATAAAAATTGATATATATGCACAGGCTGATGTGTGTCATCAGTGTATTACTGACAATGTACTCCAAAACTCCAGATTTAACTTTCTGATTTAACAATTAATGTCTGTAATCTATTTCATTAACTGATTTTTAGCTTTTTCATCAGTTGAAAAATTGAGTTCTAGAAAAAAATAGGGAAGAAGTTAGTTTATTAACATGTTCTTCTTTCCTTTAGATTAACAGAAGCAGAATTTAAATTTGATCGTTTGGAAAAGGATCCTTATGCTCTTGATATGCCAGTTAGGGCATTTGGCAGAGGTACAGTACTTTTTAAAATGTGCATCTTGTTGCAGTGTAAAGAGATCATGACTCCATTTATGTATGAAAGCATAGCTGGTCTTTATTCATGAAGGAATCATTTTTATTTCATTGACCTGTAGCAGCAACAGCATATAGTATTTTGGTTCCCATTGTAATTTTTGTTCCTATTAACAATCTGTAGAGCATTTGAAAATTATTTAAAATGACTTTTTTTAAAATTCCATGGCTGATAATGAAGTCAAGAGATTGACTTTTCTTTTGTCCCAAATTAGTTTTAAACCTAGGTGAGAAATGAACTATATGTCAGCCCATTAACTCTAACCTGTGAATTTTAGTATTTTGTTTTAACTGTTCCAGAGCACTCCCCATATGGACCCTCACCAATGGGCAGACCTTCATCTGAAACAAGAGTTTTTCTTTCCCCTCCAACCTTATTGGAGGGTCCCTTAAGATTTTCACCTGTGCTTCCAGGTGGAGGAGGAGGAAGAGGTACAATTCTTAAATTTGAAAACTTAACTTTCATGGATTCTCTCTCCTCTTAGTCTATCCCTCCTTTCTTGGTAATGGATCTATCTGTAAAAGTATACTAAAAAGAACCCGGTTAAGAGTAAGCTTAAATTATCCATATAAATGCACTCTAGCCTATAGGTCACGAAGCAGCAGTATAAAGTACCATTATGACTTTATGTTCCAAAAACCAGTGTGTTGGATCTAAAAATGTTCTTTTACATGTGAAAGATGTATTCTGCTCACGGAAGGATTCTTAACAGCACCTACTAGAGCTTTTTGTGAAAACCATGAAACTATCTATGTTTCCACTAGTGCTGTCCATCCATTTGTGGAACAGTCTATTTCCCCTAGTTTCTGCAGCTCATTACAGTAGATGGGTGCCGAACGCAAAACAAAAACAGAATAAAAGCTTAAGAAAAACAACTACTTTACTCTTAATTTTTTTAAAACCAACACTGCTCATCCATCTAGCTACTAAAAGTGAAGCCAGTGCCATCTTTCAGTTTCAAGAAAGGGAGTTTGAAAGGAAGAGTAGGCCTTTTATATCATTGTAGCAAGAATATTTGAGTCTATTTGCATTTTAGGCTGTTGATCTCAACAGAAAAAAACAAAAGAGTTTTGTTTTTAACTGATATGTATTGACAGCATGTGGTGAATAATCTCAGGAGCTGTTTCTTTTTGTTCTGGCTTCTGTTGGAGAGGAAATATGTCAATTTGCTGACTTGAAAGTGCAACTATACTCAGATAAATTCAGAGCCAGTACAAGTATAACAAAATAGGTGATAGACCAACATAAATCAGTACTTATGAGCCAGAGAGTGAGTCAAACCTTAAAAGCTTCTCAACAGCTTGAATAATTAGAAATGAAAACGCTTTAATGTACAGTAGTTCAAAATATTGCCCTACTGGTTTAAAGCGTGTTTTCTCATTCTTCTAAATGGGAAAAAAATTCTCTAATCTTTTTCAGCTGTCTTCTTACTTTAAATACTGTATTAGAGATTTAAGGGAGGGGAGAATATTGCATTTGATGGGGTTGATCAAATTGCTTGGGGAAGGGGAATCAGATTGGGCTCTGAGGGAGGAGGAATCTCTGCCAAGATGTTGCCAACACTGATGAGCTTGATGAAAAGACTTGTAACGTTCTTTTTCCTCCCTTTGCTCAGTGAGAGGAATCAGAATATAATGTAGACTTTGTTTCAGGGTTCCTTCCACCCTCTTTCAAAGCAGCTGTCTTAGTATTTACTGTACTTTTGACTGACTGAACAGTTGCACCCCTCCTGGAAAAAAAGCACAAGACTGAAATTCACCAAGGGAGCCATGTGTGTTATTCTACCACCTTTCAATGTGTTGGGATATTGTGGTTTGGTACTCGGTGAAAACTGCAACGGCGGATGTCTCAAGTGACTGAATCCATTGTAACTTGTTCAATTAGGATCAAGAGGACCGGGGAATGCTGGCATGTATGAAGTTAGTAATGAAAGAGGAGAGTTGCATTCTGACAGGTTATCTGATCCCCACAGACCACCTTCTGACACAGGATCTTTGTCACCTCCATGGGATAGAGATCACAGGATAATGCCCCCGCCTGCAGGTAACTAAACACAGCCCATCATTCTTTGGCATTTTCTTTTTTAATGGCAATTACAAAATGAAATACTGCTGAGCTCCCTTTTGTTTTGGACCCTGCTATGACCTCTAGAGGGATCATTACCAGGGCTTTTTAGGTTCAAGTGTTTGATGGTGTACCTAAGGGATAGCAGCATATGTATGATATATATGAGTCTGATAACTGCTTAAAGATTCCAAGACCATATTGTATAGTTGATCGACCTTGATAAATGGGATAGATGTGAGTTTCCATCAACTAGTAGGTTTAGGTAGCTATTGCCCCTTGTCCTTTAGTTTGTATATTCCATAACACAAGGAATGCAAGATATAAGTTGTTGATAAGCCATCATTGAGTAATTCTAATAACATCTACTGAATAAATTGCACTTTTTATTGAATGGTAGGTCAGCTGTATAATGAGCACTCTCTTCCTCGAAGACCAGAAAGATTTTATTCCAGTCATCCAAACTCGGGAAGACTTTCAGGACCAGCAGAACTAAGAAGTTATAGCATGCCTTCATTTGATAAAGCAGGTAGGAACTGCTTTCTTTTAGTGCCCAAATACAGGAGTTCATTACCAAATTTGGCTGCAGCAGTAAATAATCCTTTTTTGCTCAGAACTAAAGCCCAAAGAGCTTGAAATCCAAACACTCAGAGCACTTTCTGTTCTCTTCTTTGTAGCATATCAAAGAATGCCAGTAATGACTTTGGTATTTTGAAATTAATGTTCTTTGCTGTTTGTAATACCAAGCTGTAATCCATGTTTGTGATACAAAAAAAGGGGGGGCAGCAATAAAGTTTAAGAAACTTCTGCACTTTCTCCATGTTAACTGGACTGCTATGCTTTGCTTACCATAAGTCACATCATTACTTTATCTCCATTCAGCATCTGTGGTCACATGTGGGAAAGAATAACCTGAATTCATGCGAAAAGCAAAAAGCCTTTCATCTAAGACATTTGACCCAAGATCAGTAAAACATTGATTTAGACTTTGAAACAGACCTTGTTCTCTGCAACCAGCATAGTGTTTAAACAATGCCCTTGGTGTTTACACACTGGTTGCTTTGAAAAGATAAATTTTCTTCCCTGAAATGATCATCTAGTAAATCCATACAGCAGCCTTGTCATTTATTTAACTTCAGTAGGAAAAACAATAGTTCAAACTGGTTGTGAGCGGGGATGGCACTATTTGTTTTGTTTTTTGAAGTGCACAAAAGTATCAATACAGTCAAAACCTCTGTTTAGTAAATGTGCAAAAACATACGTTTCCATATCCATATGTTCTTTGGAGGAAAGCTGTTTTGGAACTACTTAATCCTAAAGTGCTTGTTGGGTATTTCCCCCCACTTCCAGATGGACAAGCATCTGAGAATAACTCAGGAACAGACTTAAGTGGAAATGGAATGAGAGATCATCCCAATGACAATGTAAGTATCAGACAAAAGACTGAGAAGATCAATTTCTTACTGAATCCCATTTGGTGCGAAAAAGGTTTGCCAAGTTTCTGCTGAATTTGACAGTTCTTTAAATTGATTTTACACAGTATGTATTTTGCTGCAGCATTATTTATTACCTTGTGGGCATTTTCAATTACTGAAGACATGTTAGCTAAAATAATAGTTACATGAGTGAATTTATTTACAACCTGAAAGAGCAAGGAAGATGAAAGGACCGAAAAGAAAGGTAGTTGGAAATGAGTGGACTAGCTTTTCAGCGCAGGGGTGATGTTGTGTCTTGCTTTAATGAATTTCCAACTTGTAGCCTTTGAGTTTGGCTCCATCTCAGTCCTGTTAGCCCACATTCCTGATTTGGATTGGGCTTCTGCTTTGATCTGCCCTCTTTGTAGCTTGTAAATCATAGCTTCTTTTCAAGCTTACATGCTTTGACAAGTTTCTCAGTGGCTTGAAAAAGTGGCACAAGCTTCTTTCTAAATATTAACTTGCCCACTTCCCTTTCCTCACAGAATGCGCTCAATGCCTCGGATCATGCACCTGACAATGGAGGCTTTGGGCCTGGAATTGTGCCGCCGCCACTGCCCTTACTGCGAGCTCCTCTAATGCCAATGGACCCAAGGGGGCCTTTCATGAGAAGAGGCCCTCCTTTTCCACCAGTGCCTCCTAGCGCATATGGACCTCGAGAATATTTCCCAAGGGATTTTGCTGGTCTGCCACGTCCTCTTCTGCCAAGTATGTTCTTGCTGCTCTTACATTATTTCCCCCCTAAAATAAATAGTGAAATGCATTTCATGGGGAAATGTTTGAAAATTGCAATAACTTGAGGCACAACCCAGGAAAAGTGAATTGCACCCAAGTTCCACTGAAATTAATGGGCTTAAGTTAGTCGAGAGAGCAAACCTGCTCCCAGTGTCTCTGTTCCCATCAGCTTCATGGAGTGGGAAGGTAGGAAGGAGGACTTTTCACATAGACTCCTCCACGTGGATGGGAATCTCCTGCAATCAGCTGAGTACATGAAGATTCCCCCTCCAGACCTTCCCACTCAGTGTGTAAAGTTATGCAGCTAGTAGGGAGGTGGGAGAAGAGACTAGCATGTGCAACTCTGGTCCTCTCTATATACCTGGAAGGCATCAGTTGGGGAAAGCTCTTCTTTATGTTGGAGGTGAATGCCTGAACGGGTCTTGGTAACTTGCTGATGGTGCTCAATAACTTTTAATAGACATTTCCCCAAGTTCGAAGCTGTGTTAAGGAAATTAATAACTACTTTTAGTGGAAGACATGATTAAACTTTACTTTGTAAGTTATTGTTAGAAAACCTAACAAGCCTTTCTCAGCGGCTGCACCCAGGTTGTAAAATACCTTACCTGGTGAGGCCCATTTGGGCCCTCTAACTGCTTTGTGATGATTGATTAAAACATTGCGTTGAAACAACAACCAGATTTATTATATGGTTGCTGCTGGACAAATTATTTATATAAGGTAGACTTTCATTTTAGAATGCTCTTAGCACCCAAGCCTGTTTTCATTCCCGGTTAATTGTAAACCACTCTGAATGATGCAGATGTGTTAAATGTATTCTACATTTTGTAGAATACCGTATTTTTCGCTCTATAAGGTGCACCTGACCATAAGACGCAACTAGTTTTTAGAGGGGGAAAGCCCCATTTTTTGAGGATCAGCTCAAATTTGTGCAGCTTCTTTTGCAAAGGAGAAAAGCCCCATTTTTTGAAGATCAGCTCAAATTTGTGCAACTTCTTTTGCAAAGGAGAAAAGCCATTTTTTGAGGATCAGCTCAAATTTGTGCAGCTTCTTTTGCAAAGGAGAAAAGCCATTTTTTGAGGATCAGCTCAAATTTGTGCAGCTTCTTTTGCAAAGGGGGAAAATCCTGTTTTATGGGGTTTAACTCACAATTCTGCAGCTTCAGGAAAGGGAGCCATTTCTAGTTTCCAGACAGATAATCTAATCAGCCAGTCACATGTTGCTGGGGAAACAGCCTCCCTTTGCAGAGGCCTGGGGAAGGGGGCAGCCGGAATCTCTCTCCCTTATCTCTCTCCCTGATCTTTTGCTGAGCAGCTGCTCAGCGGGCTTCCTTTCAACACCCCCTTCTCTCTTTGTAAAAAAAAAAAAAAAAAGCACGATCTGCTTTTGCCCCTGGGCAATTCAGCTCCAGGGACCACACATTTGCTCCATAAGACGCAAAGACATTTCCCCTTACTTTTTAGGAGGAAAAAAGTGTGTCTTATGGAGCGAAAAATACGGTAAATAAATTTGGAAATTCTCTGCTCTAAGTGCTACTCTATTTCTCTTGTCAGATGAAGAGACCAGTGCTAGCAGAATCTTCCACAGAAAAGGGGCCCATGAGTTAGGCAGTCTAGATGCCATAGCTTCCCTTATGAAGTTGGCCTTTGCAACAGATAGTCAGTCGCTGAACCCCTCATCACATGAGCAGCGTTTCCCTTACACAACAGGACTTCCCCCTCTTTTTCTCCCCCTGCAGCTCCCTTCCCTGAGTTCCCTCAATGCTACAAAGCAAGTGTTGGGCACATGTGGGGCCTGCAGAGGTGAGGAGAATCCTGTTGTACAAGGAAAATTCTGTCCCACTTGCACTTGGACGCTCCTGGATACCTCAATGGGCATTATTGAAGTATTAACTATTAACATTTGCTCCCCCTTCACCATGGAAGGCAAACATCTTCCATGGTTATAGGCACCATGTCTTCCTTTATTCTTGCTTATGGGTTAAGGCTACTGTTGATTTTAATGTGTGCATGTTTGTGAGTATTCAGTGTCAAATCTGTAAGAAAGTACAGTAGCTCCATTCTGAATACTAACCCAAACGGGCTTTGATCATTCTCTTTGAACAGTGAGAGGTCCGTTTCCTGTGAGGCCTTATTCTCAATACCCGCCTCCAAGGGCTGGGTTTTTTCCACCACTGCCACCTGAGAGCAGAAATGAAATGCCTGCTGAGTTAACACATCCGTCAACTGCATCTTCTGCAACTCCTCAAGAATCACAAGAAGAAACTTGACTCTATTTTGAACTAGCTCTATCCTTTTCCTCTCAACTCAGTAATTTGCTGTTAAGTAGCTATTGTTACTTAACTGACTGTATTATTGCTCAAATTGAAGCTTAATAGGATGATTCTCAGGAGAGTGCCCTGTAAATAATGGTCTAACTGTGAATAAATTGATTTCCATTGTACAGCAGTAACTAAATTATTTTTAATTTGCATATCTAGGAGATGTAAAAATTTGTACCATGTAAGAACTCTCCCGTTGTTTTGGTCTCGTAGAAAATGATTGCATGTGAAGAGAATACTTGTAACAAAAGGCAATGTGAAAAAAATTAAAAGAATTTAATAATTTTTGGTATTTTGACTCTTCAGTGAAACAGGTATCTCTGCTTTTTTGTTTTCTAAGGGTAGAGCACATGGGTTTAGAACAGGGTTTCCCAAACTGTTTTTGGACTACAGTTCCCATAATCCCTACTAGTCCTGCTAGCTAGGGATGATGGGAGTTGTAGTCCAAAAACAGCTGGAGACCAAAGTTTGGGAGTCCCTGCTTTAGAAGTTACACTTCCTACATAGCCACTGCTATTGGTCTGAATTCACAGGTATTAAGTAGGGAGGTGGCCTGTTATAGATGGGGTTGCACTCACCTGGGAAAAGCAGGTCTGTCCTTTGAGCAGGGGTGGCAATGCTCCTGGATCCAGCACTGTCATTGAAGACTCAAATGGCTTTGGTGGTTAGGAGGAGTGCCTTTTTCCAGCTTCAGCTGGTTTGCCAGCTATGACCTCTTCACAGAGATTACTTGGCCACTACTCCATCCTCTGGTCCCTTCCAGATCAGATTATTGCAACAGGAGGCTATGTTCTAAAAAAGCTGCCCTGGTTGCTAGCTTCTAGGCCCGATTCAAGGTGCCCACATTAGTGTAGAGGGAAGTGAAGGGCAGATAGGGCTCATCAACCTGCGAGGGTAAACCCATTGAGAAAACTTTGACCCTAAACTTCTGCTGCCTTGTGTGACACCTTTAGGTGAAGAAAAGGCTAAGGAGTAAACCCTACACAAATCCAGATGGTTGGATGGTGTCTTGTATGCTTCCTTTGTGCAGCCACGTTAAGGCCAAACCTATTTTTTTTGGTCCACATCAGCAAAGCAAAAGGGAGGGTCTTGTCGCTTGGATAGCCCAGGACCTTCATACACACTGCCCAGGCTTGTGCCCTGGGGAGGAGACTTCAGTGCTGCTAATGCTGCGGTTTGACTTCACCCCTTGGAGCCGCACTCCACTGTTGAGAGACTGATGGATGCCAATATCATTAGTGTTTAAAGTCTTAAACTATTTGGGCCCCAAATACCTGAAAGACTGCCTCCTTCCCTACAGATCCTCTTGCATGAGGGGGTCCTCCTGGTAGCATTGTTTGGCAGGTGGCAGCCCGTTTCCTGTGGAATCCCCCCCCAGAATTGCATTCATTTCCTATATGCTGAAGATGCACCTGGGTATGCTGGTCTTTTGACACCAAAGATATGTATGTTATGATCCATCCTATTATTCCGATTATAAATTGTTTTAACCAATTTCAATACTGAATCTATACTGGAACCTTTGGGTCGTTTCACTTTTAGAATTCTCTTCATCATGAGGTGCAAGTGGCTCTGTCTGTCTTGGCTTTTAAATGGACACTGAGGACATTGTGTTTTGTTGAAGGGATGGTGTTGTATACTGATAATTGCTGTTTTTCATCCACTATTTGAAAGATTGGATAGTACTCAACACTAGTTCTTACTCCCATTGAAGTTAATGGGCATGCTTAATTAATGAATTTAATTGAATACAACTCTTTGCAAGGTGCCTTGCATTCAATATGACCTCACAAATTGACTTTCCCTTCCCTCCTCCATGTGTTACAAGTGCACCTGCCTCAGACACCATAGCTTGTTAACAACTTTAGTGGGGGGTTTTCCTGTGTTGCACCAAAAGCAGGCTATTAGAACATCTTTGTTTCAACTTGTGCATTTCCATACTTTTCTGCAAGTTATGTAGGCTTAGGGACCATTCATTAACCATTAAGAATGAAAAACTTCAAGGGAAGCTGGTTCTGCCAGTTGCCAATACAAGTAGGTGCTAATTTACTTGTAACATCATGATCTACCTATGCCATGTGGCCCACAAGTCAAACATTTTGAAGGGTTAGCTACACAGTACACATGCATAGCAGAGGTCACCAAGCAAAGAAAAGCTGCTTTGGAAGGCAGGGAAATTTTAGTGTGCAGAAGCAGCTGGAAGTGACTGATTGCCCATTCCTAGTCACTCTCCAAGTAGGTTTTCCTTCTGCAGAGTTCAAAGACAGGATCCAGGTCTCAGATCCATGTGTTTGCCCTGTAACTCTCTGTTAGCCCCTTAGTTAAATCTCACAAGAGCAGTTAAGTGTGTGGTTGACTCTTGTATTGATAGCAAGGGTATGTACAAACACTTAGCTTCTGCTGGATTGTATCCTAGGTGCAGGGGTTGCAAACCTGTGGCTCATCAGTTATTGAACTACAGCTCCCATCAGTCCCACCCAGGATGCCTGCCCCATGTTCAGGGTTGATGGCAGTTGTTGAGGGAAGGTACCATATTAGCCACCCCTGCCTGTGTGTGGTGTTGAACTGTGTAACATGAAGGAACTAGTAACAAATTTCAAGGGGGGGGGAATGTAATTTTATCACACAGAACAAGCTGCTGTTTGTCCATCTACCATATAGTCACCCAGAAAGTACAGTAATAAGAATAAATAGATAACATGTAAAGCCAAAGGCATGGTAAGTGTTCACAGTCTATTTAATAGTGGGACATGGATATAAGTACTACACAGTTGTTGTTTTAGAACACATTCAATTTTGATATAAGCATTTGCTACGGGAGGGATTTGGGCTTTCCATATTCTACACTTTTAAAGATTTATTCTGCCAGTTTAAGCAAACAATATCAAATTATGATAGCTGGTCTGGTCTTCCACTTAGCTTGGTTTCCTAAAAAAAAATTGTTCATAAAGCATTAGCCAAATAAATGTCTGACTTACTTCAGAACTCAAGGCTTTCTGGATTTAAACAGTGGAAACAAGCAAGATAGTTTTCAACGAAAAGTGTGATTTGTTCAGTGCTAAAACTACCATGCTGATATAATAAAATATTTTTCCATGATCAATTTTAATGCTTTATTCATTGATTAAAAGAATATACATTTAACATAAACCATACAACATCAGTCATCAAGTCAAACACTCAGCTGGTTTCCTTACAATTTCTGTCAGGAGTTACTTTAGTCTGATCACATTTATAAGATAAAATCTCACCACATCTGGCATTCACACACACTGTGCCAGTGGATTCACTCTACTGATGTACATATAAAATCCGCATGGTATGTGCTCACTGGAGACAAAACAGCGCACACCTGTCAAAAGGTCATTTTAATATAAGATGGTAAAACCATTTGTAAAACACATATAAACTTTTCCATAAATAGAATCATATCTGGACATCTGTTGCATAAATTGTGTTTTCCAAAGCTTACAATATGGCAGCCAGGTCTCAGCACTGCTGGGCACCCACGTTGGCCACTTAACTTTATTATTGCAGACTGTCCTTTAACATTAAATGCACAACATTCGTACCACTTAAAACTTGGGTCAGGTGGAAGTCTCACAGAGACCACGTCTGTACCGCGGTTGCCCTGAAACAGTTTAAATCGGCTTTTAAAGCCTCTCAGATATAACAAGATTTTAAAACATACTTCATGGAATGTTCTTCATGCATCATAGCAGCTCATACCTGTGATAGAACAAGGTTTGTATTATCTGTTTTCCTTTCTTTCCTTTACATTCACTATTCACAGTGAAACAGGTGCATGTTTAAGAGTTCTGAGGTTGCTGACTGAGCCACAGCACAGCTGTGTACCACAGGTCGAAATTCGACCTTATATATTACAATCTAGCAGTATCTGGCTGGCCAAAAATTGGCCTGCCCCTGCCAGCATGTGGGCACTTCTTCGTTTGAAATCTATTCTTTGGCAGCTGACACAGGCGCTGACAGAGAAAATCCAGTGACTTAGTTGCTAGGGATTTCACGACTAATGTTTGTTTGCAAGCAAAGTAGACTTAAATTTATATCTTTAAATCATTATGGTTTTACCCCATCGGAGTGTAGAGACTTGACGTTTCTTTTTAAATCTGGGCCCAAAGCTAACTTGTACGGAGAAGCTGACAGACCACAAGAAAAAGAAGCTACAATTAATTTACAATGAAACTACGATTGATAGCTTTCAGAGTCAGGTAAGCATCTGAAGAAGCTATACTGTGCAAGAGGACGACGGTTTCATATTTAAGGAGGAGATTGCAGAGTGGCAATATTTCATGCTCCAGATATTGTACATGAAATCAAAGCAAAGGTTTACAGTAAATGGTATTGGATAGTCCTGATTTTTCTCTCTTTAAAAAAAAAAAGCTTTAAGTAGCATGCTACTAGTTTACATGACAATGACTGCATTCAAAACCACTGGGCTATGGATAGTAAAAAGATTTTTGGCTCCTGAGCACAAAAACTCCGACAATAGTAAAATCAGTGAAGTTGCAGAGTTACTCAGTACAAAAAGAAAGTTAGCCGGCAACCTCAGACAACCTTCAGCCACATCTGAGTTTTGCTTTTTTTTTTTTGGTAGACAAGTCCATTAACCGTGAAAGCCCTAAACGTTGCCACTTTCAGCTTCTAAACCAATACCCGACTACGTTCTTTGATCAAGAAGTAGAATATACATATATAATTCTATATAGCTAATACTGATTAAACACAGCACAAGAGGGGTTAATTCACACTACTGAAAAACATAATAGGACCCTACTTGCATATGTAACCACAGGAACTGTAAATAAAGAGAACTAAATGCCTTCACTGAAGCTTTGCATTTCTCTGTAAAAATGACGAGTTGGCTCAGTAAAGACACTGAGTAATTCTATGTCCATGACTGCGTGCCAAGGTCGGCCCAATCCAAGGGATACCTGCTCAATGAGATTGTGCACCGGATCCACATCTTGATCGGCCAGTTCACCTTGGTCAAAATCAATGCTTTCTTCTGTGACTTCAAGCACTTTCAAATCAGAGCCACGAAGACGAGCAATGGCAATCAGGTTGTGAGCCCAAACAGTATAACCTGAAACACAAAAAAGCAATTACTACTTTTTAGGACTTTGTCTTTCTTCCCTCTCCCTCCCCACCCTACCCCAAAGGTAATTTAATATTTTACAGCCTCACAGCTAACGTCTCCCTATTTAACAATTTTCCTAATGAGGTTCTTTTCAAGAAATCACCCCAGTAATTGGTCAGTTTACTTACTCGGTTAATTAAAAAAGTGAATATTGCTGCTGCTTCTTTTTGTATTTAATTTTTGTGGAGCTGCCTGTTTTTCCTTCCCCAATAATTCTGGGCAGATGAGTAAGGAAATGTCTCATGGTATTTCTTAGTAGTTTTGCAGCATGCTATGTATGTAGCATAAAGGCTTGTGTTAAAGGAGCCAATAATCGTAAAATATGTCGGGTGTAATACAACTTTGACAGGGAAGCCAGTAATGTATGACTAAAGTAAGGACAATCCAACAGTGCAGGAACTTATTTTCCTACCAATTAAGGGTTGTTGGGTTGTTGTTTTTTGGCAACTGTGAGTCTTGTGTTCTGAAGGTAGTAATAGTTCCCCACCATATAATCATGTTGATATGCACAGCGTATCCTAGCCTGAAGCCAGAGCACAATTTATTCCCTGCCCCAACACCCAACACTTTGGGGATTCTCCCAAAACCTGGAGAAAAATACTTGAGTGGGAAATCTCAAGGGCATACCCATACCCATATGAATGTGTCGGTTTCTAAACTAGCAGTGTTTTGCCCCTATGTAATTGCCTACCATGCACTGCCAGAAGAGAGAGCCTTGTGCACCTCCAGGCCAATAAAACCAATGGGTCTTCGGTTCGGTTGTCGCTGAGATCTGGGAAGCCAGACATATCTATCACATCATTCATTAGTATGAAATGAGTGAGGAACTTATCATACTGCCTAGATATGAGATCAACAACAGCTCCTGAAACGCAAGTGATGTAGCTGTCGAAGTGAATCCTCTCCAGTGGGATACTGGGTTTAAGAATCCTTAGCATGTCATCGCTCTTGATATCAAAAGCCATTATATAGACCCGAAGATTAGTGCTGTTGCGTGTCAGTGCCTTCCAATCTTCGTCTTCTGGCATATTTTCCAGGGACTTGTGCATTACGGAAATATTGTGGACCAGAAGAGACAGTCGATGCAAAGGCACATGGTTACTATCAGCCAGGACTCTTGCCATTTCTGCTGTAAAATCACAGAAATCCAAGGCGAGTGAGCGAAGACTGACAAAACGCTCCAATTCAACCGCAGTGATAAGAGTGGTATTACCAGGGATGTGGTTGTCCAGTAAACTCAGGTGTTCCATAGTGTTGGCAATAGGATTTGAGAGAGATGACAATGATGTGGGTGTTACGATTTGTAGCATAAACCCGCATGACAGCCATTTCAGTTGCCTGCTGTTACCTAATATTTCTTCAAACAGCTGCTGTATTCTGCAAGAAGAAACAGAAGCAACCGTCTTAATCTTTTATAGTTTAATTTTTTAACTCTGAGCCAAGTTCAATAGACAAGGAAGCAACAAAACTTTACACCTTTAAGGCAAACTGTGTTGCATTAGAAACACACTGGCTGTAGCAGGGGTGGGTGGGGTGGTGGTGAAGGAGAGAAAGAACACACCATTTAAAAATAAGTCTAAAGTTCCAGCAGCAGAATTGCACTTGCTTTTTAAAGTTCTGTTGTCTTTTTGTTTTAAACAAATATAAAAGAAAGTTCATTTTGCCCTTTTGGAACTGTGCATGCTAACTTGTTTTGATTCTCTTCCCCACATTTTGTAACTAGCATATTGTGTAGGGTAGCTACCAATTGCTAGAAAGAGAGCACAGCATGGTGGGTTCATCAGCACTTTGTGTATCTCATTCAAATCATACTCCAAAGGGAAAATCAGGACTGATTAATACTGTATATGCTTGTACATCATTCAGCTTGACACCTGATTTGAAGCCAAATGGCGGAAGTGATATTTGATTCTACGAAAGCTCTATCCGTGATGCTTGTTCCACGATAACCATTTCTCACATGCGAGTCATGACTTGGTACCACATTCAGAGTGATGGACATCTATATGGACATCTACATCTATCTATATTTATACTGGCTGATGAAAATAATGGGGGGCAGGAAGTAACTTGCATCTTACACTTATTTTACCTATGCAATTGCAGCTTTGGTTGGCGGGGAAAATATCTAACTGGAGAGTGGAGGAAACCCATTCTCCATTTATTTATTTCCCCCCACCCACCTGTGCAAAACTGTGATTGCTGGTTTTGGAACAGCAGCTCTGGCAGCATCCCAGAGCCCTACCACTGCCTTCCCCAAGCTGGGTAGACAGCCCTCCATCTTACCGGGTGTGTGTGTGTGTGTGTGTTCCGAAGGGTTCCTGGCTTTATGCAGTTTTGCATAAATGTGTGGACTCCTCACATAAGATGTGAGTTAACTGTACCAGAAAACTTTCTTCTAATTAGCATGTACAACTCTGATAATGATGAGCATTCTAGTCCCACCCTTCCACCAGGGAGCTGAGGACAGTGTACATAGTCCCCACACGTCTCATATTTTACTCCTGAAGTTAATTGTGAGAATAGTCAGGTTAATTGTGTCTGAAGCAGTATGCAAGTTGCTCAGTTTTTTGCAGAATGCACCTGCTTTTTGCAATGTGGCATGGATAGCATTTAAGTTTATATTGAGAATTGCTGGATGAAGATACTGCTATAGCAGTCCCTGGCACCCCCTCCTGCTCTGCTTAAAATGATTTGTCCTAGAATGTGAATTTTGTAGGAGAAAATCTCCCAACTATTGCAAATGGCTTGTTTTTAGAGTAATCGTGTTCTGAGAAAAGATGTCCAATTTGCAAAGGAAATTGCAACAACAAAGAACGATAGACACTGTGAAACCATGAGCCATTATGTTCAGTACTAAATCATCAGAGAAGACAATGGATTATAAACTCAAAGGATTATATTCTAAAACAGCATATTTACAACACACACATCCAATTTCTTTAAACTGCAATACTGTAACAAGATATTTTGGACAACTTACTGCTTAATCTTTTTTCCATCTGGATCCACTTTGCTGAGGTGCGTATTTGATATACTCCCATGTTGTTGCAGAATGCTTATATCACCAAAGAGACTTAATTTCTGGAGATTCCTATTTGGAAGGGGAAAGTGTCTAGTCAGAGGCTTTGCATTAGAGGAGCATTTGAAAATAGCTCAAGCTTTTGTGTTATATGAGCCGCAATCCACACGGTAACACTATAGCCTTCCAGCACATGAAATCTAGAAACTAGTTGCCCCTTCTAACCAGGGTACATTTGAATGACCAAGCTAAATAGCTTTACAATACATTTAAATTTGTTCAAAACTAGAAAAGAACCCAACATAATTCAGTCACAATATAGTGAATCTTTTTTCTGAATCAGTGCACTAGAAATAATCCTCATGAATATAGACAGTGGTAAGGAAATGATTACATGACTGGTATTAATACAAGTGGACATAACATTGTAGAGGGGCTTGCAAAATATATACCAGAATGAAATCTCCTGTACCTAGGGTCACTGGGTGCAGCTATTTGGGACTTGCCATGCTAGTGACAGAGACTGTATAGAACCTATGATGTAGATGAGCTTCCTTTGCATGGACCTGCTTATTTTCTTGGCTTTTTTCCACCTAAGAATAAAATGCTTGAATACAAAGGATGGAATGGAAAAGCCATCTAACCAGATTTCCTTCTAGCCCGCCTTCACAGACTATATCACTCCAGGTTTTGTGGTTATGTTTTTAGCAGAGTTGCGACATTTTTGGTAAATTCTATATTGCATGGCTCAGGCATAAACACGATGCCCTGCCTAATATTTACTTAGAAGCTCTTGAATTGGATTCTCCCAGGTACAGATTAGATAACTTGCCAGATCTTCACAGAGGACAAAGTAAAAGACAGCAAACAGCAGCCATTCCCTAGATTATTTTCAGTGAAGCTGACTAATAACAGCTGTTTCCAAGGCCATCATACTTAAAGGTACAAACACAACTTATTTGGAGACGAGTTTATAGTTCAATACATACAACCTTTAATTTATTACCTATACCAATGCTTCACTGAAAATCATGTTTAAATATTTCAGCGTGTACACTTTTGCCGCCCATATCATTCTAAATTCTCAATTCTGCTCCAGCCTCCTTTACTTTGGTGTTCTGTAGGCAGCCAAGTAAAACAATTTGCTCACTTTCGCTCCCATAGATGTACAGTATAAAAAAGAAATCTGTTGTATAAACAAGTCTGAAGAAGCATTCACCAACCTGGCACCCTCCAGATGTTTTGCACTACAATGTTTGGAGGACACCAGGTTGGTGAAGGCTGGTCTATTAAAAACCATCTAAGTAGCCCCTCCTACCCACTCAATAGTGGTCTAAAAAGCAGTAAAGGAGAGCCAGGTTTCTTCCAATTAACAAAAGCTTGCTTGTCTGGTTGCAGCAACTCATATTCCCATTAAGTGACTACTAGATGAGTGGTTAGCTACAACCCTGAATTTAAATATTGACTTTTGATCATAAATTCAACCTGAAGCATAAGCACTCTCTGTAGAAAATTACCGGTAACTATGTTTATGTCAGTACAAACCTACGTTTGGCAGGGTGCCACTCAATTGGTAGCTACTCAGAGTTGTCATAATGTATTGCGCAGAGATCTGAACACTAGTCACATACAACCAAGTTCATGCCTCAAATACGTCAATATTTTGAGCGCATCATTTATTGCCAATATGCAAAACACAGAGATTGCTTTCCAAAGGATTTTCTAAAGGGTCAGCTTTCATATCTGATCTACAGTATATGCTCCGCTTACAGAATCAGGCCACAATAATGTGAACATTTTAATTAGAAGCAGCAGTGAGCACCCAAGAACATCAAGCAGTATTGCTATTTTTAGCTCTGCAGCCAAAGACTTCTTGCCTCAGGTACCGTAAATTCTAAAAGAACAGCATTGTCATTTGAAAGTTGTGTGTAGTTGCGTAAGCTGTACATGCTGCACAGCTGAAAGCCAGGCTAGACCTTATAAGAGGCCTACAGTTGCCACTGCTGTCACTCTCTCTTGTAGCATCGTCCAACACATAAAATGCATCACACACAAAATCACTATGCTAACCCATCCACCAATGCTGTGAGGCAAAGACAGGGAGATGAGCAACACAATAGGATGCCATGTGTTGTGTTGGATGCTTAAGGAGGAGTGGTGGTTGCTGCAGGGACAAAGATAGTAAGTCCTCACATACCGATTCACGTGAATAACTCAGGCTCCTAATCAAAATATCTGGGGTCAGTTGCTCAAACTATCCAGTGACCCTGAAGTCCTTCTCTTCTGATTTTCACTTACATTCACTTACTTTAACAATCTGGCACTATCTATTCTACACACACCTTTAGCACAGTGGATACTGCTTGTACATCATTACTTGAAGTGTGTGTGAACGCATCTGCCTGTGTATGTAAGAGGGAGACAGAGAGATTAGGTATCACAGCACACACTTCAATCCTATATACATTTACTTGGAAGCAAGTCCCACTTTTAGGGGGGCTTACTCCCAGGAAACTATGCACAGAAGGATCCAAGCCATACTCTGCAGGCATGCTATTACATTTCCATTCATTTCATGCACAAGGCTTCCCCCAGCCCATCAGCAACCAGAGCCCAGTCGATCCCACAGCAGCAGCAGCAGCAGCAGCAGCAGCAGCAGCAGCAGCAGCAGCAGCAGCAGTGAGAGCTCCTGGCGCCAGGCTAACTTGATGAACTCTGGATCTCCTTCAGTCATGTGTTATCATGAACCGTAATGTCCTAAAAATACATGAGCAATTTAGTAACACCCATTAAACCACTGTGTAAAACACAGCATTTTTCTAATGTATGACATTAGCTCTAGGGTTTATGCACAATTGTTTCCAACCTGCATTAAGACTGCATTTGAGCTTTAGAGCAATTTATGGAATTGCTTGGAGAACCTTGTGTTCCATATTATGTCCTAGATCCTTCAGAAACTATTAATTCTTCCCAGCCTTATTTTATGTGCTGCACTCAAGCAAAGCCATTAATTCTCTGTACAGCAACTAATTTTCAGAAGCCATATTTTCAGTTGAGCAATGGCCGAAAGGCCTGCAGTGTGGGCTCTGCTTGCACCTACATGAGCAAAAATATAGCGAATGTGCTCTTCAGCATCCTCTTCACCAGCACAATCTGCATCAGAAACTTTGGCACTCTATGCACCTTCTATGCACCTTCACTGCTCACTGCTATTTCTTTGTTCTTTGGCTTGTACACAGGAGTAAACAGTTTAGGTGCACAATGAGATAAAGAGGTCTGTCCAAGTTTATTCTGTTTGTAGTGTAAAAGACATGTTTAAAGATCGCTTTGCCTATGCCTCACCCAGGAAGAAAATGGCTGACTACACCATAAGAGCACATGGTCCTGTCTGAGACATCCTGGTGATCAGGGGCTATGCAAGGAGCCAGGCAGAAAACCTTTAGAAACTAGATTTATTCACTAGGCCACCATTTGTCTATCCACACAAAGTATAGCCCATGCTATACTTCTTAGCCAAACAGAATATAATTTGCTAGATTTATCTCATTGCCACCTAGTCCAAAACAGAAACACATCTAATGTTATAGAGTGATCTAGTATGTTCAAACTCTGAAATTCTGCATTGTGATTTATTTTACTTTTGTGGTTGGAAGAGCCAGATGCAACAATGACAGAAACCCAGGCAACAACTTGCCTGTGTAGTGTTAGTGCATTGGCAGAGACTAAAAGTAGTCAATGCAACCATTTCAGCTACACATTCATGTGCACTGCGGTTTCTGTGAAATACAGTTTCGGAATACAATACCAAGCTATGCACCAGAGAGAAAACTAACACCTACTAGCTATCAGAGAGCAAGTACAGTACATAGAAGAATATAAAAAGTAAACAAGTCTTGCCATAACAGATACTGCTGTGGCAAGACTTTCCACAAAGGCGGGATTGGAAAGATGCCCAAAACCTTTATTAGCGAAACTAACATTTTAATGACATCCAAAATATCTACCAATTAGCGGAATACGTACATGTGTAATATGTTGCCTAAAAATATTAGCAACCACATCACAGTTCCCTCATGTTTGTAGGTGGAAATCTGTCAAATTTCACTAGTATTATATCAGACAGTGAAGAGGTTTCTCAAGAATTTCCCACATACTTAGAAAATTATAACAGTAGAATGATTACTCTTTTTTAACCAATGTTTTATTGGGAAGAAAGTTTTTAAAAAGTTTAGGGATCTACTACAAAAGGTTTAATGGCTTAGATATGAACACTGGGGCGTATCGTTCACCACTCTATCTGCCATAATTGCTGCATTTTCCACCTCCTCAATTATGAACTGTATTCCACTGAACACCTAGAAGACAAGGAGGAAACTAAGATAGGCTGCTTCCTCTGGCCGGGTGCTGCATTTTCACATCACAATCCTGACACAGTGGCTGCTCAGAGAGGGCGATGCCCAGGCTCCTAATTATTGACCAGTTTCAAAATAGGCCTGTACTCTGGAGGCCGTACACTCACGTCAAAAGCGTATTTTATAACTGCAATTTCTGAGAATCCCTGGGGAACTTGTTGCAGTTTAATAAAGGGGAAATTTAAAGATTGGCCTCTTTTGCTCTATCGTTATTCAAGCTGTCAAGCAAACATCAATGACAGGGTGCATTTTGCTCTTTTTTCTGAATTTAAGCTTTCATTAAAAAAAACAAAGCACCTACCTCTCAAATGCATTAAGTCATTTATGGTAGGGGGAATAGAGTTACTCAGACATAGCAAAGAGGATAGCTCCACTTATCTGCCCACACTATGCCATGGAGAATTGCACTGTATCATATGAATTTCCAGCTAAGTATATACTGTGCTTTTTGATGTAGCTCTGTCCATTTTTAGCAGTGAGCCTTGCTCACACTGTATGTCATGACGCCAATGCATTATGTGGGTGGCATTGTAGCCAAGAAGGTTATCATGGTGCGAACTGCAATAAACAGGGATGTTCTCTGAAGGGCTTTAAACAAGATAATTATAAAAACATTATCAGAAGTCAGAACCATTAGTAAATGTAAATCATGAGTTTGTATTCCCAAACCTGAGAGCCACTACATTGTTCTCTCCTACGGAGAATATAGGTTCTTCAGAACAGAACAGAAGAATTTAGCTTCCTCACCATGCCACTCAAAAATTCTAATCAGAACTCAAACGTTTCAAAGCATGGAAATATATTTCCTTAGTTTACAGGCCGTTATGTTCTTGATTAGTTACAATAGTCACTTAAAGTTGATTTTTTAGGCTCTGCACTTCAGGCCATTTGTGTTTGACAAAGACATACTGTAGGTTTTGAAGAGATTGTAAATTTTATCACTGCCTGTTATGTAACTGAAGGATAAACGAGACAGTCAGAAGCAACATCAGTCTTGGCCATTCGATCATCAACCTGAGCATATTTCCTTGATTTCTATTTTTTTCCCCTCTCCAACTGATTGATGAAAAATGTTTTGCTTGCAAACCGTTTTGAATAACTAGCTGGGGCAATAAAATATGCCATTTTAAATCATGCTGTGTGAAAAACAAAGGCACCAACTCTCTGATCTCCTACAGCGATGACATGGAAATTTCCCACTATTCTGTAAAATACTGAAAATCTCTCCAGAACAAGCAATCTTGCTATGCTGATCAGTAAATGTGCTTCCAGTGTGCCCTTTTTCTTTCAAGAGTTCAATGACAGAAATAAACGCCTTATCTTTCAGAAGCCTATTTGCAGCATAATGCTGAACATGGTAATATGCCTCTTTCTTTCCTAGCTTATTCACCTCCTTTCCAAGCCTATTCATTTTTATTACGCAGATGCTCTAACAAGCTAAGATTTCTACATAATTTATCTTGTACAGGTCAAGAGCAGGCGTATTTCCCCAGAAACCAAATGTGACAAAAGCAGATAACCAACCAGCAGGCACTGCAGATGGAGGAAGAGAAAGTAAAGCAACAGGAAGAACTAGTTTAGTACAGTATCTCTATTTCAGACCTTGAAAATATTTGAAACAATTCAAAACAGCACCAAGGTGCTATGAAGAAACTACCGGTACCGGTAATTATGGAGAAAAAAAAAAAAAATCAGTTTAATACCACTGAACCTGCAACCAAGGAGTAGAGAAGGCCTCAAAGGATATTATTATTACGATCTCTGCTTCAGGTACCCAACTGTGTCCCCAACTCCATACTTTTGTTAGAAGCTGGTGAATGCCCAATTTCAACTAAGGCATGGTGGGCTGCACTAAAACATTGGCTCAAGATTGCAGTGTTTGAGCTAGGGGAGGGTCTATATCAATACCTGAACAATGAGGAGTATGTCAGCAAGTGGCAGAAAACCATGGCTAGAAAGGCCACCTCTATTGGTCTGTCACCCCCTAAAGGGGGTGTCCTAAAGACTTTAAAGCAAAGACTCTGGGATATTACACACAGTGACTTGCGATATCGATCACACGCAGTCTGCAGTCCGCTGGCAGTAGGAGTACAATATGGGCATGCCTTTAAGTTAACATCTTATATTAAAAATCTGACAGTTCCAAATTACCGAAGGCTATTTACAAAAGCCAGACTTAATGTCTTTCCTTCTGCAGTGTTAGATGGCAGATTGAGAGGAGTTCCATACCAGGACAGACTATGCTCATGTGCCCAAGACATTGACTCTATAAAATATATTTTGCTGCACTGTGTGAAATTCGAGCAAGCCAGGGCTGAAATGATAGTACCTTGCTAGTACCTTTCCCGGGAAAATCAGAGGCTTACTATGTCAGGTTCCTACTGGAAGACCGGACAAATGACAGATTATTAGCAGTGGCAAAGTTTCTATCGGTGGTTGCAAGAACCAATGATCCCTATTCCTAAGTCTGAACAAAATGCTTGTGTAACCTGTAGGCGGGCTGTCGAAATTGTGTAGTTTTGTAATGAATTGTTGGGTCTCTGGACCGTAATAAAGATTGTTGTTATTATTATTTCAGGGCCTCAAAAGATAAGGCTATTTCATCCTTTGATTTCCTACCCCCCACCCAGTCTTACGCATGTTTACATGGAAGAAGTTAAGACATACAGGAACAAGGTCTGATTGCCCACTCTCCAAATCACACACACAATCACTTAGTTATTTCATAGTTTGTGGCAAAGGTTTCACAGGAAATAGGGGTGTGCATCAGTTTCAGAAAAATGGTGAAGCTAAGTGGGATGTGGGAGGAGGTGTCCAGTACAAAAGCCCCTGGATGTGTTAATCTATTCTGGAGGAGTTGCTATGCCTGCAAATTTCACCTACTTCTATCAAAAGGGGGACAAATTATAGCCATTTGAATTCCCAATACTGGAAGGGTGGAGGGAAAATGGAACTGATTCACTCTCCTGAGCCAAACTGAGCTGTTTTATAAAGTGCAAAGATTTGGGATTCAAACCAAATATTATGGTTGGTGCACATTCCTAACAGGAAGTAACTAAAAAAGAACATTCCATGGGGTCTCTAATTATCTGTGGCCTTTTAGAAGTGGGTGGAATATTTAAAAGTTTAATCCTCCGCTTGCTTTTAAAGTATCTATTGGGAGAGTTGGGCTATAAATCGGTTTGAGTTGCCTTGGGCAAGATAAAGTGACTAACAAATTCAATAAATAATAACAATGTATGAGCTTGAGGCTCCATCTCCAACACCAAACAATGGTTTGTTTGTTATATGTGAACTGACCCCACTGTTATAACAGAATTTACTTCAGTAAGACTATTTAAAATTACAATCTACTAAGGAGATCCACACATAGAAGCAGGCTTTCCAGAGCAGATTTCTTTGCTGGATGAGGATTGTGCATGCAACAAGGAACTGGATGTTCAGATATTCTTGCTGAATGCCCACATCCATTAATGAAGGCTATGCATGATGGAATGTGAATTGTGTACACAGTGCCCAACTCATATGCAGTACAGATGGAATGTGGATAGGCACCAAACACATGCAAGCTCTATCAGCACTGTAGAGTGGGGAAGATGCTGAGACTTTCCATTCATCCAGGGATGCAATCAAGGCAGCACATCCCCATCCATTACCTGAGACAACAGTACATGATCATTACTCAACATGATCATTACTCAACACTAAACAGAGAATAGTTTTAAAACTCATGATGCAGCTGAAACTAAGCAAGCCTGGCCCTGTAAACTGGGAGGCTGCCCAGGAACCACATGCAATTTGCTCTTTGGAGGAGTAGAGCGTAAGTGAAATAAAGACAACTTCTTGGGTGCGACACCTTTCTTACAGCACAATCCTCCGTATTAATCCCAAAGTGAATTCTACGGTTTTTCCACAGGGCTTATTCAGAGGAACATGTGGTTAGAATTGCAGCTTTAAAGGTTTATTCAAAAGGTGTTGTTACAGAACAAAGCTGCTGCAACAATTAAATATTTTCCTCAATAAATTCTAAAAGTTAACCGCGAGGGTAGGGAGAGTTCTGCTTCACTAGGAAAAGGAAAGAGTCAAACGTATTTGCTGGATTTAGTTAATGAACTCTCAGAATGGTTCTGCCAAATGAAACACATTTCCTTTTACTTCTCAAATAAGTGTGCATGTCAGCATTCTGGCAATATTTGAGTTGTGTGCGTTCAACAGCACATGACCAAAACATACAGTTCAGACACTAGTTTTTGCTCACACCCTAGTCTAGCAATCCTTTCTAAAGGATCATGCTCTGGCTCATTACCATAGGAACTAAGTAATATGAAAATGTACATAATGAATGAAACCCTGATGCTCTATTTTTGTAAGGAAAAGCAACTTCAGATGGAGAAAGTCTTGTGCAGAGATGTAACAGGGTGGGTTTACTCTTTCATTATCAACTATTTTTTTCTTTCTAACTCACCACTTGAGCTGCTTTCCCCCTCTGTGGGGTTCCAGGAATAAATTTGTGATGGTAAATATGCTTCTAGAGCATTTATATGCAACACATAGTCTACTCTTTAAGCTACCTGATTATTTACATACTAAGATAGCCTTGTAACTAAGTCCACAAAAGTTAATAGCCTGTAAAGTAAAACCACTGGCCTGCTAAAAAAACTAGTAGGCTGTGTTGTTATGCTGCTCAGAGGAATAAAAGCCTCTTCCCCAGTGGTGAGAAAAGAAACGAAGTAGGTTGGTGGTGCCTGGACAGAGCAATCCATCCCTCCTTAGCCAGACAACTAATTAGCCTGCATGGAATTCCTTGTTCCCTATGGTCACAAGGCAAGTTGTTAAGATACAAGGCTGACATAGAAGCTTTGCATGTTTGCTGGTCCTTTCAATGGGGTTGTTCACATAAACACTTTAAGGAAACAGGATTGCCTCTGCAATCTCAACCAGCTGAAGTTAGAATTACTGGGGTCAACTTCTACAGAATTATTATTTTGCCTAGCTGGTAAAGAAATAAGGTTACATAAATAGAACTGGAGAAATGTTTGATGCAAGCATGGCCTCAACTGGTAAGGAACAGGGATGTTCAAAGGAAAACCAGCCAGACAGTATGCAGGATCAGCCCCAAGATACAAATAGCCCTTGCAATGCCATCATCTTTACACTCTCCAGATTCCGCAGGACTGAAGAAGAAAGCCCATGAAGTCATCTATGTACCATGATTAGCTAACAGAGTGAAATGGAGGGTAAGTCCTGTAAGAAACTGCTGAGGCCCAAAGTCCCCACAGCTTTAATAGGCTGCTAGCTTGAGAGGGCCTCATCTAGCCTGCCACACCCTTGTAGCAGACCTAGCACTTCATCAGTCTAATGGTTTCCTATTAATTTGTCCAGGCCTGCTGATGGTGATGCTGGTTAGAGTTGGGCCTTAGTGTTGCTGTTTTTATAATAGGTGCATGATTTTGTTTTGTTTTGTTTTTTATATAACCGTATATCCTGTAGTGCACGCTGTATTGTAAGCCTCTCTTCTAGATGACGGACAGGGTATCAGCTTAAAGGACTTTGCTGCTCTCTCTTTCTGGTTCTTGGCTTGTTACTTTTCATGCAGATTACCTCCTTCCCTGAAGCAAGCAGCTGCCTTTTCCACAGGTGAGTGTAAGAGTGCCAATCATTGTCTCTAAGTCTAACCTACATCACATGGGTGCTGTGAGGATAAAATAGGGAGAGGAAGAACCACTGAGCTCCTTGGGAGCAAGGTGGGATTTAAATAAATGTAATAAATGCAAAAATAAAAAGTGACAGAAAGGCCCCACAGTGGGTCACCTAGTGAGTTCACAGATGAGGTGAAATATGAACTACAATTTCCTGGCTGCCGTGAAAGCGAACTGCAATTTCCTGGCTCATAGCACACATACTTGAGTGTTTCAGTATCCACATGACAAAAGCTGGTCACTGTAGCACCCAACAGAGTGAGACTGAGCTTGGAAATCTCTGAAAAAAATGGCAACAAATCTGATCTAGGCTGCTTCAGATCTTATCACATCTTTTCATTGACATATGGTTGTTGTACCAGTTGCAGCAGTTTAATTTTCTAAGATGTATGATCTGAACAGGATTTTCTTACTGCAAATTATATAAGATGTGCAAACTATAGTTTATTCTATTATGCAGAACTGGCTGTAGGAAAGTGATGAGCACAGCATGGACAACTGCACAATCTTTTCTTGAAAAGGACATTTCATTCTGTAGTGGAGCAGAGAGAAACAAGAGTAACACAGAAGGAAACAAAAGGAAACAAACGGCTCTGGAACATTACTGATCAAGTTAGATTTCTTCATTATATGACCTTGACAGAATGGGAATTTTGGAAATCTTGAGGGAGAATGCAGTGCTAAAGGCTTACAAATGCAAAATATGTTTATGCTATTTTTGTGATATACAAATGACATGAGAAAACTTGGTATACTTATTTGTAAAACATTATTCTTGTTTATAAAATCCAATTAAAAATGCAAAATATGTGACTAACTGTGACACCTTTGTTGTATGTCAACATACAGTACACTAGAGTCACTGGAAAGGAAAAATATATCACTTTGGATGAGCTGGTATCGCTCCCTTTAAAAAGAAAAAAATGTTCTTTAACTGGTTTCCCAATTATGTAACAGCCTATAGCAGAGCAAATTATTAATGTGCCCTGCTGCTGGCTTCAGAATAGTAATAGTACACTAACAGTAGGTGTTCTAGAACAGACACCAGAAAGCCACTGTCTCCCATTTTGAAGGATTTAGGCACTAAAGAAGTGACATGTTAGCTGAGGAATGGTTAGTGTTTCTATCAGTCAAGAAACCAAAAGCGACTGTCAGGTTTTCCTAGCAGCTTATGACAAAAAGTATTATGAACACATCAAAACAGGGGGCACCGGGCAAATAACAACTGTCTCAACATCTCCCTGTTTTTGGTGACACCCCAGGGAAGGTACTTGACGTGTGGAAGGTAGTGAGGCTACCTATCCAGAAACACTCCTCTCCACAAGGATCCCCCCCCAACCGCAGCACTTTTGGGTGGCGACGTGCAGACGTGTGTTCCTTCATGTGATGTTCCCTTAGAGTTGCTCCAGAATGGCTCCTTCCTCGCCGCTCACACATCCCTCCCTCCTCCCCCCTCCCGGCGCGCACAGCAGGAGTAAGGCATCTTTAAGTGATGCGTGACAATCGGGAATTCAACAGGTGCAGCTTCCCTACCGTATTACCTAGTAATAACTCAATCGGCTGAACTTCAGGCAGATGTTAGAAAGCACATGAACCTTTGAGAGAGAGAGAGAGAGAGAGAGAGAGAGCTCCTGCTTCCCAGCTAGGTAGCTGGGAAGCAGGAGGCTTTGCAACTCTCCCTCCCGCTCGGTGTGTGTTTGCATTGGTGTTAGTACGTGTGTGTGTGTGTGTTTGTGAATGTTAGTTAACGATGGCTGGCCTCCCACCACGCCGCCCTACCTGTTGTTGCGGACGCTGCTAAGCACGCAGAGTACGAGCTCCAGGTAGGTCCTCAGCAGCTCCAGCCAGCGAGGGCAGAGCTGCGCTTCTCCCTCCGCCGCGGCCGCCGCGGCTGCCGCTTCCTCGCACACCCCGCTGGCGCCTCCTCCTCCTCCGGCTCCTGCTCCTCCGCCGCCTCCGGCTCCTCCGCTGGGGTAGTTGTCGGCGGCGAACTGGACGCGGAGCTCGCGCACGAACCAGCCGCACTTGCGCATGAGGAAGTCGAGGCGCGGGCGCTCGGCCGGGCAGACGCGCAGGCTGAGGCGCAGCCGGGGCCACAGGGCCGGGTAGAAGAGGCACTCTCGCCAGTGCGAGCAGGCGGCCGAGGCCCGGAGCCGGTCCGGGGCGGCCAGGAACGAGAAGATGTGGACCACCAGCTCGCTGGGCAGGGAGCCGGCGCCCACCGGCCCCCCACACACCGACGACATGGCCGGCCCAGCCGCCGGCGGCCGTAGCCCCGAGCCCGGCCTCGGCCTCCCCTCCGGCTCCTGCGACAGAAACAACAACATCAATGACAAGGCGGAGGGAGGCGGGGCGGGACCGGACGGGACTCTGCTGCTACTGCTGCCGCCGCCGCCGGAGCCAACCACTGCTCCCAGCCGCAGGGGGAGGGCGAGATGTACCATTGGGCTCCGGGGTTGGGTTGTCGGGGCGGGATGGAACGCACCAATGCGCCGAGAGGGAGGGAGAGGCGGAGGCGGAGCGTACCAAAGTGTGCTCAGCCGGCGGGGGTGGCGGGGAACTGTTGCTTTTATGACTCAGCGCGCGGAGAAGGGCTGGCGTGGCTGATGGATGCCACCTATCGAAAGTTTCGCAGAGGAGGAGGAGGGCGGCGCGATAGCCGACCTGGATCTTTCCTTTGCAAGGCCGCGGGGACGCTTAGAAGAACAACGGGAGGCGCTGCCGCCTACGAGCGCCAGCACAAAGTCCTCCGCGCGGCGAGGAAAGACGCCCGGTGTTTCTGCATCTTTCCAAAATGCGAATATCGCCGTACTGTTAAAATTAAGCAATTTATTCCAAGACAATTTTAAGGGCTGGAATAGGCAAGTACCGGCGCCTGATGAACGAACCTGCGATTACTCCCACCTAAGTGGAGTTTATTTTATTCTTTTTTCCTTGGCAGATAAGAGCAGGGGCAAAATATTCTCCCTGCCCTCTTTCATTTGTATCAGAGGCATGAGCATGACTAGTGTGCAAAATAACAATTTTGTTCACAGTGCCGGTACTGACCGTCAAAGCCCTAAATGGCCTCGCCTTGTATAGCAAAGGAGTGTCTCCATCTGGACACTGAGGTCCAGCTCCGAGGGCCGCCTGATGGTTCCCTCACTGTGAGAAGTTATGGGGAATCAGGCAGGGGGCCTTTTTGGTAGTGGTGCCCTCCTATCAGATGTCAAGGAAATAAATAACTATTTGACTTTTAGAAGACATTTGAAGGCAGCCCTGTATAGGGAAGTTTTTTATGTTGATGTCTTATTGTGTTGTTGATATTTTATTGGGCGCTGCCCACAGTGGCTGGGGCAACCCAGTCAGATGGGCGGCATATAATTCTACCGCTTTGGGACCGGATTAGAAAGGTGAACAGAATGCTCTTTGAGATTGTTTTAAGAATTTAACCAAAGGCCACTTTGTCAGGCCTTAGCTGAAGAGCAGGACCATTTACTGGCCATCTTCCCACAGAATATAAATCGCACATCCTCTCACACAATCTGTGACTCTCCAATGTTATTGGACTTTCAACTCCCATCATCTCCAGTCAGCATGACAAATGGTCAGGGACGACGAGAGTTGCAACCCAGGAACGTCTCTCGGGTTCCTCCACTTCTACTCTTACATGACACCCTAGCACACCACTAGCAGTATCATTTGTCAGCTGCCAGTTCCCAAAATCCTGTCACTTTTTTGAGCAAGAAATAAACCAGCCTGCCAACATGCAATTGAAAGGACAGGGCAATGCAGGGGGTCACCAGGAGCATGGAAGAGGGGGAGGGATTTCAGCTCAGTGGTATTCCCAAATGACTCCTTAACCTTCTCCCATGTAGAAAAAGGAACTGTTGAATTTAGAAATACTGCTGCACTGAGGGCAAAATCAGCCATCCACAAGTGGCTTTTAGTGACATTGGTTTTGCAGGAGTTTATAGTATGTTTATTGGATATGGAAGCCTACCCTTTGCAGCACATGCCATAATAAGGACCTACTTCTAAGCTAGCATGTACAGGATCAAGCTTATGCATGGCCACTTTAGATACAACATTGTTTCCAAATATAGGGTGTTATTTGCTCAGTGCTGATGTCACTGCTCAGGCACAACTGAACTGTGAGTTCATAATTCATGAGTTCACAGTGTCAAAATATGCTGAGTTGATGTCATGATGCTATGTCTCCACAATATGCAAGAGCACAGGCACTTCTCTAAGGTCTCTGGCAACACAGCTTATAGATATTATGCTTTAATACAGGCTTTTGTGCTG
Source organism: Darevskia mixta (assembly GCA_034641385.1). Lineage (NCBI taxonomy): Eukaryota > Metazoa > Chordata > Lepidosauria > Squamata > Lacertidae > Darevskia > Darevskia mixta. The sequence goes on from JAWWNH010000066.1 coordinate 44,935,859, forward strand.
TTACGTAGTATGTGTCTGAAACCACACCTTTGCCCAGCACTCGTTATTCATACACTACCAAGAGGTTTAGGATCTTTTGCTAGTTATTACATGTGTCCGTTAAGAATATGTGTTTACTCTTAACCTTATGCCCACGAGAAGTTCTTACACAAACAGAATAAAGGTTGGTGTATTATATGAAATGAAAGTGGCAGAATATATAAAAGCCGATTCTGAAAGCAAAATTTACGCAAAGCAGCAAGACCTACAGTACATACACACAGTGCTTTTTTCTAAATAAATGTTCAGGGGTACTCTCATTTTCCTACTCATAATGTAATACTGCCCATCAATGAGGTCAAACTTACTGGTAGATTCACAAAATGTTTAGGGGTATGCATACCCCTGCGTCTCCCTAGAAAAAAAGCAACTTGTTCTAAAGCAGGGGTGTCAAACTCAAATTCATCGGGGGCCGCATCAGCAGTTTGGTCACCCTCAAAGGGCCGGTGACCCTCAAAGGGCCGCCCTCCCCCTCTCCACTGTGTGGAAAAAATATTTTTTTCTGGTTTTCCTCCTCTAAAAGGCTGGGAGGGAGGGAAGGAGGGAGGGAAGAGAGAGAGAAGGAAGGAAGGAAAGAAGGAAAGAAAGAAGGGGTGAGAAAGAGAGATGGATGGATGGATGGAAGGAAGGAAGGAAGGAAGGAAGGAAAGAAAGAAAGAAAGAAAGAAAGAAAGAAAGAAAGAAAAATAAAGGGAGAGAGAGAGAGAGAGAGAGAAGGAAGGAAGGAAGGAGTGAAAGAGAGAGAAGGAAGATGCTGCTTGCTTCTCCACCCCCCCCACCCGAAAAAGAAGGCTTTTGCGAGGGGGGGCGGCCGGGAGGAGCAAGAAACATCTCCCCCTTTGTAGCAGAGGGCATGTTGCTTGCTTCTCCACCCTCCCACCCGCAAAAGAAGGCTTTTGCGAGGGGGGGCGGCCAGGAGGAGCAAGAAACGTCTCCACTGTAGCGGAGGAGATGCTGCTCATTCTCCCCCCCTCCACCGCTGCCTGCTGTTCGCAGGGATTGGCGCAGCGCGGGGTGGTGGTGGGATCGGCAGGCTGGTGCGGGGGGCTTCCCCGACGCGGCAGAAAGCCGCGCGGGGCACCCCCGACGCGGCAAAAAGCCGCCCTGGGCCAAAACAGCCCGGAAAAAAAAGCCTTGCCAGGTTCCCCCGGCAAGGCAAAAATGGTGCGGGGGGCTTCCCTGAGGCGGCAGAAAGCCGCGCGGAGCACCCCCGACGCGGCAAAAAGCCGCCCTGGGCCAAAACGGCCCGAAGAAAAAAGCCTTGCCGGGATCTCCCGGCAAGGAAAAATTGGTGCGGGGGGCTTCCCTGAGGCGGCAGAAAGCCGCGCGGGGCACCCCCGAGGCGGCAAAAAGCCGCGCTGGGCCAAAACGGCCCAGGAAAAAAAACCCTCTGCTCCCTTCCTCTCGCGCGCACTGACCTTCGCCGCCCACCGCCAATCAGCTCACGCTCACAGGCCACATGATGAGGTCTCGCGGGCCGCATTTGGCCCGCGGGCCTTGTCCTTGACACCTGTGTTCTAAAGAGTGAAATAATCCCTTACTATTCTCAAAATTATACAGAAAATGAGTGTGATAATTGTGCCACAGAGCCCACATCAACAGCAAGTCAAGAAAAGGATAGGCATACCTATCTCTAAGGTAGAGTGTGTATTGGTTCATTGAGAACATTTAGTTAGTTCTTTGTTAGAGCTTGGAAAAAGCTAACTAACCATTTAAAATCTAGGGTTTTTGTACTAATTTTAGCCAATGCATTGTATTGGAGAAGGGAGGGGGCTTCGTAATTCCAATATTGTGCTATTGAATTTATCCTAGTTTCCTGCCTATTTCCCACTTCGCCCATCTTGCTTAATTAACAGTTGAAAGAACATGATCCTAGTGAACTGATGACTGAACCAGCCATCCTTGTCTGCCTCCTCTGTCTCAAAGTTCATCCCATTCATGTGTTAAGTTAATTTTAATGGTAGTTAGATTTACATATGCTAATCTTTATACAAGGTGTGAGGAAATCAGGATGTCTCCTGAATGCGTTCCAGGACATGTTTTGAGATCAGACTGGTACCAGAGTCAATAAAGTTGATAATGGAGGGTCTCCTGTCATATTACCATATGACCACCTTTTTATTCATGCCAGGGTCTACAGTAATAAACCACAGAAAAGGTTTAAATCAACACACATCTATCCACAGTTTAATCTGTGATTCTTCAACTTTTGTAGCACTCTCCCCTTTAAGACCCATTTTGAGTATAGTATTATTAATACTATTTATGTTTATCTGAAACTTAGTCCAGCTGAATTCAGTGGAAGTACAGCCCAGTCTTTTAAACCTGTTAAGCATACCTGTCTGTGCATAGAACAAGACTGTGAAGCATTAACCAGCACTCCTAAACCCAATTCTTACAGAGGTTTCCAATCTTTTTGGGTCTCTTGACCAACTACATTCTTTCTGTGGCACTCCTGTGGGGCTCAGGAGCCCAGTTCTGACACTCCTTGCCTGTAGACCTGTCAGCCTCTCACCCTTTTTTCAAACACCCTCCCTTGTGGAGTGTTCCTTCAGTCTCTTCTCTCCCCTTTCATTAGGAGTCCTCTGCCCCTGGTCTCTGAGCTGCCCCCCACCCCAAAAAGAGTTGCCTCCTTCCACTGCCCTACAGGGGCCTTGGAAGCACCCTCTGGCCAGCCCTAGAGGCACCATTTGCCCAGGGAGCTTGTAGCCAGGACTGCTGCAACAAACAGCTATGCAAGCCTTTGGGAGGCAGAAACGAGAGAGGGCACCAGAAAGGGGAGGAAAGGAAAGAATGCCAGAGGCCAGTGTTGCCAGCAGCACACCTGACCATCATTCAAGGCACTCCAGGGTGCCATGGCACACTGGTTGAAAACCACTGTATTAGGGGGTTAAGAGTAAAGCATTACGCTGCATTAATTGTAAATCTAACTGAATGCCTAGTCTCTCGTTGATTCAGTTTGTATGTCTGGCTCTTTTGCAGCTCTGCTCTGTAAGAGCCATATCCAATATAACTACCGTAGGTCTCACTAGTTTCAAGTGACATCATTTGCTTTCTCATCATTTTGCTGGCTACTGCAGTGTTCTAGAGAGGCAGCCATATTAGTTTTCTGCAGCAAAAAACAACACACTTTAGCATAAACTTTTGTAGGCTCAGCCAGATGTATCATTAGATGCATAAAATGGTATCTTCAGCTTGCAGATATGTACATGGCATGTGCATGTGTAGTGGTGACAAAAGAAGGGTGGGTGAGGAATGCGAGGTCAGAAAGCCCATAAACTAACAGATGTGTGTGTTTCATTAGTAAGTAGAACACAAATGCAAACAAGCAAAGGGTAAAAGATCAGACTCCCAACCGATAACAGATCTGCAAAGCAAGCTAAATACCACGCATAAGCCCATAAGGAGGTGAAATTCCTTTCTACTTTAAATAAATTCCCAATTTGCATTTAGCTCATGTCTTATTAAGTGTGAAACTTGCATATGAATCCCAGCTTAACAGCGTCCCTTTTTTTTGCTGAAGTATGGCAAAGTCGGATGTTCAATATCCAGAGAGACCGAAATACACCCCGACTTAACCCACGGATTCTAAGCATTACCATTTTTTAATATTAGATTTGTGGCCATTAATTATCTGGATCAGTGACAGTCTGGTTTAGAGAGCGAGCAGGTGATATCAGGCTAGGCACCCAAAAATATCCGCCAAATATACTGGGACTTGATCAAACCGCTGCATAGTAAATAGATTTCAGAGAACATCCGTAAGTACACGCAGCAAGCGCCCCACGCTACTAGAACATGACGTCAGAAGAGGGGGCGGCGATTGCTATGCGAGCCGGATGCTACCCGTGATTCTGGCGTCCTGGCGGGCGTCTTTCTTCGTGCAGCATAGAGTCACAGGCTCAGTGGGATTTTACACTTCCGGTTCTAAAGCGAGCATATGCAACGAAATAAAAGAGGGCACTGTACAACCCACTCTCCCATTTTGCACTATGAAATGGGGGCCGGGAAGCTGCAACAAAAACAACAACAAAAACCCACACATGCCACACGCACACAAAAGAAACGCCCTGGTTTTAAGGTACCACGGGCGGACTCTAGTTCTCTATTCTGCACCAGCTCCGTATATGGCGGTATTCCAACGGAAACCGGAAGTGGGTAACGCATTCAGAGGCGAATTCTCTACCTCTACGTAGTTGTGGTGTGTTTTTGTTTTTTTTTGTTAAGGGCCGGCTGAGCAGCAAAGGCGCGACGTGCTCGTCTCCCTCCCTCTCTCCGTCCCTCCCTCTCTCTATGGTCTGTTCTAGATGGGAGCGAGGCATTTTCGATGGCTGTGCGCGTCATATCCGGACGATTCTGAGATGCCGGTAAGAAACGCTCGTCTCGGGGAAGGAGCTGGGGGGGGGGAAGAGGAGGAGGGGGCGCGTGAGAATACGTCCCTCCGCCCACGCGCTCCCTTCCCTGACTCCGGGTGGTCTCGCCACTGTGTCGCCCCTGCCGCCTACCTGCCCCCCTTCCCCTCAGTTCTTGGGTCCAGCCCGGTCCGTGAGAGAAGCCCTTCCCTCTCCGCTCTCGGTGCCGTGGGAGCGGCCTGGGTCTGCCTCGGCCTTGTCGCCGATATGGGACGGGCCTTTGCTTCCCCTCTCAGCGCCCGCCCGCGGGGGCTTATCCGGATCCAGGGGTTGGCGGGTGACTCCGGGTGACTCCGTCCAGAAGGTGGCCTGGTTGTTGCTTAGGGCCTGGAAAGTTTTCTGGTGTTTCACGAGGGTTCGCTTTGTTGGATGAACCTCCTTATCCCCGACCCTCCCGGGTCTTCACGAACCGCCGCCTCCTTGGGCGGTTGGAAGGCTACGCTGTCCTCAATGTTCAAAGTAAGGAAAAGTTTAGGATTAAGCCTTGGTTTAGCGATGGTTCCCACTCCCCCCTTTTCATCAGCGCACGTGGGGTTTCATAGGGTTATGTCAACAACAAAAAGTCAGACTCCTGCCCTGAAGAGCTTTGCATGATAATAGCCGGGATATTTATTATTTTTGTTATTTGTCGAATTTATGCCCCTCCATAAGCAGCCCTGGGCGGCAATCGAGGATAGGCAGCAGAGGAAGATGACGAGGGAGAGATGGAAGAGGCAGTGAAAACCGAGGACACGTGTGAGCAAATTGGTTTTAAGACAGACATAAAGGCATATTGCTTGGGAATCAGGATTAAGAGGTCTTGAACACATCCAGCCCTGACATCAGCACCTGGCACACACAGCACCTGCCAGGGCCCATGGCTGTTAAGTGGGGCGGACTGGCAGCAACAACAACTACTGTCTTTGAGTGTGTTTTCCCTCCCACACTGGACACTATTCAGTAGCCCTTCTCTAGTAGTGTTGGGATTCCCACCCTTCTGCTGCTATTCAGTTTCTGACTTTTGGCCTTACCCAGGCATCCCTGTTGCACTTCCTAATGGATGTAGTAGCTCCCATTTTTTAACATACTACTTCTGTACTGTATGTGCAAATGCTGTGCAGCCTATAATGTAGTGATACCCCGTTGGGTGCTCTGTAGCATTAAGGATTATGGCTGCTCACTTCCTATAGGAATTCCATTTCCTCTGAGTAAGGCCATGGGGGGTTATAATCATTGTAGGTAAAATGGGAGGTATATGGTGGTTGTAACACCAATGGCACTGTCATGAAGGCCAGGGGATTCTTTTGGCTTCACTATGCTGCTGTGCTGAGGACTTGCTGAAGCTTGGAGCTGGCCTTGAAAATATATGGAATGGGTTTGAAGGAAGAGAGAAAGAAGTGAATTCTAGGCATATGTGAAAACAGGAGAGAATGGACAGCTGCTTAAGAGCTGGTATTTATGTATTAAAATGTTTATTTTTGCACCCAAATTTTGGTCCTGACCTCCAAATAAGCTTGTTGCAGTTATGTAGGAGGGAATTAATGATATTATGTAATGCTCAAATAAAAGCTTTTCATTGTTATTGCTATATCCCTGTAATGAACCATAGAACTGTAAATGTTTCTTAAGGCTGATCTCTGGCAAAGTCTTGGCCTCTGGCAGTGGAATTTAACAGCTGCAGTTAATAGGCATGGAGTGGAGGTAGAAAGCAAAGAGAATCCATGCTATGTTACTGCTGTTTTGTGTGTAAGAAAGAATTACGTTTTAAAATATGGCAGCATGACTGGCAATATGTTGGTCATATATTAAATATTTGGTTCTTTTTCAGGTTAAACTGAATAGCTCTCTACTACGGCTTCTCCTAAGAAGATCCTCACAAAGCTGTGAGGCTGGAATATATTTATAAACACAGAACGTTGTTCACTTTGAACTCTTAAGCTTTGTGCCTTATCCAGATCGACTTTGGGAATCGGAAACTTGAATCAATGTTATCGGATGAGTTAGAGTCTAAACCAGAGGTCAGCAACCGCTAGATTTGTTTTGTGGCTCAGTGGCTGTATTCTGGAATTATCATTTTGGCAAATGATAATTTTCCTAGTTATTTGTGTAGTTGGCATATGGTTATCATGCATAGAAGCAGTGCAATCTTTTTTGCTTCATTAATGGCTCCAGAATTGCTCATCTGATTTGCACCCACAAGGTCTCACTTGAAAACCTATAATCACAAGTGACACTTAAGCAGGAATTCTGTGCAAACTTACATGGGAGTGGGCCTCACAATGTGACTTACTTCTGAGTAAGCCCATGTAGCATTTCAATGCACAGAGGTCACAATTTAAAAATGTTTAACAGTCTACATGGCTCTTAATGCAAAAACTCTGAGGTACCAATAGCACCCAATTGCTTGACATAAAGACTTCCAGCTCAGAGCAGTTATGCTTATGGCCTTCATGGTAAAAAGCTGCCAGGGGGGCTAGTTGAAATGAAAGGAAGGGGTGTACTAATCCTTTACTCCTTCTCCACTGTCCTTACCCCACTTCCCCAACTGTTACTTGGCACGGGAAATAAACTGGCATTGATATAATTTAGTATAGAGGAAAGCTGCCATTATCAGCTTTGGGGAGTTGTTTCCATTGGAACCAGATGTGCAGGAGAAAAGAAGGCTGCTTATTATGGTTTTGATTCTCCACAAAATATACTACATATAGTGTATAAAAAATACATGTGACAAAATATACCACATATAGTGTATAAAAAATACGTGACATTAAGTTATATATTTAACAGCACGTGTAATATGACCTGTACTCTGTGACTAGTGCAAAAGTGTTTTGGGGTGATTCATGTAGATCAGGCACATCCAACAGGTAGATCGTGATCTACCGGCAGATCACTGGCTCCCCCCACAGAAGCTCAACAACTTTGAGCCGAACCCCTCCCCCCAAAATGAGGGTAGATCACTGCTAGATTTTAATTCAGAAAGTAGATCACAGCCTCTTGGGAGTTGGCCACCCATGTAGATTATGTTGCCTGTTGCTTCTTTTCAGCTCAAAATCAAGCTGGGGAAGGGCCATAGCTCAGTGGTAGATTTTCTGCTTTGCATGCAGAAAGTGCCAGGCTTAGCCTCAGCACGTCCAGGTAGGGGCTGAGAGAGGCCCCAGTCTAAAACCCTGAAGAGTTGTGATGCCATTATTGTGGAAAATACAGACCAATGAACTGACTACTGTGCAAAGGCAACAGTAGTTGTGAATTTAGGCAAAGAACAGGGCTTGTAACATTTATGCTTGCTACCATAAAAATTAACATTTGCACAGGGAAATAAGAGTTCAGAGTCAGTGGTGAGTAATTATTTCACATTGGTGATTTCTTATTGTTTCTTGGCTGAGCTCAGAATGACAGAATATTTACTTTTAGTATATTCACTACAGTGTAGTTTATGAACCATTTCTCTGTGTTACTGCCTTTTGCAGCTGAAGTTGTAGAATGGGAATCGGGGGGGAATTGACAGAAAGCATTCAGCTTCAGATCTAAGCATTTGCTGCTGCTTTAATATCTTTGCTTTCCCCCCAGCTGCTGGTTCAATTTGTTCAGAACACGTCTATTCCACTAGGACAGGAGCTTGTGGAATCAGAACCTAAAGATATAACCTGTTTGTCTCTCCTTCCTGTTACTGAACCCCAAGAATGCAACAGACTGATGTTGCCAGGTAAAACCTGAAGCCTGATTATGCTAAAAATACTGTTTGCATTTTTGAGATATTAACAACACAGTTCTGTGCGTGTCTACATGGAAGTCAGTCCCACTGAGTTCAGTTTGGCTTGCTTCCAGGTAAGTGTGCATTGGAGTGAATGCTGTGTTTCGATGTGGGATACTCCTGTAATGCACAGTTATTAAAGTTCAGTTCTTTTTCAAGGAATGGTGAGATAAAAATGTAATAGAGTGGATTGTGGCAAAGCTGCTAGCAATGCTCTAATTATATTAAACGTTCAATAAGTTGTTTAATGTTAATTAGAGCATTGCTAGCAGCGTTGCCAGAATCCACTCTCTTACTTATGGAATATGCAGAAATGGGGAAATTTGCCGGAAGAATAAGAAATCAAGATAACAAACTTTTTATAAAAGAATGGAAATGGTTTATTGGATATTTACAGATAAATTGCAAACAGATAAAAACATTGATAGAGTTATTGTAATAACCTGCAGTTTCATAAGAGTATATATTTAAAGTAGATAATTAAATGAGCAAATAAAATGAATTTGGATATGCAGAAGATATTAGAAAATAAATTTAAGGAACCGCAGAAAGAGGGGGGAAGGAAGTCAAACTTTGAAATGTTAAATTGATTGTATAAACTTGAAAAGTATAAAAAAAAACTTAAAAAAAAACATTAAATGTAATACTAAGGTTACTGGTTTTATAATGGTTTTCTGTCATGAAAGCATGATTGTCTTGAATGAAATGCATAATCTCACAAATGCCTTCTAAAATTTCATTTTCTTCATTAGATGACTCTCCAGGTCATACTAGCTCCTCGAAGGATGTCTCCTCTTCTGCTGTTTTGCGAAGCCTCCAGGTGAATGTTGGCCCTGATGGTGAGGAGACAAGGGCACAAACAGTACAGAAACCACCTGAGCTTCTGCCAAGCCCTGATACTTCTAGCTTATTGCAAGACCTCCAACCCACTGATAGCACTTCTTTTATCCTTCTCAATTTAACACGAACAGGTAACTCCTTCAAGCACTTCAAAGCACAGAAAGAGATTTGGGCAATGCTGCATTTAACAGGAGTCATCACCTCACCTCCTTCCAGTAAAGTGACTGGAGAGCAGGGAAGCCAACTTGTGGCACCTCCAGATGATGTTGAACTAAAACTCCCATCTGCTCTGGCCATTGACCATGCTGGCTGGGGCAGAAGGGACTTGCTGCGCAATGACATATTGAGGGCTACAGATTAGCCACCCCTGCTGTAGAGGTTCATTGTGATATTGTGGGAAGCAAGAGATTTTGCTCCCCTTCTTATCGTCTCATGAAAACTGCCTCCCTTCTAGGCCTAGGTTCTCCCTCAGAGCACTTGGTGTTTGTCCAAGATGAAGCAGAAGATTCTGGGAATGATTTCTTCTCGAATGATAGCACCGACAGCAGTACCCCATGGTTTTTGCGAGTGCAGGAACTGGCTCATGACAGTTTGATTGCTGCCACTCGAGCACAGCTCGCAAAGAATGCCAAAGCAAGCAATAATGGTAAGAGGGCTTTTATTTCTGTTGGTTTTTTTTTCCATTTTCAAGGTATAATGTTACTTTCACCAATAAAATGAGTTTAGGAAATCTTGTAAAGCTCTTATATGTTGTTGAGATCTTCAGTCATTTACTTCCTGCCTTTTAAGGTAAAAAACTTTCAATGTCCCTAATATGGCTGGGCGATATCTGCTTTTCGATATCATGATATATCACCAGCTAAACATCGCAACATACCACTATATCATGATATCTGAAATAAGATGCAGCTGTGTAGAAGCGAACATGGTAATGTCCTGGCAACTGCTACTAAGTTATGGGTCTAAATCACCACACACTGATGAAATCATGACTTTCATCAGCCAAAATGCATTCAAACAGGACTTTGGTTTGGGGCTTGGATACCAAACAGTGGTATTCAGGGCCAGGACAATCCAAAATACAATGATGAGTCATAGTGAATAATGAATAATCTGGGAAAATATTGAACAACAACAAAAATATAAGTTTGATGCATATAATTACATTAAAATTAACTCAGATTCACCCCCCCAGCATTTCCAGGGAGGGCTGGGAGAGACCCCCTCTGAAATTCTGGAGAGGAGCTGCTGCTCATTGTAGACAATAGAGTTGTAGATTGACCAATGGTGTGGCATACTTCCTATGTTCCTATCATATAATTTCCGTTTGTCTTTGGAGCAGGACCAGAGGCTGCTCTGATCTCCCACCAGCAGAGGTAATGGTTCCCATAAGTTATGCACTAGTTTATAAGGGTGCTGTTGTGCAGTCACAACAGCACCTGGCCATGCCTCTGCATGGCTGTGAGGGTAAACGGAGTTCTGGGGTTTAGTATCTCCTGGCTCTGAGCTGTTTTCACCAGTTGTAGCTGCATGACTGCTGGGCCATGCAATCTGCTGAAGGCTAGGTGTACCTGGGAATTGCTGATGCTTGGAAATTCAGCTCCATTGCTGAGGTAACCAGCCTGATGTTCCCTTCCTCAATCCAATTGTGTGTCGTTTATTTCTTGCCGATGAGATTGGGACGCACATTCCATTGGAAGTAACACATTCAAATAGAAATTATTTGCATTCCGTTGCAAGTTCATCTGTTTGTACCACACTGCTTATAATGGGATGCACATCTCCATGCCTGTTCTGTCCATTAGGCATGCCTAACTATGTGCGATGGGAGCTCAGTCAGGAGAAAAATATGCTGCATAATGATAGTAAGATAGTGAAACTGCCAGCATAACATGGTATGAGTCCTCTCAGTTGTCTCTTTCCCCCCATAAGTGTGAGAGCAGTTGAACGGCATTGTTTGCCCTCGCTGTTGCCACACAATTACAACAGGCCACGTGGTGCCAGTTTTACTATGAGATCTGTGAGTTGGCTGGGATCACATAGTGAAGAAGCCCTTTCAAGTTTTGTGTTTTGTTTTTAAGAAGGTGACCAAGCAGCAACAGCAAGTCAGGGAAACAGTGAATGTGAACAGGTATGCAAAAATGTGGAAGGTAGTGCTTTATTATTTTAACGTGCCTTCTCTACCCTCCCCCTACCTTTGGGAAAGGATTATAGCTCAGTTCGCAGAGCACTTGCTTTGGATGAAGAAAGCTCAATCTCTCCAGGTAGGACTGGGAACGCTTCCAGTCTGAAATCATGGGAAACTTACTAGCAGAGTGGTCAGTGCTAAGCCAGATGGACTAGTGGTGACTGGTTATAAAGCAGCTTTCTATGCTAGCGTTTCACTACCCCCACTGCTCCTGCCCCTAGAAATAGTAAATTTTGCAGAAGAAAATTGAACCTCCTAAAAATTTGGGAGAGTACAGATTTGAAGTATGAAGAAAAGCATCCACTTCAGGGGGCTGAGTAAACAAAATGAGCAGAAATGTTTCTCTTTTTAGATGTATTTAAGTGAGTTTTCCCCCTCCTGTGTATCATTGTCATCTTACCATTATATTATTCTTTTTACCCCTTCCAGGTGAAAATGTTCATGTTTGCTCAGGAGACCCTCAACCGAAAGAATCCAGCCCTATTCCTCACTTGCCTCGGGCGGAGAAAAAGTTGAAGTGTACAGTTGAGGGCTGTGACAGGACATTTGTGTGGCCGGCCCACTTCAAATACCACTTAAAGACACACAGGTGCATAGAGTTGCTATAGCTATGACTTTGCTGAGCACTGCAGACTGTATGCAGCTATATGAATGGTCCTGCTATGGAACGATCAAATTCAGAGAGTCATCCAAAGTACAGAAATCTGAAACAGAAAAAGCCCATCTCTATTTTGCAAATACACTCAATGTGGTTTTTAAAACACTGTTTGTGTGTTTTAACTGCCTGGGAGTGGCTTGTGATTTGCAACTGGCCCAAACAAAACTGCTCTATTTTGTGTACGTTATGTGTAACCTAAACTTTTAAATGAGAATATCTGGTTTATTAAAAGTATTTATACAGTGTAAGACAAGGAAAATGCAACCTCTTCATTTTACTTTAACTGTTACTTCAGGTGGGGCCAGTAACTGGCCATGTCACTTTTCAGCCCCTTCATTTTGAACTGAAATAAAAACAAAAATGCATACAACACCACATTAAGGAAAGCCAGAACACCAGCAGAGGACTACTTGATTACAGCAGCATGTATAATAGTGCCATGAAAGTCATGTTGTTTTCCAGGAATGACCGTTCCTTCATTTGTCCAGCAAAAGATTGCGGGAAAAGCTTCTATGTCCTGCAGAGGCTGAAGGTGCACATGAGAACGCACAATGGTGAGAAACCATTCATCTGCACCGAGCTAGGTTGTGGGAAGCAGTTCACGACAGCTGGGAACCTGAAGAATCACCTGCGGATTCATACTGGTGTGTACCATTCCCCTTTTTTCAAATTCTTTTGTTCCAGTATTCAAGTGTTAAAGAAGTTTCTCTGCATTTTTATCAGTCAGGTTATGAGCATGGCACTGACTGGGCAGCTGCTGCCTTTATGCCTGTTATGAAGTATTTATTTAGGGTTGCCAAAGTTGTTGAGCTTTGAGGTATTTTTAATGAAATTAGGCAAAATCTACACTTCCGACATGGATTGCCATATGTCCGGATTTTCCTGGACACTTCAGCGATTTCCACCCGGATGCTGTTTACGAGGGCCAAATGCCGGCTATGTTACAGCTAAGGGAGGAGATAGGGAGGAGAAAGCTGATTCAGATGACCCGCTAAGCCAAACCTGGTTTGGCACAGCAGCAAAGAGGACCAGGGAGGAGCAACGTGGATATGAGCTCCTCTGTGTACGGTCTCAAAAAGGCAAGGTTTTTTTAAGGCTTCCGGTCGGCGCGCCGGAGGGGAAGGTCGGGGGACATGCCGTTGCTGGCATTCCCCGACCCGATCGGCTTAAAGGGGTGCTTGCGACAGCGACGCAGCCCCCGAAACTCCCGGGAGTCTTGATCCCGGGACCCAAGGTCCGGCTGTAGCTCACAACGTCGCCCCAACTCCCGCGGTGGCCACAGTAGAGGCTGCCGTGCGAGACGTGGGGCGACGGAGCTCCAGGACCGCCATTGCCCATCGGGCTGAAGCTGCGAGCCCTTCCCCCCTGAGCGCGCTGATTCCTCCGAAAATGACAGGATTGGAAGAATAAAACGTGAGTACTATTAAAGTGCTGAAGAATTTGGACTAATTTGGCAAAGTACAGGGATGTAATTTACGGAGGTCCGTCCCTTGCTACTGTGGCACTAAATCAGGAACTTTATTGCCGAAGCGGCTGCAATGTTGCGGAGTTTGACAGTGCAACAGAGATTCGATCCTTCTGACACCCCTGATCGGAGGGGCAACTAACTAACACTTCTGACAGCTAAAGGATTTGAATCGGACCTGTTGGACTATATTGCGGAAATTTGGATTTTATATTTGGACTTGGTACGGTTACGAACACTGCATAGCTATGTCTTTGAAAATGGAGGATGATCTTGAAAATGGAGGCTGGAAGAGAGTCCTTGAAAAAATCTGGGAACTGCGATTAGAGTTCCAGATGGAGACGGCAAGACTGAGAGGAGTTGTACTCAACACTGATGTCATGCCAGCTGCACAAAGGAAGGAAGGGGGAGAAATCCCCACCAAGGCCAAGGGCAAGCCTCGCCACAGGAAGATATCTTCCCGGCGCAAGAAACCTGGACTGAAGAAGAGGAGCAATCAAGTGAAATCTACAAAGGACTACTCGTTTCGAGACCAGAGGATTGTAAAGAAGAAAAAGATTTTACTTGACTACTGGAAATTGGAGCAGCCGAGAAGCCAAAGAGAAGATGAAGCCCAAGTGCAAGCAAGCACTTGGCTGTGGACTGGGGAAAGGCGAGGGCAGGGCTGAAGGGTGCAGGTGGGTTACTTAGGATTGATTATATATTTGGTTTTTGAATATTTTTGTCGGACATGGCTTTGAGTTTGGATTATGATAGGGCCTCTCGAAGTTAGGAGCCTGAAGATTAAGGGGAGCCAGAAGGAAACTTATAGATGATCTGGGAGGAAGACGCTGAGGCGAAAATTAAAAAATGATGTGAAAGGAGAAATGTTATTTTATATGAGTTAGAAGTATGTTTTGAAATTAAGTTTAAGATATGTTTATTGTATCTATGCACCTGAATGGAAGAAATATATTGTATAATGCAGCCACTAGGGAGGTGCGGGGGAAGCCACTATGACTATATTATGTTACCAAGAATGGCCTACCCGGGAGGGTAGGCCGAAGCTAGATAATGATTTGTTTGAGGTCAGGGGAAATAATGAATGGGTTTACCTCTGTGAGAGGGAGGGTAAGATTAAATAACTCCTCATGGTGAGAGGTGAGGAGGGATGAATCCTGACTGAAATGTTATATTGTATGTTTATAAAATTATAAAATTAATAAAAATTATTTAAAAAAAAAAAAAAAAAAAAAGGCAAGGTTTGGCTTAGCGGGTCATGTGAACCAGGCCAAAGGTTTCTCACACCTCCTTTAGGTGATCAAAAGGTTATATAATAGCAAACCATGTTGGTGGTTATTATATTAAATTTCTGAGACTTCCAGTCTTGGAGAAATTGTGTTTTCACTCTCCAAGTAGAAAGCTTCAACGCTAATGTTTGATAGCCAATGAAGAACTCATGTAAACAATGAAAGATATGTGACTGAATTTGAGAAACTGCAACTTAATAGAAAGAAGTGGATCCTTGCATATGAGGGCATATGCAATTCAAGTGACTTTTTGAATTAACTGCAGCAAATGCTTCAATGCAGGGGAAAAGCCCTTCTTGTGTGAGGCTCAGGGCTGTGGTCGCTCCTTTGCTGAATACTCCAGCCTTCGGAAACACCTAGTTGTCCATTCAGGTAAGGGGACTTCATTCCTTGAGATACCCATACAACAGACAGCATCTATCTTGAAGACAGCAGAACATTATTCCCTAGGTCTTGCTAATGTGCTTCCCCCTTTGCTTTTTATGCTGTCTTGCCCTTTTCTCCTCTTGAGCCTCATAATTTCCAAGGTGTAGGCTAAAAACTGCATCTTGCCTAGTATATACAATTGTGGGTGTGACAAAGTGAGATCTTACAGTCTCTAGGTCAAAGGCTTCTTGTACATACAGGCCTGAGACTCTAAATTGCTCAAATTTCCTGACAAAATTTGACTGTGAACTTGATATCCCCTTTCTAAAGCTAAGCCTTTGGTGTCTGAATTCAAGAGAAATGAAAACTACCTAAGCATAGAAAATGGATATTTCATGCTATGCTCTAGCAATTATTGTATATTTTCAGGAGTAAAGCCCCACCAGTGTCAAATCTGTGGGAAGACATTTTCTCAGAGTGGTAGTAGGAATGTACACATGAAGAAACATCATTCCAGAGTTGGAACAGATGGCAACAGACAGCATGAACAAACAGGTAGGAATCAAGTAGAACGGGAATATATGACTGGATCTTTCAAATAGTGATGAGAAGGGTCGAGTTGAGAAAGAGAACCTGTTCTGCCATAGAAGTGTTAGCATGAGATGGTGACAGAAATGTGGCTTTCTGAGGATGTGAAATTTATCACATGAAGAGACTGCAGGAACAGAGAGGCTAAGAGTGTTTGACCACAAAGCATTAACTATTTCCCAGCTTTGAAAAACAGTTATAAAAATGATCTGTGTAAGTAAAGTTGTGCTTTTCAGATGTGTATGCCCACATCTCAAAATATACTCTGTATATAAACTCTCCTTCTGCAAATGCAGGTAATGAAGAAGAAATCTTGGATAAGGATTAGTGAGAAAACAATTGTCCACATTCTTCAGATTTGTGAAGCAGAAATCCCTCTCTGTGTGATGGTGGACACTGATGCTGTTGCTCCTCAATTTGGTGTTTTGTTTTTGCAACAGAATCGTTGATGGGCAGTAGTTTGTTGGAAGAATCTGAAGTGCACAGTAAGAATCTGGTGTCCATGAGCTCACCTCCCAGCCTTGGTGTAGAATCATTGCATTTGCCAGACACAGAATCAATTATTGGTGTAAAGGAAGGTGAGAAAAATATTTCTATTAGCAATGAAATGTTTACAGAAGCTGAGTTGGAAGGGGATATCTTTCTATCAGCATAGACTTAAATGGGACAATTTATTGGAGTTCCAACACATAGTTTCAGTAGAAAGGGTGGAATGCAATAATAATACTTTTATATTGGTTTCTGATACTGTATATGTTTTCCTGAGTGCTGATTTAGCCACTGTTTCTTATATTTGCTCTAGTCTAATACATCCACATATTTCACACTTCATTTTTTGTCTGAAGATTGGGTTGCTTGAGAAAATAATCCCCAATGAACATTATACAAAACCGTGTCTCCTGTTTGATTTGCAGAGGTTCTTGCTGAAGCAACAACAAACTCTCTCCATGCTGCATCTGATGTGGTTTTGCCATCTCATCACCTGATGCCCATGTCAACATCAAGACACTCCTATGGGGTGTCATCTTTACTACAGTAAATCTACAGGTCAGCCTAAAAGACTTCTATTTCTTTTTGAGCAGCATAATTCTAGTCTCTTGAAAGTGCAGGAAAACTTCACCTTTTCTACTATTCGAGAATTTGATAGCAGCGAGGCTTTTGGTTATTATTTAGTTTTAAAAATATTTGTTTGAAATTTTGATGGAAGATTATAGTAATAATAGGTTTAAAAGAAAATCTCCATTCAATCTTAAATTGAAGGCAAATTTATTATTATTATTATTATTATTATTATTATTATTATTATTATTATTATTAACTTGATCTGGAAGCTATATAGCTATAGTGGCATTCAGCTTGGTCTGACACAAACATCACAACCTCTGCTGGTGCCTGTTGGTTTCAGTTAAAGCTTATTACAATCTATTAACTGTGATGACTAGGCAAGGCTTTTTGTTACAACCTTACTATATCCATTGGTTCACTGAACAATGTGTGGTACCACAATGTCGCACATCAATTCTTGTCTTGCAAAACAACACTGTCCTCTGTCAGCATGCTGTTCCCAGCCCACAATGCCGTCTTTCATAATACGACACAGGCAAAGTGTGTACTCCTGCGATGTTTTGCTGGCACAGAATATTTAGTACAAGTTGAATCCTAAGATGCCTCCTGCTCCAGAAGAGGCTATTTTACACTTCTATTAGAGTGAGAAAAGTGAAGTAATCTAAAGATGTTCTGTCCAGCTTTGTGTGAGAGCATGGTCCTGCCCTTGCCCAACTTCTACCCTGACCGGAGTGAGCCAACAGGGCTTAGGAAGTGGCAGTTCCTCCCACTGCCTTAGCACTGATCAGCTAGGCCCTTCATTTAAAACAAATATGTTAGAAGGTGTTACAAGTAAAGGTACTTCTCCCATACATCCGTGTTGGTAATTTGTCATATAGAGAGGGCTTGAAAGAAAGAAAAAAGATGATGTGAAATATAATAGAGCAGTGTGTTGCTTGAATCATTCTATTATCCGTTCCTTTTTTATAAACAAGTCTGAACTAGTATTGATAAAAATAAAATGTGTTGATTTGCAGTTACAAAAGGAAGAGCAAATGAATGAAGTATTCAACACAAGATATGAAGCTAAAGAAGAAGCTTGTGTGATGATGGGCTCAAGAAACCATGTGGTACTTGAATCCCCAGAGTTTATGCTGTGCCTCTAGTGTACTTATTGTGACCTGTCAGACCAGAGGCCTGGAATATGGTTTGCTTCAATCACTGGAACCTCTGAAGAAGGGCTTCAGGAGCTTTTACTAATGTCTGAACAGGGTACTGTTCCTGTTGAATCTGGCACCCCAAAGGCGAGGAGGTAATGCTCTTGGAACTAGTTCCAAGCCACTTTTTTCTCTCCTGAAGCTGATCATAAGCTCAGCATTATATTGACTCGTTCTTCTTGGAGGAGTATCTTTAGATAGTAGTGAATTCTGCAACAAGGCACTGCAGTTCTGTTCTTGCTTCTGAATTATCAGGTGGTTTGTGGTTTCTCTTTGAGCTAGATCTTCCACATCTCCTTGCTTGGTGCGGATATACTCTCTAATATGGTTTCTGCTCCAAACTGAAGACGTGATGTTGTTCAGAGGATTGCCTCAGACACCCTTGCTTCTTGCTGTGATTTTAATTTCTAATTATTAGGGCTTAATTTAAAAAAAAAATCAGAGGTAGAATCTATTCAGTATTCTTCAGTTGTAAATAAACTATCTACTTCCAACTCCTGATATTTGTGTATTTTGTGTTGTTCTTAATTCATAACTTTGCCTATTCAAAGATGCTGGGTACCTTAAAGCCAGGTACCAAGCAATTATATGTAATACAAAATCCTACTATTACTATATATGTAAAACAATTAAACAGAAAAAATATAACAAAAATGAGCAGGAATGTTCTCATTGGCCACTGTACCAACAGTACTGTTGCTGAAGCTTCTCATAGTTAGAGAGAAATATAGCTTCCACTTTAAATTTTTTTTTTGGGGGGGGGGGAGATCACCTTTCTACATTATATTTTAAAGGCCATATACTTTTGTGAACATATAAAAAGGTGAAAACAATGAATCTTGTAATGCCTTTAAGGTTACGCACATTTATTATAGCATAAGCTTTCATTTACTTCAGACAGTTCTACTTGTAAAATAGGAAAATGCATACATCTTTCAATCAGCCTCTGAGCTCAGAATTAACATGGTTTGATATGGCCCAGACAAAGCATAATAAATACAGTATTTTTGCCACTCACAAAGTTCTCTGAGCAGATTAAATATTTAAAAACAATTATAGACCATAAGAACAAGAATACAGCACAAAAATTATTAACTCTGCAAAAGCACCTTTTGAAGCAGCTCACGTGTACTTGCAAGCTGTTTCAAAGTAGCTTTTGCAAAGGGTTTAAAGGCAGCTCCTGTGCTCCCATTTGCTCAAAAGCAAGTGCAGAGGCTGTCTTAAATCTTTTTACAGGTAGGTAGCTGTGCTGGTCTGCCATAGTCAAAACAAAATGAAGAAGTGTGCATGCACACGAAAGCTCATACCAAGAACAAACTTAGTTGGTCTCTAAGGTGCTACTGGAAGGAATTTTTTTATTTTTTGTTTTAAATCTTTTTGCAAGTCTCCCCACCCACTGCATCCCCAACCTCTGGGGATTGGAAAAGGCTTTGTCACTTCTTTTTTGTGCCTCTGAGATTAGTGTGCAAGGAATTTTGAGAAGTGGGTGGCCCCACTCACGTCAAATTTGGCCTGCAAGGCAGATCTTGGTAAGAATCTGGCCCATGGAGTAAAAAATGTCCCCCCACCCTGCCCTTCCTCAATGAATAAAGTAACTTTAAATGTTACCGTACTTTAAATTCTATGAATCTTGGCTTGATGATTTTATTCATGTTTTTGAAAATAGTTAATTGTTACTAAATGTTCAGATGGAATAACATCATGCCTTCCAGTAGTTGCTGCTAGACTAATATACTGCTGCATTTGGAGCATAGGCACTTCAGTTTACTTGCTACGCACATTTATCTGAAAGTAAGCCCATTTATCCTCAATGGGACTTACTTCCAAGTAAGCCAGCATAGAATCATAATGCATCTTGGACTGTAAATCTCAGTGAACTTGTAACAATAATAAATCTAGGTTGCTAGGGAAAACATAATTTTATTAGCCTTGCATGGCCAAGGGATGGAGAAGAGGATTTAGCACAGATCCCCTGGCCATCTTTTGTTTTAAAAAATAGTGCAAATGAGTTACTGAAGGGAAATCTAAAAACTCCTTGTTGCCAACCTGTTTGTAGAAACAAAACTGGCTAAAAACATCTACTGTAGCAATTCCATTGTACAGCTTCCTGAATCTGAGAGACATAAACATTTAAAACAGTAGTGTGGTACCTTTTAATTTAAGTTAGTGCAGAATCTGTATGGGTACCATTAGCATGAAACGTCCAAACAGGATGATGCTTCCAGGATCTGTGTCAGCACAGCAGGCTGCATATGCACATACCTCCCCACCTCCACCCACCCAAGTAGAGGGATGGTGCCAAATCTTTTGAGATTGTCTAAAGAAGTGCAAAACATATGTTATCTATAATCTAGTATACACCATGATTACAAATTTTAATATAAAAGCATGTTAGCTTCAGTTCTTCATGCTGAAGAAGTTGCCTAACCCTGCTCTAATGACATTTGATTAAAGGGGGGGATGAGCTTTAGGCACCTGAAGACTTCCATTGGGTTCCTACTTTGTTTGTAGTATTCTTTGCCCCTCTTCAGCTAGTTCTTGTATAATGCCAGCTTTGGTATTCCTCTGCGACTTATGAGTCCTGTTGATTAAAAATTGTAATTTCAAAATTTCACGCTATAAAATAATTGGAAGTGGTGGTCATAGTTGCAAAGTTCACATCTGAATCCCACTCTACTTCTAAGGTGTTCCAAACATCTTATATACTGTTTTCCATATTTCATCCTCACAAGAACTGTGTGAGATACTTTAGACAGTGTGACGAGCCTAAATTCAGTCTGTGAGCGGGGACTTTTATTATTATTTCAGTTTATATTCTCTTCCTCCCAAATGAGTCCAGGGTAGCTAAACACATCAATAATGAAACAATTTTAAAATTCTAAAAACATTCTTTCAACCAGTGATCTCAGGGTTTCCAGGAACATCCCCCCCTCCCCCAGGCATCAAAAGTCTGAGTAAACAGGAATGTTTTTAAAATCCTGAAAGTCAATAATGAGGGGAGACGCACCGCACAACAGGGGCACCAACTCCAGGGCTCTAGGGGCCCAGCCTCTGCCGTCTGGTGCCTTACCCTCTGGTGGCGACTGGGTCGGGCCTGCGCCTCCGCCACGAAGCCTCTGTTGGGGTGCACTGCGGCCATGGACGTGCTTCTGGGATGCAGGGGGCCCCTCGCCACCATGACTTTATGACAGTGTGGGGCCCGAATCAGCGCTCACCAGGAAGGACCTATGAATGGAGAACTCCTGCTGAAGAGGCCCTGTCACATGTAATTGCGAGCTGGGGAGCCCCCAGCGGCACCATCACCAACAAGGCCTCACCTGCCAAACAGAGGTAGTTTCCTATTTGGGAAGATTCTCTTTCATGTAATTTGGTCCCAAGCCATTTCATCTTGAATTGGGTCTGGTAGCTCACTGACAACTCCATGGCTTGTTAAGTGCAAGTTTCTTTCCTTCTCAGCATAAATGTATGCCCCTATATCTAATAGGTGAATGTAGAAGACTTTATTTTTTTACGAAGCTACTGGTAATTTTCTGTTCTTTAAATACCTTTGTGATTCAGACTGCTCCTTCCCTACTAGGTCAGTGGAGTCTCCTCCTTTGCTTTTCACAAATTCTTCATTCAACCCACACTGCTGCAAGGTGTCTCGGAAAAGCCTCTCTGCCCCCTGACGGGCACCTTGCTGTGGAATGAGAAGACAGGCAGTTTAGTAGGCCCTCTTCCCTTCATGAATACTTAGTTATTCCAGGCGTTCGCTCTAAACTAGAAAAGTAAATGGATATTTCTCTCAATATGGAAGGAGCAGTTATATTTTAAAACGTTTGCGAATTCTTTGAAGACCATTATATTCAAACATATAAGGTAAAGGTAAAGGGACCCCTGACCATTAGGTCCAGTCGTGTCCAACTCTGGGGTTGCGGCGCTCATCTCGCATTATTGGCCGAGGGAGCCGGTGTACAGCTTCCAGGTCATGTGGCCGGCATGACAAAGCCACTTCTGGCGAACCAGAGCAGTGCACGGAAACGGTGTTTACCTTCCCACCGGAGCGGTACCTATTTATCTACTTGCACTTTGACATGCTTTCGAACTGCTAGGTGGGCAGGAGCTGGGACCAAGCAACGGGAGCTCACCCCGTTGCAGGGACTCGAACCGCCGACCTTCTGATCAGCAAGCCCTAGGCTCTGTGGTTTAACCCACAGCGCCACCTGGGTCCCTCGTGTTCAAACATATACCTCAGTTTAAAACAATATTTTCCTATTTAGTGTACAGTATTTTCTCTATCATTACAGCTGGTCAACAACTAAATATTGTTCCCTACCAAACTGTTTTTCCCATGAAGTTTTTTTAAGCTGCAGACTTCCAGAATGGTAAAGAGGTTACTTGAATATTGACTCCCTGCTCCAGCCTGCTAGTATTTACTGTTTGATCCTCTAAACCCTGACAGTTTCCTCAAACCAAAATAGTTACCTTTGTGATCTGTTCAAACATATATGGTTTGTTTTTCACTCGCAACTTCATCTCTTCTAGTTCCTTTTTATACTCTTGTGTTCTTTTTCGGTCATTTTGCCTGAAACAAAAGGTTTTTGTACTATGCATTATCTTCAGTTACTCTGTGCTGCACTTTTAATTACAGGTAGGAGGGCACATTTAGGGATAGGAATCTCCACAGAAATGGGGCTCTGTTACCAATTATATCTAAGGATAGTGGTGAGATAAGCATGAGGTGTAAATAAATAATATGGCTGCTGTCTGTTGACCATGAACACTTGAAGCCCAAACCCATTTCTCATACCGAGCTATCAGTAATTCCAACTGAAATGATTTTGCTTCAATAATATGCTACCAAAGCCAATTTGGATACTGACCAGTTTTGCTTCAGCTTTTCTCTGTGTGTTTCCTCCAAGCTTTTATGGGGATCCAAAGCTTTTGCTCGGCAGTTCAGAGACTTATGCACAGCTTGACCTCTCTTTCTCTGCAACTCTGCCCAACGAGCTCCTTCATTTTCCTTGTATTTTTTATCTTCTTGAAGGCGTCTATATATGTGGATAATGGGATATGATCTTATTTCAAAATAAAATCACTCTTTCCAAAACAAAACTTCTAGAAAGCCAGTTCATATATCCAAGTTAAAACAATATTGTTCAAAGTATATGTGGTACTCTCTTAACCCTGAATTTTAGCAGGCGTTTGGGAATTTTGTTCAGGGGGGTATCCAAAAGCATAGGTGACCTCCACCTGCCATGTGGGACAGGAGGGGTTATTTTACATGGTTTTGAATGCATTGTCTGGATCAGGATGTTCCACCTTCACACTTATTCATACTTTAATTAAATGAGTAAGTTACTCACTTAATAGCAGACTGTCTCTTTCTCACTGCATCTGTGATATATATTGGAAGTGTGTTGGAGGAGAGGGATGAAAGGTAATTCAAAGACCGACTCCTTTGTATTGGTGCCCTGGAAGGTTGTTGAAAATCCTGAAAGTAAGAATATTTAATATTGGTATGTTTTTTTTTAAACACACCTTTTTGTGCAGTGCTTAGTTGTAGCTGTGCTCTCTTTGTATGTATGTATGCATGCATACACATATATAGTTTGCTATTCGTTATTATCAACCTGCAAATGCTTGTCTTTTATGAGGTTCACATTTTTACATTTGGAAAACATTATGCTGACAGGAAAGTGGGATGAAGAGCTGCTGATGTGGAAAGTGACACATCCTGTATACAACAGGATGTTATCCTGCTATATACATAACCACTTCATGATCTACAAGGAAACCTCTCTTTTTACTCCATGACTGCTAAGATTACACAAGAGTCTTGGGTGAGGTACTTTGCTGAAAGCTTTTTGAAAGCCCGAATGCACTGTGTCAACCTCTATCTATATGGTTGCTGACACTCTCAAAGAATTCTAATTGGTTGGTGAGACAGGACTTGCCTTCGCAGAAGTAATGCTGAAGAAGAAGAAGAGTTGGGATTTGATATCCCGCTTTATCACTACCCGAAGGAGTCTCAAAGCGGCTAACATTCTCCTTTCCCTTCCTCCCCCACAACAAACACTCTGTGAGGTGAGTGGGGCTGAGAGACTTCAAAGATGTGTGACTAGCCCAAGGTTACCCAGCAGCTGCATGTGGAGGAGCAGAGACGCGAACCCGGTTCACCAGATTACGAATCTACCGCTCTTAACCACTACACCACACTGGCTCTCTGCTTAAGCAAGAATGCTGGATCTGCTTAAGCAAGAATACAGAATAACAAGCCTTGCTGATCTAATCTTTAACGATACTTTCCACCAGTTTTCCTGGGACAGATCAGATGTTAAACTAAACAGCATTTAATTTCCAGGATTCCTTTAAAAACAAATAGGGTTACACTGGCCACTTTCCAGTCCTCAGGTATGGAGGCTGATCTGAGAGACAATTTACATATTTTTGTTGAAAGTTCAGCAATTTTACACTTACGTGCTTGGGTGGATGTTGTCTGGGCTTGGTGATTTGTCAGTTTTGATTTTGTCTACTGGGCCTAAAACTTCATCTCTCTCAGTTTTTCAGACTACCTTCCCCCAAAATTTAGTTCAGACACTGTGATCTGCTATTTAATATTAATATTAATAAAGTTGTTAAGTTAAAACAAAATAAAAAATAAAAAATTCATTCCAGTAGCACCTTAGAGACCAACTAAGTTTGTTCTTGGTGTGAGCTTTCATGTGCATGCACACTTCTTCAGTTAAGTTATTTACTATTCAAAATACACTTCAATAGAAGTACTACTACAGTTAAGACTTCAAGCATAAGTTGGTGCCATTGAGACTCTTCTTGTTTTATTTCGTAACATTTGTTCCAAAGAAAGCCTAACTTGGTCTAAAACTATCTCAACACTGAGTTAAATGGATGGTAAAGAATAATTTGGCGTTTTGCACTGATGAGTGATTTGTATGTAAAATAATACAAAGCAGTACAAAGATAAAAGCAATCCCTTTTACCATCATCACCTGATTAGGCACTTGATGTTTGCAACAGAGATTAGATGTTCTCAGTCTGAATGGTTTATTATGAGTTGTTTCTTTGATTTCTCGTTTGCTTAAAGCTTCTCTCTGGAATGCCCAGTAAAGTCCTTCAAAGTCAGGCACAGATGTATTGATTCTTGGTTTAAAACTGAAGTTATCCTGCAGAAAGCTCAGTTTTTTCTCCCTGTTTATAGAGGTAATTTGGGATCCTTTTTTTCTCTTGCCAAGCTCAATAGGAGCCCAGGAACTTTCCAATAAATCCTTGGCTCTCATCTGAATACGGATTTTTCGTAACAGTTCAGCTTCTGGGGAGTAAAAGCAACAGTGATGAACAGTAATGAACAGGCTGGGAGAAGGTATGTAAATCTGGCTAATGCAACAGAAGAAAAGTGTTAATGACACTAATAACAAGAGAGGCTAATGGTTGAGCCAATCGTTAAAGCAAAAGCAAGAACTGAAAATCCAGAACATTTGAAACTGCATAACAGGTATCTTTTCCAAATAAAAAACTAGTTACGGGATATATCATGCAGCACAACTTAATAATGCTCATTCTTTTTATATTTCTATTTTCTATTCTTTTTCAAAAACCTGTGTATTCTAGAAAGGAAAATGATCAACATGAAGTCTCCCAGACCTTTGGCTAATTAAACAATCCATGGCCTTTTAAACAGTGGGGGTATAGTTTTTGTATGTTACTGTGTTAGGTTTTTGTGTTTTTATATTGTAAACTGCCTGGTGATCCTCAGATCAAGCAGGGTATAGAAATTTAATGAATAATAATAACAAAATGAAATTTGCATAGCCCTGCTTCAGAATCAAGCCAAGAGGAGCAATTCATTTCTGGATACATTTTACTATTAAGAAGAATTTCCCAAAGGGATGGTACAGGTTGGCATCCTTAAAGAGAAGGATAAAGTTCATAGGCATCACCGTTTTTCAGGCTAATCAGCTCCAGAGGTTAGTGAGGTGTGGCAGAGAAGAGGCCAAGGCCCTGAAGATGCCCAATTCATCAACCAGTGCAAATCTGTAGCATGAGAGAAGTTTCCTCCTAATTTTTATGTGATTGTTGATCACCTTCCCTGAGTCCTGTCTTTACTAATTCCACTGATTGGGTCCTACTCACTCTGAGATAAGAAATGTGTTTTGTGATATGGCAGGATAAAAGGCCTATTTTCTTTTATTTCTTTTGTACTGGTATGACAGACAATGAATCTACTAACTGGAATGTCTCCTATAGCAGATGAAGAAGATACCTTCATACCACCATTAGGTATTGTTAAGACAGTGCATTAAAAGCTGTTTTACCTTTGAGTTTATCCCCAAACATTGGTTCATAGGTGGACTTGGGGATCTTCTTCCTGACTTTTGGCACTGATTTCTCAACTGGAGTCAATACTTCTAGCATCTTCTCTCTGATGACCTCCTTTCGTTTTTCTTCTTTTTCCTGAAAACTGAAGGGTTTTTGCATTGAAAGGAGCAGTTGTCTTCTCTTTTGTGTTTCCACTTGTCTGCGAATTTCATTCTTTTCCATTATTTCCTGGTAGAGTGGCAGATAGATGTGAGCAGGCACAGGCTGTGCTCTAAACTGTTTCTGGCATTCAGCTTCTTCTAGGCTTTGCCTTTTGTACTCAGCTGATTCAATTTCAAACAATGCATGGGACTTCAACTTTCTGCGAGCTTCTCGAAGTGTCATATTGAAGGGTTGAGGGACAGTGATAGAGGAGATCCATGTAGCTGAAGCACTTTTTGATCTTGAAAAGGACTGAAGAAACGAATGATGATTTTGCTCATCTTTTGGGATATCAGCGGTGATGTTAGTCAACGAATTGAACCTTCTTAGGTTGCCAGATCTGAGGATATGGTAAAAATAATGTTATCAATGGCAAAGAAATAAGAATAAAGGTTATATTTGAGAACTTAGAATAAATGAAAGGAGATAGTTTAGGAGTGCCTGGTAATGATACACTAAGATCTGTTTCATTATTTTATTAGATCTGTTGTCTAACAGGAGCACTCAAGACTACTGTAAAAACTTTATGCCTGTGTAGGAGAATCATGGTATGGATTTCATTAGACTCTCTCGCATCTCACCTCAAAGCTTCATGGAACTTTGATGGCAATGTCAATCTTCCATTTTCCTGGAAAAAGTCTTCCAGCTCCTTGTTCTCCTCTGGTGGTTCCTGGTGGTTTTCCAACTGTACCTGGTACATCAGACCTAGTTCTAACAAACATTGTCTGTTTTTCCTTTTGAGGGCCTGAAGCGAGTCGTAAAAATCCTCTCCTGAATTTGAGGCACCTACTATTTGTTCCTCTGACTGGAGGAAATCTAGCAGCTCACCACCATCGGGCAGAGAAACATTACTACCCAGTTGCAAGTCTGGAGACTGTGCTTTAATTGGAAACACCTAGGCAAATCAGAACAACAAAACAAAGGTTTCAAATACAGAAGAAGAAACTATTTTGAAAATGCATTGCCATTCGAAATACTGTATACCACTTTGCATTTAACCAGCATTCCCCCAGCCCCCAACAAGCCTGAGCTCAGTTAACTTGGGAGTAAAGAAAACCCCTTGAACTTTGGGTTCACATGCAATGGGATTTGTAAAAAAAAAAAAATTTAATTTTTTTAAAATTTGTTATTTGCTATTTGTGGTGACTGTTGCTGTTACAGGTTTGGCCCACTCGCCTCTACCGCCCATCGGTTTGCTCCAGGAATGCCCTCGCACTTCCATCCCCATCATACCCGACCCCCATTTCCCGTTCAGGTGAAGCCGCCGAGGAGCAGCCATGGCAACAAACAACTGCCGCCTGTTGCCATGGTAACAGACGACTTACAACCGCCCCGCATACCCGTCGAATCTCTTCCTTCGGGAGCACCGCTTCGGCCCCGCCCGCGGCCCCCTGAGGTTCCGACACTGTCATCGCGCCCTCGCACCTGCTGCGCCGCCCGCAGCGCTCCGCCGCTACCAGCTCGCCGTGCCCGCTTGTAGCTCTAGCCAATAGGCACCCTCCTTTTTTGTGTCGCTCCTCGCACATTGGCCAATGACCGCGGTCTGTTTTCCGTAGCTCCCGCCCAACCCGGTAGAATGCTCGGCTCTCATTAGTCTGGTTCTGTTGGCCGCTGTCGGTTGCCAAGGTGCTGCTGAGGTTAATGCACGGTGCGCGAGAGTGACGTGAGCGTCACTTCCCCCAAAGATGGCGGCCGTGGTGGGTCTGTCACCGTGCCGGGGCGTTGGGCCCCTTTTCGGGAAGGGCCTCTGTCTCCGGAGCGCCCTTGGCCGTTCCCTCGTGCGGCGGGGCTCGGTGAGACCCAGTGGCTCGACGGCGGTGTACGACGTGGTGGTATCGGGTGGCGGCATGGTCGGGACCGCCATGGCTGCTGCACTGGGTAGGAGGCAGATCACCAGGCTAGAGACCCTCCCTGCACAGGTCATATTCGTAATTTTAATCCCTGCAAGTTCCTGTCCTCGGGCTCGCTGATGGTATATAGGGAACCATTGGCCCTCCTCCCGACGTAATTTAGGCAATAAATGCGTTGTGGGCTACAGTGTTTACAGCTGTGCTGATGTATATACTGTACATTGTTATTGCTTTCTTCAAATACAGCATTTTAGCGGTGAATTTTCGCGATATGGACTGAAATCTCATGTCGGTCATGTTGAGGAGTTTCATACCAATCTGTATTTCGCCAACATTCAGTGCATGCCAGTGGCAGCACCTGAATAGACTGGAGGAACAGCTCTCTAAAGTGTTTTAACTGTAACAATATTCCAAGGTTATTGGTGTATGGAATACTCAGGCTGGGTCCAAATATTGAAGAATGCACTAACTTGTATTCTTCCAATCAGGTGGAGTTTGTTGTTAACAGTGTTAGCTTATTCAGTAAAAACAAGGGAGTTTCGTGGCGCCCTGAAAACTAACACTTTGAATGTGGCATAAGCTTGAAAGAACTAGCGTCCATTTCATCAGAGTCCATTTCAATTGGTGCCCTGAGTTGTTTTTGTGAATATTTACTCATATGTACACTGACATATTTCTGCATTTAATTTTACTTTGACTTCACTGCTTACAACCTCTTCCCCCCTCTGCTGCAACCATGTGTTTAGATATCAGAAACTCAGGATAATACATCATGTATTGGATGAAGTGGACTGTAGTCCACAAAAATCTATACTATAATGTATTTTTTGTTTTTAAAGTGCCACAAGATTCAAGTAATCTCAAAAGCTATTTTTTAAATCAACAATTTATTTAGGCTCTAAAAGAGAAAAGCTAGAATTGTTAGCTTTCACTTTTCAGAATTAAAGAGTGCTAAACAATTCTGCATGTTCAGGGGAAGATGTAAAATAGATCTCTTGTAAACTCCTGTTGCAGAATGTTAAATTATTGATTAATCTTGGTTAAAATGTTATTAAACATCTGGCTTTTTCTTTTAATAAGGGCATGATGTTCATCTGTCTGATAAGAAAATTCTGCTACTTGAAGCCCGTCCAAAGAAAGTGTCTAACCAGTTGCCCAAGAGTTACAGTAATAGAGTCAGTGCTATCACCCCAGGTTCAGCCACACTTCTCAGTAGTAAGTATAGCATTCACCTGTTGTCTGGTTGCCAACTATGCTTGCATGGTGTTTTGATGTTGGAATATGAAATTACAGATGTGAGTCTATAAAACCTTGTGTGCCACATATGATACTGGCTTGGAGTAGATGGGGAGAATAAATCCCATATATTGTAGAACTGGCTTGAGTCACCTAGAGTGGAATGCACCTCTAACGGTCACTTGTTGAAATTAATTTTCAGGTTCACACGTGAGCTCATTGGAGGTCAAGAATTGTTACCAGCCTGTCATATTTCTGGCCTCAGTAATCCTTAAGTGTTGTTGCTAGCATCTAATAAAATAGACGGTTGATGTGAACTTCTGGAGTTCCTTACTACAAGATGTAGTGATGGCTGCTTTAAAAGGGCAGCTTGAAAGCTGGGCAACTCTAAAAGATAATTAGACAAATTCATGGTAGTTAAGGCTATCTATATCTATTTGACTGGACCTAACTGTCCAGGGATCCTTTACCTTTACCTTAGTCATGTATTTCCATCAATATCAGGCTATACGAGTCTGAATACCAATTGCTGAAAAAACATAAACAAGAGAGTACTATTATGCACATGTCCTTCTTGTGGCCACTGTGTGAACAAAATTCTGGACAAACTGAGCATTTGGTCTGATCCAGCAGGATTTTCTTTGTGTTATGATTCCCTAGTTAGTTGCTTATTGGAACATGTCCAAATTACGTCACTGTTTCTGTTCATGATTGCTTGGCTCTGTGCGTTATGGGGATTTTCTTAGAAATTGTCGAGTATAATTAAGTGGTGCACCATTCCTTTAATTGGCTTCTGACAAACGTCTTAAAACTTTCCTCTTCCTAACTGCAAATCTGCTCATCTGTGAAATGACAGATGCTTTTTCTTATTTATCTCCCTAAAATAATTTATACAGACAACTAAGCCAAAGAAAATTGGTGATATATTGATTTTTAAATTATATACATCAGGCATGGCCAACAGGTCGATCGCGATCTACCGGTCGATCCCAGGAAGTTTCTGGTCGATCGCAGGTAGATCGTGAGTTCCTTACTAGTAATTGGCAGCCTAAAAGGAAAAAAAAGCTCTCCCCCTAAAAAAGCTCAACGACTTCTCTTTCTCCCCCTCCCAAAATCTCAATAACAATGGGGAATTGCAGGGAGAGCTCCTTCCCTCTTGCCGGCAAAGAGCTGGCCACTGTGTGTGTGTGTGTGTGTGTTGCTCGGGATGGTCCCGGCGGGGGGGCGGGGCATGGTCTAACCCCGTTAACGCTTCCCTCCACCTTGCTGGGGAGAGAAGGCTCGCAGACTTTCTTTTTAAAAGCAGAGGAGGGAGGGAGGGAGGGGGGGAGAGAGAGATGCACCCCCCCAGCGCCTCCTCAGAAAGAAGGCTGCAGACTTTCTTTTTAAAAGCAGAGGAGGGAGAGAGAGAGAGAGAGAGAGAGAGAGAGAGAGAGAGAGATGCACCCCCCCCCCCAGCGCCTCCTCAGAAAGCAGCAGCCTGCAAGCCAGACGACCCAGTGCAGCGGCAGAATTCCCCCCTTTGGGGAGTTGGCGGCATGATGTCCTTTGCCCCCCACCCCGATCATTTTTGATCACTTTCCTAATATGCAAGACCATCTGGAAAAAAACTGACTTTGTTTTTCAAACAGAGAAGTATGTGGCCAAAATTGATTCTGTTATTCTGGAGTTAGAAAAAAGATTTGTCGACTTCCAAAAAATTGAATTAATTGTAGAGTACATGTCATTTCCATTCAAATCTGATTTGGATATTTAAAAAATTGCAATCGTTATCAGTACAAATTACTCATTGTGCAAAACATCTCTTGAAAATGAGATATTAACTCTGAAAAATGACATTTTTCTGAGGGCCCGTGCAGAAGAAGAATCATTTTGAAAGTTTGTGCCTAGACAGAAATTTTCAAATTTGAGAAGATGCAGTGAAATTTTACACTCATGTTTTGGTTCTACTTATTTGTGTGAATCTGCATTTTCATATTTAAAAATGATGAAGAGCAAGCAACGTTCAAACATGACAGATGAGCACCTTAAGGATTCCCTGAAGCTGGCCCTGACACAGTACTCGCCTGATATTGAACAGTTGGTTACCAAAATGGTGACGCAGGTGTCACACTAACAATGGATGAAGGCATGTATTTTTTTTAAGAAACCTTGATAGGTAGGTTAAAGGAGTGGGTAAAGGAGTTTGTGGGGTGTACAGTTTTGTGAGTGCTTTTATGCAGCTCTCTCCCAAGAAATCTCTAAAAGTTTCTGTTGTCCTCCATAAGAAAAGTATTTGGGCAGTGCTCCCCCCAAAAAGGTTACCAAATCTTGTCACCCCCCTTTCCTTCTCCCTAAAAAAAGCTCAACAACTTTGAGCTGAACTAAAAAAAAACAGGGGTAGATCACTGCCAGATTTTAATTCTGAAAGTAGATCACAGTCTCTTGGGAGTTGGCCACCCCTGATATACATTATACATTTTGCTCCCAAATATGAGACCCTCTCCTAAAGCAGTTAATAAGCACAACAAAACAAGTTCCAGTAAAACATCACAAAACTAAAAATTACAATAAATAATCCAACAATAAAATAGCAAATACAATAAAGCTTGAGGAGGCCAAAACAGACTGTGGTATCATCAAGTTTCTGCTGAAATACTTGTTTGCTGGCGGGAGGGTGCCAACCAAATCTTCTGTGGCAAGGAGTTCTAAAGCTTCATAAGGTGCTCAGGAAATCATGCTGATGCCTGCTTTGGGCTTTGTTTGGCTTTAACTTTGGTACAGAAAAAATGCAGAAGATCTAAGGCAGGGATGGGGAACCTTCGGCCCTCCAGATGCTGCCGGATTACAACTCCCCTAATCCCTGGCCATGCTGGTTGAGGGGAGTTGCAGTCCCAGCATTTGGAGGAATACAGGTTACTCATTGCTACTCCAAGGTTTGCCCTGCAGCTTCCATAACAGTGTCCTTGCATTTGTTTCTTACAACCCTCCATCTCCCAACTAGACAGTTGGGCCACAGTCAAACCACAAGCAAATAAGGGAGAGTAGAAAGAAACCAGATGGAAATAGTGAGGGAATTTGAATTGGTCCTGAGGGTTCCCCATTAAAAGTTTGCAGAGTGTCAGAACTATTCCTTTAACGTTCTCTTTCTTTTCTAGGTTTTGGTGCTTGGGATCATATTTGCAGTATGAGAATCAAGCCATTTCGGCGGATGCAGGTGCCTGGTACTGCAGCAGATATACTGTGTCTGTGGGTGGTAATGTAATTCCGAATTGTGCAAAGGGTTCATATATTCTTTGCAGGGAGATGCATAAACTATACTCTCAACAGGAACATTAGTATTTCCTGGTGGGATAACTCAGTCATGCACTCTGCTGCTGCTTCCATGTGCATGTTAAGTCGATTAAGGTTAACTAGTTATGTGTTAATAACTTGAACTTAGCCTCCAGGAAGTGTACCATATCCTTGCCACTTGCTCAATGTCCTCAGAAACCATTAGGTGGGAGGTGTACATATAACTGAACTCATGTTTTGGGGCACCTACGTTTGGAACTCTCTGCTTATTGACACCAGGCAGGTGCCTTTACTGTTTTTGGTGCCTGCTTAAAACATTTTTGTTTACGCAAGCCTATCCAGACATGTAGATGTTGACATCTTTTAATCTCTTTTCCTGTTAATTTTTATTATTTTTGAATGTTTTGGTTTTTAACTGTATTTGTTGATAATTTTAATGTTTTTCGTAAGCTTCTAAGATGTTTCACAAGCGGTATAAAAATATTGTTAAATAAAAATATAAGTGAAGTGCTTTGAGTTCTTAAGAATGGCGTATAAATAATAAGTAGTGGACCACTTGGAGAAGAAGTTTATCATTTTTGTATTTCCTTCCTTTTTCATACTAATGTCATTGTATGTCTTGATTCTCCATTTATCAGAGGTTACCATTGCATTCTGCAAGGAGAAAATGTCTGTGTTTGGGTCTTGTATCCTCTTTGCTGTGATTAATACTGTTCCTCTTCTCTACAGGTGTGGGATGCTTGTTCTGAGGCCATGATAATCTTTGATAAAGATAACTTGGAAGACATGGGTTATATAGTGGAGAATGATGTTATTATGTCTGCTCTAACCAAACAACTGGATGAAGTTTCAGGTAGTAGCTACTTTCTCCAATCTTGGTTTACATGAAACTCTCTGTGATTTGGGTTGAGTGGAGGCATGTGAGAATTTGATACATTTAGGTCCACCATATAACTTGGGGTTATAGCAATCAACTTTAGAAGTATAGAAATTAAATAAATAATGATTATGCTTTCTTGAAATTGGGTCCTTTTCAATATGGTACAGTGTCTCTGCCAGTAGCTTAGAAACTGGGAGATACCTAACCAACAGCCAAAGAAGTACTTAAAGATAGGAATTCGGCAAATTAGTGAGCTGTTCTCCCTGAGTAGTTTTGGTTTTTTGCTTCTTTGCTTTGCTCATTTGGTGACATCAATATATTGTGCCCCCATCAGACCGTGTTGAAGTTCTTTACAGGAGCCGAGCAGTTGGCTACTCCTTGCCCCTTCCTTATGAAACCTCTGACTCAAGCCCTTGGATCCAAATTGATTTAGCAAATGGATGCAGGCTACAGACCAAACTGTTGGTAAGTAAGCCTTCATCTTCTGTTTGGTCAGGCACTATCTCTTCCTAAGTTCTTCCATTGGATTTGGTTGTAATCTCGTGTGGTGCTACTCAATCAGCACAAAGGTGGTTAGTAGTAAAACATGTTCAGTGTGGTTATACTTGGATTAACATTGTGGTTCTAAACATGCTTACTAGGAAGTAATTAAATATGATGACATTCTGGGTATAGGAAAAACCCATTTTTATACATAAATAAGTGCACATATTGAAGTGCAGAGGAAATATTTGGGTTTCTATAACTAGTTAGTGGCTGATTATTCACAATGAAACTTGAAGGAATTCATTTATATTAAAATTGTTAATGGGTTCTTTTAATCTCTCTTTTTCACAGATTGGTGCAGATGGGCAGAACTCTATAGTCCGGAAGGCAGCTGGTATTCAAAATATTCAGTATCAATATGGACAGTCAGCTGTAGTTGCTACCCTTCACTTATCTGAGGTCAGATCCTAGAAAATTGGTCATTTGGGCTGTATCTTCTGAACAGTCAAAACAGGTGATGGAAACTTGATAATATGAATCTGTCTTCTGGTTTTCATGTGCCGCAGGCAACAGATAACAACGTAGCATGGCAGAGATTCCTTCCAACAGGACCAATTGCTCTCCTCCCGGTAAATAACTTAGTAACACTTGACATGCCCATCCTATATAATAATCTTGCTGTGTCCCTGCGTCCGTTCTGTGTGTCACGGAAGTGCGCTACTGCGCATGTCCGGGACCCACACGGACGCAGGGATTGGAGCGGGCGGAGAGGGGGGCATGTCCGCGAGGCAGCGGTGGCGCACGCGCGTTCTCAGTTGCGCCAGGGCCGCTGCCTCGCACAGACGCAGAGGCAGAGCCCAATCCCCGCAGCTCGCCGCCGCTACAGCCGCCCAGACGGAGAGGGAAGCCTAGCCGCGCTCACTGGGCCGCTGCTGCTTGCTCTGCGCCCGGGAAGCGCGCGCCCCGGTGCCAAGCGCCACCCTCTCTCCAGCCGCCCAGACGGAGAGGGAAGCCTAGCCGCGCTCACTGGGCCGCTGCTGCTTGCTCTGCGCCCGGGAAGCGCGCCCCCCGGTGCCAAGCGCCGCCCTCTCTCCAGCCCTGCTGTTGTTGCTCCTCCTCCTCCTGCTGGATTGAATCAGTCTCAGCCCCCCAGCAGCGTCCGAGCTGGTAAGGGCCAATGCAATCTAGCCGGCGGGGAGGGCGGCCGTCGCCGGGGCTGCCGCCGGGGCAGCTCTTCACAGCGCGCTTCCACGCGCTGCTGCTTCTCCTCCCTTCTTTCTCCCCGCCTCATCCGCCCGTGGTGGCGGCGGGGAGGGCGGCCGTCGCCGGGGCTGCCGCCGGGGCAGCTCTTCACAGCGCGCGAGCGCTGCACGCGGGAAACTTCCCGCCGCCGGCGGCGGTGACCGAGGGAGGCGCGGCCGGTGGAGGGGGGCGCGCCGGCCTGAGGCAGGCCGCCTGCCTCGGCGGGAGGCTGGGCACCCTCTCAGCCCTCGCGTCGGTATCTAGCGCCCGTTTTTAACGGGCTAAATTCACTAGTTTTTAATATTTGTCTTCCTTTTGCCTTTCTTTGTTTAAGCGCTAGTTCGATATTTAAAAAAATCAGTTACTGTATGTTGTTTTATCTTCATTAATGTATTTATCCTCCCCTTAAAGTTATGAACTCCTTGCACTTGTTTAGGGTGGGGGGAGTTATTTTTTAGAAATGTAATGGTTGGATATTTTGTGTTTTTAATTCCTGATGCTGGGTCAGCTCTCTGACACTGTCAGCTCTCTGGTTTGGTCCACGTCACATGAGCATGCATCCCAACTTCAGAGAATGGATGAGGAAAGTTTTGTGGATTCTATCAATTCTGCTTTTGTGAGTACCTTCCTCTTTTTATTTATGTTCTCCTAACAAGAGGCATGAGAATCAAGAAGTGAGAGTGGTATTCAAAAAAACAAGTTTGGGTGGTATTCAATTAAATTTTGCTTACAGTAGACCAATGGAAATGGACTTAATTTAGTTATGTTCATTCATTTCAGTGGGTGTGTTCTGAGTAAAATTTGAATGTCACCCTTTATTTCTAATATGTTGTGTGTTTATGGTAATTCCTGTGCAGAGGGAATATATTTCTAGCATCAGTTGGAGATGGAACAGGTCTTTCTTTCTCTGTGAGCAAGTAGTTGGTTTCCCCCCCCCCCTTAACAACCAGACCTTGTAAAAACAATATTTATTTTGTGTAACAGTTCAGCTCACATCTTTTGGCACACTGCCAAATGTAGTCATTTATACAGTGTGAGGGGACACTGAAAATAGTAAGTAAATTAATTCACCCTTAGATATCCCATACAGAAATTCATATTTTTGGCTACTGAAATTGAAATTGAAGTGCTGAACTGGTTTTTGAAGCTCTGTCATAGTCTTCAGTAATACAGATGTCAATCTTTCCACTTTATATTGCACCATATGTGGTGATTGTTTACATATTTTATACTTTAGCTTTGAAATATCGTGCGTGGTCATTGGTAATCTTGTACTGTATTACATTGGCAATATAGAAGCTACCATAGCAGAGTGGTAATATGAGAAGCTATGGCCTACATGAGGGTATCCTTTGCTGGAATCCCTCCTCATGCCACCATCTCCCTCTTTGAAGGTTAGATAGATAGTGGAACACTCCTCCCATCTGAAATGCAAATTCTGTGTTGTCTTGCTTTTATTTCATGCATGAAACACATGGAGTTGATTTGCAAAAACCGAGGCCCTGGTGGTTGTGGACCCCACCATAGGTTTCTTGTGAGTCCTGTATGCAAGATATTTTGCAGGCAGATTATTAAGAAAGAAACTGTTTTATTCTAAGATAAGGATTTCTTAAAACTTAGTAGAGTTTCAGTTCTGACTCTCATACTCTTGTAATCTATTGGTAATATTAGGGTGTTGTATAAATAAATCTGTCGTTATTCAGTGGAGCAACGCAAATCACTCTGACTTCATTGATACTGCTGGATCCATGTTCCGATCTGCTGTCTCTCTCTTGATGCCATCGGGGACTGCAGCCCGTCAGCTGCCCCCAAGTGTTGCAAAAGTGGATCCAAAGAGCCGAGCTGTGTTCCCTCTTGGACTGGGGCATGCAACAGAATATGTCCAACACCGTGTGGCCCTTATTGGGTAATTTCACATTGAGGAACTTTAATGCTGCAATAAGGGTGGATTTGGTCTGGGAAGAGGAGTTCTTAACTGATGGGAGTATGCTGTTTTTAGTGCCAGAGGTTGAGATTCTTGAGGGTATAACATTAATTTTGGAGGGATTGGTGGATTGTGTCTGGAGAAAACGTAAGTCTACTTAGTTTAACCCTAGAACTAGAATGTTAACAGGGATGAATACAAATTGTGGGAGAAGTCAGCAGGTATCAAGTGGGGTGTTCGTTTAAGGTTCTAGTGAGGGACAAAGAAGAGCTTTTGAGTCCCATATAGTGAAACTCAAGCAATACGACTTGGCAGGGTTCTTGTGGAGTACCAGACTTTGTAACTGGCATAAGCTGACATTATCCTTTCCTTTTAGGGATGCAGCTCACAGAGTACATCCTCTTGCAGGTCAGGGTGTAAATATGGGCTTTGGTGACATAGCCTGCTTGAGGGAACTTCTCAGCGCTGCAGCATTTAATGGGAAGGACCTGGGTAAGAATTTAAAACTTTGAAGGAATTGATAGTACAGGCGACCATCAGCTTAAGCGGAGGTTACGTTCCAGGGATAGTCAAAACACACTGGGTGCAGTGGTGGGTGGGATTGCCAAAGTTTATTTCCCCGGATGCCCGCTCCCCCTTTTAATTTTTTGCCATGCATGTAAAGCGGAAGGCACACAGGTTAAATGTGCATAAGTTGCGAGTTACCTGTAATATGAAATGTCACTTCTAGGGCCTCTGCCATTCAACTTCTTGATGTACAATCTGTCTAAAGTGCTGGCTACTAGCTTTAGGAATGACACTACCCATTTTTGGGTATTTGTGGCAGGAACATTTTGTGCCTCCCATTTTGTTCTCCTATAGACTAGGAGAAGCATTTCTCTGAAAATAAGAAATTGATGCCACCAGATTGGCGTTAATAAGGAAAGGACAAAGCTGCAACATGCCACCTATTCTCATTTACAAAAAAAGTTGTTTTAGAAAATGCTAATTCAATATGTGCTAGTAGGAATCCAGGGTGTTAACATGCTCTTATGTGTTATTTGGGTCATGAATATATTACTGTTTTCCTGCTGTGATTTACCGGTACATGGAATTCCAGAATGCCTGACTATAGAGGCAACATAATTCGCCATCTGGGATGCAATAGTACCACTGCTGTGCTGCTGCCCATCCAACATATGACAGAATATGGCAAAAAAAAATCCTTGCCCAGGATGAACTTCTTAACATACTATGAGTCAGCCCTGATTGAATAACTTTGTTGATGGAATCTAGCCCATAGGTACCTGTGGTGCGGCTGAATCACCAGTTAATTTACTCTGGAATAATCTTTCTGTTCTAGGCTCTTTAAAGCATCTACTACAGTATGAAAGAGAGCGGCAAAAGCACAACCTCTCTCTCTTGGCCACAACAGACTTATTAAAGAGGCTGTACTCTACAGATATAGCTCCTTTTGTACTGCTAAGGACATGGGGATTGCAAGCAACTAATGCTGTTCCTCCAATTAAAGTAAGATTTTTTTTTAAAGTTGCTTATTAAGAAATTAAGATTAAGAAATTTGCTTAATCCCAAATAAGAGTGTTGCAGCTAGGGTGTAGCTTCCCTAAGTATGTGTCTCCTTCCTGTTGCAAGGTTGCTCAATCACCAGCATTTAGACTAGGGCACTACATCTAGAGCCTATATATTTGATTATTATTTATATCTCGCCTTTCTCCGTTTGGTAGACCCAAGGTGGGTACCAATTCAGATGAATTTCTGGAATTAAACAATTTGCTCTTCTTGTGGTTCAAGAGGGAGGAATGGTTCCTTCTTTATAGGAACTATCCAATTCCCCAGCTGTCATCTTGAGCCCCACCAGGTGTTTGTAGAGACGAATGTATGAACACGCTGTAATTTCAAAGTGCAATGGGATGTGTCCAAAATGGCACTGACCTATGGGAAACATTTACGGTACAGTGATAATTGAATTAAAACCAAACCAATAGCCTGTAGTTTGCACTTCGGTAATTAGGTTTGGCCCAATTTATTCTTTCCTATGCCAGGTGGCAAGGTAACGCGCAAATGCAGGAAATGGGGTCATCTTATTTCCTACTAGGATAATCTAACAGCTTAGAAAAGGTATCATAATTGCTGTCTTTGGTCCAACCATGCTAGTTCCCCCATTAAGTGTGCTTGGTGAACAGTACTAGTATGTCTGGAGCAACACAAACTCCACAAGCTGACACTATCCATGCAGACCCACAATACAGCATCTATGGCAGTCTTTCATATCCTGAAGGGAGGTGTGAACTGGTTAAGTAATAAGTGTTGCCATTTGGTGCTTATGAGAGATTATCCTAAAGGCTTCTGGTGTAGCCTCTCATTTCAGCTGGGAAGGTATCTGCAGATCTGAGTAGATATTTATAGGATTGCACTGTTA
Organism: Darevskia mixta; assembly: GCA_034641385.1. Classification (NCBI taxonomy): domain Eukaryota; kingdom Metazoa; phylum Chordata; class Lepidosauria; order Squamata; family Lacertidae; genus Darevskia; species Darevskia mixta. Next base: position 44,975,525 of record JAWWNH010000066.1, read on the forward strand.
GTTTATTATATACTTAAGAGGTGGAAAGCAAACAAAAGCTAGCTTGTGCATGTCATAGCTGATGACATTGGAGTAGAGCTGTCTTATATCTTAGTAGAGTATCTTGCTTTAGATCCCCTCTGTGCCCTGTCCAGCAGCAAAGGGTGGCAGAGCTTCATCAGAAATAGAAATAATGTTCTTTCTTCTTTCTTTAGGAGCAGATCATGGCTTTTGCTAGCAAGTGACATCCTTGTGACTCTAGGATGATAGTTCCTGAGTGGTTGCTGTATACTCGCCAGTTACAAAGACTGTGTTTGAAATACAGTATTTCCTTACGTTTGCCAATTGTGGCTGAAGTTCTTCTTTCCTCCAGCAGTACCAGCAGATGTCAAGATATATCTCTAATCTGACACAGTACTGTGTCTTTCAGCCTTGGTGGCTGCAAAATAGAGGAGCGGAATGTTGCTTACCAGCTCCCTCTTCAAGACTGCAGTGTTTCTCTTCTACCTCCAAGGATTGCAAGACTGAGACTCAAGTTACAGGATGGAGTCTGAGAACATTTTGTTAAAAATATTGTTTAATTACTAAAATAGACATTCAAAGAGCCCTGTCATAGTCATGTGCCAAACAACCAGGCCAGACGTTATCTGTTTAATGGCATTACAGCACCAAGTAATGTGAACACAACTAATAAACAAGGATATTTATGCTATCGTCTGACAATTAACTACTTTCAGAACTTGTCTGAAAAGATATTCTAAGGCTTATCAGCACTCAACCTGTACTTGCAATGCTACATCAGTGGAAGTTTATTTAAGAGGGGCTCAGTCTGCTTAACAGTTTAGCTTAACTTTTTAAAATAGTTTTAAGCTAAACCAAAATAAGTGTCCTTTCAACCTACAAGATTATGTAAAACTTAATCTGCTTTCACTTCTGACTTCTTAAAAACTCTTAATTTAGTACACTGTTAAATATGTGCTTCATTCCTCCTCCGCCAATTACATAGGTGCTTTTCAATAAGGCCACCGTACAGATCATTACACTGTGAATAATCTCATTGCACTAGGAAAGGAATGGGCATTTGTGGAAACAAGATAGAATTCTGTACCACCACCACTGGGATCATAAGAGGAAGAAACTACTTGTCTGTCTTGCACCCTACCCGACAAACTCAACTGGTGCCCAATTTTGGTTGACTATAGAAATGGTCTCTTAATTAGCAGCAGAAGTTACTCATCAATCAAAACACGTAGTACCTGAAAAAATAAAGACCCTGAATTTTTCAAACATAGGTTAACTTTGGTAGAGGAAGAGCAATGCAAAGAAAAAAGAATCTTATGCCTGAGTTTACAAATGAGGTTTCAGAGGAAAAGTTTATAACGAGTTTTAACAAACTATGTTGCTCTGGTCCAGTACCAAACATTTTGCTTCCAGTTTGCCATCTTCTTTACTACTTGCCTCATGGGACAAGAAAGCAAGGTGCAGAGAAGCTGGGCTTTGATTTAGAGTTATAGAGATAAGTTGAGAAGCATTAATGAGTTCAGACACTTAAAGAGAGGATAGTGCAGAATAGTTCCTGCCAAACTAAGACTTCCATCATAATTAATCTTCTAATGTATACTGAAATAGGTACAAATAAAGGCTTATGCAGGGCAATAGGATACACAGTAAAAAGGCTAATCCTATGTGAGTAAGTCACAGTGAGCTAATAGGAATTACTTCAGAGCAAACATGCATAAGATGCACTGTAAGTGTCCCAACTTTGTATTCTGCAGATAGAGGACAGTGGGCCAAAAGTGTTGTCAAATGAGGTATTGGGTTGGCATGTCTGAACCTTATTTGGTCAAGGTTTCTTTAGCAAGCGTTTACACTGTACTGGTATATCTGGACAACACAGAGATGAAACACTTTGTGCAGTGGCTACCATGTTAAGTTTCATATTTATGCAGCCTGAAATGTCCTGCTCAAACACAATGTTTAAGGTGTGACAGCATGTCAGTGCATCAGCTTCAGTGGTAGTCCCATGCTGGGGTCCAGTTAACCATACCATTTTCCAAGGAAATTTATTTGGGAGGCCTTCATTTGCAACTGGAAGGAGGCACCAGGATGCCTTGCATTAAAAGTTTCTTTAAGGCTAGACTGAGAATCAAATTATTTATGTCAGTTCATCTCCTCGTGGTCCTCTAGCCAGAAAATGCTTATGTACAAGCCTTTGCTTGCTCTCCGCTTTAGAGATGTAAAGAGGAGAGAAGTTTTCGGGGTGTTCCTAAAGTCTTTACTGCTATGTTTAGCCGGCTATTTATATGTGAGGGTTGACAAACAAGTTTTTCCACTGACTGTCACTCCTAAAGCTCCACCAGTTTCAGCAGCCCTCTTCAGGAATCGGCTAATCCTAAAAATCTTAACTTGTTTAATGTCAAAGGGTTGGTAAATGGCACACTCCAGCTTTGTTTAAAAACAACTCATTACGTAAGCTTCTATTTGAGATTTGAATCTTAAGTTTCATGCACGAGAAGGCCTGCAAAATATTATTATGGAGGAAGATCAGTATTGGGATGCATTTGTACCAAATGTGTATAAATGCCTTGGCTAAAGATGTGCTTCACCTCTGCACAAGATCAGCTCCAAAGCTATAAACCTAGAATTCGGGCCCTTTGGCATCAGTTAAGCAATTGTACAACAAAACACATCTTACTACCCTAGAAGGACCCATCTTATTACAGCTTGGAACCATTCAGTCTTAAAGGTAACCAGTTCTACTTTGGTCTGTGTTTGGCTGTATGCTCATCAGAATTGCCTTTTCTTGTTTCAAGAAAATATAATATTCTTTAGATGATGTTTTCTCAATGGGAGAGTCCAAGAGATTGCAGGAGGTGAAAGGTAGCACCTAGAGCCCAGCTTGTCTCTATGTTGTTCACTTTCTTTGCCAGCTGTAAAAGAAGAAAAGTAAGAGATCAATTACCCTTGTTGCAATAAGGACATTTTAGGCAGAGTACATTTTTAGTGTATGGGCTGAGTATATTTTCCAGTGTAACTCCAGATGGATATGATAGGAAGTACAGTTGCAGTAAAAATAACTGCAAGTCAGATCTCAAGGATTTCTGACTACTGGACACTAAGCAGCATACAAGTCAATTTAAACTGGGAGTTAACTATTGCAACTACCGGTACTTATTAATGAACAGTGACTTCCTACTGTTATGAGTTTAAATAATAAAAGTCTTCGCTAAAATCCCATACTGTTAAGTTTGAGCTGTATTTGACTACAAGAAAAAAACAGGAGCTGCAAGGACTTTTAGCAGTAGCAGTATTCTTTACCATGCTAAAATAAGCAAAATGTAGATTCACCCACCCCATTTCACCAAACCATATGGAACGAAGTACCAGTACCAACAACTAGTCAATAAAATAAAATATTCAACCAAGGCTTCTTTCAACCATTTTAACTTGCCTGTAAAACTGTACTGTCTCCAAATCCAAATCCTTCTTTTAATAAAGCTGTAATGTAACTGAGGTCCATACAAAGGAAAGGACTGGCAGAGCTGTAGCTGTCCAGATTGTCACACACTTCAAAGAAAAAATTGAGAGGAATATTCACCAGTATTGGAGCAAGTGACTCCAAAATAAACAGTATTATTACAAAAACTATTAAATGTAATTCTAGCTGAATGCGAACCATGACTCGGAGATGTATGATCCCACATTTGTTCATCCCCACCTGTGCTACTCTTGTGCATGAATTAGTTTCAAAGGCTGCTTTAGGAGCATTTGAGAACAAGAACCATGGCAAATGGTGCAAGTGCAATAATAAACCGGGTTGGGAGCAATCACTCCTCTGCTTGTTCCCAGTCCCTTAATTGCTTGGTATATGTTTTTAGCTACTCCAAAGTAGAATACTTTCTACCTGGAAGAGAGAGGAACTTGCTGGCCATATTAAGACTGTGCACTTTAAATGGTTCCTAATTATATATACACATGAATACACTTTATTGGAATACATAATCTATGCAAGTAGTTGAAATGCTTGTAGACTGGCTGACCTGCCCTTATAAAAAATAATAAGACTCAGAGCTAGAAGGGATCCCAAGGGTCATGCAATGCAGGAATCCTGCCCACAGCCATCCTTTGGTGGGCTCAAACCACCAACCTTCTGATTAATAGCCATGGTTGTTTCATGGCTATTCCATGGTTGTTCTCTGAATTCAAAAGTGCAGAGCGAATTCCTAATTTCTTAAGCAGTTACTTGAAAACCTGCTTTATTCTGATCAATCTATTAGCCTTACCTTGTCCCTAAACAACAATGGTTTGATATTTCAAATGTCAGTGAGTGACTAAAATACACCCTCACATGGCACTATTTCAAAGTGACACGACTACTGCTCCATTAACTGGAAGTACCCTAATTCAACTCTCAGAGTACATTTTACCTTCTTTGGCTTTTCTTCTAAAGTCTTCCACTTTGAGAACACCGCCTTTCTCATAATCTGAAATGTCAAAAGATAAGGGTCATCCACTGGCTACGAGATACTGTGAAAGACTGCTAAAGCACTTATCTCTGTGGCAAGTGTAGTAGTCTACCCAACACAAGCTATAGTGGGATTTCCTGATCAATTTAGGATGGCATGGGATGCTGCTAAAAAAAAAACCCAAACATTTTAATGAGTTGCAATGTGGTGTTTGGTTGATTCAGATATGGTCCTTAGAGCAATGGTTTTCACATTTTCTTCTCAGATTTCCTTTCCATGTCAATTGGTCTATGAAGGAAGCCGTGTGTGTCTGCCACAGAACCCCGATATGTAAAGCAGCTAATGCAAATAGTCTGTTGACCCAGAGTCCTGTCACTGGCCTATGGAACACACCCTTGGTAGGTGGACTGACTAGGAAAGCAAGATACAGCAAACATTTAAGTTGTCATTTAAACATTCAATGTTTGTTTAATTTGAAACAAGTTAAACATTTAAACATTAGCAGTTATGGGCAAAGCAGCAAACTTAAGGACTTCTGGTGCCTACAAAGGCTGCCCCCCTGCTTACTGCCCCCTTTGTCATGAAGCGAGGAGGGGTAGTTCCTCCTTCGGCCCTACCAAGACCTGAAAAACAACAAGCTTGTACAAACACACATTTTGTTGGGAGAGATACAACTAGAGGGGGTGATAACCACACACACACACACTGAGAGAGAGAGCTCAAAATGTGCCCATCAACCCAAAAAGGCTGGTGACCCCCTGAGCCATGATAGCCTGGCATAACTGAAGCCTGAGTGGCACCTGCCCAACCAACTGTGCTGCTGCATTCATTCTCCATAGGAATGAATGAAATAACACCATTTATACAGAAGGAAGCATGCAATAACACTCCCTTTATTGTTAAGGCTCTTCCAGAGGTTAAAGGAATTCTGTTCTAAGCACTACGTTTGCACTATCCTCAACCATCTGCAGCCACACTTTAATCCATCCTCATACAACTGAAAAGGGGAAGGCACTTTTTAAAAGGTTCATAAAGTGGTGCTGGCTGCATTGCTCATGCTCGTGATATTCAATAGGTGCAAGTGACATCTGGTGCAACCACATTCTACCCAGCATTCACAATGGATATACTATCTAGGCTGGGGGAATCATATTTCTCCAGATACAATATATACTTCCAGTGCCGTGATATAAGATATTCCTGCAACAAATGAATGACTCGTGTGCATTCATTGCATGAATAGAGGAGCGTCTGGAATTGCTCATCGTGTAGGTGACTGACTGAAAGAGGGGCATTCATTCCCCAAGGGTCATAGAGCTCAAGCAAGATTTCAGATGTTTGCTATTCACCTATCAGGGCGGTGTCCACAGCCCGATCGTAATAATAGGAAAAGGCATAGAAGGAGCTGTGCCGAATCTCTTCTGGTTGATGCAATTTTCCCTTTACCACCTTCAACACTTCAGAATAGCAAGGTTCAAATCCCGTTTCTCCTGGCAGGGTAAGCACACAAAGGTAAGTTCAACATGTCATGAATCCCATTGCAGATAAGTGCAGAATTGCTAACAATGAAATTAAGGAAAGTGCAACAGTTTTAAATGGTCTTTCTTGACAGCTTTGAAGTATTGGCACAGCCTGGGCACATTCCCATCTCTATCCTTACACTTTATACATACACTTTATACATCCTTACACTTTATACATTGTTTTTTTAAAAACAAATAAACAAACCCTAGGTGATGGGGAAAGGTGTCCTCTACACAAAAAGGACGCTCTTACAACAGTGAACATACACCCAATATTTAAATGCTGTAGATGTCTGGGAATTATGCAAGGTGACCTTATTGTGAGCCTTGTGATCCAAATAATGTAGATTTTAATGGAGCAGAAGTGACTCATTTGCCTGGTTTGCACACCACACTGAGCCAAACCATGGCTTAGCACAAATGTGTTGGCTTGGAGAGGAGATGGTGGCTGCTTTGCTCGTTCCCTGATTGTTTTGTATCTGTTCCACGCCGAGCTAGCCCATGGCTTACCATGTCCAAAACTGGGATTGTGATTCAGCTCTCCTGGACAAAACTGTGTTAGAATTTGTGCTTAGTCTAGACAACACTAAACCACAAGCCTGGGTTGAGATGACACCCTAAGCCAAACTGGTTTAACTCAAGCAGGGCATGGAAGCAAAATGACTGGGAAGCAGCGAAATGGCTGTGATCTCTGGGAGCCCACTCACTTGGGCCTTTGTGCTAAGTCTCCGTTTGGCTTAGCATGATGTGCAAACAGGGCCACAGTAGCCAGAGGAGAAAGGAAATGCTGTCTTCCTGGACCTAAAATTTATGTTCTGTCCCTGCTGCAATCTGAAATGGAAACTCAATAAATATTAGGACAAAAGAAAGTCCACACATGGCAGAAGTAGCACAGTAAGATCAATGCAAAGAAAACAAGCTTCCTGGCTGCTATTGCCTGTGCAAAATAGCTGAGGTCTTATCTTGACACCACCTCTTCCTCACTAGAGCCTCTATCTTCATGAATCTCTGACTCATCTCCTAGCTTTCTTCTATGTCCTTAAATACTAGGTTTTAATAATAAAAAAAAAGTTCTTTAAAACCACGATTTAAGAACTTCCTGTTTTCAATAAATCAAATCCAGAACTGGCCTATCCTCTACGGGTCAGTTTTGAAAGTTTATCACACTCCAAGCGAGTGACAGCAAAGGGAAAATGTTCCCATGCAGCTTCAGGCTGCACTTGCAAAAGAAGTACCATGCAGTGCTTTCTCTGCCACAAGCATGCCCTGCTTGTGGCAGGGATGGCTTCATTCAAGACTTCTGTTTCAGAGTCTCTTGAGTGGAACCAATCCCAGGTCTGGTATTCAGCACCAAATTAAAAGATATTGAATGCAAGCCCCACTTGCAGGCAAATGAGTGCACTTTAACACTCCTCGTTTCTTTGCAGCTACAGCTGTACTACACCTGATGTCCTAGGAAGTCACATGTGGGGTAAGTGAGTATGGCTGGGGGTAAAATGCCTCATAGGCTAAATTGGGACTGCTGGCCTCCAAGCTACAGGTTCCCCACCCGTGCCCTATGATTTTTATTTAAAATAGTTACTTAAAAAAAGAAAACCCTCCAAGTGTAAGTAGCAAAACGTTTAGAAGTCAGGAGCATACAAAATAAAATTCACATCAAGCAAATAAATTATGGCAATGGATAGCTTCACTGAGATTCAGATCAAGGATTCCCAGATTAAATAAGAATGGAAGAGACCGGGCCATGTTACTTCAGTGGGACAATATACTCCAATGAGCACAATCAATAGCTTTTCAGCTGAAGATCGGTTTCCTGATCATTATTGTTTCAAGCTGGGTCTAAACCATTTCAAGCCATTACCCCAGCAATAAACTCCCTGGGACCAGAATAATATGTGTGTGTGTGAGAGAGAGAGGGGGGGGGGGGGGAGAGAGAGAGAGAGAGAGAGAGAGAGGGAGAGAGAGAGAGAGAGAGAGAGAGAGGGAGAGAGAGAGAGAGAGAGAGAAACCACAGCAGCAGTCTTGGGAAACTATCTTTCTAACTTACCTTCTTTGTTGCCACCATACTGGTATTTCACTCCCCCAAAGTGCCATTCTGCCTCCAGCTGTTTTGGCAAACATGAACTTCGGAAGGTCCGTCCATCTGATGCTAAAGAGAATATAGATCGGGTGAAATCAATAATGCTTATGTTTTTCAGTACCCTTGAACTTGCAGGAAAAGGAAGTTGGGAAAAGTGCAAATGCCAAAGTCCATTTATAGAAGAAAATCAAGTTTTTTCTTGTTTCCCCAAATAGGAAGCTCAGTCCACTAGAGCAGGAGTAGCTAATCTTTGGTCTTCCAGATGTTGGTGTAATATAGTTCCCATTAATCCCGACCACTAGTCATGCTGGGTTGTTGGAGCAGATGGGTGTTGGAATTCAACAACAGCTGGAGGGCCACATATTCCCCATCTGTGCACTAAACTCTATGTAGGCAGGTGGGTCCTGTATAGACAGGTAGGTGAAAAATGGAAGAGACAGGAACAGGCTGGGGAATGCTGCTGCTCCCAGCCAAAGTAGACTGAAAATGTATAGATGGGGCTGCAATGTACAACACCGGGATGGAGGCCATGAAACCTAAGTGTATTCTGGGTGAGTTGGCATACATGATAATGGGATGTGAAAATGATAATAGCTGTATGTGCTACCCAAAGGGTCTTGATATTAATATGTTAAGTAGACTCCTAGGCCAGGCTTCCTCAAACTTGGCCCTCCAGATGTTTTTGGCCTACAACTCCCATGATCTTTAGCTAGCAGGACCAGTGGTCAGGGATGATGGGAACTGTAGTCTCAAAACATCTGGAGGGCCGAGTTTGAGGAAGCTTGGCCTAGGCTAATCAAAATGAGGAGACGATACTTAGAAGGTTCTCAAGTAGGAAGAGCATCCCCTGAACCCGAATTTTTTCACATTCCAGCAAAACAGGAAGCTGGGTTGCTGAACCGTTTAAAAGAGCTGAATTAATATATCTACTGTTTAGAATGTAGATCATCATCATGGTGCATTTTTATTTATTTATTTATTTGTAATCACAACCCAAACTCACCTCCACCCAAAGGCATGGTTTTAATAAGCAGTTACCTACCACAAAGGGCAGCTACAATTGCTTTCCACAATTTGGCTCCTCTTTGAGTTTATCTTTCATGTTGTTGCTTCACAGCCTAGGTTCTGTTTGAGCTGGCTTGTATAACCCTACAGAGTGCCATGTTACCTGTCTCAGTGACAGCAGAATCTCATTAAAAGGAAAATGCACACCAGAAGGGGATAAAGAGACAGTCAGCCTGTCAGAAGCTGGTCTATGACCATTTCCAGGGCCGGCGTGTCCATTAAGGCGAACTAGGCAGTTGCCTAGAGCGCCAAAATGGAGGGGGCGCTGGCCAGCCTGCCCCTCGCCCCCGCCCCAACCAGCGGCGAAAATCACGGCGGCGCGGGGCGCCCAGCGGGCAGGGGGCGGGGCACGGTACGTCATGCGCAATGACGTCACGTGCCCCGCCCCCTCGCCTAGGGCGACAAAACCCCTAACACCGGTCCTGACCATTTCCCATTAGAATTCTGAATAGGACAAATTCTAGGGACTGGAGGATGAACCCACTCAGCTGGATGACCCCCCCCCCCCGCTCTCTCTCTCTCACACGAGTCTATTCACACACACAAACACAAAGCTATTCTGTCTGACTGTACCTTCCATTTCCAGGGCTCCCAATGTAGCAAGTCGTGCAGCCTTCAGACCAAACCCCAAATAGCTGTAAAATGAAGAAGGCCAAACAGCACTTGGTTAAAGTTGGAGTTCACCCTATCCCACTTACAAGACTGGGCAATTTTACGAACAAGGATATAAGATACTCTGCTAAAACATCCTCCTCCTTGCTAAGCCCAGGTATGAAATGTTAGCATGTGGTTCTTTATAGTAATCCACAAACTACCTGTTTATTATGATGAGAATAAAGACACACATGTCGGGTTGTGATAACTAGCAAGAGATGCTGACTTCAGAATAAGCAATACAAATTATGAAGGCAATATTACATCTGACAAATATCTAACAGTGTCCTTAAAAAATAGTCATTTGCATAGAACTGCCTCACTCACCTGTGTGTGTAGAGCTTGTAAGTGCTGTTGAACATTTCGAATGAGGTAAGGAAATCTATTGGTGTTTGCTTTAGGGTTTCCTAAAATTAGGATAATGAAAAAGGATTGTTCAGTGACTTTTAAATTTCAAGATACATTTGTGTAACATTTGTACAGCATATAACATTCACATGAGTCTTGAAGAGACAAGAGAATTTTGATAATCTTAAGCTATTAATGTTCAGAAAATGACTGCTCTATTGTAGTAAGGAAGAAAATATTCTATGAAGGTTGATAATGAATGTAGTCACAGTCATAAATTGATGATGCTGGAAAGGTCACAATAAGGAAAAAAGGTAAAGGACCCCTGGACGGTTAAGTTCAGTCAAAGGCAACTATGGGGTGTGGCGTTCATCTTGCTTCAGACCGAGGGAGCTGGAGTTTGTCCACAGACACTTTTTCTAGGTCATGTGGCCAGCCACTACTGGTGCAATGGGACACTGTGATGAGTGCCAGAGCACATGGAAACGCCGTTTACCTTCCCGCTGCAGTGGTATCTATTTATCTACTTGCATTGGTGTGCTTTCGAACTGCTAGGTTAGAAGCTGGGACAGAGCAATGGGAGCTCACCCCCTCGTGAGGATTCAAACTGCCAACCTTCCGATTGGCAAGCCCAAGAGCCTCAGTGGCTCAGACTACAGTGCCACCAGCGTTCCCTGGTCAGAATATACGTATGATAATACGTATATTACAGGCACTACTTTAAAGAATAAGCTACAACATTTTGGAAGTCACAGCTTGAAAAGCAACATTATCAAATACATACCATTTCACATTATTTCTGGTATTTAAAACACTTTTACAAAGAAGCCTAACAACCTAATGAGTATTATTATAATAATTTAATAATAATAATAATTTATTATTTGAACTCCGCCAATCTGACTGGGTTGCTCCTGCCAGATTAAAGCAGTCTAGATCTAGATGAAATAAAACATGAAATAACTGGGACACCTGTACCAAATTATCCAACATTTTGGCAACCTCAAGAGATTCCTCACCTCCTGCTGTGGCAGGAATGTGATCTGGGTTGAGGCTCCTCCCAGATCCAGGGTCCCCACTGTCTGCTGGTTCCGGCCATACAACTGCCCTGCAGGGAACATTGAAGAAGTTCAAAAACTACCTACATGCCCAGAGAGTTTCCATGTTATCTATTATTTGCAGACCTGAATGGATTTCAGTAGCAGAGTCTTCTGAAAATGTGCACTATAAATATCCAACTGCTTACTCAGTTTTTATGGAACAGACTCTATCCCAGCCTCAAAACTGAAATCACATAGCAGTAATTACCTGTCAAAAAGTTCACGGTGATCCAGGCTAGTATACCTGCAAAAAGGAAGGAAAGGTCACTGAAATTTATCTTGAGACGCAAATGCAATCCAGAAAGATATCCACTGCTGCTAGATTTCCACCTCTATCACTGTCCAAGCAGAATCTCTTCCAATCCTTCCCTAGGTTTTGAGTATGTTCTAGTCTCTGCCCCCATCAGCCTTCACTGTTTTCCATATGAGACCTTCCACAATTCCTCTCTTAAAATATATTTGACTTCATTTCTAACCCACAAAAAATGTGTTATCTTTACTCTTAGTGAACTGTAGAGGACATGCTTTACTGGCTCGCCTGCTTAGGGACAATTCACTTGACCAGTTTGGCATGTTGAACATGTGGACTGAGGGAGATCCAGGCTGAGTTTAGCACGCAATAAGTATGGTGGGATAGCTTTGCACTGCTCACTGTTTCCCATCTCAGAAAATATTTTGGCTTGCAAATGTGCAGGCAGGGACTGTGCTGTTTTGCCTGTACTTCCCGATAAGTAACAAACAATAATTCACTGTTCATCACAAAGGTATGGAAAGTAGGTTGAAGATCATTTGGTAAATGTAGGCTGACTGATAAACCATGCTTGTGAGGAAACAAGGAACCTCTAGTCAGCTGTCATTGTTAGTCAGATTAGGGGTAGGAAATCTCAAGCTCGGGGGCCAATGCCGCCCTCCAGGCCTTTCCATCTGGTCCACAGAACCCTGCCAGGTCATGCCCCATCCGTAGGCTACACCTCTCTCCAGCCCTGTTCCATGTCCTCTTCCACTGCTTTTCCTTCACTGAAAGACCATGTCGCTGACCTGTGAAAATGCCTGTTGGTGAGACTGGGGCGGAGGTGCGCATAAAAACCTCTGACAATGTAGCTGACTGTACAAAGGTAAAAATCTCACCTGTCGGGCAGCCTACTTTTGTCTCCAACCCTGCACATCTCTGGCATACAGGGGCTCCCTACCCCCCTGGGCTAGATACACTTAAAGCTATTTACTCACTATGCCAGTTTGGCTACTTGAATTTGTCCTTTGCTTGAGTTTCTTCTAATTGCAAACTATGTGACTGCTTTTCATCTAACAGTATTTGCATTATGAAATGTTGCCATTAAAACCAAGGAGACTCTTTGCTTTCCTGTGTATGGAACCTAATTCTCCTCTAGAAACTTAAAACGTCTCTTTGGGACTAAGAAGGATATTGTGGTTTAGCCACCGTGAGACCAGCAATATTTTACCTTTCATTCAGCACTGGGGAGATGCTTCTCCTTCCCTCTTGGTTATTCCCCCTCACTTGGTCCCCTCCCTTTTCATTCTCCCCGAACTCACCTCCATTCCTTCCCATTTTCTGCCTCCCAGGACCCACCTTCATAAGATCCATCCATGATGCTAACACTGTTATCAGGAACTAGAAATGGTGACTCCTCAAAGACCACCCTGACCTGTGGAAATGAAAAAAACTAGGTTATGCGTGGATGTCATAACATTCCTCCCGTACAAAAAACAGTGGGAGGTAAATCAAGGTGAGCACAAGTCGAACGCTTTCACCCAGCATTCAGGTATAAAACAGGAATTTATTGAAACACAGAGACAGCAGATGTAGGATCTACAAGTGCCTCTCACAAGACTGGTATAGTATTTTTTTAAAAATCAAGGCAAAAACGCACATAGGCAAGCACTGAAAAGAGCTTGTTCCATATGCCCCCCACTTTTGTACAATAAGCCAACCCCCTTGCAATACAACCTAAATTTACCTCAGAGAGTAAAGCTTGGGCTTTGTGCTCTGCTAACAGCCTCAGACCAGCTGTGGCTTTCAGGACTACTGGGGTCTTATTCCAGTGACTGGGCGGTACAGCTTCTTTAGCCATGTCCAACAATTGTCTGACTGTTTCTGCTCCCTAAAGTTGGAGAGAAATCCAAGGCACAAACGTTGGTAAGTTCGCTCTCAACTATAACTAAGTTGCAGGTAAATGCAACTGCATTTACTCACATTTGTCCCTTCCACCCCCCCCCCCAAGTTCCTCTTGCCCCACCCTCTCTTACTTACCTCTTCTGTTATCCTAGAATCTAGGCTTCCTCAAACTTGGCTCTCCAGATGTTTTGAGACTACAATTCCCATCATCCCTGACCACTGGTCCTGCTAGCTAGGGATCATGGGAGTTGTAGGCCAAAAACATCTAGGTTGAGGAAGCCTGTCCTAAATTGTAAGCTCCTGTCCAGCTCCCCCTCCCCATTATCAAACAGTGTCAAGCGCCATGTCTACTGATGGTGCTGTACAGCAAAACATCTCACCTGCCTCTTCATCCTCCTCACCTTCCCATGCTTTCTTTCTCTTCTTCATGTTATACAGGTATAAACTAAATTTAGAATGAGTGGGGAGGAAGAGAGCCAAATAGCCACAAAAAGCCATCAGAATGTCTTACCTTCCCAGGCTGATCAGCATAGGCGGAGAGCCCTGGCTTGACTGATTCAAAGATTTCACCTTCTAACTCTGCAGGTTTTTCTGCAAAAATCAAACCAAACCACTTTTATAATGGTTGATCTTCTCAAACGTGTGCATATCTATCACAAGGAATTTACTGATTTCACAGGACATCAATCTAACACATGATTATTTCTTTCACACAGAAAATGTTCTGGTATGGGCCACTGTGGCTTTGGTTTTCAAAATGCAGCCAAACTGACAAATTCAGTATACTTTTGGGAAAGGAAATTCTGAGTCTTGCAAATCCAGATGTAAAAAGAATTACCGGGTACCGGGGCAACAAATGAGCACAAAATTAGATGAAACGTGACAAAGCAAGCTGATCTGGATAAGGCCAAGCAATCAAAATAAGGAGCTGAAAAATTTATCTAGCATGTCCTAAGGTGATCCTTCCCAATTCCCTCCCCCCACTCATCCATTTATTGAAACAAGGCCACCTTCTAAGTTACAAAACATCTTCCCCTCCCTGCCTAGGGTAACTTTTAGAAAACATATTTGTTCTGTTTGACAGTTATCCGATAATCTCCTAACAATTCACTATAGATGTTAATATACGTCTCATACCACTATCAAGTTCCCCACCTTTCTGAAACTCACTCTGTTACAGACAACATTTCAGACCAAAATCCCCTGCTGTTTTCTGCGATAAAGCCACTTTAAATTGATCACCCTTTCAAACGAAGCATGACTAGGCAGTACAACTGAACCACAATGAACTTTATCTAGGAAGAGAAGCAAACATGTACAAACTGATCAAAGGTTAAAGAAAACAAGACAGAAGCTCTGAGAATAAAGGCTTATGAAGCATTAAGGAACTCCAGAGCTCAGAATTAAGTTTCAGTGGCTGGTCACAGAAGTACTCAAGCTAGTTCTCCAAATTTTAGAGGATGATTAAGATAACTGGTATCAGGATTAGCAAAAGCATACAATATATTCACAATCTAAGGTCTCCACGGCATAGGCTGAGAACCTTCTCATGTGATCTTACCTGGGCTTCTCTGTACAAAGGTGTAAATGTGAATCCGTGTCCCTGTGCTTCCTGCATCAAACATGATGCCATATAACGTGTCCATGCTGGTGTTTGCAGGGCACACTTTAGAAGGGAAGAGGTCTTGAAACCACAGCTCTGGGCTGTGGTGAGAAACTAGGCAGTAAATGGAGGAAAGCGCAAACATAGCAATGACTGCAGCCCAGGAAAGTACCATTGTGCTAGGGAGCCTTGGACAGCTGCTGTACAAATCAGGATTTGCAGAGTTGTAGAAGTTCCTGCAGCAGAGTTATTAACCAATAGCATAATTAGTTACACCAAACCTCTTACACACAGGAGACTTTCAACATCCTAAAAAGCCACCCCAACCACACTTCATGCTACAAATGCACTTCAAGAAACTGATTCTCCCCATTAGGGGCTGCATCTTTTGAGTCTACGGAACAGTTCAAGATGCATTCTAATATTCCAGACAATTTCATAAAAATGCAAGCTATGCTCCTCCTCCCTCACAGAGTATCTGGTTGAACAGCTTCAAGATAATGTTGAAACTGTGCCAAATACCAAATTAAGCCATTGACATGAATCTATTCAATTCAGCTAAGCTGTGTTCAGGCCAAGACTTCTGTGTCCTCACTAAAAAAAACCCGCAGGCTTGGGCAGACAAAGAACACAAATGTCATTCAAAACGACAGACAATGGGAATCTCATCTCCTCCTTACGGCAGCGGCTTAAAGATCAGGCAGGGTAAAATACATCATTCCACTACAGTTATGTACTATTATTAGAGAGGCAGAATGGGAGGGGGAGGGGATTAGAATTAGATGCAGTTTTCTTCCCGTGTATTCAAATTTATCTTTCAGTATATATTTTTTGTTTTGTGTATTAACTTTTACTTTCAAATCAGATGCAAATTGCTTTTAGACTAATGTTCCCGACCAATGCTGTGTCTGATTATAGCACCAAAAACCTCACAAGAACCCAGAAAGTAGATAACATATAAGGCTTTCCCCAAAGATGAATTCCGATAGGTTGCTACCAGTCACACTAAATCTCCCAGATTATCCAGCAATGGAGGGGTGGGGAGAAGAGGGGGTAAATCCTACAGAGAGTGATCCAGCCATATTCTAGGAAAAATGATCTTTAGTTTAACTTTTCCAAAGCTTAGAGGACACCACAGAACTCTTTAACGTAATTTTGAAATAAAAGAGCTAGCTTAATAACTGTGTGGTCTAACATATGTAAGTCTTTAATGAGACATTCCAGAGGAATACTATTTTCAACTCATGAAACAAAATGTCAAAGAACAGAAAGTTTATTTGGGAAAGGGGGGAGGAAGAAGAAAAAGAGGAATGCAATGCATCACACAGAGACTTTCAAACTAAAAACTTAAAAAGTCAACCTAATGTAGCCAATTGCATTTTACCTATTTGAGTAGAGTGTTGAGTTTTAGAGCCTATGCAGAAATTGCCAAAAAGAAGTTCTGGGAAAATGCAAGTCCTTACAGAGCATCTGATGACGTGGACTCTGGTCCACAGAAAATTATGTCAAAATAAATGTGTTAGATGTTAAGGTGCCACAAGACTCTTGGTTGATTTTGTCCATACTTAGCTGTGACATGCTCTTATTTCTAAAAAGCCTCAAACCACTTTATGCATCAGCTTTTCAGCATAATACATGACCTCACTATTTGCACACCCAGTCTACTAATTATATCTGTCCACCGACATGTGGTTAGAACTTGGCATCTGAATCCATTATCACTGGACTTGTCACCTTCTGCTGCTTCTACCCTTATGCCCGTTTCAATTTGCTGCCCCTGCCGCTCAGAAACCTCATTTGCCCTCTGCCTTTTGTTTTATTTCCTTATCATTCCATAGCTCCACTCTCATATTTTGATCCCTCAACTTTATGACTAGTTACAAAACCTAAAACAAATCTTTAAACTTCTCTCTCTCAGCAGCTATGTCGTTTTCCATCTAGATTCAAATCAGTATGTTTTGTTCCAAGAGCAGGAGAAAGTATTCCTGGAGAGAAATCCCATAATAAAGTTGCCCTCTTAACATAAAATTAGGCCTAAGGACAAGTTTGTTGAAAACTCTTCTCCATATGCAGCATAAGAATATCATTCTAGGCTATACTTTGCCATAACAAAATGGCAAAAAAATTGGTCTAACAATCTGAAACCTAAACTTTCATTTTACAATGAACATCCCAAGCCACATGAACCCAGAATTTATATTAAAAAGATAGCTTCAGCTACTTCAACAACAAAAGAGCAGATTGTCTAAATCAAATTACAACAAAGTTTTAAATGCAGTAGCAGACAAGTGAAATCCTTTATTCAATTTAACACGATTTTGAGAGAATATCCATTAACATCCCTGTTGAGTGAACTGTTATTTTGCACCACCAGTAGTTTCCCTATTCAAATATAAAGCTTGGGATGTTGTCACACTCCAGCTCGATTGAAATAAAGACATAATTATCATAGAACTGGAGGCATAATACTGAATAAACTTGTTCTGCACCAGCAGAACAAGCCCCAAAAGGAAATAAAAATGCAAAATCGTGCTGGCCAGTATTTATTAGAAACTTGGGTATTTTCTAATAAATACCCACCTGCTCTACTTTGCATTTTCCTCCTTGTTAAAGGCATAATAACTAAAGTAGTCAGATGCATAATACAGCTTTAGGTTAAGCAAGTCTTGATAGAAGCTTAGGTCTCATTCATGTTGTAACCAAGACTGGATTTAGAACTCACAGTTTAGAACTCACAAGTTTTCTTACCAACCACTGAGCCTGCTAATAAGCATGGAATTTGGCATACAGCGGAATCCTAAGCACATTTACTGAGATGTTTACTTCCCTCCAGTGAATATCTAAGCCCGCAATCCTATATTCACTTACCTGGGAGCAAGTCCCATTGAACTCAATGCAGCTTACTCAATGCAGCGTACAGATATGTACAGGACTGTCTGTAAAACGTTACACCATTGAGTTGGATTTGTGGCGCTGCAGAGGGGTTATTTTGTATGTGTTGGTGCAGCACTTTGGTTTTTTGGATGCTGAGTGATAGGCCAAGCTTTTCGTAAGCTTTTGCAAAGATACTGGTATTTAGGATGGTTTGGCTATGAGTGATCGCCGAAGAAGAATGTCTGTAAAAATCTCTCACTGCAAAAATCTAAGGGAGAAGCTCCTGTACTATATGATACTACCACAGAACAAGTGTGGTATAGTCAACACAATGCTGAACTAAGACTAGGAAGACCTAGATTAAAATATCTGCAAAGCCATTATAACGAACTAGTAAATTAAGCCTGTTAAGCAAAACAGGCGCTAGAAAGCTCTCTCAGGAGCCGCAGCGGCAAGGCAGCAGGAGCCGCCGGCACCCCCACCCACCCAACTCCCAATGCGCGCACCTCCCGGCAACACCACCTCCTTTCTCCCTGATCAATTTGAACTTGGGCTCAACACTCTCTGTGCTGAACTGATTTCACAAGCCACTGTGACATAATTGATTATGGTTCCACCCATCCACCAAATACCCAATTTATTCTTGCAACTAACTTGTGAAGTGCCACTCTGTGCACTTCAAAGGAAGGCAGGATAATTACCGTACTTTTCCATGTATAAGACTAAGGTTAAAAATCTGGGGGTGTCTTATACACGGATAGTGCATATGCCCATTTTCTAAATTTGGGGTCCCCAAAAGTAGGGGGCGTCTTATACATGGGGCCGTCTTATACACGGAAAAATATGGTATGTAATATATGAAGCAATATTTAATGATATTTGGAAATTGTAGCTCATTCATTACTTGCCATCATACTAGGCTAGTACCCCTTCACAGATAAACAATAGTCCAATTGATGAGCAAATCACATATAAGCTTCATGTACTTTATGTTCTTAGCTGTCAAGCTGCAGTGGATTTCATAATAGATTTAGAACATGTGATGCTGAAATCTTAGTATAATCTGTATAAATGGTTCAGGGCTGAGTAACAATGGTTAGAAAGCAATTAGGTTGAGTTGGATTCCTTAGAAATCTGGGAACAATGAATCCAGCTGCACTTATACAGTGTACCTTTGTTATACCACCTTTCTTACTTCTTTCAAATCCCTCCTCAAAACCCATCTTTTCCATAAAGCCTTTAGCACAATCGCTTAATCCCCATTCCCAATTACTACAAACTCAAAGAATGTGTAACTGAAATAAATACATAATTTCCCCCTGCTTACTCCTGCCTGTATTTCCCTCCATCTTATCTGTGATCACCTGTGGTCAATTGTTGTTGTTTTTATTGTTTTTTGTTTGTTTGTTTTGTTTTGTTTTTTACTGTGGTCAATTGTTTAGAATGTATGGATAGGACCGGTTATCTTTTATTTGTAAAGCATCATGCACATTAATTACATTACAGTATATACAAAGAAACATAATATTGCATCTCTTAGTTTTTATTTGATGGCAATCATGACAACTATATACATTTTTTTTCCCTCAAGAAAACGCACTATGGCTTATTTTGAGGGGATGTCTTATTTTTATTACGTACCGGTATTCAACCCAAGACCTGAAATTTAGGCAGTTTCTTTCAATCCCAAAGTCCCCCTCCCCACAAAGCAATTTAACTAGCCAAGCAGCTCCAATACAATACTACAGCTTTCACTCACCTATTCCCCGGCTTTATTTGCAAGTGCAACTAAAAATGCTCAGCTATTAAGCAAGCAGGAGTTACATGTTAAAGTTCAAGCCAACCACCTTCTGTGAACCTAGGTTTATCATTTATCTAAGGCAAACAAGAAAATATGCCTTGGTTGGCTTTTTTTCCTGCCCCAGGAAAGTTCAAGGGGCATAGATCAGTAGGGCAAAAGCTCCAATAAAAATCATTGCTGAATTAGAAAATAATTTACCAAGATGAATGTTCATTGCAAAAGAAAGATGGGGTGGGGAGGAGGCACAAAGTCAATTCATGAACAGGGGGAAACAAAGAGCTATTTTTGACTCATCTTCTTATGTCACACTGTGCTGATCGGAGCGGGCACTGCCACAGTGCAGCAATAGATGGTGCGACTGCTTGAAATGCGCTTTATCACAGCGCCCCTAGAATACCACACCTCGATTTCAGGAGGCATTGGCATAACTAGAATTGCAGAATAAAAGCAACACTCTTTCCAAGACTTAACCCAAAATTGCAAACCAATTTTGTAAGTACTGTAGTGAAATTACACGTTCAACTGATGCTGAAAAAACAACTACGTATTTCTTCGTGGTTGTTCTAAACGGGCAAAGTGGCTTTTCTTTGTTTGTATGCAACAGATTGAAACGGGAGGCATGGTCTCTCCGAGTCGAGAAGCTCCGGATTCCTACCGAAAGACGCGTGTCGGGTGTGCACGCATCCGAGTGTATTGACGCCGGAGCATCGACAGGGCAAATGCTGCCGAAGCAGGAGAGACCAGAGCCAAGGCTGCACGTCGGGAAGGCCGGGGCAGAGGGAGCTCGCCAGGGCTCGGCCCGCGCGCGACCCTGAGCCGGCGGGGAAAGAACTTCCACGCACTGCCCCGTCCACACCTCTCCACTCACCGCCTTGTCAGAGCCCTCAACCTTCCACATCTCGCCGGTGCCGCGTGTCACGTCAACACACCGCGCGTGACGTCTCTCCGTCTCGTGTGCGCGCGCGCGCGCGCGCCTTCGTCCTCATCTTTGCGCGACGCCCGGTTGCCGTAGCAACGGGCCGCCGCGAGGGAAAACACCGGCGTGGCTTATAGGGGGGAAACATGAAGGGGAAAAAAGGGAAGGCGAAAGCGGCGAAAGGAGGGAAGTAGGTAGCTAGGGAAGCGGGGACGGACGGGCGGGCGGGCGCTGGGACCCAGCTCTCCGGGCAAATCTGGCGGGCTGTAGAGAGTAGGGGTGGGGGCGAGAGTCGCCCGGACCCCCTTGACCCTTCTATGGCGCGGTGTCGCTCCCTTCCCTCAGGGGGAAGAAGGGCGGCAGCGGCAAGAAGAAGGTTGACCTGAAGGCCCAGAAGGAGGAGTCGGAGGCCGAGAGGGCTAAAGCTGCGGCGACGCTATGGGAGGCCAGGCTGGAGGTGACCGAGGTCTCCCGCAAGGAGTACCGCGCCGCCGCCCGCCGCCTCGCGCTGAACAACGAGGAGCTGGAGCGGCAGCAGCGGCGGCTGGAGAGGGACACGGTGGACGTGATCAGCTACCTCAAGAGGCAGGACGTGGAGAAGGAAGATCTGGTAGGTGCGGAACAACAGGCGAACTTCCTCCTCCTTTTGCAGAGTTGCTACCCCTTAACGTTGAAGGCTACGATCTTTCCAGCCTGTCGAGCTAATTCCGAATAATCTGTCTAGTTCCACGGTTTTAATACACAGATATATATGCAGTGCTCTCTTTTTCTAAAAAGATGTTTACTCTCATTTTCCTACTCATATTGAAATACTGTCCCTCAATGAGGCCAAACTTAGATGCACAAAATGTTTAGGGGTATCCGTCCCCCTGCGTCCCCCCAGAAAAAGCACTGTATACGTGTGTGTATAAAAAAACCCCCAAAAATAATAATGAAGGAACTGATTGCTGTTGAATTCATTAGGCAATCTTAAAACTGGTGTGGGAAACTTTTAGCCCTCCAGATGTTGCCTTTTTAGCCCTAGCAAGAGTGGCCAAAGGCTGGGAGCTGTAGTTCAGGAACATCTGGAGCGCCAAAGGTTACCCACACCTGTCTTATGGCATGTACCTTCAGAATGGAGACATGACTTAGAATTTCAGAGCAATCGCCACTGCTACGCTTTTTAAGGGGAAAAACAACCTAGATGAGGAGGAAAATGTTTCTCCTCAACACTGTTTAGCTTCTCTTTCTTTGCAACAGATAGTGTTTGACAAAATTATTATCCTTTCATTTTCCATTGGTCTTCAGAATCAATAGTACAAAAGTACTAATATTCAGTATGTATAGTTTGGCTTTCCTTTACAATTTAACAGCCTACTCATTCATCCCACTGACTGTAAGACTTTCACAGCAAATACCCTTTCTACTGTAGCACTTTTGCAAATAAAGATATGGAGAACAAAAGTATCAAATAATCACCCTCATATAACTAACATGCTTAAATCTAATTAATGTGTGGAGGGACCAAAACTATAGAGTAAGCCGTCCTGCCAGGCTTAGCTAGGTCACACATGCTCACCTTGGGAAAGCTCTTTGTTCTTCCATTCCACCATGTGAGCCCTTACCAGTAAGGAGGTCTGGACTGGTCGCTCCAGCCTCAGACCATGTGACTTAAACATGCCATCTTTGTGTTTCTGTACAAATAATTTAGAAATCACTCACTATTTTGGAACCTAAGTTTTACTGCCTGTGTTCTCTGACTGTTGTATGGAAAAGCATATGAACCTGACCTTTGAAGAGTTTGCAAGTAAACAATTTTTATCTTACCAAACATATGGTATCTTTTCTATGCTAAAGGAAGAGGGGAACTTTGGAAACAACTTAGAAGGAAGTGTTTAAACCTATATTCTACACTTTGCTGCATATTTTGTGATTTTAAATCACTGCTGGGATTCTCACACCAAAGAGTAGTTGCCTCAAAACTGGATCCGGGCATCCAGGAATTCTCCTTTTATATAATTATATTTTTCCTTTAACCAACCAAACACCAACTAAAAGTACCACAACAACACCCTTGTGGTGGGCCCTAATGAGGGAAAATAGTGCCATTTGTAAACTTGGGACACCTGAGTGTATGTAGAGTACATCCTTCCCAATACTAGTAATACCAGAAACTCCTCTTCCAGTTCCTAGAATTAAGAGAAAGTGTTTTCAAGTCACAAGGTAAGTATTTCAGTCAAACCTGACTTCTGAGGCCACTAAGTTTATGTAAAGTTTCCTTCCCTCAGCATTTAGTGGGTTGACCTGGAAAGAGTCTGGGATGCAGTCACTGCATTTTTCCAATCCATAACATGATTGATTTTTTTTCTCATTTTCTTTCTTTAATATGTAGATTGAGAAGCTGAAGCTGCAGTTGAATGAGGTGAAGCAAAAATCCAAAGAAGAGAACAATGAGCTGGTGAATGAACATGTCTTCTGATTCTGTTGGTACAATGGGACACTGAAAACCAGACTAAACACATTTTGGGTTGTACCTGACAGATAGATAAGTTGCACAAGACTGTTTTACAGTAAATATATTTAATCTTCTAACCTCTAGTGGTTCTACTCTTTAAGTCATGACTAAGTCCTTAACTAGGGCTGCCATACGTTCGGGCTCTGAAAATGGCGTCTGGGTGGATTTTTGCCGAATCATCAAAATGTCTGGGAAAACCCGGACGTATGGCAATTAGAGCTTTCTTTTTAAAAAAGAAATGCTTTAAAAATCATTTTAAAAGCCTAAAAACATAATTGGGGTGTGTGGGTGTGGGTGTTCCCAACAATTTTGTCTGGATTTTCACTTTGGGGAATATGGCAATCCTACCTTAACTGTTTTTGGGGTGCAGGATTTGCCAGAAAAAAATTGGAAAACTAAGTCCAAAGTATGTTAATACTCACGTCACGGCAATACACCCTTACCTGGGATTAAGTTCCATTCAACTCAATTACTTATTTCTAAATAAGCATGCCTAGAGTCAGAGATGGAGTTCTGATCAACATTTGGCTTATGCAACTGGAGGTAGAACTGACTTGGAATTGTTATACAATTATTTGGTTCTAAAAAGGCATCATTTAAAGCTTCATTTTGTTAAGTTATTTTAGTTCTTTATTGGTAGCTCTTCCCTAGTGATGCTTTTGAATGTGAATTGTTTTTAAACATGCTACATATCAAGCTGATCCTAATGCAATATGCTCATTTTTCAGAATTTTAAAAATTTGATTTTTGCCATACCTGTGTCTCTTACCAAGCAGCCTTTGTCCAGGAATTTGCAGAATTGGAGCAGCATCTAAACTATCACCAACTAGGGAGGGGAGGGGGAGAACTCAGGAAAAGCATGTTGTAGGTGGGGTGAGCAATGGTAATTTTTCTCTGTTCGTCCCATGGTAATCAGTGGGACAATCAGAACTTAAGCCCGTTTGTGTCCTCACATAGATTTCCTCCATGTACATGGATTTGAGTGTGCAATTACAAACACTGATAGTCTGTTTCTCCTCCATGCCCCACCCTTTCCTCTGCCACTCTACCTCTGGGATTTTGTTGGTGTAATTTTTCAGCTGATGGGGTCTTCCATCAGTGTAACAACAGGGTTCTGGCAGTGGATAGCTTGTTCTGCCTCTGTAGGTTCAATTCCACCAGTGGAAAAGGAGTTCTTTCACTTCCAAAGGCCATTCGGCCAGTAGATACCTAGGGTAGGATTGCACCATTAGTTGTTTTTATCTTGCTAAAAGTTTCTAATTTGCAGGTAGAATATTACACCAAAAAGTTGGAGGAGATGGAGGAAAAATTCAACAGGAAGGCCAAAGAAATTGGCCTAATTCAAGTTGAGCTGAAAACGATAATGGAATTTCGAAAAAAGAAAGCTCTTTTGGAAAAACAACTTGAAGATGTAAGTTTATTATTAGCATCTATTATGCTAAGTGTTAGAAGTGCATTGGGTGATCTCTAGACTGCCATGCTAAAGTGCAGCTATGCTGGACTGTTAAAGTGTAATTTGGAAAAATGAAATGAAGTTTTGAGAGACAGGCTCAGAAGTTACTAGAATGGGACAGAAAGTTTTTTTCTTGGATTTTTGTCAGAAAATCAAGTGTTTACATTTGCAGTTTGATGACCTTTTAGCAATTTATTAAGCTTATCGTATAAAATGTGATGTGCACTTCAACTGAGATATTTTCCAGATTTGTGTGTAGCAGATTTTGGATTATATACTCTGACGAAGATGAAAAGCTATGTCAAAATGTGAGAAGGTATGCAGGGCCTGTGCTTTCAGCGTTGCTCACAAAGTAAGTGTTACCTGCAGTGCTTTTTTCAGGGTGTACTTTGAAGGAGAAACAGTACTGGCACCTCTTTTGTTGTTGTTAAAAAGTGTGGTACTTATTGTAACAACTTCATGGTGAATACCGGCAACTGTTTTTCTAGAAAAAAAAGCATTGGTTACCTGATTTGCAAACTTGCAAAAATGTGAAAAAGTGAGAGTTGGTAAATTTTCAGGTAACAGATGATGAAAGCACGGTGAGTTTCAAGGCATGCAATACGGACATATGAGAAAAATGTGTGGCATAGTGTGAGATACTGCTCTAGAGAATTTTGTTTAAATTGTCATCTAGATGGTTAAAATAATAATTAAATATTTCCTAAAATCCTAGCTCAATGAAATTATGGAGATCACAGAAAAAGAACATCAGGAAACAATCTGCACGTTGGAGAAAAAGTTCCTTGAAGAAAAGGTATAGTGTTTGGGCAGTAGTACATATGTTGTTTTAGTATGCACAGTCCTTGCGATAATGCACAGGATGTCTGCTTCAATCCACCAGTTCAAACAGCTTCGAGGCAGCAATATGGGGCTTGCAGTCTATGCATGGAGAAATTTTTGAACCACCTAGATATATATGGAATGAAGAAATATGAAGTACTGTACTGATCCAGATTCCAGTTTTGCAATATTTTGCCTGTTCTGTTATCTTCGCCCAACCTGAATTAATAAGGAAATAGGTACAGATTTTAAGGAAAAGTTATGGTTGTAGGAATCTCTGCCATTCTGCCTATGTCTGTTTTGAACCTCAACTTTCACAGTGCAACCTTTTGTTGTTTTCTATAACACAGAAATGGCGCACATTTCCTTCACATACTTTTGAAATCTGAACGCCGCTTTATGCCTGGTTTTCATTGCAAAATATCTGTTCTTATGCTTCTTTCAGCAACGACTTGAAAGAGAAGCAGAGAAGAAGATTTATATGCTAGCAGAAAGGGCTCACCATGAAGCCATTATGTAAGACTTACTTGATTTATCTGTTCTTTAACCATTGTGAAGTTGCTAAAATATGGTAATTCCTAGGATATCCACATGGGTGCTTTGTTTCTGATAAGTAAATATGATGCTGGACCAAAGCAGTCTTAACACACCCATGAATGCTGTCTCCATCTGTTTGTTTTGTATCTACAGCTTGTGCACTGTGACGTATTGTGATTAATACAGAAAATTTGTGATTCCAACTGCTGAATAGTCTTTACCCTTATTCAGGCAGTTGGACGCTGCTGGAAAAGCTGTTTTTTCAGAGAATGTTCGTCTTCATGAGGCTCTTGGATACCACATGAAGGAAACAGAAGAGTTACAAAAAGCCAAGCAAAAACTGGAGGAGAAAAATGCCTTTCTCTTGCAGGAAAAGGTTAAGTTTATGACTTCTTACCTTTTTCATTCTCCTATACATAAGATCGCTTGAAATTCTATTTGTGCAGGTTCATTAGAACTAGTACCTCTCCATATCTATGTCAAAATCACTAACATTTGGTGGTATATTGGAAAGCTAAAGCTCCTGTTCTGCTCTGTAATAAAAAGGCTTCTAACACCAATTCACATGTTACTTGCATATAGGGCACCCGTGTTGAAACAGGGGCAGGGCTGCTGACTTGTTCCCATGCTAGTCTTTATCCCTGCCATCTCCAAAGGAATGCAAACATGGGAGCAGCTGCTGTTGCACCTACATGTGGCGCCTAGATGTCAATGGTACATCTGGTTGTGTAAGTGTCCTGATCACGTAGATCCTTGTATTTGAACAGCGGCTTGTACGTATGGAATCATTTTCAGATATCATTCAACATGTGGACATTGGTTATGCAGACTGGGGATGTAATTTCAGGGGTGGGGTCATGTTGTGGGCCTTGAGCATGCAAATGTCTTACATACCAGTAATGCATGAATAGGTGTCCACTGAAGACCATGTTCTATATTTTCTCCTTCGGTATTTTGAGATTTTGGGATATATGCAGTGGGTGGGATTTACCTAAGCAGCTCAACCCACTTGCAACTGGGCTCCCTCTTCCCAACCCTCCAAAATTGGCTCTGAGCTGGCAGACAGGAGAACTCCAGAACAGTGCATGGGGGAGGCAG
The DNA here is from genome assembly GCA_034641385.1 of Darevskia mixta. Classification (NCBI taxonomy): domain Eukaryota; kingdom Metazoa; phylum Chordata; class Lepidosauria; order Squamata; family Lacertidae; genus Darevskia; species Darevskia mixta. The sequence goes on from JAWWNH010000066.1 coordinate 45,002,472, forward strand.
GATTGTTCCAGCTGGCAGGCTGCTGCAATGCTTGTGCAGGCTGAATGATAGAAGAAGCACAGCATTGAATCCCATCCATTATTTATTATTATAGTCATATATCAGAGCCAGAATAGATTTAAAATTAGTCCAAATCCCATCACTATTGTGAAAGATCTAGATTTAAACATAAATTAGTCATTCCAATTGAACACTGTCTGTTTCAACTACCTGTGGCTAACCTGAAACTTATAGTAGTTTCCCTCCAAAATACAAATATTCACTAGTTTTGCATATTAACTGGAAGAGAAAGCTTATGTTAAGTTTGTTTTTATCAGATTGAGCATGGGTTGAAGGGAGACAACGTGTGTACCAGCTGCTCATCAGTGGACTCTTTAACCTGCCTATCTGAGATTGGTGAATGTTGCAAGCATGACAAATTTTAATCTAGTCTGTAATCCATTGAAGTTTTCAATTTTGTTTATAACCATTTCAAGAATTTTAATTGTTTGAAAGCTTTGATGATCAAAAGACAGCTTTCAAACAGTATTAACTTTGCAAGTCATTTTATTTATTTATTTATTAAAGGAAACCAATGACTTGTTAGTTCAGGAAAAGATACGGCAAATTACTCAGCAAAAAGCCCTGATACAGGACCTGCAAGACAAGGTGAACAAACTGGAATATGCTGTTTTTCATATGACCCGAGAATTTAAAAGTGAAGTCGAAAGTACCCAACAGAAGGCTTTGATGCAGAACCAGGCAGGCCAGACAGAAATTGTAAAGCTGCAGCAGCTGCTGGAAATGAAGGAACGAGAGATGAGCAGAGTGAAGAAACTGGCCAGAAATATCTTGGACCAAAGGACTGAGGTGGAGAAGTTCTTCTTAGATGCTCTGGAGCAGGTGAAACAGGAGATCATAACCAGCAGAAAGTGCTACAGGCAGGTGGCTCAAGATGCATATCAGAGAAAAATGATGGCAGCATATGCAGGGAAAGATGAATACCCTAAAATCAGAACCTTTAACAACAACGAGCACAGCACAAATAGTGTACAAATGGACCTTCTGGAAGCAGAGAAATGGTACATGTGGTAGAACTGTAGAAGTTTTATTTCTGGTGGCCTTGGCTGCCAGGAACAGAAATTGTGTGAAAATCCCTGTGAAATAGCACACCTCAATTTAGACTGTCTTAGGATAGGGAACCTTTTTAGCCTGAGACACATTTCTTTCTTGGCAACCTTCCGGGACCACATGCCAGTAGTGAGCCAAAGGTAAAGTGGGTGGAGTGACAAATGAAAAATTTATTTTTGTACAGTAAGCTAGTTTCTTCACACACACCCTCTCTATCCTGTATTCTGGCAAGCAAAATGCACTGTCAGAATTTAAGGGCACATTCCATCCTGGCCAAAATACCCAAGGAGAGGCATTGCCTGGAGAGAAACCTGGAAGCCAGATAGAGAAGCTAACTGTAGCACTAGAGTAAGGAGATAGAGCCATATAATTGTAGAGTTGAAAGGGATCTAAAGGGTCATCTAATCTAACCCTGTGTAATGCTGGAAACACAACTAAGGAATCCCTGACAGGTAGTCATCCAATCCCTGTTTAAAAGTCTCCAATGAAGGAGAGTCCATCACCTTCTGAGGTAGTCCATTCCATTGTCAAAACAGCTCTTAATGTCATGATCCTAAATCTCTCTTGTGGTTAGGCACCACCGGTTCAGACCATATAAGCAGATATGTGAAGTTAGGACTTTTTTCTCCAGTGTGTATCACTTTACGTGGTGCTTAAATTGCATATGCCATTTTAATGTCTGTTTACCCAGTTTAGGAAGAACCTATTGGAGTTCCTCACAATCCCTTTGTCCTGTTTGTTTTTGCCAACCTGAACTATTGGATGTCACCCCAACTCCAGATCATGATGAATAAGTTTAAAAAGCACTGCTTCCAATGCAGATCCCTGAAGGACTCAGCTTCTTCCATCTCTCCATTTGAAGATCTGTCCATTTATTCCTCTTCTCTGCTTCCTGTTTTTCCCCCAGCAGTTACTGATCTGTAAGAGGACCTGTCCTCTTATCTCATGAATGTTAAGCTTACCCAAGAGTCTTTGACGAGGTACTTTATCAAAAGCTTTTTGAAAGTCCAAGCACACTGTGTCTACTGAATCATCCCTATTCACATGCTTCTAGGTGCTCTCAAAGAGCTCTGAATCTTCTTGAGCAAGGCTTGTTCTTCTATATACTATAATGTTATTTTTAATACCTTTCCCACCAGTTTTCCTGGAACAGATGTTCAGCTAGCCTGCCTGTAATTTCCTGGATCCCTTCTTAAACATTGGTGTTACACTGGCCACTTTCCAGTCCTCAAACACAGGTACCAGTCTTAAGGACAAACTACATATTTTTGTTACAAGATCAGCAATTTGAGATCTTTAAGAACTCTTAGTTGGATGCCATCTGGATCAGGTGATCATTTTTATTTTTTCCATAATACCTTTGTCTCTTGTCACCACTATTTGCCTTAGTCCCTCAAAGTCCTTTCCTGAGAAAGTTAGTTCAGGTGCAAGTGCTTGCCTTACATCTTCGGAAGCAAAAGCTTTTCTATGATTTCCCTTTCTTCCATCTGCACACTTTGACACCCTTGTTAAGTCTAAAGGTCCAGCTGTTCCCTAGCTAGCTTCTACTTTTAATTGACATAGGTACTTTTTATTGTTAGCTGTAAATGCATTTTTAAGTTTATTTATTTGGGGACATTCCTTGCCATCTGCTTGCTTTTTATTTTTTTGGCTGAAGTTTGTTTTCCTTTCCCCCCTCATTTAGCCCATTTCCCCCCTGAAATATTCCTTCTGGAATCTAATAGCTTCCTTGAAGTTGGTCCTTAATTGCAGTGGCATCATCTTGGCCTAAGAATCATAGAATTGTGGAGTTGGAAGGCATCCCGAGGGTCATCTAGTCCCAGCCCCTGCAATGCTGAAATCTCAACACATGGTCCCCCATCTAATTTGAAACCATACCGGACCTTCCTTCATTTTGCAAACGTGCTAGCAGTTTTTTGGCTGCCCCTCCAGGAGAACCTTGGTTGTATCTTTCCTGATCTAAGCTGCTATTATTGAGGTTTTGGATGATCCTAAAACATTCTGGGAAGATTTGACTTTCCTGACTTTCCCTTTCAAATTCCTTTTTACCAGTCCCCTAATTTTTTAGAAGCTTCTTTTTGAAGTCAAATGTGATGCGTTGGACTTTGGCAATTGTTCATTTACACATATATTGGATTCATTAGTGGCACAATGACTGTTCCCAATCGCACCAGTTCTTGGATGCCCCTTAAGATTAAGTCCAGGGTCACTTCCTCCTCCTTCAGTTCAGTGACCAACTCATCTAGGACACAGTCATTTAGGATATATATTTGTAGGTTTATGCTCGTAAGGTACTGATTTCTTGATTTTATCTTTTTTTCTGTAGGACAAATATTCAGAAAGGAAAACCGGACATTTCTGATTTGACCTGGGAGCAGAAGGAGAGTGTGCTGAGGCTACTCTTTGCAAAAATGAATGGCCTTAAACAACGGTAAAGTCCTGTCTGTTACAGTGAGCAAGGGCTATAGAATCCTTAGGGCTCATCCCATTTCTCAGCTCAGCACTTGTTTGCCAAACGGAAACCCTTGAGAAATGGTCCACAAAAAGAATCATGCTCAAAGTGACATACAACAAAAGTCAACATCATAGGAACAATTTCATAACAACATAATAAAACAACATAATAGTAAAATATAACAAATGAAAAACACAACATTTCAGTACTAATATAATAAGATGGCATTAACAAAAAAATTGCAATAGCAAAAAATAACAAGAGAGCTTGATAGTTTTTGCTTGGTCCTAGAAACACCCCTCTCACGAGATTGCTCATACCTGTAGTTCCTTTCCTGCAGCAACTTGCAGGGCTTCCGAAGGGTAGTTGGAAACACTCCTTTGGTGGTGCCAGGGGAGGAAATGTTGAAACTGGAACTTTCACTAGCTAAACCAGTTTTTTTAGAAGGACAGGTTTGCAGAAAGTAAATACCATATTTTGCTTTTGATTGAATTAGAACCACTAGGCCTGAGACTGAGAAATTCTAGCTGCCCTGCTTTCCTAGCATAGTAAAGGTAAGGGGACCCTGACCATTAGGTCCAGTCGTGACCGACTCTGGAGTTGCGTGCTCATCTCGCTTTATTGGCTGAGGGAGCCGGCGTACAGCTTCCAGGTCATGTGACCAGCCTGACTAAGCCGCTTCTGGCAAACCAGAGCAGCGCACGGAAACACTTTACCTTCCCGCTGCAGCGGTACCTATTTATCTACTTGCACTTTGACGTGCTTTCGAACTGCTAGGTTGGCAGGAGCAGGGACCGAGCCACTGGAGCTCACCCCGTCACGGGGATTCAAACCGCCGACCTTCTGATCGGTAAGCCCTAGGCTCTGTGGTTTAACCCACAGCGCCACCTGCGTCCCTTTCCTAGCATAGTCAGGACAAAAAAGAGACGTTAACTCCTGCAAGCAGAAGATGGAAGCTTCTGCAAGTCCTGCCTCCACTGTTGAAAAGGATGAATGCTACTGGATGTCATCCTCTGTATTAGAGCAAGAATGCAAATAGGAAATAGTAGCTTGGAAAAATATTTCTGTTTTCCTTTTTCTTGTACAGGTCCTAACTAGCTATTGGGGGAAATGGGTATCCAGACTTTATTAAGAAGTACTAAAATTTAAAATGGCAGAATTATGAAGTATTTTCTCTAGTTTTGAAAATTTAAGCAGTGATCCTAATCCCACTTATCTGTCAATAAGTAGCAGTGAGCTCCATTGAATTCAATGGGACTGACTTCTGAGTAGACATGGTTAGGCTCGCAGCCTTAATTATTAGCGCATTCTGACACATAGTATTGAAATAAAGTGCAAACTAACTTACTATTCAGGAGGAGAAAATGGAACAGAAGTTCAGGTGTGGAGATTCATTGCAGAGTCAATGATTTCCCCAAAGTTTTGCAGTGTCACAGAATAGCATTGATTCTGGGAGTTCTGGGCAGAGGAAAGACAAAATGCTTGATAACAGATCAGCAGTGTCTGCTTTCTTTTCATCCAACTTTAATCACAAGGAAAATTACAGAAATGGGAACTGAACTGATGATTTTTGCTGTCATTTCTGTTTTATAGGAAATACGGTCAAGCTTTGGTTCCCATAACTCCAGACACAAAAAAATTAGCAGAACCAAAGAATGCTGGGTAAGAGAATTTGCATTTATCTAGTGACTTAGTAGTTCTTTTTGTAGCACTGTCCCACTTTCCATAAAGGGCAATGGTAGTTAGTACTTGCATGAGCAATTCCCATATTACCCTGCCAGCATGGAAGATCTATGCTGCCAGTGTCATGTAAGACAGACCAAAAGCCACAGAAAATAAGGTAGGAGTAAGAATGCTTGTATTACTACATTTTCACTTTCTATCCTTTTGGATATATGTGATGGAATTAGCATTATCTTTTCCAGCATGTTGTAGCTAGTTGTTCTGCATGTCTGACTCCTTCATTGAGTTTGATAGCAACAGACACAAGGCAACAGACACTCTCCCAGCAATTTACACAGTGAAAGAAAGGTAGATATGGAAGGTGGCCACAAAGGAAGAAAAAAGTGGAGGTGCTGAGAGATGGGGATGTAGACTCTAATTAGAAAAAAAAGAGACAGAGGGGTCCAATAGGATGCAGAGAGACCTGTGGAGGAGGGAGGGAGGGTAACAGATGGGGATGCAGAGGAAATGGAGTATAGAGAGAAACGGACTTATGACTCTGACTTGAGAGAAGATAGAATGCTATGAGGTGGTGATAGGAAAGGAGGGTAAAAGACTATAACAAGGGAAAGAATAAGAAATGCTTTCCCCCCATTGAACAGAATACCATTTATAATAAAAATGCAGACTGTCTTTAGAATGCGGCAGCTAGCCTGGTGACTGGGAGCGGCTGCCGAGACCACATAACACTGGTCTTGAAAGACCTACATTGGCTCCCAGTACGTTTCCGAGCACAATTCACTGTTGGTGCTGACCTTTAAAGCCCTAAATGGCCTCGGTCCAGTATACCTGAAGGAACGTCTCCACCCCCCATCGTTCTGCCCAGACACTGAGGTCCAGCGCCGAGGGCCTTCTGGCGGTTCCCTCGCTGCGAGAAGCCAAGTTACAGGGAACCAGGCAGAGGGCCTTCTCGGTAGTGGCATCCGCCCTGTGGAACGCCCTCCCACCAGATGTCAAAGAGAAAAAGAACTACCAGACTTTTAGAGGACATCTGAAGGCAGCCCTGTTTAGGGAAGCTTTTAATGTTTGACGGACTATTGTATTTTAATCTTTTGTTGGAAGCCACCCAGAGTGGCTGGGAAAACCCAGACAAATGGGCGTGGTATAAATTATTATTATTATTATTATTATTATTATTATTATTATTATTTATGTCATGCAGCTCTATAAACACTTAGAAAGAAAGAAAAACAGCTCAGGGCTACTTTATCCCTCACAGCTATGCTCTGTTCCAAAACATGACATTTTAAAGGCACTGTATACCAGTACTCTTTTTTCTCCTACACACTGAGAAACGCGTTTTCCCTTGCAGGGGAACTGGGTTTATTATCTGTTTTCAATCTGGCCTACCTATCACCTCTTTGTTGACTTGCATGGGGTTTGGAGAAGTCCAGTAACTGATTTTCCTTCTCCATGATGTTTGTGCAGCTATTAGGCTACCATTACTAGATCAGGGCAAGTGCCACAACTTGGTCTTGATATTCTCGTCCCTTCAGAGAAAGAAGTGGGGGGGGGGGGGAAGCAGCTAGAGGCAGGCTCCCACTTCTGTGCCCCAAACAGCTCAACCTCCTAGCTGGTTTGAGGAAATTGAGAACATGGACCATGGGAGCAACCCTGGAAAATCAGAAAACCCTCAATCTCAAGTTCCTGGGGGAAAGGGAACAGACACAATTAACCCTTAAATTTGCAAGGTTTGAGGAAATCTCCTTGTAACTCCTCAACACAATGGGAACTCTTTGGAGTTCCAGCTAACAGCTGGCCTAAGGTAGACGGCTGCAAAATAGGTTGAAAATGGAGACAAGGGCACAGTGCCTCAAATGTGCATGGCTGAGGACATTACCCACAGGAGGACATCCTTAGTATGGGCCAGGACCTTTGTTGTCAACTATCTAGGACACGGGTAGGCAAACTAAGGCCCGGGGGCCAGATCCAGCCCAATCGCCTTCTAAATCCGACCCGCATACGGTCCAGGAATCAGCGTGTTTTTACATGAGTAGAATGTGTGCTTTTATTTAAAATGCATCTCTGGGTTATTTGTGGGGCATAGGAATTCGTTCATTTCCCCCAAAAAAATATAGTCTGGCCCCCCCACAAGGTCTGAGGGACAGTGGACCAGCCCCCTGCTGAAAAAGTTTGCTGACCCCTGATCTAGAAGAAGAGTTTGGATTTGATATCCCGCTTTATCACTACCCGAAGGAGTCTCAAAGCGGCTAACATTCTCCTTTCCCTTCCTCCCCCACAACAAACACTCTGTGAGGTGAGTGAGGCTGAGAGACTTCAAAGAAGTGTGACTAGCCCAAGGTCACCCAGCAGCTGCATGTGGAAGAGCGGAGACGCGAACCCGGTTCACCAGATTATGAGTCTACCGCTCTTAACCACTGTCATGACCTCGGTGGGGGGCTCCTGCAGCCAGGCATTCAAAAAGCACTCCGTTTGCTTTTGTCCATTATAGCTTTATTGGGCAGTTAATGCTTTACAGCTTTCAGCCGATCGTAAATGCGTCAGCCCTCCATAAATCAGTTGCTGCTACTGGAGCAGGAAGTTACATTTTCGCGCTTCTTCCTGAAGCATTTCGGGAACCGGAAACAAGTGATGTTTTTCTCCCTTCTTCCCTTTGAGGTGGAGGCAGGCCTCTGAGATCCTGCCAGAGCCCCTGCCACCTCCTCATTGGAACTTCCCTCACACGTTTCTTCACTCGAATCTGTCAGCAAAACTGGGGTTGGTTCTCGGTAGGAGGTTAGCGCTGGAGATGGCTGCTGCCTCTCCAGCCTCCTGACAACCACTATACCACACTGGCTCCCTAGGATCACCCCCACAAAGATCTAAACACAGCAGAACTGTTTTCTGTGCAGGAGAGACAGTTCTATTAGGGGAAATGACCCCAAAAGTGTGGGTGTGTTTGGGCCTATAGCCTAAATGTGAAAAGGGGTTACAATTGCTGCTGAAGTCTTGAGTACAATTGAGATGGAAAGTGTAATACACAGAGGGCAATTGTTAGGCTTATCTGGATGAATGTATGTGCTAATGCTGATCTTTTCTTACTGTCTTTCAATTACAGCACTGATGATAGAATTCCTGTCTATGCTTTCATCACTCAGCAGGCACCACTATCAGAGTCACCTCGTAAAGACTCAACCCTTCCAGATATTCAGGTTATACCACCACAATCCAACTAAGATGGCTGCTAATCAAGAAAAATATATAATGAAAGCCATTTTCTTTGTGGGCTCCAGGTCTATCGGGCAAACAATGCTGCAGTGATGAAATTCAAATGTTTTCTATACATTTCAATTTACTACTTCAATTATTCTTTCAAGGCAACTTGATTTTCTTTGTAAAAAATTCACTGAGGCTTTCTTGCAAGATGGAATTCTATTTCTTGGTAACAAAATTTGTTTCATTTTGAAGAGTTTGTATTGTATAACTGTATTCTGAAATAAAAAATGAGGGCATTTCATTCAAAGTCCTTTTTGGATAAGGTGAAACTTTCTGATTTTTGCCTTAATTCAAGTTTTAGCTTGCTGAAGTCAATGGGTTCAAGGGGATTTGTGCTCTTAGATGGTTTTCCTGAAGAAAATCAGAAGGATTCTGAATTTAATAGCCATTTATTCATGATTAACACCAATGTAAGACACAACATACAGAGTATTAATCAATTCAATTATTCATTGCCATTTTCAGTTTAAGCGCTTGCTGGTTACAAAAGGCAGAATATCAAATGAGTCCAATTTGTTTCATTAGACAACTTAAAAAATCACTGCATGGTTTTCAAAGTGGAAGAAAGGACTTTGAGCAAGTTTTTTTATGCCACTAACATCCCTATGAAGCCAGATAGTTTATCCCTCCCCATCCCATGACTGCATCACTCACAGCTAACCTATGCAGATCATACTGCTGTGAAATTCAAGATGTCATCTCAAGTTGTATGTACTCCCACTATACAGGATTGCCTTTAAATAGCAATCTACAATTCTCCTTTGCACTAGTGCAATGGGAAGTAATATCCCAGTGAAAGCTAGATTGAGAGAACCAATTGCATCTTTATGAAGGCTTATTATTTTTGACGCCATGATGGTCTAGCAGCCCCAGAAGCAAAGATCACACATGTTTTGGTTCCGAAAGGCACATTGCTGTGTTAAGGTAGAAAATCTGTCCGCTTTAAAGCAGCTTGCATGCTGCTTCCATGCATCATGGGAAATAAAGTTCCCACTGGTAAGGTTTCACTGTCTCTTTGCAACAGCTATTTCCTATGTGTGGGATTCTTGGAGACTACTTTTTAAATTGAGTACCTGCACATTTACTGCTCAGTCCTGTAATTTGTAAATCTGCTTCTCTGAAGTATCCAAAGTTTATTGTGGGGGGAAGCTGAATTAGATTCTTACAGCAGGACATACCAGCTGTGAACAGAGAAACAGCAGTAACTGATTCTTAAAAACTAACATCCCATGAAAAATAAAGTCTGGGTTCTCAGCACAGGGTTGCATGAGTGGGACAAAAGAAGCTGATTTTGTCTGTTTACATACAACAGATTATTTTCTCTAGAATTAAAGAAAATACCTTGGTTAGCCAGTATGTAGATGAAAAAATCTAAATTTTGTGTTAAAGGGCCCTGGCCAATTTGATTTTAAATGCAGAGCCTGAAATGAATCAATCTTTGTTATTTCTAGGGCAACAATGGCAACAGGGAATATCCAAGAGCAGCTTGCATCAGTGGGTGAAGAATACTTTCAGCAGCATCTTGAGCAAATTTAACAAGGTGCTTTAGTTCCCCATGGTTGGCATAACGACGGCAGGCTTGGCATCAGTAGCATCTTCCTCCTTCCACTGAGAAGTGATTGTCTTCAGCTGTGTGTAGAAATGCACCCCCTGAAAGAGACAAAAAGATGTTTATATCAGTTTGTGCTGCAGAATCGCTGGTTTTAGTTTTAACCATAAGCCTGCAGGGGAACCTGCAGTCCTTTTGACTTTGTTGGACTCCAAATTTATCAGCCCCAGGCAGCATGGCCCATGGTCAGGGATAATTAGAGTTGTCATCTAGCAACATCTGGAGTATTATAGGTTCTCCACACCTGCCACAAGGCAAAATATATTTTCCCTGGAAAGTTCCTGCTCATTTTCTCGTCAGAAATACAGCATGCTGATAAGCCCTCCTTTTGTCTATCTCCTACAAGTTTTCTTTCCTTCCTTGGCTCTTCCTGGCTTGCTTAAGGTTGTATATTAAAAAACAACCTTAATGGATTACCTGTTTGCCGTAGAAATTGGTGTCCCCTCTGAAAGACCCGCGAGAGCCAGTGAAGGAGAACATTGGCAAAGGCACTGGAATTGGAACATTCACACCAATCTAAAGCAAAGCCAAAATTGATAATTTTATTATAAAGAAAAGAAAATGCACAAATAAATCTAAAAAGAGTCAGGCTAGGCTCAAGGTAACCTGGATTCAAATCAATGCTCTGCTGTAGTCTCACTGGGTAACCACTGAGCAATTTCTTACTTTGTAACCTCAGGGCCAAAAAAGAAAAGAAAGAGAAAGAGAAATCTTTTGCATTTTAAAAAAACTTGCATGTTGAATGCAGTGATGCATTCAGCATCAGTCTGGTCCTCGGTTCGTTAATAAAATGGCCCTCACTTCCTCGTCGGTAGCATGGCAAATGGCTCCACAGAGGGAAAATGGGGCAAGTGCATTACATTCAGATGGAGATCTCTCAGTATGGAGGCTGCACAGGAAAGAGGACAAGGTTCTTGCACCTTTAGTGTTGGAGAGGAAATTTCCCAACCCTGCTATTCAATCTTTTCACCAACAGATGCTAAAGATGGAATGTGGGACAGTCTGGATGTAGAGCATCTGCTCTGCCATGGAGCTATGATGGAGCTAAAACAGTATGAACCTCAACCTTTACATACCTGCCCAACGTCCACTAAGTGAGAGTACTTCCGAGCAGTGGCACCATTTGTGGTAAAGATGGCTGTTCCATTCCCATAAGGATTTTTATTTATTATTTCAATTGCTTCATTCAGACTGTCTGCTTCCAGAACCACTAGAACTGGTCCAAAGATTTCCTCCTTATAGCAGGTCATATTGGGCTGTCAAGAAAGAAGCAACTTTTAATTGTACCGCATGTCAGATTCTGCAGAAATCTTGTTTCTGACACTTAACACAGAAACATCCTTTTCCTTCACAAGTCATCACCCCAAAGGACCCTTCTGTTCCTTTTGACGAAATGGCTACCACTCTAGGCTATCGTCCCTCCCTCCAATATTGAACTCAGGTGGTGGCTGCTGGCAGGATTGCCAGATGGGGAGGCTATCACCAAGCTTGGGAGGGGGGAACCCCAAGGTTTGCAGAAGTACAAAAAAGAGAGAACCATCAACTAATGCAGAGGGTCGGGGAGGGAACCCACAAAAAGCAAGAATGGTAAGGCCTGAATATTCTCAGTAGGCAAGAAATGTAGATGAACAATGGAAAGAGGAAAGAAAATTGGATTCTTCTCTCCACAACTTCACAGTGGACTGGCAGGACAGAATGAAGTGAGGTTGCAAAATGAGTTGTAGTCTTGTGATCCCTACATTGACCCCAGTGACAAGTATTCATTTATTAAACAGATTTTATCCCATCTTAGAGCATATTGCCTCGCAAGATGCTTTGCAAACATAAACATTTGAAAGGCACATTGAAACATCAGATACAACCAATAAAAGCCGTGTTGCACAATTGTTCAAATGCCAGCCACATCTAAGGCATTCAAAAATATGCCAATTTACCATTTTTTATTCAGGGAAAGAATCTCCAGCACATTCCAGCCTTTATTATTCCTTATCCATCCATTCCCATATATCCACCAAGCATCATTCTTGAACTTCACCACTTTTTGACAATCTTTCCACATTCTAGCCACAGCTCACTTCAATAGCCAGGTATCAGGACATTTGCAACATTTCACAATGGCACAAAATATATCTGTAGCCCAACACCTGTCTTTTGAAGACCAAAGGGAAGGCTACCTCTTGGAACATGTTGGATCCAAGTTCATTTCTTCCTTAGTTTTAAGGCGTTTTAATTTGCACCTGCTGATCAGTACATCAGCTCACCTTGACCTTCGCAAGGATTGTCGGTCCAACAAAATTGCCATTTTCAAAACCTTTCACTCTGATATTTCGTCCATCAAGAAGGATGCTAGCCCCCTCCTTTGCTCCACTGTCAATCAGTTGACAGACACGCTCCTTGGCCTGGGGACTGATCAGCGGCCCCAGATCTGCTCCAGGTTGGTCTCCTATGACAATACACAAAACCTGCTCAAATCCTAAACTCTTCTTTTTAAACACCTAACAAAAATCAAGCAATAAAGCAAGCAATGTCAACATATGAAATTAAACATGGGGTCCTCATGATGCAGCCTTGTAACACTGCCACGTGTTCAGCCCATCCAAGGCTAACTGTGCTCTTTAGCTTCAGTCACAGGTTTATTTTAATAGTGCCATATATTCTGATCCCTTTTAATGTAGCTAAGTAATTAGCTAGCCAGCTATGCAACTCTAATTTTGGTGACAAAGCAGTGAAGTTCCGTAAAGTGAACATGGTTTTTATTACAGTGGTCCCTCGACTTACAAATTTAATCCGTTCCGAAGGGACTTTCGTAGTTCGGAAAAAATCGTAAGTTGAGTCCCCATAGGAATGCATTGGGAGAAAAATATCCCGAAAAATTCGTAGGTCGAAAAAAACCGCATCTAAACTTCGTAGGTCGAGGAAACCGCATCTAAAACGGCAACAATTTCCAGTCGGAAGTCGAAAAAATTCATAGGCACGCGACTGCTATTTTCGCTCGTAACTCGAAAAATACGGAAGTTGGGTCATTCGTAAGTCGAGGGACCACTGTATAAGGTTAAAAGCAATGAGTCTTCCGAGATCTTACTACATTATGAAAAAGCAGCAACTGACCCCACAAAGAAGGCAAATTTATTAGATAGACACTTGAGAGAAACAATTTGATGGACAGAAGTTGCACTGATCATCTTCAGGGCTCCAAAAATTAGCCTTAAACAAGCACATTACAACACACATTCTAATGTTCTAGATTAGACAACCTGTGGCTCTCCATGTGTTGCTGCATGACCTATGGTGAGGAATTGTGGGAGCTGGAGTCCAACAACATCTGGGAAGCCACAGGCTGCCCACTCTTTTTCTAGATCTGCAGAAATGCACACAAACAGATTGAATTTAAACAAATGCATCGGCACCTGCATTAACTCGCAGCTTCTTGGCTCTCTCCACCAGTTCGGGTAGCCAATTCCGAGCCTCTCCCACCAAGACTGCTGTGGATAATGCCATGCAACGTTGCCCAGCTGCTCCAAAAGCTGCTCCAACCAACTGATTCAGGGTGTTCTCCTTATTGGCATCTGGCATCACTACTCCATGGTTCTTAGCTCCCTAGAATGAAATGTACATTATTATTTTTTTAAGCTGAATATATATATATATATATATATATATATTAAGCAACAGTAATCTTCAAACATCAGCTTAAATGGTCCCAGACCTTCAAGGAAAATGTGGCTGTTACACCAATGTAAAATCAAAATGAAAAAGGGTGCAAGGTGTCACAAAAAGTTTTTTTTACTTTTTTGAGATTTTCTGCTAGATAATTAAGTGTTACTGAATTGTCAGGGCTGGTCGGTTCCTCTTCATATTACAACACAGAAGCCTCTTGGTCTTTTATAATTTTAATGAAGAATTCACAAATAGTACTTATAAATAATGCTTAACTTCAACACTGTCACTCCGCAGAGTCATTCAATTCAGATAACTTCTGAGCTCTGCTTCTCCCCTGACCAGCAACTCTGAAAAAAGGCAAACACGAGGCTCCTTTCATTTTCCCGCTCTTTTCTTAACCTTCTAGTGAGGGCTGGCTTGTACCTCCCCTCCTCTGAGTTTGAGCCAAAACTTAACCCTTGCCTTTCCTGAACATTCTAACTCTACTCTAACTGTTCCCTGACATGAATATATGGAGTATTTAAAGGTTTCGTGTTAACCATACTTAAAATGACTTTGAAGTTTGTCGTTTTCAACTGTAACATCAAAACTTCAGAAATACAATTCAATTATAGTTTTTTCCAGGATCATCAACAACTATCCTATAAACAGAGATGTCAAGTGGTACATTATGCGGAGTTTTACCATATTGGCCTGCACTCTCTTGCCATTCTTGGAACCCGTTTCATAGATATATTCTCCAGCCTGATTAGATCCTACAAAGCTGATTGCTTTGATATCAGGGTGCTCACAAATAAAATTCACGGCTGAAAAAACAAAAGAAAAACAAAACACTGTTCATTATATCTTGTCATCGAAGAGCTCTTCATCTTTGTGCTGTAGCACAATAACCTAAACGATAGCAACGATAACCTAAACAAATAAAACAAATTCTCTCCCTCTCCCATACCCCAATGTTCTCACAAAATGTCCTTAAAACAAAAACACTCTCCCATTTGGGATTTCTACTTGGCTACACTACACAAACACATGATCTGGACAAGCAAATAACCTGGTCACACTTGCAAATAGGGAAGACCAAGAGTGGTAGAAGGGGGAGTTTTTTTTCTTGCCTTTCAAGACATACCTCTTGAAGGAGTGTGGGCTTTGCACCTGTGATTACCAGGATCAAAGTGGGAAAGATGGAGAAGGCGCTTATTTTTAAACAGTTAAAAGAGAACACAAGCACACAATCTTGGCTATATAGCACATCCCTGCCTGCATGATAGCGACATGATATCAACCCCACTCTGCCCATACACTAAAGCCTTGGAGACTGCTGAGGCTGCCCTGCATTTGTTATTATTAGCTATTTATTAAATTTCTATACTGCCTTTCATCTGAGGATCACAGGGCCGTGCACAATACAAAAACACAAGAATGCAGAACACCGTAACAAACAAAAGCAATACTCCCTCCCCAGTTTAAAAGGCCATGGATTGTTTAATTAGCCAAAGGCCTGGGATTAGAGGAATGGTTTTGCCTAAAACGTTTTGTAATGAAGGCGCCAGGCGAGCCTCCCCTGGAATTACCTGCGTGTTGTCCGTGGATGATGTTCAGTGTTCCATCAGGGGCTCCAGCATCCTGCAGCAGCTTTGCAAGAAACATGAGGGCTCCCGGCACCCGCTCTGAAGGCTTCATCAAGAAAGTGTTCCCGCACACCATGGCCATGGGAAACATCCAGAGAGGAATCATGGCTGGGAAATTGAAAGGTGCTATGCCTGCACACACTCCCAGAGGCAAGCGGTAGGTGTAAGTGTCCATATCTTTAGTGATGGAGGGAAGCGTCTCGCCCAGCATAAGGGATGTCACACTACAAGCATGTTCAACGACCTCTGCAACAAAGAACAGGGACTTCTCAGTTTACGAACCTCCCTGGAAATGCTCTTTGCAATGCCCTCATGACCTGGCTAGCTTTTCTAGCTCCTTCACTATAACTCATACAATCACCACCATCCAGAAATACTCCCTATTCCAAAAGGGATAGGATTCTGCTTGAGAATTACTTCGATTCAGATAATTAACAGGTGAGGTGGATTCATGTCCAAATGGAGACAGAAACTACGCGAACAGGATTCTACCATAAAAGTATACTGTCGGTATTATCAGAAAGATATCAGAAAGAAAAACAAAGCTCTTAGCATTTCAGAATATACTCGAAATACACAAAGTGAAAAAAACAGAAGTGTTGTTTAAAATCCACAGAGTACTCGGGATTCCTTCTGGGAAGGTTACAGAAGGGGCTATCCTCCCAAGGCCTTAGAACTCAGAAGTATTCTGCTCTTCCCTCAGCCCGTGAAAAGCCATTTTCTATGTACAGCAAGAGGTGCCGGCAGCTTACGGAGGCCTCGAAACACATCTCCCTCAGCATCAGCCAGGGTCTTCCCTTGCTCTAAGGTGATCAGTTTTGAAATTTCTTTCTGGAGATTAAAAAAAAAAAGGTAATGAGAATTCCTGAAACCGAGAAAAGGGAAACTCAACAAAGGTGGAAATAAAGCTCATCTACTAAACCAGAAGGCAAGAAGCAAGATTTACTGTGATGCAGGAGGCCAAGTGCAATAGTAGGGAAGAGCCACTCTGCACGTGAGTAATCAACACCCTGCCCCCCCATCTTATTCCTGGCTGTACCCAGCTGGTGGATGGGTCATTTGGACCACTCAAAATGAGAATAAAATGCAATTTTACCCCCAAAAAACAAAAGTCTTAAAGACTAACAATGTTATTCTGGCATAGGTTTGCAAGGACCACAGTCCACTTTCTAGGCAGGCTACGAACTCTATGTAGAGCAAGATAACACACCTCCTGAACAGGGTAAAATTATTTAATGTGAGAAGAGACTTGTACACTTTATTTTGCTCATTTCTGTAACAATTTTGTAGGGAAGGCTATCTTAATTCCCATTTTATAGCCAAGGGCACTTATTTATTTAATAAAATTAGTATAACGCCTGATTGAAGAAAAAAAAACCACCACAAAGCATTTTACAAGAATAAATCAATAACATTATCAGGACCCACTGTTTAAAAATAACTGTTCAAAACACACACAATCTGGTCAGTCCAGTTCCTCACCAGATTGTCTTTGATGAGCTGTTGGTACCGCAAGAAGACTTGTTGCCGACTCAGAATGGATGTCTCAGCCCAGTTCGGTAGAGATTTCTTGCACGAAGCCACTGCTGCTTCCATCTCACTTTGTGTAGCTTTTGGGACACGACCAACCACTTCATTGGTGGCCTGTTAGAATAGTAAACCCAAAAAAATGGTCATTATAAATGCGCCACCGACTCAGGATTGCCTTAACTTAGGAATCCACAAATTGTGGCTAAATTTCTGGGCCAACTATTATCTTCTAGGAGCTAGCTGCAAAGTCCAGTCCAGCCCAACCTCAATTTCAGTGGGTCACTCTTCCAAGTAAGGATATTTAAGTTTACGGCCTTAAATGGATGATAAACAGAGCAATCCTAACCCCTGACGTGCAGGGAGTGGTAGAATGCTGTGGCCATTCCTGCAGTCCATGACAGCCGGGATGGAAGTGTATTATTTCTTTGCACAATACCACTCAATACCCATTAAAAGGGTTGGGACAACCAGAAGCCAGAAACAATAAATGAAATGGCTCCAAATCTGCCGCAACAGACTTCCCTGTCCTGCACAAACAGAAAATGCTTAGCCGATTATGAACCTTCTTCTTTGAAGGCACTAATCAAGGAATGGTGTCATCTATAGAAACTAGCTGACCGGGCCACGGCTTGCTGTGGCTGATTTGGTGAAATGCAAAAGTAAGATACAGTATGAAAGAGAAAGCGTATGTTTACTTACACCTTATCTTGTTGAAGTTCAGTCTATGTGTTCTCCGTTTGCCCCTCCCGTTTTTGTCTTCGTTTCTACAACTGTTTATTACTACTATTTTAGTCTATGAGGTTTGTGCTGTGCTGTTTAACGTCCACTGGAGGGCGCTATTTTTTTTTGCACAAAATCACATTTTTACCTGGGAAAGGTGTGGTATTTATGCAATGTAAGTACATATGATCACTCCCATATGGGCATGTAACGTTGTGTCCAAATTTGAACGGAATTGATCAAGGGGTTACGGAGAAAGGTGATTGTTAACAAACATCCAACTTGAACGATTTTATATATATAGATGGGATTCCTTGAGAATCCAGGATGGGGATGAATAGCAAACTTTTGAGTCTCAGCTACAAAGATAATTCATTGCCATGTCTTTGAATAGGTCTGCAGAGGAGGAAAAGGGAATGCAGCATACTTTGCTAACAGCACCTGAACTCATGTCTGACAATCAGGGATTTATCTTAGGGACTGTGGTGGATGACCCTTGGTCCGAAAAACGTGGTGAAAATTAAAGGGTTTAGGGACTCAGACCAGACCAAATTTCATTAAATCATACACAGACTTTACTAAAACAAAACTCTACAAGAGAGAAAAACTCCCAATAATTACACAGATTAAAATCACTCAGAAAGTAAGAAAACAACAAGCACTATCTTATCCAGCTAAGAAATCAGCCCTGAGTGCTCACTGGAAGGACATACCCTGAAGCTTAGGCTCCAATACTTTGACCACCTCATGAGAAGAGAAGACTCCCTGGAAAATACCCTGATGTTGGGAAAGATTGAGGACACAAGGAGAAGGGTACGACAGAGGACGAGATGGTTGGACAGTGTTCTTGAAGCTACTAACATGAGTTTGACCAAACTGTGGGAGGCAGTGGAAGACAAGAGTGCCTGGCGTGCTCTGGTCCATGGGGTCACGAAGAGTCAGACACGACTAAACAACTAAACAACAACATAAGTGCTTACACTTAAATCTCAGTAGGCTGAGCAAGATGCTGTCAAAAGCCCAAATAAATGGTGGCCTCGGCTTGGCTGGCTGCGGAGAGATCCCACCAAACCAGGTTTTATGGGAACTTAGACCAGTGATGGCTAACCTTGACACTCCAGATGTTTTGGGACTACAACTCCCATCATCCCTGACCACTGATCCTGTTAGCTAGGGATGATGGGAGTTGTAGTTCCAAAACATCTGGGGTGTCAAGGTTAGCCATCACTGACTTAGACCATGGGTGTTCACCTCTTCCACCCAAATTACCTTGTGAAACTAGCCTTGAAGCCTTAACAGGAGACATCTGTTTGCAAGCTCATCATTTCTGAGGTTCTAACCCATTCCCATAAGCCAGTCTTAAAAGGGGCAATATCATCACAGGGACACACGGCTTTAAAGTTGCCAGACTAGCCTCCACATAAAATCAGTTGTAGTTTGCCCCACTAGGAGGACTCAGGAGTACATTAAGCAAAATAACTTCAGTGATTACGTACCTAGACTTAGTGTCTGAAATCTTAAGCCAGGGATGGGGAACTCATAGCCTTCTGGATGTTACAGTCAACTCTCATCAGCCCCAGTCAGAATGGTCAATAGTCAGGGATGATGGGAGTTGTAGTCCAGCGACATCTAGAGGACCACATATCCTCGCCACCGCTCTTAGGTCACTGCTTTGAGTTCCAGCCAAACAACTTTATTCCTCTTAGGTCACTGCTTTGAGTTCCAGCCAAACAACTTTATTCCTCTGCCGGTGATAAATTGGAGTACATGACAGCTTGTGCAGAAAGACGTTTTTAATTTTCAAGCTAAAGACAGCTTTGGAATTCAGACTACTTAAGCAATTCCATTTTAAAGTGTTGCTCCTGAGTGCCTGTTCCTTCTTACACTGGTCAACTGCACAATCCAACCCTTTCCTGATTCAAAGAAGATAAGCGCAAAAGAAAAAGGAAGTTTACTTACTGGGTTGTGAATATCAATCCATTCATTACTTTTGGAATCAACAAATTTGCCATCGATGAACAGCTTGGTTGTTGGCTGCAGAATACGAAGGGTTGGTCAGTGTCAGAGTTTATCTGAATGCTGAAATACCGATCAAGCTAAACTCTTCCACATACTTAACATAAGGATTAGGTATCAATTATTTTTTTCCTGTCTCTCCAGTCATTTATCCAGATTTATTTGCAACCAAAGTTAATGAATACTGCCAGAAAAGTGGGTTGAGAATTTGCAATTCACAAGATTTTTTAAAGCCAATAATCTTGCAACTAAAACTTGATTTTGGAAGAAACCAACTCACCACTGAAGATGAATAGGAGGATGAAAAATGCCAATTTGCCTTCCTCTGGATCTACAAGATGTAAAAAACAGGAACACAGAACTTACTCAGCAGAACTGGGGCCACACATAAGTATTAATATGCCCGACAAACATAGAGAAAAGAAGGCCCTGAAAAAAGACTGGGAAAATACAGGGGCGGTGGAGAATGTTTTTATGTTTTTCCCAAAGCCTCTTTTTTCATTTTCTTTTGGCTTTCTCCCCCAAGAAATAGAAAAAAATCTAGGTTGCAGGGAATGGATTATGAAGTCATTTCCTTTAGAACGATGAATGAAATGTTTAAGACAAAATGTTCCTATATTTGGTCCCCCAAAATATCTAGAAACTATGTACAGTAACAGGAATACTTTTTTGTAAGACTATGTACAGTATCAGATCATTACAATTCCTGTACACAAAGGACAAGCAAGTCCTGAGTTGTAGACGGAGAACAACCCACAAATGCAGACGCAAGATGCATGTCTGTGGAAGGAATTCAACATCATGCTAAGGTGATTGTTCTGTCAGGGCAAGCATTTTGGCTTGCCAGACAAAATTATCCCCCTCTGCTCCCCTGTGCACTGTTGCAGGAGTTCTCTTGAACCCCCCAAGCCAATTTCAGAGGGCATGGAGTGGTGTACGGAAAGGAAAGTCCTTGCCCACAGCTTCTGCTGTTGGAACTCATTAGTTAAATCCCACCCAAAAGGAAAGGGTAGAGAAGCTTGTTTCAATCCATGCAAGCCTTCCATTTTTAGACGTCCATGATAAATATGAGATGTAATAAGAATAATTCTTATTTGAAACATACGTTTATGCTTATGAGGTTTGGGGAGAAAGTACTAGAGACTGTATAAATATTACCTTTGGGGGGAAAGCTAGCAAAATAATCTTATTTTAAATTATCTATCTACTACATGGAATTTGACAACTGGTCAACGTAAATAGATTGTCCGCACCCTCACTACGGCTAAAAGACTGATATTGATAGAAGAGATGACAATTCTTGCAAAATACGATTGGAGAGCTTATAGACGTAGCCTGCATATGGGCAAATATTATGCTATTTGGAAAGCATTTATAATAATATAGTAGCTTATAAATAAATGTATATGTATTAGAATAATAATTTCATTTATAGACCTTTGTGTTATATAAGTATGTATAGAATTATAGGGTTTTTTGTATTTTATGCACCTTTTCTTTTCCTTTTTTCCACTTTATTTTGTTCATCTGAAATATTTTCAGTTAAAAATTAAAAAGTCCATAATAAATATGACGGCAACATAATCCATAGCTTCTCAACCACGATTCTTGCTCACCTGAGATATGGATATACAGTGGTATCTCGGAAGTCGAACGGAATCCATTCCGGAAGTCCGTTCGACTTCCAAAATGTTCAGAAACCAAGGCATTGCTTCCGATTGGCTTCAGGAAGCTCCTTTAAAATTGTCAGAAGGAACTTCCTATGTACTTTTAAGCTATTTGCAAATATTCCCTTGGGTTTGTACGACTACATTTCTCCATAGCACTCATTAATCACAGCTCTGACTTCCTACCTTTCAGAGCTTTTAGCCAATGAGTGAGCAGGCTCCTATCTCACAAAGCAATTCCTTCAGACTGTTCCTTGCACATTTTGCTTTTGTTCTACAAGGGCAAGAGATTATTTTATGTTTAAAGGAACTCAAAGCCTGGGCCTGATACAGCTGTACCCCGCTGCCTGAACTCCCACCAAGGGCCCTGTATCCATTTGTCAAAGAAAGCCAAAAAGGTTTATGCTTCCTTCCCCTTCTCTTTGAAGCTCCACAGATGAGACAGTAGTAAGGAACCTGCAATGTGCATTTCATTTGGAATGACAGTACAACATGTCACACAGTTGTAGAGGCCAGTAACTAATAGTCATTTCAAACACAACTTGTGGTTAAGATCTACAACACATATGTTAATTCTGTACTGAGACAGGTGGTTGTAAGTCGCTTTGGAGTTACCCCAGGGTTGCAATTGACAAACAAACAAACAAACAAACAAACAAACACTCTGCAAGGCAATTAGAGAGTTGAACTGTCATATACTGTATGAACGGATCCCTGCATGTACTTGGCCCCATAATCACAGAGCAGTGTTATGTTCAAGGCGGCTATGCACACTTACCACGGAGGAATTTAGCAGAACTAGCTTCTAAGTAAATAGGCATAGACCGGCGTGCACTGCATACATTCAACAGTGCTTTAGACTTTGGAGAACTACAATCTAAAGCAAGGGTGGGCAAAAGATAAGCCCACCAGCCAGTTTTCCGTGGGATTCTTCTTGCAATGGGCTCCTGCCTGTATGGATCCCGGTCTGATCCTACAACGCGCTTTGCGATGTCCTGAAAAGGCTTATGCACACTCAGGGATAACTGAAAACAAAGGGGGGCGATTGCACCTTCGCCTTTCAGAAATCCCGAGTGTACCTTCGCTTCGCACGTGAAAAAGCAAGCGTGTCTACCCACTCAAGGCTTGTTCGCTTGTTCCTGAGAAGCGATCCCCGTCGCCAGCCAGATTTCATCGGGTTTTGCAAGGGGGGCGGAGCGAGTGTGGTAGGACGAGAGTCGATCCCGCTCCAGGGGCTATTCCGGGGGTGTAAATGATCCCCCTGCCCGCTCGCCCCTATGTGTGCGTGGGAGTATTCAGGAGGGCAGGTGAAATGGAGGAAGGGGCAAGATCTCCCGCCTCCCGCGTCTGACGGAGCCGAAACCCCCAAGAGGAGCCCTCCCCATCCCAACCCATTCGGGGCCGCTCCCCCTCCAGCATGCAGTCTCACCCCGAGCCAGAGGCGCCGCCCTCCCTGAGACCCCCGAGCTGCAGTCACCGCCGCCATTCTGCCAGCGACCACCTGCCAAAAGGCGCCCCGCCCACCTCCAGCTCAACGATCGAACCCCGCCCGAGCTTTGAGCTTGGCCAATGGAATCACGAGCCCCGACGTTTTCTCCTCCCCTTTCTCCCTTAGCAAGCCAATGGAATACTGTTGGAACCTGGCTCGGACCCTCCCCTTCAGCTCCGGGTTCCGATTGGCTACGTTGCCGTCACCGCCCCCTCTAGGCGAAGTTTGACTGGATGGCTCTTTCCCCTCCATTCCTGAACTCTCTCTCTCTATCTCCTAAATCACGACCTACGGGGAAGGAGTGCAGGAGGGAGGGGGTGGAGCAAAGTTGGCTCGTTCGAAAAGGAAGCGTCATATGTTTAGATTCCCGCGTGCAGGGGACCGGTTGTCACGTGATGGGCCAAAATGGCGGTCTCAACGGAAGGTAAGAGGTGGTGGTGAGGAGAAGGTGAAGGTTTTTCCAGTTTTGCGAGTATCTCTTCCACTGGCATATTAATACTATAATTTGTGTCCACTTGCTTGTCTCTGACTGGGTGGCTGGGGTATAAATAATAAATTATTATTATTAAATTATTATGAGTACGTGTGCATAGGGTGGACCGAAGCTGTCGCATGGGAACAATCCTCACTGAATACAGCGGGTAACTTTATTCCTCAGTAAACCTGCTCCAGTTAGAGCTGAACTGCTACTTAAGCGAATTCCTCAGATTTTTTCCTCAGATCTGGAAATAACTGTTAGGCTTTATAGTCACATTTGATGCTCTGTTCGTCCAGTTAGGCTTTAAAGTGGCATAGAACAGTGGCAGTGCGCCTCGTGTCTTGAATGCACACGGTCCCAGTAATATCAGGCTCAGTCAGTAGATCATGAAACTCTTAATCTCAGTCATGGGTTTGAGTCCCACAATGATTGGAAGTATTTTGGTTGTTCTTCTAGGCACAGACTTGGAAGCCTCCCTGCTGAGCTTTGAAAAGTTGGACCGGGCTTCACCGGACCTCTGGCCTGAACAATGTAAGTTGCACTCAAGTGGGAAATGCGAAAAGGCATGGAGAATCTCTTTAGCGACTATGATATTGCTCTGACTTACAACCTGCTGTTAGGATGTTACTGACAGTGTCTGAATGTTGAATATGAACCTGGTTACATGGACATGCTGGCAGCAAGTTGGGGCTGTGTGGGCATGTTGGCAGATCCAATCCAGAACTCCCAACTGCTGTGCTTGTGTAGCCCCTATCACTACTGTGTCTCACTCTCACACTGCCCCAGTTAGCAGCAACAGCACTGCTGTTGGGAGGGCAGTTGCCTGGTACTGTGCCAGTCGCTTCTGTGCACATGCACATTCATTTACATAGGCATGCTCATACACTTTTGTTTAGCAAACATAACAAATGTTTAGTTGAACTAACATGTTTTAACTATTGTGTTTTCTATCCTTTCAGTATTTGTGTTTTAAAAGTGGTTTTAAAAATACATATTAGCTAATTGTGAGTAAGCACTTTATTATAGTTAATCCAGTTTAAGGCTGCAGTCCTATGCAGAATTAGCTTGGAGTAAGCCTCACTTACTGTGAACTTTGCTTCTCAGTACAGTGGACGCTCGGGTTGCAGATGTAATCCGTGACGGAGGCACATCCGCAACCCGCAGCGTTCATATCCTGCAGCGCCGCGTCTGGGCACATGTGTGATGTAATTCGGCGCTTCTGTGCGAGCACCGAAACCCGGAAGTAACCCATTTCGGTAATTCCGGGTTTGGCGCGGAGCGCAACCTGAAAAGACATAACCCACAGCACTCGCAACCTGAGGTATGACTGTAGATGTGTATAGGATTGCACTCAAGGGCTCCAGGTGTGTGTTTCATTGATGGACCAAAGAGAAATCATACAAATTACTACTGAGCTGCAAATGTTACAGAAGCAAATAATTAGTGTTGCGTTTGCAAAGTCACAGAATTGAACATGAATGTGAAGTAATACATGGTACAAATGAATAATCATTTTATGCTGAATGTCTCTAGCAATTTAACTGATGGAGCTAGTGACAGAAATCATAAATTGCCCTTGAAGTTGTAGAGAAAATTGTACCCCAGTAACTGTTTCTGTCTTGTCTCCAGTACCAGGTGTTGCTGAATTTGCAGCTTCTTTTAAAAGTGTAAGTAATTTCTCACTTGGATTGACAATTCAATACTAGACATATCTACTCAGAAGTAAGCCCCAATAAATTCAGTAGGACTTAGTCTAACCATTGTTCACCTAGGCCTACCCTAGATTATCACCCAGTGTTATTCCCATTGTGTTGTTCAGAAACCTGATATATTGCCCAAGCAGGCAAAGACATCCCATTTCATGCAAAAAGCTGATTAAGAACTAATTATAGACTTGGATGTTGTAGCTAACTTGACATAGCTGACCCATCCATTAGCCAATGTAAATCAGCAGATTTTAGGTCTCCATTAAAATAGAGCAAATTGGTATGTTTTTCACTTACTATAGTTTTTACACTATTTTGTGGAGCTGTTGACCTTCTCTGCCTCAGGTGCATTGGGCCATCTCTGCAACTTGCAAATTCTGGTTGTGTGTTTCTTCACTGGAAGCTTAGCAACCTGCCATATTCAAGGACAACTGAAACAGCCGTTTTTAAACTCCTTCTTTAAAAAAAAATAAAAATTGATCTCTTAAACTCGTGACACTTTATGTCTTTTTTTCAGCCTGCTTTTATTTATTTTTAGAAAATCAAGTTTTGCATTATATATATTTTAATATTTGCAATCATGAGAACTTTTGTTTGTTTGTTTAAAGCTGGGTTTAGGGGGTGTCTTAAAAGAGGAATCTGACCAGTGAGTCATAAAGTGGTTGATGATAGTTATATTCTATGTAAGTGGCATGGAACTGTAAAACGTAATAATTTTCATACTTCTGAGTTAAGAATCTATTAGTGTCTAGATACTGCATGCTGAGTTTTGTTCTCTCTGCTACATTAAAATTGTAGTAATTTTTTTGTAGTTTATATAACATTGTGTAGCTATTTAGAACTTGACTGGTGATCTGCATTTTTTGTACTAACAGGATTCTGTGTAGTCTGCATGTGCCAGTGCTGGTATAATCTTATTTGAATTGAACTTCTATGCTTACAATGGGAATATTTTGCAAAAACAATAGTTGCTAATATTTCTTATTTACATTTTGATCCTGTTTTTCAAAGAAACAATAGCTTCCAGCAGCTAAAATCCAATGCAGTTAACAATTGCTATGCAATGCAAAATGCTGTTGGGGAGCAGGTTTTGATCTGGTTTTGTATTCCGGCATGATAAAAGGGTTTCTGGCTCCTTCATTCATTCTGACAGCCTCAGCAATGGTAAATGGTAAAATAAAAAATATGTGTGGTTATTCAAAAACTCTACAACTAATGCTGCAACCTTAATTCCACTTACCTGGGAGCAAGCCCCATAGAAAACACGTGCTCTGTATCAAAGTAGAGTGGAATTTTATACAATTTGGCAGCTGAGCCTATTTTCTGTCAGCTGGTTTCAGATATTAGAAATATTTCCCAGTTTCTGTTTATCAAAGACACATGTACCCGGTAATCACAAATTTTCTATATATGTGTGTGTATTTGTTTTTAATAGCCCATCACCAGTTCTCCTCCCAAATGGATGGCTGAATTAGAAAATGATGATATTGACATGTTAAAAGGTGAGTTCCTGTCAATGCTTGAGCACTTCAAATGACTGGAATTAACAAGCCCAGTATAGTTTGTCTTTAAAACTACACAAATAGTTAAATATTTGTTTTTTATCTTTTTAAGCTCTACTCAAGCATTCATCTGAACGTATGTGGGCAAAAGATTGTGATTGGGGGGACAGGGGTGCACACGTAAGACCACCCCAGTGTCCCTGCACACACCTCCTTCACACCAGACCTTTCCATGCTGGGAGGGAAAGCTTGAAGGGAAGATTAAAGACTTTGGCCAAGGGTGTGACCAGCTAATGTTCATCATGTATCTGTGATTCTGGATCCATTCATTGAACCTCAGACTTGGAGAACATCATGCAAGATGTTCTCCAAGTCCTTGAAATACACAGGAGTATTAAACCACTAGTGAATTTCTGTATGTAATACTGGTTTCCAGAATTGTTGTTGTTGTTGTTGTTGATACAACATTCTGGGTCTGAGAAAACTCTTCTTTGAAGTGTATGTTTCAGTTTTTCTGTATGACCATTTTAAATTTCATGGTTAATTATTACCCAGTGTGGTGTAGTGGTTAAGAGCAGTGGACTCGTAATCTGGTGAACCGGGTTCGAGTCTCCGCTCCTCCACATGCAGCTGCTGGGTGACCTTGGGCTAGTCACACTTCTCTGAAGTCTCTCAGCCTCACTCACCTCACAGAGTGTTTATTGTGGGGGAGGAAGGGAAAGGAGATTGTTAGCTGCTTTGAGACTCCCTAGGGTAGTGATAAAGGGGGATATCAAATCCAAAACTCTTCTTATTACAGTATTATTAAATATGTTACACATACTTCACCAGCAGGTCGCAGGGCAATTTTAATTTTTCTTCAATAAGCTTCTTAATAGATGCTTCAGATCAGGCTAGATGTATGACTGGATGTTGGATTTGTATTTCTATACCAATTTTTTGTCTACATAGTCTTTAAACAGCTCCAGTCATGCAAGCTAAGCTTAAGGATCTGTCAGGAGCAGTTTATAGCTGTTTAAATGGACTTGAGCAACACTATGTAAAAAAGAAAGAGAAGAGCTATAAGCCTAGACATATTTGGACAATGGTGTGCCAAATACACTTTGTATAATATAATAGTGATATTAAAGATCACTGCTGCTCTGTGAGTGTTGGGAGGACTGCTCCCCGTCTGGCCAATTCCATCTGGCCTAGGGGCGTGGCCTGCACTCACCCACAGCATAAAAGACTGCAGAGAGGCGTCAGGACCATCACTGCTGCTCTGTGAGTGTTGGGAGGACTGCTCCCCGTCTGGCCAATTCCATCTGGCCTAGGGGCGTGGCCTGCACTCACCCACAGCATAAGAGGCTGCAGAGAGGCTTCAGGGACTTTGCTGCTCTTTGCTGTTGCTCCGTGACTGCTCCCCATCCGGCCAAATCCATCAGGCCCACAATCACACATCTTCTGAGCAGCAAGTGGCAAAAATGATTTTAAATGTTTTAAATGTTCTTAATTTGTTCCACCTTGAATGGTGGTTTTTATGATATTATATTTTATTTTATTTTCTGTTGGGGTGGGATAAATGTTTATTTGGGGCGGGGAGTAGTTTAATTTTAGCATAATTGTTTTTTGCTTCATTTTTATTTTTATTATTTTGTTAAGTTATTATATAGTTTGTATTTCGCTTTTTAAGGGGAAAGGGTCAGGGCTGCTTGGGAGGGGGCCTCAGCCAACAGAATGGCTGGGGCAGGTTCCACAGGGGGGGATGTATTGGGACACGCGATCTCAGTGATCACGGGCAGGAGGAGGAGTCACGCTAAGACCAGACCATGTCATTCCCGAGGAGGCAGGTTTAGTCGTTGTTTGAAGACTATCCCTGCCTCCGGGTCTGGTCCTGGCCGGAAGGATACTGGAATCAGCAAGGGATACCCACATGACCTGAAAGTGTTGCTGTGTAATGCCAGGTCAATGATGAAAAAAACAACTGCCATCCACGACCTGATTGTGGATGGAGGATTTGACCTGGCATGTGTAACAGAGACTTGGTTGGATGAGGCAGATGGGCCTGTCCTTGCCGCTGCTTGTCCACCAGGTTTCTCTTACGCACAGCAACCCAGGCCATCTGGGCGGGGAGGGGGGGTTGCAGTGATTTTTAGGAAGTCATTAGTTTGCACCAGGCGTCCTATTGGGAAGACCCAGTTTTCTGAGTGCATGTTCTGGAAGTTGGGCAATAGGGGCAGTACAGGATTCCTTTTGGTGTACCGACCTCCCCGCTGCACCAAGGATTCCCTGCCCGAGCTGCTTCAGGTCGTGGCGGATGTTCTCCTTGAGACACCTAGTTTGGTTGTCCTAGGGGATTTTAACATCCATGCCGACACGACCTTACAAGGGGCCGCTCGGGACTTCGTGGAAAGCATGGCCTCCATGGGGCTGTCCCTGAATAAGTCTGGCCCAACTCATAGCCGTGGACATGCCTTGGACCTGGTATTCACCTCTATGGATGTTGGTGATCTGACACTAAGTAAAAGCGAAACAAAAGAAGTGCCATGGTCAGATCACTTCCTGGTGCAACTGGACTTCTCCGCGACCCTTCCCCTCTGCCGGGAGGTGGGACCAATTCGGATGGTCCGCCCCCGCCACTTAATGGATCCAATTGGCTTCCAGAGAGTGGTAGGGGATGTTTTATCCCATGTTGATGGCCTTTCAGCCGATTCCCTGGTGGCCCGCTGGAATGTGGAGTTAACCAGGGCAATTGACTGTCTGGCTCCGAAGCGCCCTCTCCGATTGCATGGAGCCCGGACAGCCCCGTGGTTTTCCCCGGAGCTGAGGGTGATGAAACAGTCGCTGAGACGGCTAGAGCGCCGGTGGCGGAAAACTCATTCTGAATCAGACCGGACACGGGCTAGAGCTCAACTTCGAGCCTACCAAGTGGCAATGGCGACGGCGAAGAGGACCTTCTTCACCGTTTCCATTGCATCTGCAGAAAACAGCAGCAGGAGACTCTTTCAGGTGGTTCGCAATTTAGCAGAACCACCTCCGTCATCGGGGTCTGGTAGGGACCCCAAGATCTCCTGCAATGCTTTTGCAAAGTTTTTTGCAGATAAAGTTGCTCAGATTCGGAAGGAGGTAGACTCCACCGTGGGAGCAGGGCCGGGGCGGGAGAGTGCTAGAGCCCTGTCTAGTCATGTTTCATGGGATCAATTCCAATCTGTTACTTCCGAGGATGTGGACAGGCTGCTTGGACGAGTGAAACCGACCACCTGTCTTCTTGATCCTTGCCCATCCTGGCTAATAAAATCGAGCCAGGAAGGGCTGGGCGATGGGCTTCGCAGGGTGGTGAATGCTTCCCTTGGCGAGGGAGTATTCCCAGACCTGCTGAAAGAGGCGGTCATTAAACCGCTTCTTAAAAAAACATCTTTAGACCCGGCCATTATGGCCAACTATCGTCCAGTCTCAAATCTACCATTCTTGGGCAAGGTGATTGAGCGGGTGGTTGCTGAACAACTCCAAGCACGCCTGGAGGATGCGGACCATTTGGATCCCTTCCAGTCAGGGTTCAGGCCTCATCATGGGACTGAAACTGCCTTGGTCGCGCTGGTTGATGATCTCCGGCGGGCTAGGGACAAAGGTGAGAGCTGTTTCCTAGTTCTGCTGGATCTCTCAGCGGCCTTTGATACCATCGACCATAACATCCTTCTGGACCGTCTAGAGGGACTGGGAGCTGGGGGCACTGTTATACAGTGGTTCTGCTCCTTCCTCCTGGGCCGTGTCCAGAAAGTGGTGGTGGGGGATGAGTGTTCGGACCCCTGGGCTCTCACTTGCGGGGTGCCTCAGGGTTCCGTCCTCTCCCCCATGCTTTTTAACATCTATATGCAGCCGCTGGGAGAGATCATCAGGGGGTTTGGACTGGGTGTTCATCAGTATGCAGATGACACCCAGCTCTACCTCTCTTTCAAATCAGAACCAGTGAAGGCAGTGAAGGTCCTGTGTGAGTGCCTGGAGGCGGTTGGAGGATGGATGGCGGCTAACAGATTGAGGTTGAATCCTGACAAGACAGAAGTACTGTTTTTGGGGGACAGGGTGCGGGCGGGTGTGGGGGACTCCCTGGCCCTGAATGGGGTTACTGTGCCCCTGAAGGACCAGGTGCGCAGCCTGGGAGTCATTTTGGACTCACAGCTGTCCATGGAGGCGCAGATTAATTCTGTGTCCAGGACGGCTGTCTACCAGCTCCATCTGGTACGCAGGCTGAGACCCTACCTGCCCGCGGACTGTCTCGCCAGAGTGGTGCATGCTCTGGTTATCTCCCGCTTGGACTACTGCAATGCGCTCTACGTGGGGCTACCTTTGAAGGTGACCCGGAAACTGCAATTAATCCAGAATGCGGCAGCTAGACTGGTGACTGGGAGTGGCCGCTGGGACCACATAACACCGGTCCTGAGAGAACTACATTGGCTCCCAGTACGTTTCCGAGCACAATTCAAAGTGTTGGTGCTGACCTTTAAAGCCCTAAACGGCCTCGGTCCTGTATACCTGAAGGAGCGTCTCCACCCCCATCGTTCAGCCCGGACACTGAGATCCAGCGCCGGGGGCCTTCTGGCGGTTCCCTCATTGCGAGAAGTGAGGTTACAGGGAACCAGGCAGAGGGCCTTCTCGGTAGTGGCGCCCTCCCTGTGGAACGCCCTTCCAGCGGATGTCAAGGAAATAAGCAGCTATCCTATTTTTAAAAGACATCTGAAGGCAGCCCTGTTTAGGGAAGTTTTTAATATTTAATGCTGTATTGTTTTAATATTTGACTGGAAGCCGCCCAGAGTGGCGGGGGAAACTCGGCCAGATGGGCGGGGTAAAAATAATAAAATTATTATTATTATTATTAAAGAAACAACATGAAGTGTCTTTGCTAGGAATTTATTTCATGGCACATCTTAAGCCACGCTTCTTCTTTTTTAAGAGTTGGGGAGTCTCACCACAGCTAATCTAATGGAGAAAGTGAGAGGTCTGCAGAATCTGGCATACCAACTGGGACTGGACGAATGTAAGTACATAGTTGCTAAAGTGTTTAAAAACTGTAGGTCTATTGCTTAATTTTCTTACAGAGCCATAGGAAAACTTTACATATTCAATAAGGACATATTCAATATTTCACTTGTGAGAAATAATACAATAGCCAGGCATGTATGATATTGCACTGTTAGTCTCCTGAAAAATTAACAGTTTGGAGTGGCTGCATCAGTAGTAGAATATCTCTACTAGCAGTTGCTGCATTCCTACAACGATTGTGCTTCTCAACGATTTAGGTGGAATGTTTCTCCCCTGTTTCTGCTGTGAACCTCACTGATGTTTTGTAATAGTAACTCCATAAGATAACTGAAGTATGAATTCAGAGTACCTTGGAACACTTCTTACTTGAAGATGAACTTACTCTATTAGGATTAAGTACTATCTTACGATATGCAAGGTAAATAAATATTTGAAGCAGTTTATGAGAGTCGCAACAAGAGCTGTCTTTCAGTATCCTCTAGGTGGCAGCAAAATGCTACCTAGAGATAATTGGTTCTCTTCAGTGATTTTTTTTTCCTTTTTTTCTTTTTAGATTCGGATTCAGTTATTTTGGGTGGGAGTGTTAATCACTGAATTTTTATATTGTACTGAAAAATGATATCAGAAAGATTGTCTCCATCTAGTAATGTTGATGGTCCCTTATTTTTGTGGAATGTTTGGTAGAGAAATTTCTGTTGACATTTTTTTTTCCATTCTTCGTTAGCAGTTTGCAGGTTTAGGCATTGTAATTCTTATGGTCAGTCTTTGCTCTCTCTTGAAATTAGATTTGATATTTTGCTGAGGGGACAATTTATTTAGGTAATTCTAGGGTTCAATTGGTTTTTAAGCTATAAATTTATATTTCCATGTATTAATATTTCCCATTATAAAACTGTTGCCTTTCTTTGCTGCTCTCTGACAATTAGAATGTTCCTGCATATTGTATATGACCGCTGAAAGTAAGCCATAAGAAAATTACCTTAGTAACTTAGTTTGTAACTTATTATGGTACTATCCTGTTCATTAGGATCCTCTGTACAATTAGGTAATGGCACAATCAAATCTTAGTTTAATAAGCAGAGATATGCACAAGCTTCAGGCACCTACCCCCAACTGCTTTGTTCCTTCCTTTGCCCAAGCCAGAAAGCAGATTAAACCATGATTTCTTGTTAACAACTGATTCAGGAAGCTGTGGAAAGACAGGACAGAACTTTTAAGTTATGGCTTCCATATCCTGGCTTTTTCAGCAGCCATTAACCATTGTTTCCTGGTTCATATGTAATATGAAATCACAGTTAAATGCATCTTCCTGGTTTGTTCATTCGTGCAAAGGATTAAGCAGAGTGATTGCGTTCAGGTGCCTGAAGCTCATGAATAGTTTAATAAGATGAGATGAGATTTGATTATTCAGATGTTACCATTAAATAACTTGTTTGGAGGATCATAACTCTTTACATAGCATTTATATACCACCTTTCAATAAAGTTCTTCCAATGGTTTACGAAATAAAAATCCTTAAACAAATACCAATAGCAGAGAGAAGACAATTCATCTCCTACAACTTGGTAGCAAGAGAAGGGGATAAACAAGCCTCATGAGAGAGGACATTCTGTAGTACTGAAGCCATCACAAAAAGGCCCCTTGGGTATGTCAACCTGATACGCATAAAGGATGCTGGCCAGCTAGCTGTCCACAGGCAAAATCCAGCCCCCCAAGCAGTTCTTCTGGGTCTCTGGTAGTTCTATCAGATTATACTTGAGGTATGCTAAAAAGTAAAAATTTAGAGAAGCTCTGTTCTGCAAAGGCAGAGATCTGTCAGTAACAGTCTATGCACTGAAAAATTGCTCATAAAAAATGGTGACAATGCACATGCAGTGTTAGTGCTACCTCTGTATAAGCATGGTTCAAATGCAGTGTTGGCCTTGTATAGGCCTGGGGCATACCTATACTAAGATGGTGCCAGAACTCTGAGGGCATCTGGCTGGCTAAGGCTGTTCTACGTTGACAGCACCAGTGATGCAACAAGCTCAGCACTGTCAAGTTTCTTGGTGGCTTTTCTGATGGTATGGGACCAGGCCACCGAATATTAGTCTCTAGTCCATCAGTAGACTGTGGTCAATATTCTGCCTCCCTTCTCTCTCCTCATTCCCCACTTCCCACTCTGGTGATGCTATTGTGGGGTTTCATTTGTCATAAGGTGGTCAGTTTGTGTAGTAAGGTATGGTTCTATCCCCCAGACAACAGTCTGAGCATTCCTGGTTTACGTCCTAGACTACTCCAGTACATGAGCTGGAGTAAATTCCATTGCTGGGTCTTGTTGAGAGGTATGTAATGCTTGATTGAGATGGCTCTCAACCAACTGATAGCTTCCATACAGCCATACAGTTTTAGGTGAGCCATAATAACAGATCAGATACCTTGTTTTAGATCTATAGGCAGCATATAGGCCTTCTATAGGCCTATAGACTCATCTATAGGCCTTCTGGCGGTTCCCTCGCTGCGTGAAGCCAAGTTACAGGGAACCAGGCAGAGGGCCTTCTCGGTAGTGGCACCCGCCCTGTGGAACGCCCTCCCTTCAGATGTCAAAGAGAACAACAATTACCAGACCTTTAGAAGACATCTGAAGGCAGCCCTGTTTAGGGAGGCTTTTAATGTTTTATAGATTATTGTATTTTAATGCTTTGTTGAAAGCCGCCCAGAGTGGCTGGGGAAACCCAGCCAGATGGGCGGGGTATAAATAATAAATTATTATTATTATTATTATTATTATTATTATTATTATTATTATCAGGAGTGCAGCCAGTTATCTAGTCCCTGCTAGGCTCATTGTGTTGAGAAAAATAATCTGAGGGTGAAGACAAAACTGAGACTCTGCAACAATAGGTATAAAAGCCTCTGATTTGGGGTGCAGGCACTCTGTACAATCTCAGAGGCACCACCATTCCACTGTGTGGTCCAAGGATGAGCTCAGCACCAGTAGGGAACATAGCAAGGTGCCTTATACTGAGACAGCTCATTCCTCCATCAAAGTCAGAATTGTCTAGCCTACATTGACTGAGAGCAACTCTCCATAGAGAGTTTCTCCAACCTCCATAGGTTTCTCCCAGTCTTACTTGAAGATGCTGGGGATTGACCCTGGGTTGCTTCTTCTGCTTGCCACAGCTTGCTATTGTGCTTGGCATATTTCATTTTCCAGCACTCAAAAGCTGCCCACCAGATCACGGGGCGGCCCTGCTAGAGCCCCTCTGATTTTCACCATCCCACCTCAGAGGAGAAGCAAAAACACTTGCATGCTGTGCAAATACCAATGGATGGAAGAGAAGCCCAGCCTCACAATCACTTCCGTCTGGAAGGAAAGGCCAGCCTTTCCATAAGCCATGGCTGAAGAGGCTCCTGCTGACGAAGATTCCTGCAGATCCTGAGATCCATGGAGGAATCTGTCCTGCATGATTTTAATGCATCCAGGCTGCTGTTTCTGTATAATGCAGTTGGTTTAAAATTAACAACTTATATTTTGTATTGATCTCTTGTTTTATGCTGCTTTTTTAAAATGTTGCTCCTTGGGATAACTCTGCAGACCCCAGGTTAGCAACCACTGATCTGGACTATTGATATTTGTGTAGTACAGCATAAAATGCAACCAAACCTCAAGTTTAAATAATAGAACAGTTGTAATGTGCAGAGCAATGGTTCAGAAAGAGCTGGTTTCACCTCGGAGAATTGGCTTTATTAAATACAAAGCTACCATCTGTTCTTAAATGTAGTCAGAATTACTTTAGCTAAAATAATTTGCAGCAATGATTAGACAACCATGTAAAATTTTACTTTAAAATATTTTATGATTGTGCTACACTTAATGAATTCATCTGATATTAATTTTGTATTCCCTGATATGCACAAAAATATTTATTTAACAAAGTATCAGAAACCACATCAAAATTCAGAGCTTCTTTTTTTTTTTTTTTTTGCTACAATGTAGATTACCAGGGACATGTAACTGCATAAACTGTAGAATTTGCTGTTTGATACCTAGTTTCCAAGGAACATAACAAGATGGCATTTAGACATTGGTTTGAAAGTGAGAGTGCTTTATGATGAACAGAGGGCTTGGAAGTTCTCCTGTAACTTGATAACCGTATTTATGTAGGCTTTTGTGTATGGAAAGTGGGGCTTGCTAGTATGCCACGAAAGAGAATACTAGAAGCCCTCATAGGGTTGCATCCTGACTAAGTTAGTTGAACTTGGGGCCCATTGAAATCAGTGAAACAGATTAGTCACGATTTGACTTGCATTCCATTTATTTCAATTAATTTAACGTGGATCCAACCCATGTACTTACTTTGTGTTGTGTTATTGCCAACATGCTGGTTTCTTTTGGAATGAACATGGATGTTCTGCAGGTTCTATGGTTTGCTTCTTGTGTTTCATCTGGTACTCAGATAAGATATCTTTACTCCAAAATGTGTATGTAATGTGGCAAATATATAAACTTCAGGTTTCTCTTTTAAAGGCTCTGGTAGCAGGCAGGGCCTTCATTGGCTTGGGGGCATAGAAACATGCATCGGTCTCTTGCCTACACATTTAAAGAGAAATTTCCATGGGATAAGAGCTCAGAGAGATGCTAGAAGATTGTAGTCCTACTTTCCACACATAGTTGTGGGAATCTAGAAATAATTTAGTAGTAATAAGAAGAAACTGCTGGATCAAGTTGTTGCTGGTAGGAAGCCTACAAAAGCAGGACCTGAGTGCAGCAGCAGTTTCCCAGCCTGCAGTTGCTAACTGGGGAACAGCTTCTGCAAGGAAACAGACTGCAGTGTAGGCCAGGCATGTCCAAAGTCCGTTTCGGGGACCCAAAGTCCATTTCGGGGGGCCAATTTGGCCCACCGGTCAATTTAATCTGATCGATTTAATCTGGCAGTATATCCCGGGGTAAAATCCTTAAAAAAGCTCAACAGCTTTGGTCGGCCCTCATGCATGTTCGCTTCATCAAATCTGGCCCTCTTTGAAAAAAGTTTGGGCACCTCTGCTGTAGGCTTCTGAGAAACTAGTCAACTATGGAGAGTACTTAGGTTTCCAGCACTCCTGGATGTATGTTAGACCTCACAGGCACTTACCCCAGTGCTCAGCCTGGGATATATTATTTTTTTCATACTTCATTCTTTTTGATCATTCTAGGTCTCTTTTGACACACACTAGTGTGCTGTTCACATGTAGAGGAACAAGACATTCACCTTTGTTTTTGCTGCTCATCATGCAGCTTGGCTTGTTTACTCACTGTTTTGTTTTGTTTTTTTATGTGTGAGCATTTCAGGTTTCTAAAAAGAACCACCCAAATACCAATTTGGAATTAGCATGCACACAAGACCCTTGAATTGGCTAATTTTGACATGTAATATTCTTAACTATCTGCAGTCCACAGATCATGACCTCAACTTTTTATCATCGCTATTGGATTGTATGCCAGTTTTAGAAGTGAAGGAGCTATGGGAAGTTTTAATTGTACCTGTGTGATTTATCCCCAGTCAGCTCTTTAATTTCTTCTGGCTGTCTGAGGTTTCCGACATGCTGTAAATTTCACCAACTTTTTCATTATCTGCAATTTCTTTATGACTTGTGAATCGGAGTGGAGAGAGAGTGTGGATTTACAGCGGATATAAACATGTCCATAAAGTCTGTATCTGTGTCAGTAATTGTACTGCTGTCAGTGACTGTCCTGTTTTACAGGCCTCTCTTGGGGAAGGAACACACTTTGCTACTAGTGGCAGTGTAGTGTTCATCCTTCGCTTTGCATTAACTCACCAAGAGATTAGGTTGTAATAATTGGGATGGAAATTGAGCTTAGATATTGGTCACTCTCTCTCTCTGTCTTTCTCTCTGTCTTTCTTTTTGCTCTTAGCTAATGAATAAGTGAGTGAATTATCCAGTATTTGTTTGGAAGGAGAGGGAAATGGACAGATAGCTGCTTCATGCTAAAATGTGGTGCAGTTGACTAACAATATTATAAATGATAGTGCTGTGCATATGTACAGATTAGTTGCATGTACCATAATAAACCCTGTCTTTACCTGCCTCACCAGCATTTCTAGATTAACTATTTCTTTTGAGACAGTTACTTACATCCTAATAATCTCCAGCTGTTGATGGCTTTTTGTTGCCCATAGGAAGAGGTGTGGGGGCAAAGAGAGAGTATTCTTTTAAATGTCAATAAATGTGCCAGGTATTTCTTGTTTACTCTCTTTACTTCAAGTAAAGTAGTTTGATAAGCTGTAGATTTTTTTTGACAAAGGCATTTTTGTGTGGCTTGTCTTTTAGTATATGGACTATTAGGTGTTTGGTATAGCAAAATGCATTTCAGACACTGGAAGATTATTCATGATGTCTTTGTGGAATGTCTCGTTCACTTGTCAAATACCCAGAATGTGAGCCGGT
The DNA here is from genome assembly GCA_034641385.1 of Darevskia mixta. Taxonomy (NCBI): domain Eukaryota; kingdom Metazoa; phylum Chordata; class Lepidosauria; order Squamata; family Lacertidae; genus Darevskia; species Darevskia mixta. Next base: position 45,040,425 of record JAWWNH010000066.1, read on the forward strand.
TTCAGCACTTCTGATATATATGCCTGCCAAACAGATTCAGACTGTGGAGAATGAAAACTTAAAATAAAGCCTTTTCGGGAAGTGTTTGGGTACAAAAGACTGTTCGATAGCTCACTTCCTTTTGTTCATGTCAGTGGATGCTAACTTTAAAGCCTATGGCACTTGCATGGCATCTTCTGGAATTACAAGGGCATGGTTCCCCATTTATAGTGAGTGCAGTTATATTTAAATAGCTACCAAAATCTGATATGTGCATGCACTTGACCTTAAATATATAGATAAGCACACTTCATTTGAGTCTTGCAAATCCAACTTTATACAAATTCATGGGAGGTTTCTAGTGCTTGAGTGTCACTCTGTCTAGATTTGCACACACTGAAATGCTGTTTATCTTGTATTTTTATGTTGTCAACCACCTTGAGATCTATAATAATAATAATAATAATAATAAATGATGCAAACTACTTGGTTTGCCACTATGGGCAGGATAGAAAACAAACACCTGGTAAATTCTAACAATTGGCTGTTGTGTGCATGTCTCTCTAGGCTTGTTCACACATTTCGCTGAACAAGGGTACCAATTACCTCTACACATGTTCTGAACAGCTAAACTATTGTGTACACAGACTGTGCTCTGCTGCATTATTTAAAAAACTAGTTGTGCACACAGATTGTACACTGATTGAATGTAACGTGCGAACATGCTCAAATATTTTGTACTGTTTTATTTAATGAAGTTATTGGTACACATACACCAGACAGTTTCTAAAGAGTTAGAAACTGAGAATATGGAGTCCGTGTCTGAAAGCAGACTTGGCCTTCTTCTTTTTTTAAATGTTTTTTTAGTTTTCAAAAGTTTACATACTTCACCATCAACAATATGTTTAATTCAGGCCTGGCTTATTTTGACCACGATAGGACTACAGTCAAACCTCAGTTTTCGAACGTTTCGGAGGTCGAATGGACTTCCGGAAGGGATTACGCTTGAAAACCAAGGTTCCACTGTACAACTTTTCCACATTGGAAAAACTTCTATCTTGAACTTGGAATCAGCTATCATTCTTTGTCACAATTGCTTCTTTATATCATACTGCAGGATATATATACAATAAATAAACTTGCAACTTATTTTTTACGTTATAATTTTCAAAAGTAGAAGACTTACATTTTACTAAGTTGTGATTATAAACTTATAAGATAAGACAGCTTGTCATTATAAGGAGAGACAGCTTGTGTTGTCCAATTCTTTACCCACTGGACTTGGGTCTGGGTTCAACACCTGCCTCTATCATGGACTTGCAATATGCCTTGTGTAAGTTGTGTTCCTTACATCAGTTTCCCATCTGTAGAACATGTATAATAGTTGACAAGGCAAACAGGAAATTTGCAAATAAGTAGCAATATAATATGTAACCTGCCTTTTTCAAATCCCTGCCTACATTTTTATTTCCTACTCTAGTTTTTTTATGACAAAAAGCAAATAATCTTGAAGCATTGGGTGCCAACCAAGGCAGAAAACCAGTTCAGCTCCAAATGCCAATGTAGTATTCTTTAGCATAACAATAATTTTCTTAGAAGGTTTGAATGTATCCAGAATTTCAAAATAATCATTCTATACACAAAACTTGGTGAACCCTGATGTATTGCAGTCACAACTGTAGTTCTTTAAACAATCACGTAGCCAGGGCTTTTTTTCAGCTGGAGCTTACAGGAGCTCAGTTCCGGCACCTTTCAGATGGGCGCCATTGCCATTCTAAGAGAACAACGGAGAAGTTCATGGTGAGCTCTGGCACCTACTTTTTAAGGAAAATAGCACTGCATGTAGCTCTGTTTTAATGTATCTTCCCTTTCGCCCCCTCCTAGTTTCCTGGGAAAAACTTAGGACAAGCTCATTCGATTAAGTAAGCTATGTAAAGTATGTGGAAATGCTTGATTCCTAGTGGCTTCCCATGTGATGTTCAGCTGTGGCATATAGCACTTAGCAGATGATTACCGTATTTTTTGCTCCATAAGACGCACTTTTTTCCTCCTAACAAGTAAGGGGAAATGTCTGTGCATCTTATGGAGCGAATGTGTGGTTCCTGGAGCTGAACTGCTCAGGGGCAAAAGCAGATCGTGCTTTTTAAAAAAAAGAGAGAGAGAGAGAAGGGGGTGTTGAAAGGAAGCCCGCTGAGCAGCTGCTCAGCAAACGATCGGGGAGAGAGATAAGGGAGAGAGATTCCAGCCCCGCCCCCTTGCAGAGGGAGGCTGTTTCCCCATCAACATGTGACTGGCTGATTAGATTATCTGTCTGGAAACTGTAGAAATGGCTCCCTTTCCTAAAGCTGCAGAACTGTGAGTTAAACCCCATAAAACAGGGTTTTTCCCTTTGCAAAGTAAGCTCAACAACTTTGAGCTGATCCTCAAAAAATGGGGCTTTTCTCCTTTGCAAAAGAAGCTACAAAAATCTGAGCTGATCCTCAAAAAATGGGGCTTTCCCCCTCTAAAAACTAGGTGCATCCTATGGTCAGGTGCGCCTTATAGAGCGAAAAATACGGTAACTGGGATGCACATGGATATATGTTTTGTAAATCCTACAGCACAACCCTGTCCTTGTTTACACAGAAGTACGGTAGGTCGGACCGTCATTTTCTCTTAGCAAATACAGCAGTCTATTATCTGAGATTTCTGTGGTTTGTTTAGAGAAGAACCTGTTGTTTTCTCAGCTTCCCGGAAACAGTTCCTCCTCTTCTGAATACCAGGCCTTACAGAGCTCAATTGCATTCCTTTTTTGCATTCCTAGTCACTGCAGCCTTGCAGGGGCTGTGTATATTGAATGTAATATAGCTGGGCCAGAGCTCTGTGACAAGATCTAAGTGCCTCATTAACTCCTGTACGCTAGAACAAGATAAAAATGTCATCAAGCCCCTATCAGATGCCTGATATAACCTCCAGCAAGCTGGAGTGCCATTAGTTTAAATTCTCAATCAAATGCCTTCCTTGAGCTTAAGGAGCAATGATTAAACATGGAGTGTCCCCTGAGGACTCTACAGCTGTCGCGGCTTGGGGTGGGTCCCCTCTCTTACCAACCGGAGAGTCTTGAGCCAGAGGTCCCAGTGGGGCGGGCCCTCTTCAGACCTGCACGTGCCTGCCCCAGCTGTTCTCCTTTGCCTAATGAATTGCTTTACAGGGAGAAGCTGGGTATTGTCATCACAAGCTGCCTTCCCTGGGGGCTTGAGCCAGCCTCGGTAATGACTAATGTTAGTGATAGTAATTGAAGTGTGATAGCTCCCTGGGGACTCTGCACCATGTTTGATGCTAGCAAGCACTTGTGGCTGGTGCAGGCCTGTGAACGGCTCAGAAGTGATTTTTAATTGCTCTGCTCCCGTAACTACGCTTAAAAGTGGACTTAAAATGTTTCTCATTTTCTTGGTACTCTGGTGGATTTATATTTTTTAGAGTGAGTGGTACTGTGAAAGGTTTGCAGGACTCTACTGTCCTTGTAGTCCTATTATTATTATTATTATTATTATTATTATTATTATTATTATTTATTAATATTAATTAAAATTTGTATGCCGCCCTATACCTGTAGATCTCAGGGCAGTTCACAACATAAAATCACAATATGAAAAACAGAAATATACATAATAAAAACAAATACAACCCAATAATCCCCCCTTCCACAAAATTTTTTCAATTAGCAATACAGTAATTGTAATAGTCCTTGGCACCCCTGTTGCATGTCCTCATCTGTCTGTCAAGTTGCAGTGTGTGGAGCATACAGTAACATATGGATCCTTCTCTTTTCTAAGTTCAGCTGAACTCTCGTGGAAAGAAGGGTCACGCGCAGTGATGCAGTTAGTTTGTTCATTGGCATCAGCATATGGGGGTAGGCCGGATCCTTACCACCCACAATAGGCAAAGTTTGACCTGCAGCTGGTGTCAAAGATATCAGTTGACATGTTTTTGCCCGTGTGGTGATCAGCTGATGGTTGGGGCTTGCAACTTTTCTTTGGCCCAGCCACATCTATCTGCGCTACAACTGACATAATATATAACATTAGATATGGGGTAGGGGTAGGTGCCTGTGGCTTAGCCAAAATGGCCTTGCAGGCCTTTTACTGGCTTTATCTGGTTCACTAGCTATAGCCATTGCTGGACAGAGGTAGCCTAACCACTGTAGTCCATGTGTTGGTAAGTTGAAGGCTGGATTACTGCACCTTGCTCTTTGTGGGGCTACCCTTGGTCCTGAAGCTAGTGCATAATGTGGCTGCTGGGCTGGTGCTGGAGGCCTCTGGCTGGCAGCATGTGACACCATTGTTAATATCTGGCTGCCCGTCTACTACTGAGCCAGGTTCTTGTATTAATTTACAAAGCCCTGAACAGCTTAGGTGCAGGGTTCTTTAAGGACTGCCTAAGCCCTTATGTCTCTGCTCATCACTGAGGTCATCTGTAGGGTTGTCAATGGTTCTCTCCTGAGTTGGCAAGGTCTTTGACATCAATACAAAATAGAGCCTTGAGTGTCATCAGCCCAGTCCTGTGGTATGTTGAAGAATTTCCTCAGTTTAAAATTTCTGCCCTATTATACTATTTTTCAGAATTTTGTATTTTTTCCCCTAAGCAGTACTGCAGTCTTCACAGGATCAGTTTTACTTGAAAGTTTGGCTTGTGATACCCCCCTTTTTTAGAAAACCTCTGCTTCAGTGCAGACGGTTCAGAAACAATTGTTTCCTCCTGTCCCATTCCTGCAGACCAGCATTGGATTGTACGGGGTTGGACTAGAATTTAATGGATTTTTGTGTCTGTGGCAAAACTTGCTTACGTATCTTGGTCCACTTCATATGTAGCTTCCTATTGATATTTCTGCCTGTAGGAAGAATGTTCATATGTTGATACATCATTACAGAGAATATTGAATATAGTCAACTTTAAAGATACAAATGTTTTGCACTTACATATTTCTCTGAAACAGCCTTGTTCAGCAGATTTGTGCTGTAGTATCTATTTAATGAGAGAGAGAGCTCTTGGTTCCTTGGAACTTCTGTGCAAAGGCGAATGGCAAACATTATAGCTACAAAGTGTGAATTCTTAGCTGAAAAAGAAGTAGGGATGTCTCATTTTTGACGTCACAGCAATCAAGTTCTAAATTAATTACTAAGAGACACTATGGAGAAGAAATTTTCAATCTTTTCTGCTAATTTTCTCATGCTGCTCCTAGTAATAATATTTCATTGTATATGCATTATAGATATGCTTGGATTTGTTAATTGTAATATAAAATTAATGAGCACACTCAAATAGCAATTAGTTACATGCATTCTTCAGGAGGCTCATGGCATTTTGTTCTGCCTAGTGTACCTGATACCTGCATCAGCAATCTTGACCACATTTATCAAGGGTTACTTGTGGGGTGGCAGCGATAACGAAGGGAGTGCATTCTATTGCTCCAGCATGTCAACCAGAATAAACCCCTCCTTCTTTCCTTATATGACCTGTACACTGTTAACAGCTACTTTCCTATGGTTGCCAAGTTTCCTTAGCAAGGTCTCTAAAGCCCAGGTCTCATCTGGGCTTGTGCTGTTCCTCATTAATGTACACGTGCAAATTTTCTCTTCCCCATCCCCCTCTCTCTCTCTCTCACACACACACACACACACACACACACAGAGCACTACACTTTCTATAGTTTTTGTTAAGTCAAAACCTCATGAAATTATATTTGTGGGTGTTCTTAAAGCTAATTTAGATGTGCATCATCATAGTTCATGTATTGTCAATATATATTCAGGTCAAATGCAACCCATATAATTAGGTTTATACAAGCATGCTTTCTAAGTATTTTGCTCTGGTTTAAGTAAATCAATTTTAAAATCAATTTCTGTTTGTACAAATAAGACCTTTAATGTGGTAGCCTCAGACTTGGTTGTTTTAAGCATCGTGCCTGTTCTGAATAACTTTCGCTGCTGTGTTCACTAAAAGTGCATCTGCTGGCAGAATAGGTCTTATTTATACGTTGGTTCTGCAAGATCAAATACTCCAGATTGGTTCCACTTAAAGCTTCCAAGATAACTGCTAGTTAGCACTGATGGTTACACGTTCATTATTTTCTGTGGAAGAGTAGCATGAAGATATCTGGGCACTGGTTGACTTCTATTAGACCAAGCTGTTTTGAATTCAGCAACAACCTTTCCTAAAATAAGGAACGTTGCATGAAGTATGGCACATCTGGCAACACCAATGCAGACAGTTCTGAATAGTTATTTAAAGTTCTGTGATTTTTGACCTATGGAAGCATGGTTAAACAAGTGACTGATCGTGATGTAATTACAAGAGGAGGTAGTGATAGGTGTTTAGCTCCATAGAAGATATTTCTTGAGCCAGTAACTTTTCTATAGGAAGCTGCATTCACTGCTGGTATTCAGTTGCTGTGCTCTGCTTTTCCCTGGGGGATTTAATACTTTTTCTACATACCTTAGTAGTATTCCTCCACCCCACGCCCAGCAAGATCAAACCTGAAACACTGAAGAGCTGTTGCCAGTGAACTATAGACAGTACTAAGCTGGATGGACTCAGTGGTCTTGGTATGTGACAGTTTCCTATGTTCCACATGACGCACAATATGATTGTGTATTTTTAAAACTAGGGTTTCCCAAATTTGGGACTACAACTCCCATCATCCCTAGCTAGCAGGACCAGTGGTCAGGGATGATGGGAATTGTTGTCCAAAAGCAGCTAGAGACCCAAGTTTGGGAAGCCCTGTTCTAGAGGAGTCCTGTACAACATTTTAAAAACACTTGTACTAGCTTCACATTCTTAATCTGCAAGTGTGTGAACTTTTTAAAATACTTCTTTAAAAAGATCATCTTTAGGATGCAGTGAGTTTCTTAACTCAACATAGGGAGCAATTGCCAGCTAATTTGTGTATTAGATATTTGGGCTTAAGCGTCTAATAAGTATAATAATGCCTGGTTAGTGATGAGTAACCTAATGAATCTTATGTAAGCAGGTTCCTTAGCCCCTAAATCCATTGACCATGCTGAGGGTCACTGTTGCGGTGCATTTCTCAGGGTGAGCCACATGCTGCCTGCTGCTTCCCTGTTAGAATTCAGCCTGCCATACCCGTAGCACCCTGTCTCCTGAATGGAATTCAAAAAGACACTTAGATTTCCATAAATAAATTAGGAATTCAGTGGCTTCTTCCGGCTAATCAGGACAGGCTGATAAACCTTGCTAGCTGTTTAATAAATGAATTGTGACTGATTACCTATTAATATGGACGCCTCAGGAATTCACCCAGGGGGAAGCAGAGCAGTGAAATAGAGAGGGGCATGGCCCCCTGGGAAATCAGGGCTTCATGTTTGCAGCTTAAATATCTCTGTGAAGTATCAATAAGGAGGTAATTGAATTTTGAACACAAACATGAGCGCCGGATGGATGAAGAGAAGGGGAGGGGGCTCTGATCGTCTCTTCTAGGCCCCTTCATTCTTCCCTCCCCTTTCCCTTGGAGACCACTCTAGTGAAGATAGATGCTAAATCCATTAAATAAAGATTAGACTCTGTCGTGGTAGAAAATGGTAGCTTAGCTAGATCCCTGGGCAAATTGGGACCTTTAGCAATACAGAAAATTAAAATATACATTTTTAACAAGTGTGCTATCGACACGCTAATAATGGTTGCCTGTCTTGGGGGTTTGCTCACCTTTAGATTTGCTTTTGTTTGTCTATAGTGCTCTCCTTGTTTCTGTACTAGATTATTAGTTTTTTGGTTCCTTAAAGTGGTAAAACTGTAGCTTCTTCAGACTATAATCTGCTGTCTTTCCTAGAATGAGATCTAAAATGTAATATTAGACAAGAGATGCTCTACGTTCTCTGAAATAGAAAGACTACCAAGAAGATGCAGTTAAGGCAACAACATGCAGATTCAAGGATAGATGAAGCACCCAAGGGAGATACTTTTATGCCTACACAAGCTCCATAAGGACCTCGAATCCAAGTTTTTGTTTTTTCTAGGTTTGCCAGAGATTGAATCTGACTATTAAGAGGGTTGTACTGATACCAGTTGTTCCTGGTTTCTGGATTGCTCTGTGGGACAAAAATAATGAACTTACTAGTGCAGAGGTTTTCACCACAACAGTTAAACCAGAACTCTGCCTCAAGAAGCAGACAAAACTGTCCCTCTGTTAAAAAGCTCTCTTCTCTTCATTATACTTGCAGTAGACTTGTTGCCAGAACTTTGGGAAGTCACCATATTCTAGCACCTTTTAGGCAGGAGAGTATTAAGTTCAAGGCAACTTCTTTAATTTTAGGATCTCTTCGCCGAAAGATTACAGCAAAGTGGTCTGAGTTTAACACTCTATATGTTGCATAAGTCTTGGTTTGTTTGAACTTGTAAAATAACTTTACACTTGTGCTAGGTAGATGGAAAGCACTCTGAATGCATGAATATAAACAGCAATCCAACATATGAAGGCTGTGGATGTCCCCTGGGAAAAGAGAGGGGAATGGTAGTGAACCAACTACTTCTATAGAGATCCCCTCTTTTCATGAAGAGGATGGGATTTGAGCTAAAGGCTCTTTACATTACTGGGATTTTTATCTCCATACAAGTCAGTGTGCCAAGAAAGTCGTTCGGCACTTGAGCCTACAACAGATTCTAGAACTGGCGTCATTTTTTCACAATGCAACTTATTGTACTTTTCCTTTATTCCATTGTAGCTCTTTAAAATTTTTATTTTTTGATTGCATCATGAAGAGCTGAAGTGAATTGTTTTGAGCAAGCGCTGCTGTGGTTTCCTACAGAATAAAGCTCAGTCTTGTAAAGATTCAAGGCAAACTTGCTTTTTCCAGAGTTGGAAAAGCAGAAGCTCATTTGTGCTACTTTGGGGAGCAACATGCTGGATTCTGAGCACCAAAGGATGAGAGAGTATTACTTAACCAAAGCAGCTTAATGGGAGACTTTTATTTACTAAGATATATAGAAGAGGTTGTATAGCACAGTAGTTGCTAAGAAACTGACCCCTATACCAGGAAGTTGCCATTCCAAATTTGGCCTTGCCCAAAATACATTAGGCAGCCTTTTGCAAGTTACTGCCTCTCACCCTTAGCAAATAATGGGATAATAATATTGACATAGCTGTTAGGGCTGTTGGATATTATGTGAAGCGCCCTGTGGACACTCAAGTACAATATAAATTCATACTGGTATTGAGATGTGCAGTTTTCTGGAACACATGCTAATGGCTTCACTGAGACAATAAAAAGATTCTGCCAAGGATGCTAAGGATTTAAGTATTTCATCTGTGCTTGGATTTCAGTGCTCACACAAATCCTCCCCTCAAGCATTTAAGTAGAATTAATTTACATAAAGTTGTTTCCTACATATGATCATGATGGTAAAGAGGGTTAAAGAGTCTTCTCCAGTGCTATCCAATTGCTGTCCTTCTGTTTCAAGAATGTAAATGTTGACTAAGTGTGATTCATTTTTTAATTTTGGGGGGGAAGACAGATGCTCTCTGATGGATTGGTTGAAGGGTTTCTTCTGTTTAGAATTTCTGCCATTTTATATACTATTTATCAGAATTTTTTACTCTTTTCCAAGCAGTACAGTGGTACCTCTGGTTACAAACTTACAGTAATTCGTTTCGGAGATCCGTTCTTAAGCTGAAACCTTTCTTATCCTGAGACGAGCTTTCGCTAATGGGGCTTCTTGCTTCATGTGTGCCTCTGGCACGCAATTTCCGTTCGCATCCTGGGGTAAAGTTCGCAACCAGGAGCAGCTGTTTCCGGGTTAGCGGAGCTTGTAACCTGAAGTGTTCATAACCAGAAGTATTTGTAACCAGAGGTACCACTGTACTACTGTCTCCAGAGCTTTAGTTTTACTTGAAAGTTTGCCTTGTGATATCCTTTTCTAGCAAATCTCTGCTTCAATGCAGACGGTTCAGAAACAATTCTCTCCTGTCGCATTCCTGTAGGGGGTGGACTAGATGGCCCTTGGTAGCCCATCCAACTACAGTTCTATGATTCTGAGACTTCTTAGAAGAGCCTTTCAATAGTTGGAGATGTTTGCTTCTTATTTCAATGAAATGCCTGCTTAATCAACCTGAATTACTCCCATTAATCAGTAGGTTGATCCCACTGAATAGCTAGTGCTCCGAGGGAGAAGGCTATTCTGCCCACACTGTTTATGAGAGCTATCATCTAGCTGTTAGAGTAGCTGTGTTAGTAGCATTTAATTCAGCGAATGTGTGCTTTTTTTTTTTTAAATAATTACATAGGGATTTGGCTTTTACAGTTATTGCAGTTCTCAGGGATGGTTGATTAACAGAAGTAATCATCTAATCTTTGGCATTTATGCCGGTGTATGTTGTGTAGCAGAGTGAGATGGTTTCTCAAAGTGTAGCGAAATGTATGGTTTATCAGATGTTGCTTCAAAATTATGTTTGCACCTTTCTGCTTAAAGCCAACCATATCTCTTCACATTTTGTAGTCCAAGTCCACCTCTCTTCTTTATTGGTTGCAAATCCTGTATGAAAACAGATATTGAAGCTATTTGGTAAGAATGGTAGAAAATAGCACACACAAACTCTCTCTCTCTCTCTCTCTCTTTCTCTCTCTATAAAATCTCATCACAAGGATTTTGACACTGATATACTTCCTAGTGATAGAGCATAATTTTTCCTAAGAAAAAGTAGAAGATAGCCATGTTGGGCTATAAGAAAACTTGCCCATCTAATTCACCATCCCTTCACTGTGGTAATTGCTCATTTGGGCATAACATATTTGCAGAATCAACTACTTGTACTCTACATGTGTTTGGATGATAAGGAAGCTCGGTTATGAGTTAAGGACTCATAACCTTTTGAAATAACTTGGTGTTAGTCTTGATCTTTAATGCCCCAAACAGTTCAGGCCGTCATGGAGATGTTCAAGTCCCACCAACTTCTGATCTGAGACAGGATCTTGCTGGCTCTGGTTTTATGTGTTTGTTTCTGTTCTGCTGTTTGAAATGCAATGATTAGATGTGTTTGTTTGTTTGTTTGTTTGTTTGTTTGTTTTAATCGTTGGCTGTTTTTATGAACCCTTTGAGATTGCAGAGCAGAATCTAAATATTTGTCAATAAATGTTTCCCTAAAGAATGTATTCCGGAGGACTTAAGTCAGATTGTGAAATATTTTTCCTGCAACTGTTTGCATGGCTAAAGCAAATGCCTTTCGTACTGTGCAGGGATGAAAGCAGATTTGTGCTCTCTTATCTGAACTGTAGCTATGGCTGGTCATCCTTTTTGCTTTTCATTTTCTTGGATTGGGCTGTGCTTTCTTCAGCTCTGCCACTGGAGATCTAAGCGATGTCAGTAGCACATTGCAACATTCACCACCTGTGGCCCCTTCTGGGCAGAGGCTGCATGTGGTTATTCATACTCTGATAACCTCCCAGATTAGGTTACTGCAGCATCTTCTACTTGGAGCTCCATCTTTAATTTCTATTATTTGTCTTTTATCCAAGCTGTATCTTCTTCTAGACAGTTCTAATCTTCACTTTTTTCTCTGTCCTTCTACTTCTAAAGCCTTTGGCTTCAGTTGAACATGGGTGAAGCACACTGAAAAACCAATGCTCTTTAAGAGTGCTTAACTCCGTTGAATTGTGCCCTTTCATTCTTTCACCTTGATTTACTGCAGTATGCTACTCCCTAATCTTCCCATTTTCCAGTCTTGTTTTGCATTCTGCTGCTCTGCTCACCTGGTTTACTCTGCATTTTGTTTTGGCAAAGTCTCATTGTCTTCTGGCTTCTCTCCACAGGCCCCAGAACATTCCATGTGGAGTTTTGATTACAAGTATTCATGCTCCTGCTCCTGTTTTCCCCCTCTTTGCACTCCGACTCAGTTTCTTGGCCTCAGTTTTATGTTCCTACTTTGTATGTTAAAGATTTCCACTTCTGCTACTCTCCATCTTTTCCCACTTGTAGCCCTCTTCTGTGGAATACATGCTATCTGAACACAATGCATTCCCAGGAAATTGTTTGTTAGGTGGGTGTTCACATAACGAGTCCACAATTACAATTGATTCCTATGGGAAAATTTCTAATGCGTTCCTGACCAAGGAAGTTTGACCCCAAAATGATGGAAAACACTCAGAAAGATTACAGTACAGTACAGAAATAAAATTCCAAACATCATAACCATTAAAATACGAACCTGTACTGTGCTTTTTTGGGGGGGGGGTTGTTATTCTGTGTATGCATGTGTACATTTTGCCTGAGTTTTTCCATCTTGTTTATTATTATTAAATTTGCATACTACCCTTCATCTGAAGATCTCAGGGTGGTTAATTTGCTGCCCTTTATTATGTTGCTTTCCCTTCCCTCTTTTGAAATTCTAAATAGATGAAGAGGATATTGGCCCTTTTTTGGTACAATGTGGGTGCTATAGAAATATAATTAAATATTCAAGTATTGTGAATGTAAAAAGGAATGTTCCCTTCTGTGAATATTGGTTGTACAAGCACATTATGTAATTCTACCCTGGTTGCATTTCTAAGAGTTATGGAATGGTAACTTAGAATTGTGACAAAAAAGTATATTAATATATATAGGAATACTGAATGTATAGACAACACTGCATGAGTTCCAGAGTTTTGCACCAAACTCCAGGCTATTAGTAATATAAAACCAGAGGGAGCATTTGCTTATCTAGGCTAGATTAGTAAGCAATTTAATTGATTCCAGATTGCCAAAGAATCTGGGTTCTTTTCTGAATGTGTCCATATCTGAAACTAATTCTAATGCCATGTGTGTTATCCAAAGAAATTCGGGTGTGAAGCTAATTTGAAAAGAGGTACAGCCATAACATCCATGATGAAAAGTGCTAGCGTTAAAACAAACTGGATGGTTGTCACATGGAGTACAGTGTGTAGCTGCTTTGTATTTAATATTCTAATAAAGCTTTGGGCGAAGATATTGCATGCCTATGGTAGATTTAGTATGAAGTAAAGAAATGCATTCTGTTCTGTTGAGCAGATTAAAACACAAGAAGTATCTGTTGAAACCTTTTAAAAAACATGTTTGAAAAAACAAAAACTAGTCTTGGGTCATGGAATATGAATAAACAAGGAAACATGCTACATTCCCTTGTGCTTGTGGGCCTAAGCACCAGTCGGATTTGAGAAAAATATTTAGTAGGCTGGATTTTTGTTATGAGAAGTTGTTGCTGGGGCAAGGAGGGAACCCCCTGTTGTGCAAACAAGAAGTCCTTCCACTGGTGGAGTTCATTAGGTGAATCCCATCCCAGATTTAATTGAACGTTGACTTGGTTGAACATACAGCTTTCAACCAGCTCTTTTTAGAACCCTCTATATGCCTTACGATAGAACTTCTTTGCAGGGAATCCACAACTTTCACCACACTTACAGAGAGAAGCCCTTTGCAACTGTCCTCTATTCTTAATGGTTGGGAAAATGGGTATATAATCCTGGCATCCATTGAAATGTGGGCATGCTTGATGAGGTATGTTCAGTGTAGGCTAAGCCCATACAAATTGCTTGTCCTGCTCAGTTCCTATCTTGTGTGTACAGTGGGACCTTGACTTACGAGCGATTTGACTTACGTGTTTTTCGACTTACGAATGACTTCCGGGAGAAACAAAATGGCCACCGCAACCGAATTTTTCGACTTATGAATGGAAGTCGCGGCCGCTTTAATAGGATTTTTTCGACTTACGAATTTTCGACTTACGAATTTTTTTCGCTCAATGCATTCCTATGGGGATTTGACTTACGAATTTTTTCGACTTACGAAAATTGCGTCGGAACGCGTTATCGTCGTAAGTCGAGGTCCCACTGTATTGCGAATTTTTGAGGGGATATTTACTGAGACCTTTTGCAGGCACTGCAGGAGGTACTGGTGCACTTTGATGACCCCTAAATACATATATGTATGTGCTTTATGCATCCAGTTTTGCTGATCATTTTTGCAGGGCAGTTAGCCACTATAACACTCCTGTTATACTGTGTGTGTGTGTGTGTGTGTGTGTAAATTTGTGTATAGAGATTGGCTTTAGTGTGTATCTTTTGATGGGATTTTGTCTACATGATTTTACTTTGCAATATAGGATGTAAATTCAGCTCAGGCTTTGAGCACTATTATTAAACCTTTTCAAGGAGGTCCCTCGTGGCGGCTTCATAGAGCAGGTGGCCTGTACTGCATATGGGGAGTCAGGAGCCTGTGTCTTATCAGAACATATAATCTAAAAATCGCTCAGCCTGTTTTCCTCTCCTGGGGAGAGAACGACCACACTGGACTCTTATGCTAAAAACTAATTATTAACCTACAGTAAACGTCATTCAGCACAAATCCCAGCTGAAAGTGCCTGGGTGACGGATGTTTCTGGGTAGCAGGCCAAGCTGTCATTTGGCTTTTTAATAGATAGTCTGTTCATTGTCCCACAGAATTTGAAGCTTATCTTTTTGGATTTAACAGAATAAGCCGAGCCTTCTTTTTTATTTTTCTAATAGCTGTTTAGAGGAGTGTGAATTTTTTTTTAAAAATGTAGGTCTCAACGGAGCTAGTGGGACACTGGCTGCTTTACTCAGTTATAGCATGAGTGGTTCAGTGATACCAGACATAGAATTAGGGTTCATGAGAATTTCCATTTCACTTTTACCTAGAAGCTAATTTCTCACGATTCCTAAGTTCTATTTTAAAACCTGTAGGCAATGTCTATGAAAGGCTGTATTGACGAGGATGCAATTTGTGTCCTACCTGATTACCTGTTTTCCCCTCATGATCTCCAGTAATTTTGACCATTACCTTTCCTCTTGCTGCCACATTTTCTGTGCAAATAAAATAAAAGTTTGCCTCTTGCCTTGCTGAGGGTAATGCTGGTAGAGCGTATCCTTGTGATGGCATCTGGGTATCAAGTAAACCTGCCTTCCTACACTTCCTGCAACCTCCTTCCTCTTTGTATCCTTCCCTGCCCAGGTCTGGCAGCTGCCACCACACTAGGCACACTGAGAAGGAAAAAAAGAAAGTGCCGACTATGCATATGACTTCTCCCCGGGTGGATTGGCTTCCCGGTCTGTTTACAAACTGCACAAACAACTTTCATCCCCTTGGCAAGGTCTGTCATTTATGTGGCTTGTAAACACTCCTCCAGGAGGCCAAATCGCATTTGCTGAAGTAATTAGATATCTGGGACTGTGTGTATGCAACTGCAGAGGCAGCGACAACCACCCGAGGAATCATGTGTGTAAAGGGGGTCTTAGAATGGGCTACAGATGGAACTCAGCATTGCACTCACTAGTGTTTCTCCACCCAAGCAAACACAATGTGCTCTGATGACCGCCAGTCTCTGGAGTTTCTCTGTCTGAGTGAGTGAATGCACCCGGAGCAGTCAGATGGGAAACTTTGTGGAGCTTCGGGACACTACGCACTCATTTCTCTCTTTCTCCCTTCCTTTCCTGGCAGGAATGTGAGAGTGATCATGCCAGCAGCAGGAAAAGAGCCTGATTGGCTACCCAGTGACAGCTCTTTACCCCTCCAAACTGGTAGTGCATTTGAGCTTCAATGTTTGATGCACAAGCACACCTACCAACCATTCTCCGATTGTTCATCTGCTGCTGTATGCATTACAAAGAATTTCACAATTGGAATGCCAGTGTTGAAATTCATGGATGATGATTTTTAGAAACAACAACGCATAGAATCATAGAGTTGGAAGGAGCCCTTGGCGGTCATCTAGTCTGCCTGGTCATTGCAGCATCTGCAATACAGGATATGCAGCTACAACATACCTGACAGCCGCTGCTTAAATACCTCCAGTGAAGGAGAGTCCACTCTTTGAAGCAGCCTGTGCCACTGCTGAACACCTCTTACCATAAGGGAGTTTCTCTTAATGTTCAGTTGAAATCTGGTTCCTTGCAATTGCTACCCCTTGGTTCCAGTGGAAGTAACGCGGAAGTCTGTTCCACCTTCTGTATGACACCCCTTCAGATATGAGGGCCACAACCATGCAGTCCCCTCTGCTTAATCTCCACTTCTCCAAGCTAAACATATCCATCTACTTCAACCATTAATCATAGGCCTTGGCTTCCGCACCACTCACCATCCTGCTTACCTTCACATGCCACGTGTAAGAAAAAGGCTCCCTGTATCACAAAGTCTTCTTCCACACCTTGGGATTTGACAGGGAGCAGAGGCAGCATGCTCATCCCCGCTGATATAGGGGTATCAGGTGTTTATGCCAGATTTGTAACACTTGCGGAAGGTTGAAGTTGTCCCCTACTATCCCAGCATACTTCAACCAGCAGTGGGAGCTCTCTCACCTTTTTCTCTTTCATGGTGAGAGGTGGAGACTATGATTATCTACTTTGTCCTCTTTAATAGTTTAATAAGGGGTTGATAACTGGTTAGCATTTGGAGGGATTCCTGCAGGGTTAAGGATGCCACCAAGGAAAATGTCTGTGATTGGACTCAACTAATCCTGCAGAGTCAAGAATTCTGGACCCAAGCAGGGGGTTTTGTGCTGAGTGTAGGATTAGTAATTAAGTTTATGATTAACATTATATGGAAAAAATGGATATTGGTAATATGAGACACCATGTGATATATTTATGTGGCAGAATTCTCCTTACTTTATTTATAATGATGACTGCTCAGTCTTTTGCTATACCTGGGGGCTCTCTTTTTGTAGCTTTAAGTAATATTTTATAGTTTATTAGCCTCATAATTTAACTACTTTGATATTGGCTGGTTTTGCATGTGATGCTTATATGTGTGCTCACACACAGTTGGCCTTATGCCAGAATAAATATTTTAAGCTGCTTGGTTCCTACTTTTTCTCCTTTTCTTGAAAACACGGGGCAGACGTAACCAGCAGTGGGAGAACTGAACTGTATAAACTACAATTAGAATTGCAGAGCACAGGTGGTTGAAGCTTCTATACAGTTGCCAAGCTATTTTGTTTTATCAAGTGAGAGGGTTTTATGGAAAAAGCGGGCTGAAAATGTTGCTTTCTCATTCAAATACTTCCAGGCAATGTATTCTATTGATGCCATTTGAAGCCATAGCGATAAACCATTTAAAGCTATCCTACAGTGTTGCTGAGAAATGAATATATAACCTGATTCAGTTAGCAGTTCATTTATTGATTTAGATTAGTGTATTGGGAATAACTGTGCCTTTCAAAAGAAGCTTTCCTTTGATCACAGCTGGATTTGGCACTTGGAGCCTCAGAACAAGGCCACCAGTAACAAGCAAGTTTAAAATAAAAAGGTGGTTTTAGCGTCACAGTTAAGTACTGTTTCTGCAGTGGATGTCTAAGACAGGCATCCCTAGTGAGACAGGCACCCCATCTCTATGCTATTCAAATACAAAGAACTATTGCAATGAAATACTGGAGTAGCCACCTCATAGCATGTAATGTATCTAAAGGTTTGGTGATCACTCCATTTTGCAATTTAATAGATAAGAAACCCCCTCCCCTCGCGCCCTGTATATCTACATGCTCTACTATGTCAGATCTGCATTCTTGGGATGTAAGGTTCCATTAAAAAATAAATAATAATCACAGCCCCCCGCTCTCCCCCTTCGCCACACTCATTTTCTATAATATGGTAATGATATCACCGTAGCAGTAATTACGGGTCATCTTCATTTCTTTCATCTCTGCTGGTTCTGATGGCTTCATTCCTTTGACGGAGAAGATTTGGCTCTGGGTACTGTGATTATTTTGTTAAGCATTATTCGAATAGACAGGAGTGAGAGAAATTAATCAATCCAAATGCAATTAGCATCATGTTTAACCCAGTGATGGACGTCTCAAGGTGAAACAGCCAAGGGAGTTTCAGTCATTATTATTCAATCCAGTGGCTCTTATCTAAATTATAATCAAGAGCGGTTTTATTGGCTTCAAGGCGAGGAGATGTAACTCTTTCCCTACACTTAGTGTCATGGAGATCATGGGTCAAGGAGGTCAAGCTGGCTGCTGTCAGTTTCTTGGAAGTGGGAGGTGCTCCCAATACATTCATCTTCATATTTAGGTTGGTTGAAACAAAATAGCCCTTAGTGAATTTGATACTGGTAGTTTTATGTTCTTGGCTTTTACCTTGATTGTGTTTATTAGGACACAGCCTATTCCTACACAGTCTACTGAAGCCCATGGTGGTTCAGTCTACTTTGTACTGTACGTCTCAAGAGTACCGTAAGAGTTTTTATTCCTATCTTGTAAAGGGGCCAGAAAGAGTAAATCCCTGAAGGAGAACCTATTACAATAGAGAAATTCTTTTGAAATTCTGAACATCTTTTCAGGTAGTCCTAATCCATCCATGCAGCGGGGGAAGAGAAGGCGAAATCACATTATGCAAGTAGAATGTCCACTTGCGCATCGACAGTTTTGGATGCAGCCCATTGTTAAGTCACAGTATTTCACGATCAAGATTTGAAATACGTAGAGCAAATATTACCAGCATAATCAGCTTCTCTTTATCACTTAGAAATCCAGTGCTGTAAATAACATGTTCCAAATATGACTCATAATTCATCATATTTTTATTTATTTATTTATTAGATTTATATACCGCCCTTCATCAAAAGATCTCAGGGCAGTTCACAAGATAAAAACATAAGAAAAAAGCACAAATAAATAGTTAAAACAGAAACAACCAGGCCTTTTTTTCCAGCCAGAATTCTCTGGAACTCCGTTCCAGAACCTCTCATGAAAACAAGGGTGAGTTCCGGAGCCTCTTTTTCTAGAAAAATACCACTGGCAACAGCAAGATAATTTATTTGATACATGGACACTGTATTCTGGAACTAGAAAGTAAAATTATAGATCTAAAATTATGAAGTGAAGCTAGTATATGTAAACAACATTCCATCCATGAATGGAAGGTTGTATAGAACCGCAAAGCAACACACACAATTATATTTTAATCTCCAAGTCTGCATTCAGTTTCTGTGGCATGTTACATGTTTCAGCTACTATTCACTCTGCCCTTAACAAACTTACAGGGCAAGGCTCTTATGAACACAGAACTTTAGACTCTTTACTTAAGGTGCTTTAACATGCAATTTCTATGTTAATGGTCTGTGATTTTACATATAAGTTTGCTTGCAAAGCCGTGTTTCTTATAACATGGTGAACATAGCACATCAGTGAAAAGCAGTTGAGAAGTTATAAGTATTTTATAGAGCTGCCCTTAGTTACAGCTGTGAACTGTGTATAAGAGTGCATAAAATGGCATTGGCGCTTATTGTTGCTAATTGCATCAAGGAGGCTACCTTATACCAAGTTAGTCCATTGGTCTGTCTTGCTCGGTGCTGTCTACTCTTAAGTGACAGCAGCTCTCCTGGGGTTTCAGGATACTAGGGATTGAACCCAGAACCTTCCTTCTGCAAAACAGCTATGGTGCTACTGAGCTATGGGCCTTCCCTTAAATGAAATGCAAATTGTTCTATCTGAACACGTTGGGCATCTTTATGCCATCTCCCCTTTCCCTTTAAGGATCCTTCAGAGTGATAGCTGCTTACATAAATGTAAGTCACTAGTTTCATTGGTTTTATCATAGTAAATCCTCCATTATTTCCCGACTATCCAGAGCTTATGACACAGTGCGGCACAGAGATACTATATGCATGAGAATGCCCTTTATGAGATGTTGGGGACCAATGAGCCCCAATCTCCAGCAGAGGGTTCTTTTCTAATTAAATTGCCATTGGAAGGAACATCCTAGCTGCAGTTTCCACTTTGGACCGAAGGCCAAACATTATGAGTCTTTGTCATTTGATTAAAAATGTTACTTAACCTTTAAATTGCTACAGATGTAAAGATAGCCCTGAGTTTCTAATGTAATCTCCTCAAAGTTAAAATCGGGAAAATCTTTGTGTAATGAAACCCATATGTCATAGTGAAAGGATGCAAAGCGCTGGCAGAGTGGGCTGCTCTCGCAGGAGATTCTGCACCCAATCTTGTTAACCAGGGCTGCTTTTGGTAATCCCTCATCTCCTCACTTGCAAGAAATCAATCTGTACTACTGAATCGCTTCAACCAACAGCCACAAAATTTACTGCAGGAGGCAGTTTGGGGACAGTTGTAGTGCGAAGGGAGACCAAGGCAACAAGGCTAAATACAGGATTGAGGGATTGAAGTTCCAAAGAGGAGATTATATTAAACTGTGCTCCACCCTCCTTAGCAACTGGGAAATTAAGCTTCCGTTTTTGGATTCGGCCTCTTCTGTCCACTACCTGGTTTGAGATCCATCTATTCTAAGGCAGAAAATTTAATTCCTGGTTCAAGAGCTTCTGTTATTTATAGCAACCCAATGGCTGTTTCCTAGGTAGTCCCAGGAAAGGGCGGATTTGTTGAAATACTCAGCTTTATTGTAACCTAGGCCGATTACATCCTAAATTGTTGTTTTCTGTGGTCTTTAGTGCCCCCACTTCCCCATCTAACTGAGGAGATTAATTTGTAATCGAGCTATTGCAGTTGTATCCATTGTTGGTTTTCTATTGTAGTGATAGAGAGAGTAAATTTTGCCTGGACAGGGCAATTCATGCTTCTGTTTCATGCTGTGGTTTTTTGCTAGAATGATAAAAAATTGTATGATGCCCCACCTCCAATAGGCAAATCCCTTGGATTAAGTATATTAAAGAAAATATTCCAATGTAATCTAGTACAATTTAGTTTATCTGTTTTATTTGAAAACGTACCTCTATTTACTACGTAACTGGCTTCCCTCGTTCCCATGGGTAGTCAGTAGCGACAGCTATTACTGTAAGTTTCCCTGACAACAATTGCATTTAGGAAGTTGGCTGCACTTTCTTCTCTTCCTTGTTTCTCAACTAAAATAAGCATGTCTGGAATTAGATTTTTAATGAGGTGGGAAATAATGTTGAACTGGACCAACGCTAAACAAAAAGAACCATTTCGCATAAGAGACATTTTTGAGTTTCTTTCCCAAATCCTGTCTGAATTTGCCTATTACCAGCAATATACTGCAAGGGAAGGAGTGCGTGTCTGGGTAGATCAGCTGCTAGACAATCAGCACACCCAAAGAAAGTAGCAAAATGCAGAAACTTCTCTGCACAATTTGGATGGACCTTGCTTATTTGATGGCTATAAGGACCTTACCTTAGTTTTGTATTATAGCTTTTAAAATTTAAAGCCCAGTTGCCTCCTAAGTGTGTATTGAGAAGAGGAATACAGAATAGCAGAAGGCTGTCTCCTGCTCCTAATGGGATTTCGTAGCAGCATGTGCGAGTTTGTTTCAGAAGTCAGAAATGAACAGATGTTGGTATAAATTACCTCTGTGTCTGATGTCTTGCAAATTAAAAGCGCGGTTGGCATCACTAAACAATTTCACCAGGTGGGGGGGGGAGGGCGAGCCGGGTGGTGATTATTGTAGCAGGTCGGTAAGAATCTTTAAGCTGCGGCAGAGCAGGATAGCAAGGATAAAGGAATGAAGAATAAAATGAGAGGTCTGTGAATTAATCAGAAATGTTAACATCTCCGATGACAAGCGAACAGGAGGGCACGTGCTCAGGAGCAGCCCCCAACTCACAGTAATTTCACTTGGAGCGCAGAACTAGTCAGTGCTCGCAGCCTGATTTATAGGGTGCAGCCCTCTTCAGGGGCGCCTAGTTGTCACACATTCGTATATCTCCTATATGGGACTGGGGCTGTGGAAAACTTCCACTCCATCAGTTGATAATGCTGCAGTTTGACATTACTTGAGCAAGAGCAGGGCACGGGATTTAATTCAAATCCAACTTTTTTGAACCTCAAACTTCCAGTGATGATGTTTTTAAGTTATTAGGGTTTATCCCCTTTATACAAATTAGAAAAGAAAAGCCCCCCCCCCCCCGGAGTTTCTCACTGCACTTTTTAAGTCTCTGCACTTCACATATAATCGTGGCAAAATTTGAAATAGGAAATGATAGTCTTCAGGTTACATAGCAATAGTTGACTGTTTTTCTGCAACCTAATGTCGGTTGAGTGAATATGGTTTCATGTTTTCTATTTCTGGGTGCATTGTGGTTATGTGACTGCTTCAGGGTCCCCTCAACACCACCAACATCACTTCGGCACATTTAATAAATATTTGGATGGTGCAGTAAAGTTGGGTTTCTGATGTGGGGAAACAATCACATGGCCATTTTTTTATCGATATTCACTCAACCTGCTCCTTACTTAATTACAGTCCTGTGAATTGGAACTGACTTAAAGGTATTATTATATACCGTATATTCCGGCGTATAAGACGACTGGGCGTATAAGACGACCCCCAACTTTTCCAGTTAAAATACAGAGTTTGGGATATACTCGCCGTATAAGAAATACGACCCGGCGTATAAGACGACCCCCGACTTTTGAGAAGATTTTCCTGGGTTAAAAAGTAGTCTTATACGCAGGAATATACAGTACATGCTCTAGATCAGTAGTGGAGAACCTCTGGCCCACAGAAGTTTCATCTGCCCCACACCTGATGTCAGTTGTAGGTAAAGATGCTTCTAAGCGAAAGGGAATTTACAAGCCCCATTGGTCAGTTGAGCCCCTTTTAAAGCTATCTAAGTTAGCGAATAGCTTAGTTTAACTGTCAAGTGTTTGAAGAAGTACTTCCTTCTGTTTGTACAAAATTGTACACAATATCAAAGTGTGGTTGCAGCTTAGATTTGTATAATAACATTTTCAGTCTTACAACATGGAGTTTTCACAGCTGCCATAGATTGAACCAGTGTTTTCACTAAGCTGTCCACCACAACCCCAAGATGCCACATTGAATTGATGCGATAATACAGGAAACTCCCCACTTGTGTGCGATCTACTTGCACATGACCCCAGCGCCAGGAGCCCGGAAGAGGCAGGTGGATTGCGAGAAGGCCCTCAGAGCCCGAAGAAGACATCCTTTTTGTGTTCTGGGGAGGGTCTCCTTGCAAGCCATGAGGACTCCCCAGGGTGCTCCCCACTTGAACGCATTTCACTTATGTGCTCAGAGGCCCAGAATGTAACCCCTGCGAAAGTGGGGAGTTGCCTGTACTGCTCTTGCAGCCAAAATCTTCCCTCAGCTCTTAAGATTGGGTGGTCTGGCCTTCATAATAAAGGATCCCACAGGGAATTTTGCAATATATTAGCCCTCTGTCTGCATATAACCTATTCACCACAATGAATGGGTATTTTACTTATTACTTAAGAATGGGGAGACAGCATGCAAGGCAAAATTTTGGTCTTTAGGACACCTGCAACTAAAACCTTGAAAGTCAGAAATGTTTCTGTAGGAAAGTAGCTGTGTAAAAGCTCTGTGGTGCTTTCCACAGAGATTGATGACACACAGGGAAGCATATATATACTTTGCCTTGCTGTATTAAGCACTCAGGGAATGACAATACAGCGTGAGGGGGTAGAGCACAGCTCTGTAAACTCTACTTTAACACACCATCCATAGATGAACTACTTTGAGGGAATATAAACCCCATTTACGTTATAGCATCCAGGGACTATCACTGCCAAGGGAGAGTGGAAGTGCTGTCTCATTTATGTTTAAGATCATAAGCAGCCAGGGACAAGTAATCTTGAAATGGAGGGAGACAGAGGTCCATAATCTCTGAAGGGTTATAGCATCCAGGAAGAGATGCCCTGAGGAGGAGCAATAGCGCTCTAGATTATACTATTCATAGATGGATATAGCAGGAAAACTGAAAGGGGGAACCTGAAGCTAGCCGCAGAGGAAATAAAGGAAGTGGGTGTAGTAAGAAATGAGACAGCTTGTGAGTATTACAGCTGAGCTTTGACGTTTTCAGTGCTTGGCCTGCAATTCCAGACTGCTAGGAACTCAGAACCGCAGCACAGATTTATTTCTTCACTTTATATCTTTTTTGCTACCTCTTGGCACCAGAAAGCCATTTTAAATGAATTTCACAAGTGGGGTTAAATATTGTAAATTATCCAGCTCTACTTGTTTTATGTTAAGCCCTTTTTTCTTTCTTTCTTGTGATTTCAGCAAGAGAAATGACTCGAGGGAAATTTCTGAACATCCTGGAAAAACCCAAAAAGTAGCTGAATATGGAGTTTGGAAAGAAATACACCTGGCTGCTGGAAGATGACCAGAATTTCCCCGAATACAGAAATGGGAAGGCCAGTACTCTGCCTGATGCTTACAGAAATGCTCTCATGCCTCACCTCTTTTCTGAAGAGACACATCCAGGTTGTTTTGGCAAGGACAGACAACAGTTCCTCAGCAGAACAATTTGACCTGCCTGCCTCTTAACTACACCCTACACGTTTTGCTAGAATAATTTTATGCCAGTCGTGTCAAAATGGATACATTCATTCATCCGCGATTGGCAACAGCATATTTTTTAAAATAAAAGCAGAGTTGCTTTTTATTACCTGGTTCTGTGACACAGGCCTGTACATCACATGGCATATACAAGTATATGTCTGCATGCATGTGCATGTCCCTCTTTTCCCTTTGAAACAAGAACTCAACAATTTTTATTTACATTTTGGCTAATCTCAAGACTGCAAAACATGTTTGATTTCCTTCCAAGTTAGCTGTATGTATTGGCCACAAACATTGCAGATAAGATGATGTGGTTTCCCTTCCCAAAGCTCACATAGCCTCAGGTACTGAGTGGGATTGGGAGCCACATGTAATATGAATTAATGGATGTATGTTTGTTTGAATATATATTTGTCTATTAGGGTTGGAAATGTGGAGGGGGCCTTTCTAAATGATGAAAGAAAATATCCTCCAATCATTAATACCCAGAAGATGGTTCTTCAAAATTGGTTTCTCTTACAAAGAAACATATTGGAGAGATGTCATTATTGTATCACTTGAATCACACACACCCCGCCCCCCACAAGCAATAAATTGCTTGTCCACAAGATGCATGGTTAGGATATTGTACTATGAAGTTGCTAGTTAAACATTTGAGGATAATCCAGCCAGAAGCAAGCAGTTTTAAGTCCCATGGATCTCAGTGGGGAGATTGAACACATGCTTGCACCTCTCTCATTCTGAAATCAGTGGGATTCAAGAGAGCTTAACTTTGGGTATGGCCTGAATATTCTACTGAAAACTCTATATAGATTTCACTTTTCTCCAGAGCAGAACAAAAGTATTTACATTGTGGGCACTGGATATATATTGAAAGATTTCATTACAGAGACCTTAGAGTGTCCTTTTCAATTTGCAGGTGATATACCGTCTTTCCCCCTTTTTAAGACACCGTCTTATAATTTTTTTTCCTCAAAAAAACACAGGGTGGCTTATTTTCGGGGGATGTCTTATTTTTATTACGTCAGTATGGTACGGTACAGCCTCCCCCTGCGCGCTGAGCAGGCGGGGCAGAACTCCGCAAGAGGTGCGTTTCCCCCCCACGCCTCTCGCTGGTTCGCTGGCTCCCTGCGCACGCAGGAGGGGCTGAGGAGGCAACGGGAACAATGGCGGCACCACGGCTTACTTTTGGGGTACGTCTTACTTCTCATAAAGGTAAAAAAACCCTGCCGTGGCTTACTTTATGACTACGTATTAAAAAAGGGGAAACAGGGTAGGGTAAGCTTGGAGCTGTACGAATAAACTATAATCAACTAACTACCGGTATATATATACAACTTCACATGATCCTGCAAGCAATTCTGTGTTAAGGCACTTTGTAAAGTACACAAGGGAGAGATTTCTGTTGCAGAGCACCTGCCAGTTTCATCTGTAAATCCTTGGGTATCTGTCTATCCAATAACAATAGGGACTTTTCAAAGCATAAGAAGTTTAGCAAAGTCTTCACTTGTTTAAGTAATGGTCACATGTGGTCACAATATGCACGATTGGGGCTCAAATATGAGGTTGCATTGCTGTGGGAGCAAAACTGCATATAATGGTAAGCAATGAGATTGAGAGCAAGAGAAACTGTGGTCTTGGCCAGAGAAATGTTGATGAAATGTTTTTCATGTTGACCTAATGTTTATATTTGTTTAGGAATATTGAAATTCTTGCATCTATTTTATATATTTGTGGCTTTTCATATGTATATAGTAAGCACCACAAAATTGGTTTTTGTGTACATGTTGAAGTTACGTTGGGACAGAGAGTTCTGAACTCTCATTGAAAGCAATGGGATGTGAAAGTGTTTAGCTCCCGTTTCATCATGGTTTGTATATTTGTTTTTATTGTGAAGGTTCTTGAAACACATTTTTGAGGCTGTGAAACTGAAAAGTTTAGGCAACACCTAGGGTAACTTCACATTACCAGCCTAGTCATGAATCACAATTTTTAAAATTAGTTGTTAAAAAGCATTTCTTTTTTATTCTGGAAACTTTTATCCTTCATAGATAGGGCAGTAATCTGTATATTCCCTAGTGCTGGGATATTTATATATTTATATTTTTCAGTCTTGGATATGATAAGAATGTATTTTTATAAATAGTAGTAATACTTGATCGGGTTGTCCTGAACAAGTAACCTGTATGTTATAGCTCCGTGTTCTTAAAATAAATAAAGATTAAACAATGCATTTTCAAAAGCATGTAAAATAAGGAATTTTGTTTCACCAGTGATATTTAGCCAAATATCAGTTTAATTCTATGTATGCCCCAGCTGGGAATTACTTATATATTTCATTAATGAATTGCTTCCCATAGAGTAGCCTGAGCCAATTTAACAATAAAAAAGTATCTTAAAAACAATTTGAAGTCTAATTATAATTACAGTCTGGGATAGAAATCTCAACCTCAAATGCTTGTTGGGAGAAGAAAGGTCTTCAACAGATGCTAAAAAGAAAATAGTTGCAGTGCCCATATGCAACATTGGAAATTCACCAGGTGCCAGGCACATTTTGCACCTGGCTATCAGGCACTTGCATCCAAGTGAAGATGCCCTGTCGCCAGAACGGCACCTGACGTCTCCACCATCTGGAGGTGCATGTCTGGGGAGCCTTGGATCTTGGCTGTTTTCACACACTAGCAACACTTTCTATAGAATTCTATCTGCTATATTTTATCTGCACCAACAGAATTAATTTCGGAATTGAAAAATACGACTTTTGAGCCGTCTGGCCCCAAAAATGGCAACTAGGCATTCCATTTTGGCAACTGTAACCCTGGTTTAAGGAGCTATTTGGCATCTAGCTTATATATCTGAGTTTCTAACACTGCCCGCATGGCAGGGGTCAGCAAACCTTTTCAGCAGGGGGCCGGTCCACTGTCCCTCAGACCTTGGGGGGGGCTGGACTATATTTGGGGGGGGGAATATGAACAAATTCCTATGCCCCACAAATAACCCAGAGATGCATTTTAAATAAAAGGACACATTCTACTAATGTAAAAACATGCCGGATTGAGAAGGCGGTTGGGCCAGATCCGGCCCCCAGGCCTTAGTTTGCCTACCCATGCCGTATGGTATAGGGAGAGAGTTCTAAAGGACAGGTTCCTACCATCGTATCAGGAGGTCTGTTCTATGCAATGTATCTGCAGAAGGCCCTCACCTGCATAGCAGTGATCAACTGATTGTATAAGGGGTGAGATAATTTTTCAGGTATCCTGATCCCAAGCTAAATAGGGCTTTAAATACCAAAACCAGTACATTAAACTCAGGCCAGTAGTGAATTGGCAGCCAGGGCAATTCTTTCAGCAGCAGCATAGTATGAAAGTGGTACTCTGCCCCAGTATGTTGCACTAGCTACAGATTCTGGGCAGCCCCACATAAAGCTCAGTGTGGTAAGTCATGTGGAGTTACCATGCATGGTTAACATTGGTCAGGAATATCCTGGTCTGGAAATAGTCCTAACTGTCTTACTAAATGAAGCTGGCAAAAGACACTTCTAGCCATTGAGGTCACTTGGGCCTCTAGTGACAAAAGTTTCATATTTGGTATTAGTTATATAAAATTAAAATGTCACAGTTAAAGTTCACCTGAGTTTGAGGCTTGAAAATCAGAATTTAGTTACTTTAGAAAGAGTAAGACTTGTGCTCTCTTAGTCTACATCCCTAAATATCCTCTATAACAATTGTATGAAATTTTGAGTACTGTACAGTCTCAAGTTTCTTTTGTATTTTAACATCCAAATAAATAGAGCAAGATGGATTCTGGTCTTTCAGGATGCCCAATTCACTTGCTTTCATACATTTAGAGTGAATTCATTTTGTATTAATTAAGTCTGGCAAATGTTGGAGTGTTTTGAGATAATTACGGAAGGAGTCTTCCTTCGGGTTGACTTGAATCTCCTATGGTCCACAATGGAAAGTGTAGCTTTGTAATAACGGGAAGGTTATCTAATTAGCAATTCAATTTAATCTGGTTTTAAATATTATTCAGTAATCATAGCTGCATGGTGTTACTAAAGGATAGAGTTAATTGAAAGCCTTAGCTGTGCATTTCCATACCTTAATAAGCTTGGAGAATAGGAGACATTCAAAGAGAAAAATGTTACATTCAAGTGTACCCTGTTGATCCTATTAAATCTTTTAGCAGCCCTTAATATCCTGAAGCACTAGGTTCTGGTGTTGCAAGCGCGGAACGTGGCAGACCTTCGTGTGACAGCTTTCTAGGGGTCTTCTCCTGCCAGTTGCTGGGGAACAACAGTGGAAGAGAGCTATTTCCTTCATGCCCTGGCTGGTGGGTTTCCCATAGGAATATCAGGGTGTGAAGCAGAATGCTATACTAAATAGGCCAGGTGTGGACTCTTAATCTCAGGGTCATGAGTTTGAGCCGTACAGTGGGCAAGATTCCTGCATTGCAGAGGCTTAACTAGATGGCACTTGTGGCCCCTTTCAACTCTACAAAGTCTTCTATTCTATTCTATTCTACCCACAGTTTAAAATGGTGTGTGTGTGTGTGTGTGTGTGTGTGTGTGTGTGTGTGTGTGTGTGTGTGTAAAATCTCATCAAACTGTTTCCAGGATGTGACTCCAGATATTTCTATGCATCACCATTTTAGCACTTCAGTGGTTTTGTTCTAAGTAAAGTTCAGAAAATATGTCATCTGAAAATCGGTGATTATCCAGCTTGGGCACTAGAGCCACGTGTAGTGGCAGAGAAATTGAAAAGTCATGTAAAATGTGCAATTAGTTCCCATGTTTCACAGCTGAAAGTATTTTGACCTTGCTGGGGACCCCAAGGCATTGCATTCCATACTTCCTTTCCCTTTATCATTGGTAACCCACCGTCACAACAAAGTGATCAGAGCAGCTAATGCAATAAACAGATTAAAAACAATAACCCGTTTTGCATTGTTCTTTGGCCCAGTGCTGTGATCAGAGCAGTTGACTCCAGTCAACTGACTTCCATGCAGAATGAGTCTTTTGTTGTTGTTGATGGGTTTGTGTTGCTGACCCCTGACCTCCATGCTGACTCTTCTAGCACAGCTCCCTGGCGAACAAGACACTGGAGCTTCCTGCTGAATCTGTTAACAGACACTAGCTGAGAGAAAGCAAAACAGAAAAGGTGATTCTGCTATACCTAACCATTCACTGTTGAATAAATCGTTCTTATTTCACCAGTCCCCCAAAAAGCTGTTTGTCGTCAGAGGAAGTGGAAAAGAAAAGGGAATACTTTTTGAGGGCAACAATAGCCACAGAACTTTTTCTCCTTTTTTGTAACAGCAAGTTGTACTGTTAATCTTGTCCTTTTATGAGAGCCAGGGTGGGTGGCTCAGGAATAACATATTTTTCAGCTCTGTACTGCAGTTTCCTCAATGCATTGCTGCTTTTTTAAAAATTCAAAACAAAACAATGTCCTATTTTTTGCAGCACCAAAATATCGCAGGCTATCCAGAATTATTGGCAAAGGCTGCCTCAGCCAAAATAGAAAGCAATAGCTGTCATACTTTGAGATGGTTTATACATTGAATCACCAACACAGTGCCCACAAACACACAGATACTTGCAGAGACCTTCCCTGGCACTCATGAGGCTCCCACCTCCCACAAAAAAGGCTTGAAAAAAGCCTTCTAGTCAAATGTCCCCATGGGCCTAAACAGGTTGCTGGCCCCTACTGTATGCAAGGCAGTCAGTGACCAGATGAAACTTTTGGCGTGTTTACATCCAATGCATTTGTTCATAGAATTGTAGAGTTGGAAGGGATCACAAGGGTCATCTAGTCCAACCTCCTGCAATGCAGGAATCTTTTTGCCCAACATGGAGTTTGAACCCACAACCCTGAGACTAAGAGTCTCATGCTCTGTGACTGAGCTCACCCTCTTCTCATATCTAATACAAATCCACTCTATCAATAGTCCCTTCTTGACATTATTCATTCTCATAACACTATAAATGATCTAGAATACATTCTTGTCTAGAGACACACCAGAGCTATGCAGAGTGCCATGAATCCCACTAGCAGTGCCATTTATTCCTAAAATTCTGAGTATTTGAGCATCTTGGATGTTTTTTGTGCCATTCAGATCCAGGGAATGTGAACGTATAAAAATTCAGCAGCCCATGTTTGCTGCTAGTGTTCATCTGTTTCTTGTAGCATAGTTCTTATTACTTCCAGTTGGTGTTCCAAACAGGTACCTACAGGTAGTATTGAATCAAACAAATTCAGGTATGTGACTAGCTGTTTGTGAACAGTGTTATCAACATTGCTCTGAAATAGTGCCCCCAAAAGGCCAGTTTTAAAAAGCTATTCCTATCACCTTTACTAAACAGGATGATTTTTTCAGTTTTCTAATTACTTCATTACTATTTTCATTGGTTTTTCAAAATGCACACACATGCACAAAGGGCATAGATGAAAGAAAGGGAGGAAACATTAGGTTAAAGAATATCAAATTAGTAGTTCTTATGGCACACAATTTTTCATTTTTCAAATATTTACTAGGTTATATGTGCTTGCCTTCCTGCGGAGATTAAGCTAGTGCCTCTGTTTGCTGGACCATCATTTAAAATGCTATGAATGAAAAAGATTGGAAGGTAAGTCCATTTCTGAGCCTATCCTGTTAAGTATATTACCTTCTATTTCCTTTCCTGTCACCTATGCCAAGGTCAATTGAACATCGCTCTCTGTTGTGAATCCATTAAAAGCAATTATATTCTTTCTGGAAAACTGCACAGTTGTGATTGCACTGTGGAATGTAGAATACAGAGTAAGTAGAGATAAGAAACCCAGTAACTTGAGAAAAAGGCAAGTGAATAGTTCTCATGGCTACAGAGACACCTGAAAGCATGCTGGGACGTTATATATTTGCATTCAAGTTTAGGAACCCTGCTGTTTGTGTGAAGCTTCTAATGTAACTATCAGCCATTTCTTAGTTCCCAGTCCATATATCTCTCTAGGCTTTTTATTCTCCTATTTCCCTTTCCATGAGTCCCAGACCTAGAATAGCTGGGAATGGCAAGCGGTGGCGAACGGTGTAATGCGAGCGAACGAGAGATTCACATGGAAATTTGCCCCACTGACAGCATGTGCTTCTGAGTCAGCGTTACTGTTTCAGCTGATCACTTCGCAAGGAATAAGCCTTTCCCCAAAACTGGTCCGAAGTCCAGTGACCTCGGTAAACTGATTGGCAGGAAGGAAAGAGAAGAGAAAGGTTGCGATAGAAGCGTGAGGGGAAGAGGAATGTGGACAGTAGAGGAAGAATAGGACGGGTCAAGGACAGACTTTGCCCCTGGCAATTACTAGCTGACATGAGGCCTTCTAGCGTCCTTCCCTTTGGGTCCCTATGAGGTGGTAATCGGGTAGTCGGAGGCTGTTTTCTCATTGCCTGTCCACTTCCCCTGCTTTCCCCCCCTTCCAGTCTGTGGCAGTTCTTGTTGCATTTGTCGTGCAGGCCGCACTGGCTGTTGCTTGTTAGGAGAATTTGCTCCCCCCCCCCCAAAGTCAGGCCTATGGTAAGAGCCGTGTGAAGCGGAAGACAATTAGGGGCTTATTAGTGTCCCAGGGAGACGTGTAACTTGTGTTGCTGGGACTTACCAAAACAGCGAGAGTCTTATGGGCAAGCTCCAGCCAAGAAAAGACTGAGGGATTGTCTCACCTAATTACGGGGAATGGGCCTCTTTGTGTTTGTGATTCGGTACGGTTGTCCGATCGCTTTTCTCCGGCTGCTGGCTCAGGCCGAGCTGGAAGTGTGCTAATTAGAAGAGAAATGGACGTAGTGATCCTGTCAGCTCTCGTTACCGGCGGGGACAAAGCAGAATATTATTCTGAGGCACTGTTTTGTGAGTGTCCCTCTCCCAGCTCTCATTAGGGGAAAAGGCGGGCGAGCGGGTGGGGAGGGAGGGGATCCTACCACATGGACGGGCTAATGGAGCGCAGGCACCGTTACTGTGCTAATTAACGGGCTCAAGCAAGGCCTTTGCCAACCAGCAGCCGCGGCCATTACACCCGGGGACTCCACCACCTCAACCAACTGGCTAAGGTGAGAGGAAGCTCCTCAACCAAGCTGAACACCAGGTGCTCAGCCACGTTCCTGTTCTTAACAGGGCTGGATCCAGATGTTATTAGTTACTAGTTGTTGTTGTTGTTGTTGTTGTTATTTATTAAATTTGTATACCACCCTATACGCATAGATTTCAGGGCGGTTCACAACATAAAATTCCAATATAAAAAAACAAACACAAAATACATAAGAAAAACAAAGACAACCCAATAATTTCCCCTTTCCGCAACCCATTCTAAAAGGGCATCAGATGTCAATCAGCCAAAGACCTGGTTGAAGAGGCACCTTTTCACCTGGCGCCTATTGAAATCAATGAGATAAGTTAGTGGTAATATAATTGAATCCCCATTGATTTCAGTGGAGGAAAAATGTCAACTTCCTTAGTCTTGATCCCGCTCTCAGTCCCAAGAAGAGAACAGAAATGAGGTTTGTCCAAGTGAGCCTTGGGTGGGTTGTGTTAGACTCAAAAGTATTCAGCCTCAAAGTCTGAGCACTGCAGAACTACTTGGTTCGGTTCCGGTTTCCTCGTGATGAATACAATTGGTCTACTTATACTTAACACATATGGTATTTCCAAGATGTGAAATGGGCATGAGGGTAACATAAAGGGTAACAGGTAGCAAGAGATTTTAACCTCCAGCACGTGAGCAGCTTTAATTGTTATTTATTATGTAATACTAGTGAATTTAGCCCGTTAATAACGGGCCCTAGATTATATGTGATATGTCAGCCTTCTTGTCTTGGCCCCCCCCACCTCGCATCCCTACGTGGCAAAACACTGCATCCCCCTCCCCAAACACATTAACCCTTCCCTCCCCAGCCTCCTCTCCCTCCTATGGCGGCGTACGCAGTTGTCTCCTTACAGACATTAATCCCTCACAATCTCTCTCTCTCTCTCTCACACACACACACACATACTCCTCTCTCTCCCTCTGAGACATACTGTGACACTCTGAGACACACACACACAAACACACTCTTTCTGTCACCATATTTTTTCCTTTTCCTCCACTTGATGTCCCTTTCTTTTTTCCATTATCTCCTTTTCTTCTTATTTTCCGCCTTTGTTTTTTCTCCCCCCTTCTTTTCCCCTTTCCCCCCTTTATTTCCCTTTTATTTATTCCTTTTCCTCCCATTTCTTCTCCCCCTTTTGTTCCCTTTATCCCTTGTTTTCCCCTTTTATTCTTCCTTTCCCTTTCCCTCCCCTTGATTTCCCCATACTTTTTTATTTTCCTTCCTTTTTTATTCCCGCTTGTATTTGCCTCTCCCTTTTATTTTCCCCCACCCCTTGCTTTTTCCTCCCTCCCCTCGTTTATTTTCCCGTGAGGTTTACCGTTGAGTAAGATTTCACTCGCCTCATATACGCACTGGAGCCCGAAGCCGCCGCTTCCTCCAAGGCCCGCTCGGGCCCAGGCAAGGAGGGGGAGGGCGGGGGCAGCGCGTCGGCGGTGGCGGTGGGGCTCCGGGCAGTGGAGGCCGTTGGTGTGGAAGTGGCGGGAAGGCGGAGGCGGTTCTGGGTAGGGGGTCCCGCGCTCCCTCCTCCCTCGCCCCCCTCCCCACAGCACCTCCGGGCTCGGGCCTTCGGCGGCCGCTGTTTCCCCTCAGGGAGAGGCGTCGGCAAGGGCAGTCAGCGGCTTTTGGAGGCGGTTCCGGGCAGGGGGCCCCGTGCTCCCTCCTCCCTCGGCCCCTCCCCACAGCACCGCCGGGCTCGGCCCTTCGGCGGCCGCTGTTTCCCCTCAGTGTAAGGCGGCGGTGGCGGCAGTGAGGGCAGCCGGCGGCTGAACGGCGGCTTCCGGCGCCGCTTCACCGCCCGCCCTGCTCGCTTTCTCGCCGTCTCTGCGCTCCCTGTCTGCCTGCTTCTCCGCCGCCGCCGCCGCCGGCGTCCTTCCCTCTCTCGCTTGGCGCTGCTTCCCTCGCGCTTTGGCGAGAATCGGCAGCGGGAAGTTCCGCTGGAGCTTGGCGGCAATGGGAGGCACAACGGGAGGCAAGCAGTAAAGGCGGCGGCGGGGAGCCGCGCTTCGCGCCACTCCCCCCCCCCCGCAGTGGGCCTCGGCAACCTCGCCATGTCCGTGCGAGGCAGCGGCGCTGGCACAACTGAGAACGCGCGTGCGCCGCCGCTGCCTTCCGGACACGCCCCCCTCTCCAATCCCTGCTCTCTTCCCTCCAATCCCTCCGTCCCTCTCCGACATGCGCAGTTAAAATTTCCACTGACACACGGACGGACGCAGGGACATTAGGGAATTATTATATAGGATGGTCACTTACAATTTGTCAAGAAAGAGGAAATGCATCATCACAGAGGAGGTCCAAAAAAAGGAAACAGATTTGTATAAACACTGCATATGCTAATTTCTATGAATAAATACAAATTGAGGAATAATTGCTGTAATTTTAATAGAAGTGCAGTACATCTCACGATAGTGACCAATTGAACTGTTTAATCTGCTTTCCAGGTGTTAACTGTTCCATTCTCCCATCTTACTTTATTTTTAGTTCTAGGAACCATTTATCTGCTAGAAAGATAACCATTAAACATCCTTTCATATAGAGGACTCCTCCTTTGTGAAGTAGGATACATGAGCAGCCTATGATAACCTGGATTAGGATGTCTGTGACAAAGAACAAAATAGATCTACTGAAAAGTGTCATAACCTTTTGGATTGCTCTCATGGTTAGAATAAGGGATCTCAGTAGTCCATGATGCTACGCAGCTCAGAGTTTTAGCATCCTGATAATCTTGGCTATACTGTATTTCTCTGAAATATTTTTACAGATAAAGTTTCTATCCATTATGTTTAAAATGTGTGGATGTTGCCAATACAATTCACTTAAGTGTATGGGTATTAAAATGGCAAATGTGATTCAGTATACACAGATAGAAAGGGATGCAGCTGTGAAAAAGGTGAAATGTATGTTAGGGGCCATTAGGAAAGGGATTGAAAAATAAAACTGCCTATGGTAAAACCACACTTGGAATAATGTGTATTATTCTGGTCATCACTTTTCAAAAAGTTTATAAGTTTTTATATTATGATTATGTTAAATCAACAGAATCAACACAAGTATAAGTGTCCAGATCAAGGGAAGTAATGTGCCCACTCTAGTCTGCTTTGGTCAGACCTCACCTGGAGTACAGTGTCCACTTCTGGTCACCATAGTTTAAGAAGAATATTGACAAGCTCCTTGGAAGAAAGGTGATATATAAATGTAATCAGTCAATCAATAAAATATTGGAGGTGTTATCCTTCTGAATACCAGTTGCTGGGAATTGCAAAGAGGGAGAGCACTGTTGTACCACTGTGTTGAATAGAATAGGCTTTTAGTCTGATCCAACATAGCTCTCCTTATGTTTTCAGTCACAGAATGCAGGAGGAAAAGGGAAGGAACTAAGATTGCCAGCTCATTGTTCTGCATTTCTTAACACTAGCTGAAGTCAAATAAATTATGCAAATTATATGCAATATTATTTTTCAAAGTATGTACTATTGTTGCTTATTACTGGTAATCATCTCCCGCATATGTCCCAATGAGATAACAGAATAACAGAAATGTTATAAATAAACAAAATAACAGAAAATGTTTAGGTTGCAAAATGGAGCCTGGCATAGATTTTGGGTTTCAAAATGTTGATTCTTCTCATGTAAAGGACACAAAAGCCTGTCCATGCTTTCTTTTCTTTTCTTTTCTTTTCTTTTCTTTTCTTTTCTTTTCTTTTCTTTTCTTTTTAGTTCTAGGAACCATTAATCATAAACCATTATGTAGAATGACTCACAGGTTTTTTTAAGATCGGACACCAAAAATATATGTTGGTAAAGATCAACATATGCCAACGTCAACAAAAATATAGCTGCAGAGCCATTTGAAGGGACCATATAATATCAATTTGTAAGCAATCTGCTTTTGCACAATTAATGCTCAGCTCCTGGATTATATTTGGAAATGCCTTGAGTCAAGAATGTCTAGTTTCCAGGTTGTCAGCAGCTTGTCATCTCCATTGCCCAGGCATTCATATTTGCCTCCTGAACTGCCCTCACATCTTCCCTTTAAAAATAAAATTAAAGTAAAACTTTTAACCACATGCATCAGGTTGCATCAAAGGCGGGAGCTTGAGCATCTGTGTCTTCATTTTTATCATACCTTTATATCTGTTGGGATGTGAATAGATGCTAGGTGAGGATATATTTATTAAATATTACCCTTCCTTCCTCATGTTTATGAGTTTAACAGAGTGCCATCCATTAAAAGTTTTTGCCTTTATTTTAAGTACCGGTAATCCAGGATGCCTTCAGGCAGACTGGATTTTCCTTGTATTTTCCCCTTTTCCTCCCCTTTAAAACAATAATCATACAGATAGTCTTGCAAAAGGTAAAAATAACATTTACTCAGAATACTTGTTGAACAGTAACAGATACATCAGCTTTGTTCGAGCAGGTTTAAAATGGTAATTCAGTTACAAAATCATACTTTAGTCTAGTTTAAAATGGAGTCTGAGCATTGGAGCTCAGACTCAGCAGATGTTCTCACATTTCTTGCTTGCTGGAAAGAGATGAGGAAGAGACGAAAAAGAGAATGTGCCCAGGCAGGTAAGAGAATATCCAGTCGGGACAGTGGGAGTGTCTCTCACAGAGTTCTCTCTAGCAAACTTACAGGAAAACTCATCCTATCATATGCCTGTCTGGCGAAACATGAACCGTTGGTTTTAACTGCATTTTAAATATCCCACAATACGCTGTCTTTCCTCCATTCTGAAACAGGCAACAGCATACATACTATTTCCATGAGGTTCCCATTCCAGGCACAAAGCAGACACAGACCTGCTTAGCTTCAGCAATGTAGTTATTTCGCATTGCCTCAGACCGCATCCTGACACATTATTTCATTGCAACAGTAAGTGCTATGGGGTATTGCATCCCCTTCTCCTTGTGCCCTCAATCTTTCCCAACATCAGGGTCGTTTCCAGGGAGTCTTCTCTTCTCATGAGGTGGCCAAAGTATTGGAGCCTCAGCTTCAGGATCTGTCCTTCCAGTGAGCACTCAGGGCTGATTTCCTTCAGAATTGATAGGTTTGATATTCTTGCAGTCCATGGGACTCTCAAGAGTCTCCTCCAGCACCATAATTCAAAAGCATCAATTCTTTGGCGATCAGCCTTCTTTATGGTCCAGCTCTCATTTCTGATGTAATGTTTCCCATGTTTTCTTTGCAAACCACTTCAAAATCAGAACCACGAAAACCAACGTTGTAGCAGCATTTTAAAATCAGTCTCTTTAAGAGTTCAAGAATAGGATTGGAGGGGGCCGTCATGAAATATGCCTTGAGCATAAGGCTGTTGCAGTCTAACCTGGAGAATAAGAAGCATATGAAACCCTTCTGTGAGATTGTGCCACCAAATAAGAAGGTCAGAATGGCAGGCTTAATGGTTTCTCTTGAAACAAAATTAAAAATTCCTTCCAGTAGCACCTTAGAGACCAACTAAGTTTGTTCTTGGTATGAGCTTTTGTGTGCATGCACACTTCTTCAGATACGGTTTCTCTTGTATCACTATATTTAGAAAAAGCATCAAGGGTCTTGAGGCACCTTAAAGACTAACACTTTTTATGGCATAAGCTTTCATTGGCTACAGTCTATAGTCCAGCTTTACAAATCTGGTGCCCTGCATAAATTTTGGCCTGCAGCTCCCATCAATCCAGGCTAGCATGGCTGTGCTGGTTGTCAATGGTGGGAATTGTAATCCAAAACATCTTGAAGGCACCAGTAGAATGCCTACCAGCCTCACATGAAGAGCACCAGCTCTGCAACTTGTATATCTTGACACAGAAGAGAATACAAAGCTGCTCTTCAGTGAACCTATATGAGATGTACTCCCCTATTAACATGATTTATGTCCTCATCGGTGTCCCTTTGGCCTAGTTTGGAGAACATCCGTTTTGATCCAGCTGTGACTGTGCCTTGTAGACATTCCAGTGCTCCTTCATTCCAAGCTCAGGTACATCCCTTTCCAGTAGCACACACCGGTAATTCTCTTGTATTCTCCAAAGCAAGCAAGAACCGAGTCAATGAGCTAAGGCCAATAAGTTAAAATCTCTTTGGGGACTGCTTCCTGCTTCCCTCGATTTGTGTCCCTCCTGCCCCACAATACTTATTTTTCCTCTCTAGTAAGCTTTATGCTTCTCTCCCCCCCCCCCACGGAACTGGTCTCCAGCAATGCATGCAGGTGAATTCCCGCAGTTCCACCGTGCTTGAGAGAAACAAGGAGACACAAGCACAAGAAGGAAGGGGGGAGGGGAGATCGCACATCACCTGACCCCCTTCAGCCAATTCACTGAGACAAGACGTCAAATTAATGAGCCCTCAGGACTGTAATTAGCTGTCAATTACCTCAAATTAATCAACTCCTCGCCTAATTAAGCATTATCGGCAGGTGGGCAAAAAACGGGCCATTGTGTGGGAGCCATGAGAAAAGCATGGCTGGCAAACTTGGTTAGTATCAGCGGCGCATTCCCTGCCTCACTGCACCACAGACACCAGGACAGCCAGGAACTTCTTAAAGGCACACAAACCCCTTCAGTCGGCCACCACCACCCCACACTTTATTCCTCCAGCCCCCAGGAGTCTCCGGATGCAACATAAGAAAGTTGGGAGAAGATGCATTGGCTGAGTCGTCCTTCTCTGATCATTCCTACTGAAGTGATGCTGTGGTAGGACTTCTTGTGCCTTCACTGAGATGCCACCAAAAGGTGAACCTGTAAGGCATATCTGCCCTATAGTTGTAGTCCAGTCTGGGCAACTGGATGTGCAGGATCTCATCTGGCTTGTGTGGTTGAGCGCATGGTTTTGCTCAGTCCCTGGTGTGCCCAGGCAAGGTGAGAAACACTCCTTCCTGCCTGGAAGCTTGAAGAACCATTGCCAGTCAGGGTTGGCAAAACTGAGCTAGATGGACCAGTGGTTTGACCTGGTATTAGGTAGTGTCCTATGTTCTTATGCTTGTGGTTATCATCACCCATCCAGCAATGTCTCCCTGCACCGCCACACTGGGTTTTCAAAGTCTGAACTTAGGCAGTTCAGGCCGACACAAGGAACCTTCATTCATGAGTGCAGTAAATGCTACCTTTGGGGGGGGGGGGAACCATAAGCAGAGTCATGAATGATTTGCATTCGATCTATGGACTTGGGAGTTTTGTTTACTTATTTATTTAATCTGTATACTGCCCTTCATCTGAGGATCACAGGGTAGTTTGCAGTGCCACCTGGAATGAGTCAACAGGCTCCCTTTTAGCTTATTCTTTTTGTATCTTTGCCTCTCTTTTTCACTTAGGTCAAGGACATTCATTGAAAGACAATTAAAATTATGTTGCCTCAGTTTTTGTTTTTAAAAGGATACAGGATTTCAAAGAAAGAGAAAAACCATTCCTAGGCACTGGAAATTGTTTCTTGCCAGGCGTCCAAATTCCTCATAATATAATTGGCTTGCATCAAGTAGAAAAACCAGGAGAACAAACCCAAATAAGG
Organism: Darevskia mixta; assembly: GCA_034641385.1. Taxonomy (NCBI): domain Eukaryota; kingdom Metazoa; phylum Chordata; class Lepidosauria; order Squamata; family Lacertidae; genus Darevskia; species Darevskia mixta. Next base: position 45,080,273 of record JAWWNH010000066.1, read on the forward strand.
TGTTTCATAAATGCTTTTGTAAACTTCTTAAGCAGCTAGTGAAGAACAGCTCAAGAGAAAATAGAATCACTTTAAATCACATATATTGCAAAAAAAAATTAAATGAAAGGCTTTGATTATGTCTCAAAATCCATTTTTGTGTAGCCAGATTATCACCCGGTGCGTTGGATTTGCACTGCATTAGTGATGATCAAGATTAGATCAGAATCCCCAGATAACAAACTGGAGTACACAGGATGTCAATTTGTGACATCATAGCAATAGTAGTAAAAATCATCACATTTACTGAAGAAGCCCTAGTTCAAGAATGATCTCAGAAAGAAACTGTAATGTCCTGCATCCAGCCATGTCATTGAAGTGGCTGCCTTGGGCAATTGATTTTGGGTGTCATGAATGATTATTAAAATGTTATTTTTTAAATGTATTATTGCTGTAATTTTACTGTCAGGGAAGGCGAATGTGCAGTGGAATATTATTATTAATAAGCATATTAATACTAATCATACACACACACACACACACCTTTCATTTAACGCAGTCAATTCCCATATTCTGTCTCAGGGGCCAAAATAACTTGACCAGCCATTCCTCAGAGTTTTTGTCTTATCAGGATTCAGCTTCAATTTATTAGCCTCGTGCTTGGTGTCGTCAGCATACATATTGCACAGAATTCCAAAACCTCTGATGACCTCTCCCAGCAGCTTCATATAGCCTGGGATATAAGATGCAACCTTCCAGTAGCTCATAGCTTAATTGCCGTGGGGCAGAGCAGAATTCCCCCATTGTACCATTATGAGTTTGTGGGTGCCAGACACCGGTATTCCCTGGACCCAGCAAGTGTTAGAAGCAAATTCAACCCACCTAGCTTCCTGTGTTTGGGCTGTGGGCCATTAAGAGAACAAAAGGATAGATTAAGAGAACTTTGGGTCTAGGAAGGTCCTGTTCAAGAGAAATCATGCTTCCACTTCTTTCAGGGCAGCAGGCACCACCCACTGTCATAAGGAGCCTTCATAAGGAAACTCTTTCCAGGGAAAGAACTGTGAGCAGTGTGAGAAACTGAGATAGAAAAACTAAGAGCCAAATGGCTTCTGGGACCTGGGTTGTGGGCGCCAAAACAGAATGTCTAGTTGCCACTTAAGGAGGTGGGGTGGCAACACTTTATTAATTATTTTGATAAATATGAATTAAGCTAGCCAAAATGTATAGAACAGAATCAAATAACTGTTGGAGATGTAAAAATAAGGAGGGTACCTTTTATCATATGTGTCGGGAATGTAATGTTATCCAAAAAAAATTGGGAGATGATATATAACGAACTGAAAAAAATGTTTAAAATGACGTTTGTTAAAAAACCAGAAGCGTTTTTACTAGGTATTTCTGATCAAGGACTACTGAAAGAGAAATGGAAAATATTCATGTACGCGACAACAGCAGCAAGAATCCTAATAGCACAAAACTGGAAGACTGGAGAAATATCTTCGAAAGCACAATGGCAGGAAAAATTGATGAACTATGTGGAATTAGCAAAGCTAACGGATAAACTACATGAAAAAGGCAATAGTGATTTTTTTTATAAAGAATGGGAACCTTTCATAAACTATCTGCAGAAACAACTGAAAGAAATGAACTCGGTAGCAGGATTTGAATAAACATTCACAACTTTACTTAACAAAATGCATGAAGAATAACATTGTAATAACATTTTGACAGATAAGGAATAGCAGATTGTATCATTTAATGTAACAAACCAGAGGGGAAGCTGAAGGAAGTCAACTGGAAGGGGGGGGGGGCAAAATGTAGAATGTATGTTTGGAAATGATTTTGTTATTTGTTGTTAGAAAAGAAAATAATAAAAACAAAAAATAGCACCTAGACTTTTGGAGATGCTCGCAAATGGAGAATTCAAATATCTTTATTACGGTCCATGACCAGAAAGCAAAATGAAAGCAAATGGAGAATATTTAGGCACAAAATGTGTCTGTCGCCCTGCTAATTTCGAACCCTGACCGTGAGGGGAGAGAGACTTCTTGCTATCCATCAGGAAATTGCTTTTTCCACCTGCCTTGCTTAAGCCCTGGGAACCTCCATAAGGGAGCTGTTTCCAAAGGAATAACGGTGAGGGGTGAGAGACTTTGTCATCATGAGGTGATGATCAGTATTTATACCAAATTTGCCAGTTTCAGCATCTCTAGAGCCTCCTATGACAACTTCAATGAGGGACAGAAAGCCCACCCAGGCCCCTTTTATCAACTTCAAAAAGATCCAGTAAACTTTTGATCCCCACATGACTGATTAGTGTTAGCAGAAGGGGATGGACTGGGTGGGTCCAGGGAATGATGATTTGATTTGATTTATTATATTCCTATGCCCAGTGCTTTTTTTTTCTTAAAAAATGTTTAGGGGTACTCTCATTTTGACTCAAGAAAATCACCATTTTATAGCTCAAATCGGGAAAATAAACACAGTAAACGGACAAAAGTACAAAGATTCACAAAATGTTTAGGGGTATGCATACCCCTGCGTCCCCCCAGAAAAAAGCACTGCCTATGCCACCTTTCATTCAAGTGAATTGCAAAACAACACAATAATAGAACATCACAAATCGGCATAAGTCAAATAGAATAACAAAATAATCAGTAAAACTATTACAAATCATCTGTAAAGCAATTACAATCTATAAAACACTATTAACAAAACAACTAAGGAAAAGGCTAAACAGCACAAATGCAACAAAAGTCATATTACAGAATTCGCAAAGTACTACAGCATTCGTAATCTATAAAACTATTAAATACATTGACAAAATAGCAACCAAAAAATAAACTAAGGACTGTTGAGAGCACACCCCCTCCTCACCCCCGTGACTCATAATCTCTCACTTTATTCAGATCATTAAAAGACGCATACACGTAATGCCCATAGCAGCAATTCCGTTCTGAGGGCTCCTAGGGCTGGAGGTGGGGCAGCACAGGTGAAGCCAGTCACCAAGGTTTGTTATTGGTTGACAACTTATGGTTTGTCTTGAGGTGACAAACCATAAGTCCAGGTTCAGGTGACAAACTATAGCTAACCTTGCAGCAGCCCTGCAGCAGCAGACTGGAGGAGGAAAAAAGTGGTCATAATCTCCTCTCTAGGGTACCACATGCTTGTGAGTTCACTGTAAGCTGTGTTTTAGCTTAGCATTACGTGCAAAGTGAGCCATTTTGGGATGAAGGGTGGGATATACCGGTAAATTCAATAAATGGTCATAATGCAATTTGGTTGGAGGTTAAACTACCAACGCCACAGCAAATTAGAACTGCCACACTGTTATAAGGCAGCAGTGGGGGTATTCTGGCCCACAGGAGGGGTCCTAATTTGGCCTACTAAGCTATTTTCTCCAAGCCATGTCCCTCTTACATGATGTCAAGTGAGGGACAGGTAAGATCATGGCTGCAAAAGCAAGAATTAGGAACCTTAAAGTGCTCTCACAATTGCTGCTCAGAAAGCAGGACTTGCAGTGCCTTTTAAATTTGGTGCCAAATACAAGTCTCACTGGGATTGTATCAGATATACTGAATAGAGAAGATCCTGCTTTTGCAGGGATCTTCTTTTGAGACAATACCAAAACTGTCGGTATGAGAGCACTTGGGGAAAGTGTGGGAGTAGAAGGGAGGAAACTGGGAGACAGGAGGTGAAAACTTATGGCTAGACAAAGCAAAAGACGGTTAAAATAATTATGCAGCTGTTTAATAGGTAATTAAAAGCTCACATAGAAGAGGATGGAAATTTTGCAAATGATACACACTGGGCATGAAGGAGCAGCAAGTACTCAGTCGGACGGTGCTAGTCTGTAAAGAAGCATCAGTTCTGCCAAAAGCAAAGAATATCCACATTGAGCCCCCAGCCCAAGCACATCATGTGTGCCCTAGCTCAGTGGCCCACTAGCTCCCACTGTTCACTGGGTCAAGATTATCTATCAAAGGTAACTGAGTAAGGATCCTAAGTTAGCCCTAAAAATATCAACTAGCCATTGGCAAGCAAGGGAGAAAAACAAAAGAAAGGCATCTCAGATCATGAACAAATCTTCCTTTTCTGGACCTGGGCATTAGAAATATTCCAGCCTCTCTGAGCATCTAGCAAGCCACTCTTGGCTTATCATCAGCTGGCTTTAGTTTTCTCAGTAACAGAAAGCATGCTGAGCCCAATATCCTTGGGATCTGACACAAATACTAAGATATTCTCCCTACTCCTCTCACCCCTGGCATGCGGATGTCTGTAATGCTGCAGTTTCATACCACAGAGGTTCAGTGCTTAATTTGTAAAACAAGAAGATCCAGGGCTCAAGTATGCCTGGAAGCCAGACCCTCTGACTTGACCCCAATCACAGGTGTGCAAGTTACAGCCACTCAGTACTAGTGATGCTGGGAACATATACTGAGTCTGACCATTGGCCCATCTAGTTCAAAATTTCCTACTTTGACTGGCAGTGGCTCTCCGGTGCTTTGAGCAGAGAGCCTCCCCTCAACCCCTTCTTACTTGGAGATGCTGGAGGTTGAACCCCGGGGACTGATGAATGCTATACCATTGAGCCATGCCTCCATCCCCTTAAAGGTGCTTTGCATTTGCCCAGAATCTCTCTTTAGCATCCGATCCCTGGCACTGAAAACAGTTTCCAAAGAAACTAAGCCCTGCCGCTTTCCCAAAGGAACATCCAGGAATATGGTCTAATCCCACACTTTGCATGTGAGTGCAGTTTAAAAGGGCAACCTGGACTGCAGAGGAAGCACAGATTTCAACAAGTGGGAACTGGAGGCGGAAGCCCTCCCTGTCAAAGGCCATATGGACCAAGTCTGCAAGAAGGCCACTGAAACCCACAAATATGGTAAATGATGTTGACAGGAAGCTATACATTCTGCTGGCGAGAGATGAGAAGGCTCTAGGCACGTGCGAGATAAATCTAAGGGGGCAGCCGATCTTGTTAGGTCCTCACCCCGCCCTCCGTCGCCTTGAGACCCCCAACCTTAAGACTCCCCCCCTCCCCAAAGGTGTCCTGCCCCCTCTCTTTATGTTTTAATTACTGCCCATTTTAATCTTGATTTGCATGCCGATCTCAGAAGTGGGCCATGCCCGGTCTCTCCAAAGCTCTTGTCAGCAACTCCCCCAATAATACACAGGAGGTGGGTGGGGGGGGGGAGGCTTAAGGAGCAAATCACTTGCATGTTAATGAGACTGTTTGCTGGAGTCAAGAGAGAAAACAGCAAACAAACAAATGGACTGAATTCCAGCGGCAGCTGTTTGCTCCTTAATCTCGGCTCGTCAGAGGCTGCCCTTTGATGGGACACAATCTACACAAACGATTGTGCTAAATCTTCTAATCTACGTCCTCATTATTACATCCCTTCTTACGCATGTAAATCAGGGACAAACTCATTTTAATATGTAGATAGATTATGGGAGGGGAGGGGAAAAGGGGAGCTACTAATGGTGTCTGTGAGTCAGAGCCTAAAAAGGGGGGGGGAGTAATAAGGAGATTGGTGGGGAGGAAAAGGGGGGGGGTCTGTCTGTGGAAAGCCACCAGGAGGAAAAGTGGAGGGCTTGTTGATGGCCCAAGAGGGAGAAGCTTAAGGGGGGAGGCCTCTGTCACTCTACCCGAGGGGGCCAATAAAGCGAGCAGCACTTCAGAAAGAGAAGAGCCTTTAACAAAGCATATATAATGCAATTCAATTAAACAGAGCGTGACAAGCTTTGTTAGAAAGGGGGGCGGGAGCACACTGCAAAATAAAATGAGAGTTAACTATCCGGATTAAGTTTAAAGCAGCCACAACAATGAAACTACAGAGCACACCAGGGAGCGACTCCTTCCGAAAGAAGTACAGACGAATACAGAGCAGGCAGGTAGCAAGGAGCCCTATAGAGCATGCTACTGGTGCAGTGTAATAACAGGAAGAACTTGCCATCTCAAAAATAAGATCTTGTCGCACAGTGAGTGGGGCCTGTTATCATTTAGTGTGCTGTGCAGAAATACTGCTGTCGAATGGTAAGGGATAGAGAGGCTGCAATAACCAAAAATAGAGCAATAATAACATCGACCAAAAGAGACTTTTACAATGTTATCTGTAGCAGTTTATTCTCACTTGCTTCCCAGCTCAAAGCAATAACTACTTCTGTTGCCTTGGCAGTTCAGGGTGAGCATACAACGACCCAGAGGCCTCAACTCATGGGCAGGGCAGCCCTGCATTGTGACCTTAGTAGTAGAATCATAAAGGTAAAGGTAAAGGGACCCCTGGCCATTAGGTCCAGTCGCGGACGACTCTGGGGTTGCGGCGCTCATCTCGCTTTATTGGCCGAGGGAGCTGGCGTACAGCTTCCAGGTCATGTGGCCAGCATGACTAAGCTGCTTCTGGCGAACCAGAGCAGCGCACGGAAACGCCGTTTACCTTCCCGCTACAGCGGTACCTATTTATCTACTTGCACTTTGACGTGCTTTCGAACTGCTAGGTTGGCAGGAAGTAGAATCATAGAATTGTAGAATTGGAAGGGACCAAAGGGTCATCTAGTCCAACCCCCTGCAATGCAGGAATCTTTTGCCCAACATGGGGCTCAAACTTTCAACCCTGAGATTAAGAGTTTCATGCTGTATCGACTGAACTATACCTAGCAACTAAACTAGGTTGTGTGAACAACCCTGAAGTGAAGTAGTTACCATGGGGGAAATCACTGACAGCATGATATCCGAACAACAACAAATGTAGCCAATCAATTCTGAAATGTATGTGTATGTATACATTACCATGCATAAACTATGATATACACTTTACCATGCATTCCAGTTGAGTTCGGTGTTTAGCAGATATTCACATTCAACGCAAAGGAAAATAAAGGAGGAAGCAATAAGGAGATCGTCATCTGTTTTTCATGTGAGTGTGATAACAAAACACCCAAGGACCTGAAAACAAAATGAATGCTAATTTAATAAAAGTTTGTACACTTAGCTGTTGAAGAGTTGCTAAGGGACTAACTGGGCAATGTAAACATACCAGCAGGCTCATTTGTGGCATATCCTTGGTGTACTAAAGGAAGCGATGATTAAATTTACTGAGCTTCTGGCAGCTACCGTTTGGAAGTAGGACAGGTACAGCCCAGATCTAGGGAGAACTTCAGAGGGACAATGTGTTCCTACCTTGCCTGCAATAACAAATACCTAAGAAATATATTTTGCATTAACTCATGGAACCCTTTGAAAATTTGCTGTTCATGTGCAGAAATATCCTTATCCTCATTCTTTTTCAGCTGCAAGAAGAAACCAATTGCAGCCAGCATCACCATAACACTTCCATGCTTCTTGAAATTGCTCAGGGTTTAGAGGGGGAGCAGGTGGCAGAAGCAGGTAAAAAAAAAGAGAGGTGAGCAAAGAAGGAATGAAGTAAATCTTGAGGTGTATGCTCTCTTAAATCTATTAAACTATCCTAAATGGAAACATTTATATTTCACATTAATGCTCCAGTGCTAAGCATATTTGCTCACAAAGGTTTCAGTTTTATTTGCCTCTGAGTAAGCTTGTTTAGGGACGCGGGTGGCACTGTGGGTTAAACCACAGAGCCTAGGGCTTGCTGATCAGAAGGTCTGCGGCTCGAATCCCCGCGACGGGGTGAGCTCCCGTTGCTCGGTCCCTGCTCCTGCCCACCTAGCAGTTCGAAAGCACGTCAAAGTGCAAGTAGATAAATAGGTACCGCTCCGGTGGGAAGGTAAAAGGCGTTTCTGTGTGCTGCTCTGGTTTGCCAGAAGTGGCTTAGTCATGATGGCCACAGGACCTGGAAGCTGTACGCCGGCTCCCTCGGCCAATAAAGCGAGATGAGCGCCGCAACCCCAGAGTTGGACACGACTGGACCTAATAGGGGTCCCTTTACCTTTACCTTAAGCTTGTTTAGGTTTGCAGCCTGACCAACAACATGTTTTGAAGCACACTGTGCCATAGTCTTCTGCCAGCACATTGGGGGTGAAGAGTGTTAGCATGGCAACTGGGGCAGTGACATTCCCCCCTCTTGCCCCTTGCCCCATGGCACAGTTTCCCCATTATACTACCATAGAAGTGCCACAGTCTAAACTCTTGACAAGACTAGAATTACACTGACCTGTTTAAGGAAGTACTTTAGAGCATGTGATAAAATGGTTCCAGAACCACCACTGCTCATTGGTAATCTGAAGAGTGATTATTGAGACCGTAATGAAAATGATAAAAGAAAACAACTGACAGTTTCCTGGAAATTTCCCTTCGTGCTGAAGAGGCAAGCCAGTTTTCAGTGCACTTTTGTTTAAAATATATATATATAGGGTCTTTGGTACTGCAAGTGGTTGCAGTGGAAACTTCGAAGAATGGTACAATGATTAATGTGGCATCAAGTAAGTCTCAGATAGAGGGGTCTTCAATATAACAACTGTACAATTGGATCCTTCAAATGATATACAAGTTTCAAATATATCATTGTTGAACAAGGTGACCAAGCAGATCATCGCTGTTAATCTTCAAGCATTCCTGGATGAAATACAAATATTCTATTTTCGTTGCAATCAGTTTTCAGACCATAGTTTTGGACTGTTTGGTTGCCCAGCTTTTGAGAAACTGATTTTTCCTCAACGTGGAAAGCTAAAATTGCCCCCTGGTAAATATTCAACCAGTTTTAATGAACTGGCTCTAGGTATTGCTTAAACACCATGTTGATGAACACCATTGTTGTGTCTTGGGATATAGAGGGTTCCAGGCTATGAGAATGTGCAACTGTCTTGGGAACTTTGGAAGATCAAGTGGCTTTCGTCCTTTTTTAGTGCAGCAGTCATTATTTGTACATAAGCTCAATTGTTACAAAACTGTGATTCACACCAACTCCATTGATCCCGAAAACTAGCACAAGTACATAGGAAGCTGCCTTATACTGAATCAGGCAGAGTTGGTCCACTTGGCTCTGTATTCTCTACACCAGGCTTCCTCAACCTCGGCCCTCCAGATGTTTTTTGGCCTACAACTCCCATGATCCCTAGCTAGCAGGACCAGTGGTCAGGGATGATGGGAATTGTAGTCTCAAAACATCTGGAGGGCCGAGGTTGAGGAAACCTGCTCCACACTGACTGGCAGCACATCAGACAGGGTTTTATCCCAACCCTATCTGAAGATGTTGGGGATTGAATCTGGGATCTTCTGCATGCAAATAAGTTGCTCTACCACTGTGACACAGCTCATAGGCATATTGATCCAACCCATAGGCTGCATACACACCACACATTTAAATATCCCCCCAAAGAATCATGGGAATTGTAGTTTACCCCCCACAGAGCCCTTAACATACACACCACACATGTAAATACCACCCAAAGAATCATGGGAATTGTAGTTTACTCCCCCACAGAGTCCTTAACAAACTACAATTCCTGTGATTCCTTTTTGGGGGGGAGGATGTACTTTAAATGTTCTTCAAAGGTATGGTGTGTACACAGCCATAGAAGCAAGCCCCTCTTGACTTTCTCCTACCCACAGGGTTGTAACGGGAGAAAATGACATCATTAATAATAATAATAATAATAATAATAATAATAATAATAATAATTTATTATTTATACCCCGCCCATCTGGCTGGGTCTCCCCAGCCACTTTCATTAAACAAATGAAATATAAATGAAGTTTGTGGCCTACACTGGAGTCCAAGAAGAGGGCTGAGGTAGTTTGTTCACAATAAATTGCCCCTGAAGTGTCTATCTTAAATCGAAAAATAACAAACTCAAAGATGTACATTTAAAACAGAAAAGAAATGCCTCAATATGACTTTCTATAAATATTTTCTTTCCTGTCTGGATTGTGCTGGTGTGAAATGCAACAAACACTTATGCAATTTTCAGATTATTCTGCACAGGGGGGCAGATGATGCCTGATTTAATTTTGGCAGCAAAGATTCACTCTCTGCCTGTCTTCAGTGAATTTCTAGCCTCCAGACTAGATTTTGTGAAACATACACTAGAAATATATTGGACTCTTAACTTCCTGTTGCTTTCTATTCACAGTAACAAATCCGCAATAATCCTGACAGCAAAGAGAGCCTCTTAAGTGCTATTTCTGTATTACGTTTGGCAAGTGAAATTTGGCCTGCATGCTGTGATTATTGCCCAAACTCTTGCAAAATATGTCAGGCTGAAAAACGGAAAGTGATTTTGACTACTATGCAAGTCTGTGGCCTTATCCTAGGCCATAACCCTGAGTACTTAACCATTTCTGGACATGAGTGTGAGTATTTATGGTCTTCCTCCTCCCCTGAGAATGAAATTATATGTTTCTGTAACCCTCTTCCAATCCATAGATGTGCATACATTCCAACCTTAACATCTACGTTACAACTGAGAAAATAGTTGAGGTGTTCCAGGTCCTTCTGTGGTCATGATTTATTGGATTACTGGTTTATTTTCTTACATTTGCACCCCATCTTTCTTCCATTGCGGGGCTCAAGGCATCATATGGGCAGTTTCTAAGCAGCCACCCATCTATGCACTAACCAGATCACAAGCCCCAGTTCTGCTTAGCTTCTTCAAGGTGGTGGTCTCTCATATGTCGTCAGACCACACACTGGCATCATAACTCAGGAGCAGAGCATCTGCTTTGAAAGCAGAAGGGCACAGGTTCAATCCCCTGCATACTCAGGGAGTGCTGGGAATTGTCCCCATCTGATATCCCAGAGAGCTGCTGCCAGCCAGTGTAGACTATACTGGGCTAAATGGACCAGTGGTTTTACTCAGTGTAAGACAGGTTGCTATATTCCTGTGCACCAAAGGCATATTTAGTCCAGCAACCTGTTTCTCTTGGTGGCCAACCAGGTATCGATGAGAAGCCCACATTCAAGGCATGAAGGCAATAACCCTCTCCCAGTTACTGGCATTCAGAGGCATGCTAAATCTTCCCTTCCTTATCTTTTCTTCTGTAAAGTTATCAAATGAAATTATTTTGCATGATGAAATGAACGTTCCCTTTCCACCATTCAAAAATGCCTATCACATCTTGCATCCTATTTGATGCAAAAATATTGTTGCCTTGCAATTAGAGATTATTGGTTTGCGGCAGAACAGTTTCACAAACCTTGTATCCTCCATGTTAACTGGAAACACTCTAGATCAGGGGTAGGCAACCTAAGGCCCGGGGGCCGGATGTGGCCTAATCGCCTTCTCAATCCGGCCCGCGGACGGTCCAGGAATCAGCGTGTTTTTACATGAGTATAATGTGTCCTTTTATTTAAAATGCATCTCTGGGTTATTTGTGGGGCCTGCCTGGTGTTTTTACATTAGTAGAATGTGTGCTTTTATTTAAAATGCATCTCTGGGTTATTTGTGGGGTGTAGGAATTCGTTCAATTTTTTTTCCAAAATATAGTCCGGACCACCACATGGTCTGAGGGACGGTGGACCGGCCCATGGCTGAAAAAGGTTGCTTACCCCTGCTCTAGATGACCCCAAGGTCAAAGGCTAACCATTCAAAGTAATGACTGCAATTCTACACTATCAAAATAATATATGATCAGAGAGGGAAACCAATGCAGAATTCATAAGGCTTGAGTTCTGCATGCAGAAGCAATTTGAACTTGAATTCTGAGGGTTACAGGGTGGAATGATGGTGAATGGAACTAGCTAGACCTACAAAAGCAATGTCAGTGTTTTTACTCTCCCTGCCCCATTCACCAGCAGCAAGATCCAACAGAATGTGGCATTTGCAGGATCCAATCTTCATTGTGGTTCAGCCATCCACTAAGGATGGGGCTGAAACTTGAGTCAGTTCACCTTTAAAGGTGGAGCTACCTAATTCACACTCCCTTTCTTATTCTGAAACATTACACAAACCAAAACGCAGCCATCCTTCGAAATTAACATTTTCCCAAATTTTGCAATGCAGGTCTCCAGGCAAGTAATATATGCCCCCCCCAATGCATATCACATGGTAAAGTGTGCGTAAAAATGCATATAATAGTGAAACTAACACACAAAATGCTTCAATATACTATGGATGTTTGGCAAAAATGTTAGGCAAAATTGCATACACAAATGTGTCTATTCGAAGCAATTTAAATCAAAACACAGGAATTATCGCAATGACATTTTTTTAAAAAAGAAAAACCACAAACTGACATGGAAATGTGGAGAACTGAAGTTATGGTTGGAAAAATGAGAAACCGAGAAACCAAAATGGACAGTCCCTAGCATCCACTTTGTTTCTGGCAAACTTTCCGAGCATTTTGGACCTGAAACCTTTAGACCGCTGTAATCCTCTGTACACTTACCCTATAAAATATAAGTCCAGTCAAAGGCAGCTACGGGGGGCGGCGCTCATCTTGTTTTTCAGGCCGAGGGAGCCGGCGTTTGTCCACAGACAGCTTTCCGGGTCATGTGGCCAGCATGACTAAACTGCTTCTAGTGCAACGGGACACCATGACAGAAGCCAGAGCGCACGGAAACGCCATTTGCCTTCCTGCTGCAGTGGTACCTATTTATCTACTTGCACAGGCGTGCTTTCAAACTGCTAGGTTGGGAGGAGCTGGGACAGAGCAACGGGACCTCACCCCATCCAGCGGATTCGAACTGCCAAACTTCTGATCGGCAAGCCCAAGAGCCTCAGTGGTTTAGACCACAGAGCCACCTGCATCCCCCACCTGCCAAAATAGACTCCCCTTGTCAATCATGTGCCCCTCCCCTCAGGTTACAGGATCAATATGGTTTGGAGCTTTTAAATTTCCTGCCCTCAGAGAGAGATGTGGCTTACTGTACACATGCAATAATGGACGTCTGTGCCTTGGGGCACTCGCTAGGACTTCAAGTTAACTTTATGCTCCACACAGAAAATATGTATCCCCTTGCCAGACACATAAGTAAGATATAGAATCAAAGAACTGTAGAATTGGAAGGAACCACAAGGGTCATCTAGTCCAACCCCCTGCAATGCAGGAATCTTTTGTCCTACTTGGGGCTCAAACCCACGGCTCTGAGATTAAGATTCTCATGCTCTACCAACTGAACTTTATAAACAAGTAAAAATACACATATTTCAGTTCAGAATAGTAAAGCCCTATTTATTTGCAGTACCTCCGTAAAGAGTTTCAAAAGGCAGGTTAAAAAGCCCCTTTTGATTATTCATTGTAAGTGTAGTATTTTTTATTTGTAGTGATAACTGCCAGATACTTTCCCCTGCTCAATGTACAGGGAGACTATATAAAATTTTAGGGGTGATTTGCCGTTTAGAGCAGGGTGGCATCCCAAACTTCTCAGCCTGTGTGGAACCAAGATGGAGTGACCTTTAGCAGCACACCTGTGCTTCTTTTCCTGCCAGTAACTTAGTACAAAGACCATCTTGACCTTGAACCTGCCGTGTCCTAACCGAGAACAGGGACAGCTCCCAGAGATTTCTGATTAGGTCACTGGCCTTGTAAAAGCTGGACTCTCCCCTCCCCCACCTCTGTACACAACTGTTCCTCATTTACATAAATTATCTCTATTCAATTATCTGTCCAGATGTCCGAATTGTGCCACCAGTGATCTGTGAATGAATTAAAAATGGAATATAATTTAATAATAACTGATTAGAAGGAGATTAGTTGTTATATAAAAAGGAAAAACCAAGAGATAGCTAGTTGCCCTTAATCCGAGCCAATCCACAATAATTATAGAAAATACAGTCTCTGGCCCCCTTCAATCTCTCCCTCCCTCCATCTCCCCGCTCCATTTTCCTTCTCCCTTAGATGTTCTCTTGTTTGCTCTTCCCTTCTCCTTTTTTTTTTCATTTTCTTTTTAGTTTCGTCTCCTATAAACATACATCTCTCCACTTTCTCTTGCTTATTAGTCAAGTCTGTATTAAGCGACGTAAACCCTTGATGGTCTTTTTGATGCACCTATGTTAATTACAGATCTCTGAAGAGCATCCAACCAATAAGAGCTTTCAGCTGCCCTGGTTTCCTCTTCTCAACAATTATCCTCTCTTCCTTCTCTTACTTAGGAATTACACCCAAAGTGTGCTAGGGACACCCATCAGCCCAAATGATACAAATCACAGCCTAGAGGCCGTACAATCTATATTGGACAGAACAAACTGGCCGGGGAAGTGAGTGCTAGGTAGTGGAGCTTGGGACATGAGCTAGGGGAGAGGTAGCACTAAATAACCAGGAATTTAGCCAAGTAGAGGCAGTGCAGTGTAGTGGTTAGAGCACTGGACTAGGACCCAAGAGAACTAGTTTCTATTCCCGGCTCAGCTATAATGCCCACTGGGTTGACCTTGGACCAGTCACCATCTCTCAGACTAATTTACCTCACAGGGTTGTTGTGAGGAGAAAGTGGAAGGGGGGGACGACCATAATATATGCCGGTTTGTACTGATGAAATAAATGGTGATAAAGGGCAAAGAGAAGGCAGGGGAAAGGTACAGTGAGAAGAAAAATGGAGAGCTTTAAAAGTAAGAACTAGTAGGATCTTAAAATTGATGCAGAGAGTGACAGAGAGTGTGAAGGGGGTGATGAGATCATAGAAGTGACAAGAAAGAAAGATGATTTTAGCAGAGGCATTGTGAACTGAATGAAGAAGGAGATGCGGCAGAAGGGAAGCCTGACAAGGAGGAGGTGACAATCGTCTAGACAAGAGATGTCAACAGCATGGATAAGCATTTTATCCATAGCATTGGGGGAGAAGAGCAGATCTTAGAGATGAAGAAAATGAAGAAGCTGCAGGATTCGGTGACTGCTTAAACATAAGAGGAGACAGAAAGGGAGTCGTCAAATGCAATCCCAAAGTTGCGCGCCTGTGAGGCAAAGGAGATAGCTGTAGCTCAGGGAGAGGTTTAGAGGTTTAGATGAAGATATTACAAGTTCTGCCTTTGTGTGAAAATCAGCGGAACAGGCAGGAGACAATGTCAACAAGATAACTAAGGATAGAGACTGGACAAAAAAAATCTACTTTTCCTGTGACTATAAAAGTGATAGTAAAAACTGAGAAAATAAATAGCCAGAGGAAGAGAGAGAAAGGAGGAGGAGGCCTCAGAGAGCTATGTGGCATCCCAACAGAGTCAAGAATCCCAGAGGACTAGGGCAAAAGGGACAGGCAAATTCATGGCTATATGAGCCATGGAACTTCGGAGGCACTATGCTGGGGACAAACAGGGAAGGATGTCACCTTCATGCCCTGCCCTCACATGGTGTGTGAGATGTGACTGAAAATAAAAGTAAAGGTTAGGAGACAACCCCAAACTTTGTCGTAGCTAATCAGTTTAGGGCAAAAGCAGCAGCTATGGGAGGCCAAGAGGGCAAACAGAAGCTCGTTCGTGCAGGTTTGGGGAGTAAGGGTGAGGGGCTCAGTTGTGCTCAGGGTGCTGAAAATGCGTGTGCTGGAGTTTAAACAATAAAATGCAAATGCAGGGGGTATAGAGACCACTCATTTGAGGGAACTGGAGCTGAAATATCTTCTATCTATCTACAGGTTATCTATCTATCATCTATCTATCTATCTATCATCTATCTATCATCTCTATCATAATCTATCATATCTATCTATCTATCATCTACCTACCTACCTACCTACCTACCTACCTACCTACCTACCTACATCTATCTATCTATCTAATCTATCATCTATCTATCTATCATCTATCTATCTATCTATCTATCTATCTATCATCTATCTATCTATCTATCTATCATCTATCTATCATCTATCTATCTATCTATCTATCATCTACCTACCTACCTACCTACCTACCTACCTACCTACCTACCTATCTATCATCTACCTACCTACCTACCTACCATCTATCTATCTATCTATCATCTGTCTGTCTGTCTATCATCATGTACCAGTATCTATCATCTATCTATAAAAATAAAAGGGTTGGATTGGCAGCAACTAATCTTTGCAGGAGTGACCAATTCAGATGGTTTGTCCCTTGAGGCTTATGGACTCCCAAGGAATTCCTGAATGCTTTTTGGGAGGAGGGTTTTCTGTTGGCATGAGTGTGTGTAACTCCTGCCGATGCCTTGGTTTTGCTCTGGAAAGGGTTTTGCTCTGGAACAGTATTGCTTGTTCCCAAGGGCTTTCTCCAGTGGAGTCTGGAAAGCTCCCTGGTTTTCCAAGGAGCTCCGGGACATAAACAGACTGGTAGATGGCTAGAGTGCAAGTGACACAAGTGAATATGACCAAACACAGCTTAGAGCGTGTAATTGAACCTACCATATGGTGGTGGTAAAGAAAGCTTACTTCTCTACCACCATTGCATCCTCAGTGAACTGTCCAGCAGAGTTTTTTAGGGTTGTGTCCAGGCCCATTAAGCCTGGCCAGGATTTGGTACAGCTACCCGTTCAGAAGCCTGCTGTAACAATTTTCCAAAGGTAAAATCGCTGGTATTTGCTCTGAATTTGAAGCCACGGTTACTGCAGATCTTGTCAAGGTGTCCAGAATGCCATCTGGTCACATTTTATGGGAGCAGTTTTAGCATTTGTGTCCTGATGATGTGGACAGGACAAGCACAGAGATTAGTCAGCCATGTGTCCTCTGGATTTTTGCCCATCATGGCCTTATAAGAGCTAGCTGGGCAGATCCATGACTGATTAATGCTGCAGTGCAGGAAGGAGTAATGCCTGTCACCTTCAAAGAGGTGAAGGTGTGGCCCGTCCTTAAGAGGCGGCTCACTAAACCTTGCAGTGTTGGACAACTACTGCCCAATTGCTAATATCCCCTTTTAGGGCAAGGTAACTGAGTGGCTGGCTAACTGCAGATTTGTCAGTGACAAAGAGTGCCTATATCCAGTTACAGGTAGGTAGCCGTGTTGGTCTGCTGTAGTTGAAACAAAATAAAAAAATTCCTTCCAGTAGCACCTTAGAGACCAACTAAGTTTGTTCTTAGTTGGTCTCTAAGGTGCTACTGGAAGGAATTTTTTTATTTTGTTTTGCCTATATGGTAGGCTGGCCTCAGTACAGTGGAACCTCAGGTTACATACCGTCCTCCTTATGAACACTTAGGGTAACGAGCTCCGCTAACCTGGAAGTAGATGCTCCTGGTAGCAAACTTTGCCCCAGGATGAGAGCGGAAGTCACGCACCGGTGGCATGGGGGCAGCAGGAGGCCCCATTAGCGAAAGCGCGCCTCAGGTTAAGAACAGTTTCGGGTTAAGAACGGACCTCCGGAACAAATTAAGTTCGTAACCGGAGGTACCACTGTTATCCAATCTGATGACCTCATGATTGGACTACTGCAATGAGTTCTACATGGGGCTTCCCTTGAAGACAGTCCGTAAACAGCTGTTCATGCTGACTGCCCAGGTGCTGAGCAGGGCAGCTAAGTGGGATCATATAACAGCATTCCTTAAAATGATACCTATGGCACTCCAGATGCTTTTTCACTCCAATTTCCATCAGCCCCAGTCAGCATGGCCAATAGTCTCCAATGATGGGAGTTGTAGCTCAACAACATGGAAAAGGCACAGATTCCCAATTCTTGGTCTAGAATATGTAGTTCTTCTCTCAGTCTTGGTTTTGAACCTGTGGACTTAAGAGTTCAAATTCCAACAGGGTGGTTATACTCAATCTCTACTCCACCCAGCAATATAGAATGAATGAAAGCATAAGATAAAGACTGGGATGAGGATTTATCATAAATACCCAATTCCTTTAATATGGTGAATATGTTTGCCCAAATGTTCCTGTGTTGGACTTGTGGTTTCTCCACAATCTCTGGCAACCCAGTCATTATCTTGTTACACAGTTTTAATTCTTAGTTGCTGTATTGCTCTCATGAAATATGGGTCAATAAGCAACAGGGGATAGGACGTCCAGATAATAGCTAGTTATGCCGTCCAGCCACATACAACAAGCAACCATTCAGGGCTCTGTCTCTGGGAGGGAGGCAATGGATTTTGCTGCTTGGCTCATTTTTCAGATGACTGAAACAATGGAAGTTACAAGAATGGTGCACCTCCAGTTATGTTGTGCGGCTGAATAACAGAGAAGAGGCATGGACGGCAGTGAGTAGAAGGCAAAACCTTGTAACAGGGATGGCAGTTCTGTGGCCCTCCAGGTGGTACGGGACTCCATTCCTTTCAGCCCCAGCCAGCACACCCCATAGTCAGTTCCTGGGAGCTGTAGCCTAACATCATCCTCATGACGCCTTATAATAAATATGTGGGTGCACTTTTATGGCAAGTTGAAGCTACCATATTGTACCTGGCCATTTCCTGTGTATGCTTCACAGTTACTGCCAGGCACCACAAAGTTCCGGGACATTTAAAGGAAAGCAAATAGAGAAGTCATGCTTTGAGGAAAGTAGCTTTAATGAACAGCTACTTGGGACACACTGCCTGCAATTGTGTGAAAAGGTCATGCTATTGGCACAGGCATGTTTGAACTGACTTGACTTAGTGCACCTTCTTCAATCATTTCCAAATGAGGAGTTTGGGATACTTCAGTAGGTGGGCAGTGGTTTTGTGGAGGTTTCTTTATTTAATTTATATCCCCCCTTTCCCCCCCTAGGATCTCAAGGTGGCATATATGGCTCTCCTTCCCCTTTTATTTTCACAGCCGCCCTGTGAAGTAGGTTAGGCTCAGAGATAGTGACTTGTCCAAGGCAAGTCTCATGGCACAAAGAGCATGGATTGGAAGCCCCTAGATGAGTGACTTGGAGGAAACCTCTCAAAACAATCTGTCTTGTTCGTGCCCATCCCTTTCTATTAAAAAAGCTCCTTTGGCGTTATAAGACTGTTCTGCTACAGGTGAGGTGACATGGCCTGGTGGGGTGGAGGTTTAAGATGAGGAAACTTTTCAATTTGAGGCTATACAGTGGTACCTTGGTTCTCAAACTTAATCCGTTCCAGAAGTCCGTTCCAAAACCAAAGCGTTCCAAAACCAAGGCGCACTTTCCCATACAAAGTAATGCAAAATGGATTGATTTGTTCCAGACTTTTAAAAACAACCCCTAAAGCAGCAATTTAACATGAATTTTACTAACTAACGAGACCACTGATCCATAAAATGAAAGCAATAAACAATGTAATGCAGTCACACAATCAATCAATCAGTAGCTGAACTTGGCTCCACACAGTCACAAAAACAAAACAAAAAAGAGCCACAGAAACAAAAGCACAAAATAAATAGCAAAAACAGACAGACCTCAACGTAACACTCAAAACGGAAGTGTGGCACTCAAAACGGAAGACGTTCCGCTTCCGAAAAATGTTCGTAAACCGGAACACTTACTTCCGGGTTTGCAGTGTTTGGGTTCCAAGTTGTTTGAGTACCAAGGCGTTTGAGAACCAAGGTACCACTGTATGTGCAGGCTATACTTGTTTGCGGTGCCCTATTGTAGGGGTGCTGTGGGGGGGTCCCATGACAAGTTGCCAGGCAAAGCAGCAACGCTTTGGCTGTAATTAGCTGCATTAGAAGAAAGTCCCCCTCTCTGATCTCTAGGCCTGAGGCCACAAGGTCCCCTGCTCTTCTCCTTCCCTTTCCTCAAGTCTCCATTATAAGCCCAGGAGCAAGACCAGCCTGCCTGCTTGCCCGCCTGCCCCTTCCCTCAAAGACGGAGGCAGGAGGGAGGCGCCCATTTATTATTATTATTAATTGTTGCTTTGCATTTGCCATTCAAGCTGCTAATCCGAGGGCTCCGTGTTTGGCTGCTATCCTGGTGCCAGGCCCTGCCGTTGGGGTCGGGGTTGGAGATCTCCGAGCCCAGGGAGGGGACCCCAGGCCGGCGTAGCAGCTGTAATTATTCCCCAGACAAATCTCTGCAAACCGGGAGGACTAGAGAAATCGCGGCCCATATTGCGCGGCCTGCCGCCCCCACCCGCCAGGATAATTTGAGACTCAAATCCCAGCAAAGACCTGCTACAAATTGCTGCAAATTAAGCTGATTTTGCCCCGAATGAGGGATTTTCTGCTGCAGATCAACCCTTCCCGAGAGCTGATGAGGTGGGGATTAGAGAAGGGACTGAAATCAAAGGGGCAAGATGAGGCGGGTGGCTGGCGAGGGGATGGGGGGAGAGGGAGGAAGGGAAGGGAAGAGGGAGGAGGGACGAGGGTTGGCCTAGCAGTGAAAGTCCCGGAGTATTAGCACTTTATTGATTTCTACTTTACTGACATTTTATTCTATTACCAAGTTTCCGATTAGCCTTAAAAAAAAGCAATCCGAGAAAGGCAGAGAAGGCATGTTGGGTTTTGACCTCAGGGCACTGGCTTTCATCTCGTACTGGTTTTAGAGAAGAGATCCCTTTCGATTTGCCAGATTGTGCAGTTTTTTAAGGGAACGTGAACTAGAACATATTTGACACTCTGGTGTGTCAGAACACCTCAGAGTTGTTGGCACGTCACCAAAGAGACCTCCTAAACAGACAGCATCCCCCCCTCCCCACTTTTATACAATTTGCCCTGATATGCAGGGAATAAAACCTACAGAAGAGGAAATGTGTTCCTGGGAGTGTTTGTGTATGTGTTAAATGACGAGTTAGCTGCTGCCTGTTGGTTCTCCTCTAACCCCCCTGTACTTCCTCCCCACATGTATGTTACCTCGGTAAACATGGGTTTGAGAACACACCTTGTGGACGTGCCATGAAGTTTTGCATAGTCTTTATATGTTGATAGAACTAGTCTTTTCCTCTAGGCTGCGGGCAGAATGTGCTTTTCTTCTTCAGAGGTATGTACCTCTGTTATGTATATTTACCCCATAATCACCACAGGTTCTTTCAGTGCTTCAAAAACCTGAAAAAAATTGTTTGACCAGAGATGACACTTCAAAAAAGAAAAGAAAAGAAATGTCTGTGTTCAGAGCAAGCAACACAACTCCAGCTCTTTTAGCTCCAGCAAGCTGAAGGCTAGTTGTTCTACTGCCTTTCCTAGTTGTGGCTTCATGACATAGCTATCAGACGCACATTAGAAACATAACAGTGCCCCTGCTACACACATGCATATTACTTCTCATGTCAGAAAAAAAGTTATGTAAGAATTCAGCCTAAAGCTTGGGTAGGCAGTTTGGGAAACTGTTCACTTCTGGCTCTTCTCCATCTACACTTTGTCCCCGTGGTTCTAGAGTAGATCGTAGTTTTCATCTGTTTTAACAGGAATGCATGTTGTAGGTCTCTGCAATGGCATCATTAAAGATTTTATGCTGTGCATGTTAAAATTAAAAAGATATATGTGCAGATAGTCACTACGAATGTAATCAACTTGATTTAATACTAATAGGAACCAGCAAATGGAATTTATGACTTAAATATAAGTGGGTTTTTTTAAAAAAAACATAAATACAAGTACTTTCTGGAGGGAAAACAGGGGGAAAAATCTCAATCTGAATAGTTTATTAGAGTCTAATCCCTCACCAACAAACGAAACCGGGGCTGCCCACCCAATAATCCCGACTGCCATTAAAATATTAAAGATAAATCTAATCGTCTCTTTATCCAAAATAAGCGACTTTTATGTTGAGAGAAAACGTCTAACCCTTTGGGAAGAGAATTACTCCTAATGTATCAAATGGAATTCAGTCAGGAGGGTGAAACTGGGTTTAAAATCAAATGAGATGATAATAGAGATAAAGCGTAGTATGCCAAATTAAAAACACTCATTTACACAAATTAAAATCTCCCTAAAGAAAGTATACTGTTGAAATGGGACTCCACTGGACTCCTGTTCCCTCCTTGTGCAAAAGTGGTATAACCCAACTAAGACTGAGACTTCTAAAGGTGCTGATTGCATATTATGCCAAAGAGAGAAACCCAAACCCAAAGATCACTCTTTTCTCGTGACATCTCCTCACATATATTCCTTCCAATTACTTCTCTCACCTGTGTCATGTTTGCCTTGTGAGTCCTTGTCATCCAGGAGCCAGGAAAATCCAAAGGAATGGGTACTTTTGAGTTTTTATGACCCTCTGTGGCTAGAGGTCTACAGCTGGTCTTCAGGTTCCATCCTCATTCAGCACTGAATTAGCTGGGTATCAATGGAAAACAGGGAGCCTACCTTATGCCACATCAGGTTTATTTGTCCAGCCCCTGTTGCTCTGAGTGATAGTAGCTCTCCTGGATTTCAGGCAGAAGTGTTTCCCATTTCCAAAGAGGGAAGTGCCAGGAATTGAACCTAAGACCTCTTTCTTGCAAAATATCCACTCTGCTGCCTACCCCTCCATCTCAATTCCTCACCTATAAAGTAATAGGGATGTTAATGACTAATATGAACCATTTTCTATTTGTCATCTCTTTAGTGTCAGCATTCTGTATGTAGAGAACCTAATTCTTCAATAAACTAAGAGTACCTGCAGCTTGGGTTCTTCCGTTAGCATCCTTTGCTATGGAAGACATAGTACTGCTTTGCTCTTGATTGTTGTAACTTGTTGTTGTTTGTTGTAGCACACTTACTCAAGCCATCCTAAGCTCTTTTCAGTCTGGAATCTTACTTGCTAGGTAAACCCTTTTCTATCTCAATAGCCCTTTGGGATGTGTAACCATTTATTTTAAAGAATCACCTTTACACCCGTAGCTCCTTAGCAGCACTGTAGAGAAGAGTAGTATAATTTTGGATTATAATTCTTCTGTTTCTTTGCTGAATTGTGGATGCCTAATAAGAAGGCATTGTTGTCACTGGACATTTTGCTATACTATTTGATCTCATTGTTGAAGGATATGCTTCTGAAAGTGTACGGTTTCAGTGCGATTTCAATTGCCATTGTGTTTCTAGCCATTATTAAAGAGAACATAAGCAAAAAATATAATCAGAATGTAGTTTGGAAATCAGAATTCAAGATAGGTGCACCTACCTTTTATAGTTTGAACCTGTTTTTAAAAACCTTTTTAGAAGCTACTTGAGATGGATAGTATTGGGAGGAGAAGGATAGTAATTACCGTAATATGACCCAGATGGACCTTTGGATAAAGCATCAGGAGAGCATAAGGATTCAGCTAGATTGGCTCCTAAAATTCCATAATGAAGATAAGAGCTGAGAATGAACAAATAAGTAGTATTCTCTGTTACAGCTCAAGTTCCTGCAGGATGGGAAATGTTCATCTTTCCTTGCACAGTCAATAACTATTAACTGTGTTGTGCACTTCAGCAGTTTCTGCCCTTCAAAACCTTCCATTATACAGAACAACATATAGGAGGAAGTGTTTGTTTCTGAAGTACTAAAAAGGGAAATGCAGTGGTTCCAAGGGAGAGGAGAGCATTTGTTTTGAGTCATGCATGTAAGCCTTTACTAGAAGAACATTTTAGTCAGAGTCTAATAAGAGTCCAGAGTTTTAGAGTTTTCTAGTTAGGAATGGGATGGTAGTGGCCAGTGAAGGAAGAAGAAGAGCATGGAATTTGGAATTAAACAGTTTCAGTGAGAAGAAATATGGTGGATATGGAGAGATAATAGGTGAGTATGGCATGAATCCTGATACTTTATTCAATTGAAATTCTTCCCAGATCCCTTAACAACCCCCATTTCCAACTTAAACATTATGCACTACGAGGACTAGAAACTATTTTTATTTTTGTAATAATTTTTATTTTCAAAAAGAGAGAGTAAGTATATATGTCAAATATGTTCAAAGAAATTGATATACTGCAAATGATTAAATAACGAAAACAGGATGTTTCAGTGGCTGTTGTCTAAAATACGTTTTCTGGTAATTAATGGATTTATCACTATAGCAATTAATACATTTCTGCTAAGGGTAGTGATACATTTTCCTCCTTTTGTCTATGTATAATTAGCTAATTCCAAATATTTTCTTAATAATTTCTTAAGATTATTTTTTAAAGCACCGTTGAGGTGAAATCTCAGATACAATGCCAAATTGTGTGCCATCAAGCAAATGACTTACACAAGCAAGTATCTCACACAAGCTCATTGAAACAGGCTAAGCACATAGCCACACTGACCATAGCAAAGTCTGCGGGTACTTGCTCCATATGAAAGGTTGCTTTAAAGGTTCAGATCTCTTCATCAAGAATGATGGGAACCAATGATATAGTTAGTTTCATATCATCCAGAAGAAAACGGGACAATCTTGTGAAAACGAGACAGAACCCCTTTGTGTCATCTGAGTACCAAGTTTGGATGACTTCCACAAAGTCATATGTTATACATTGACTTGTTTGATTTGTTATTGCAGGCACCAGTTCAAAGGGTGATTAAAGGTACCATCTTCAGGCCCAAACACTGAAGATACCAATTTCTGAGGAATTTAAAGACCGTGCTAGACATCCTCTAGCTCTGCAACATTAAGCCTGAGAACACATACAGTTATACAGAAACAAATGTACAATTTAAAACAAAAATAATTATACTTTGATCTGTAAACCAAATTCAGAGACTTTCAGGTGCTGAAATATAATATGTAGCCTTAACATGCAGCTGAGAAACAAAGGGAACCAATAGATAGAATATGATCTTAGGTCCATAAAACTCGGAGCCTAAGAGAGAGGGTGTGCCAGAAGGAAAATGAATTGATCTCTATATATTAGTAACTTTGTATTAATGCAACATTTTTATATGTAGCTGTGTATTTTTGTAATATTTTGTTTAAGTTGCCTATTGTTGCTTCAGCTTTTTGTACACCGCTTAGAAATATTTATAAAATATTAAGCGGTATAGAAATTATATAATCTAATCAAATTAACAGATTTCCAAATTAACATTTATGTGACACTGGATATTACAGCTGCATAGTAATAGGTGCAATCAAAAACACACTTACCTGGGAATAAATCCAGTTGAGTAGAGTGGGTGTTTTGGGGTGGGGGGGTGGGGAACATGATTAGGATTTAACTAAGGATCTAAATTAGTTTTGTGGTCACAGAAGGTGAGAATTTTAAAACATTCGCAAACATCTGCTTATTGTGCTGCATAACAACATCATATCACATGTACTGCACATACTTATTACAGTCAGTTGCTTGCATGACCGTTTGCCTCTAGGATTGTCTTAGCTTTCATAAATGAGCTCACAAATTACAGGAGATGTTATTAAGAATTTGTAGGTGGATATGAACAGGTAGTTGGTAAAAAGTCAAAACAAGCTTTTCTTTGGTGTGCGATAGTTTCAGAGGGACAAAACAGCAAAATATTTTAACAAGTAAATGTTGATTCTCCTTTGGATGAATGCTCTGTACTTTTAGTTATGATTAATGTCCACTCAACGATGTTTTTAGTCTTATTAAGTGCAATATACGTTATTTCCCAGCAGAAGCACAAATACCTATGTTATGATGGACATTTGTCAGTTTTCCACCAACACGTATTGGAAAGCATCTGTGATATCATTAATAAGTAGACATGGGGTGAGATTGACCGAACTTTGTCAGTGGCAGGCCTGTGCATGGGTTTCTGCTTGCCCAGTGGGGCTTTTCTGCCTCTCTGGCCCCTGTGTGCCTCCTGTGCCCCTGAAATTGGTTCAGGGGGTAGAGAAAACCCTTAGAACAGTGCATGGGGGGAAGGGAGGGAGACAGTTCTATCTGGCAAGCTGAAATGCTTGTGCAGGCAGAATGTTTGTAACAGCGCAACACTGAATTCCGCCCATAGCCTTCCCTGACCCTTGCCCATGTAATATTGAAATTCTTTTTAAATTGATTAAAAAAACAACATACCACAAGGATATGTGGTAAAACTATAAGGAACATAAAGGTAAAGGTAAAGGTACTGGACCACTAGGTCCAGTCGCGGACGACTCTGGGGTTGCGGCGCTCATCTCGCTTTATTGGCCGAGGGAGCCGGCGTACAGCTTCCGGGTCATGTGGCCAGTATGACTAAGCCGCTTCTGGCAAACCAGAACAGTGCACAGAAATGCTGTTTACCTTCGGAGGAGTACCTATTTATCTACTTGCACTTTGACGTGCTTTCGAACTGCTAGGTTGGCAGGAGCTGGGACCGAGCAACGGGAGCTCACCCCATCGCGGGGGTTTGAACTGCCGACTTTCCGATCGGCAGGCCCTAGGCTGCCTAGGTTTAGACCACAGCGCCACCCGCGTTACCATGCAGTATATTGGGAGGTCCGGTAGTGCTGACAAATCTAAAATGTCTTTGGACTAACAGAACTTGTTTTACAGTTTTAAAAATCCATATACTGTAAACCTTAGAACAACAACCAGAGATCTTTAAAGTTGCAATTAATCAACAATATCTCACTTTTTATTCTGAAGTGTTTGTGGCTATTTTTGCAGTAATGAGGCATTGTTACTTCTATTTATAGGTAAGTCAAAGACCAATTTGTGTTCAAGTGTTATTCATAATTATTTTTAGCCTCTCTTGCACAATTTGAGTACATGTGCGGATTGCAGTAATTCATTTCTGAATGCACAGAGTCCAGTTTTTGATCTGTGAATTCACATATCAACTTTTGTGTTCTTTTTGTGTCATCTCTGAAGACATTCCGTGCTACAACTGGTCTTCTATCAACTGCTATTCAGCCATATTTTGGGATAAGGCTGTTTTTACATTTTGCCTCTACCATTATAATAAATGCTTCTGTATTCATTATATGCTGAGCAGGAGAGTAACAATGGCTAGACAAGCATGGGAATGTGCTGCTCGAAGGAGACACATGAATTAGCTTTTGATATTGTGAAGTATTTGTGAGTAATAATTGAAGTGGGTTTAAAGACACTAGTGAAAATGCCCTAACAATTTGCTTTACACATTTATATTGGGGAGAAAATATATATATGCATGCTTCTGTTCATTGGCATTAGGGCAATAGGTCAGTCATGCCCCCCTCCAGCTAGAATTAAGCCTGTTTACTTCCCAGAGAGTTTAGTGGAAAAGTTGCCCATGTACTTATCCCTTTCCAATTGAAATCAAAGGAGTGCTTAATTTTCACTGGATCATGTACTTAGTGTTTACATCCAGGAAAACTGCATGGCTGTTTTTAAAATGATTTTACACATGGATAAGATGATTGTATAAATTGTTCAATAATCTGTATTTTAGAATGTGTTCTTCCTTGACACTTTTATATTGGCCAAATACTATGAAAGCAGCTGGAACTCTATTCCTGTTGGTTGAGATGAAATACTTTTTAAAATATTCAGTTAATTTCTTATCATGGCAGCTAATGAGATCCCAAAGAGATATTTCCTCTTGGCAGGTAATAGGTTCCGCCCCCCCCCCACCTTCTTTCACCTCCCAAGCATCTGAGACAGAATATTTGTCTTAGATGAATGTTGCTCTGGCAATGTTGCAGCACATTCTAATTAAGTAACAGTGTCAAGTCATTTTTATATCTGTTATAATGATAGCTGAAAGCAGATTATATTAAAATATTCACAGTTTTAAGGGACACAAATGGTGGTGATGCCCAGTTCTTCTAACAAAATGTGTGTGCAGGTACATATGCTTCTCAAATTCGCCATCAGAGAAGAGACTTCAGTTATCTGGTCCACATTATCTGGTCCTATTATAAAACTAGTTTCTGTTTCCAGGCTGAGGTCCTCTGATACCCCAGGTACATAGAGCATTTTGCCTTAGTATTCAGGTGGGTCCCACACCACACAGAGACAGTGCCACCTAGTGAACATGAAGACATTCTACAAGAGAGTTGTGTGAGGGTGTGTTTTTTTGTATATGGAAACTAAGAAAAGGAAACAACAAGCATATCTGGGATGGTTCTCCATAATGTATAAAATAAATTACTTTAAAAACCTAATTCAAATGTTTATAGAAATACAAACAAATATGTACAAAGTCAGGTGACAAAAGCACAAATCACCAGTGTACCAACAAGTATCTCACACAATTTATTATAAGATTTGCAATGTGGCTGATTTCACATGCCAGCTTACCATACTAGAACTCATGGACATCCAATGAAGCTGTGTGTTGGAAGATTCAGGGAAGGTAAAAGAAAGTACCGGTACTTCTTCTTCTCAGAAGACTATGGAACTCGCTTCCACAGGAGGCAGTGTTGGCCACCAACCTAGATGGCTTTAAAAGAGGATTAGACAAATTCATGGAGGAAAGAGATATTGAAGGCCACAGGCCATTGTGGCTCTGCTCTGCCTCCACAGTTGGAGGCAGCAATGCTTCTGAATACCAGTTGCTGGAAACCACAGGAGGGGAGGGTGCTCTTGTGCTTGGGCCATGCTCATGGGTTTCCCACAGGCATCTGGTTGGCCACTGTGAGAGCAGGATGCCGGGCAGGAAGGAACATTCGCCTGATCCAGCAAGCTCTTCTTATGCTCTTATGACAGGGTGGTTGTAATAAAGTATCCAGGTTCAATTTAAAGTGCTTGTTTTAACTTTAAGGTTCTGAAGGACTTGGGACCAGGATTTCTGAAAAACTACCTTCTCCCACTCCCATATGTACTCACTGAACCTTAAGATTCCCTTCAGTGGCCATGCTAAGTGTCCCTGACAAATGAAGTGAAATAGATGGCTATCAGAGAAAGGGCATTTTAGGCAGTGGCAACCTGGTTAGGGAGCAGCCTTCTCAACGAGCTTTACCTGGTCCCATTTTTGTGGTAACTTTGATGGCAGCTTAAGACTTTTCTGTTTACCAAGGCCTTACAAATAACTTGCATAGTTTGGTTTTCAAAACTATTATTTAACTTTGGGGATGTGGTGCGTTTTGTCTTTGCTGTATTTATGTTGCTTCTGATTTTATGGTGTTAGGTCTTACTTTGTATTCAGTTGTATTCTTATTTACTGTATTTATTATAAGCCGTCCAGATAACTTTATGTCACGGGGCAGCAAACAAATGCCACAAATAAGCCAGTCTCCATAACCATTCAGGAATTAAAGGATCCATATATTTCCCCCACCTGGAGTCTGTCTACTAAAGCATTATGAAATATTTGTCTCCTTCAGTGAGAAACCAGAGTTCTGGTTTAAGCCCAAAGTTTACTACTGTTATTAAGGTTGGTTGTATTGTGCCATATTAGAGCCTTCTCCCTTTCACTCTTCCCCCACAGTACTTCCATCAGAATGCCATTATACTGCCTAGTGGAAACAAATGCTTTTTTTTTTTATCTTAGGTGTCACCTGGCTCAGGATAATGCACAGGTTCTCATCTGAATCAGAGTGAACGAATTAACAAATTCATGTTGCTATCAAGTGCCAAAAGAAATGCAGGCATCCAGGGCATGGCTAGATATCATATATGGTTGTTTTTTTAATGCCTTTTGAAGCTTGGAAAGCAATGGCCTCCTAGATAGAAACTATACTTTTTGCTTTTTAGAATCCAAAGAAAGACTGAGCTTCTTGTCACCAAAGAACAACAGTTCTCTTCCTAAATTAGATATATAGCGGGTGATAAGAAGAACAAAAAATTTGTATTCTACTGTTCACAGCCCATTCCAACACAGAGTGAAATGTTTTTAAGCTCATGGAAAGCCCATTGTGTTAGATTCTGGCCATTGTATTTATTCTACCCCCACAAAATAATTCTTACAAAGTACTTTCATTAAGGCCCTTCTTAGCAGTGATATATAAACTAGCTATGGCATTAATACAACAACACCCAGCTGTCTTGGTGAATTCATTCAAAGTTAGCTGGGCAACAATAAAATGCTTAGGGGTGCATTGTATGATTATTTATTTAGCTGCCAGTAGATGGCACTGTTACTTAAATCTGTTATTATAAATAACATTGTTTTTAACAGGTGGTCTTGCTAAACATACCTGAAATAGCACATGTGAGAGTGCAAAGCAGTTGCCAAGATACACTTTACTGTATTGTTATTCTGGATTGCTGTTTGACAGTAGGATTCCATATTCAGCTCTCAGGCAGAGATTTCCCCCTGAGTTCCAGTCTTATCTGAGATCTCTTATGAGGAAAGCCACACACCAAACTTTTATGACTTATATGCAAAGA
Source organism: Darevskia mixta (assembly GCA_034641385.1). Classification (NCBI taxonomy): domain Eukaryota; kingdom Metazoa; phylum Chordata; class Lepidosauria; order Squamata; family Lacertidae; genus Darevskia; species Darevskia mixta. The sequence goes on from JAWWNH010000066.1 coordinate 45,110,078, forward strand.
CACTTTTGTTAGCAAAACAATAAGATTTTTTTGCAACAGATCAAGCATATGAATCAAGGAAAATACCAAGCTATTGAGAGGATTCTTTCAGCTATCTAGAAAACTCTATTTAGTGTTCTAACAAAATGTGGCACCCTATTTATAGTCCTGGGAATCTTAGTTTCCATTTTTTTAAAAAAGCATAGTTATAGATTCAAACAAGAAAACATGTGAGTGATGCCTGGTAAATGTTTAGACTAGCAGGAACTATGTAGGAATTCCAATAGTAATTCTCTGTCTCATCTCATGCTCACATGTGTAGTTTCTTAAATTTATTTATTCAGAACATTTATTTCCCACATCATGGAATTCCTAGGCAATCTCCCACCCAGGTACTGAGCAGACACTCATTTCAGTCAGGTGGCTGTATCACATGCTCTTACATCAAGTCCTAGGATTGATGTATATCTATCTTATGACACATTTACCGGTATGTCAGTGTACTAGAAGAAGCAGCAGCAAAGATCACCAGTGTCGAAGCAATGATTCTTCATAATCAACTTCGTTGGACTGGTCATGTTGCTCGGATGCCTGATTATCGTCTTCCAAAGCAACTACTCTATTCCAAACTTAAAAATGGAAAGCATAATGCTAGCTGTCAACAAAAGAGGTTTAAAGACTCACTCAAGGCAAATCTAAAAAAAAAAAGGTAGTATAACCACCAACAATTGGGAAACACTGACCTGCGAGTGTTCCAACTGGAGAACAGCCTTTACCAAAGGAGTCATGGACTTTGAAAACACTCAAACTCAGGACGAAAGGGAGAAACATGCTAAGAGGAAGGCACATTTGGCAAACCCTCACCATGATCAACTCCCACCCAGAAATCTATGTCCCCACTGTGGAAGGACGTGTGGATCCAGAATTGGCCTCCACAGCCACTTACAGACTCACTGTTAAGACCATGTTCATGGAAGACAATCTTACTCGGCTATGAGTGATCGCCAAAGATTCTACACAAAGATTCTATCAACACAGGAATGTTGTGTTGCATGAAGTTGTTTTGAGGAAAACTTTGGAAAATGTAAACAAAAACCAAAAAAACTCATTTCCTGAGCAGTTTATATAATATAAGCATAAAACAAAAGGCAGCAGCTGGATATAGCAGAAAATCAGGAGCTTCATCAGAGAAGCTAGAAAACAAAAAGATCCTTTATATTCTGCAATGTCCCCTGTCCCCTGAAGATTCTTTCCTTTACTATATGTAGGGGTTTAATACAGTTGAAGGTGTTTAACAGGACTATATAATTTCAATTCAAATCTGAATATCTCCTGTGCTCATGGATAACTTTCAACTAAACTTTATTTTTAGGGCAGAAGCAAACAAGATGTGTTTGTGTTTCCAAATCAAATCTCATTATTAATTAACTTGGCTGAATATTTGAACACACAACCAATTAGAAAATTGGTTATTTTACTGTGACTCATTTTCACCTCCTCCACTAATATAAAATGAATGGATATCAATATAAATGGATTTTTTAAAAGAAGTATATGTATGTCAGTTATTTTAAGAACTGTATGCAATTCTAAATAAGATTTGATTCAGCACAGGAGATGAAGTGTAAATGAACTTTAATTTTCACAATACAAAATATAACACCCTTAGAAACGGGGGCAAAACTTTATAATGTCAGTTGAAAACCTTACTTTTTGGCTAAACAATGATTTAGTAAAATTTTCTGGGTGCAATAAATTTTGAATGTACAAATCTTTTACTTCAAAAGTTTAATAAAGACCCTTGATCTATAGTCGATAAAAGTAAACTGTGGAGTGCATAGTTTGCCTTTAGTTTGGTTCATATGATTTCTTTCAACTTAGGTTATTCGTTTTGTTTCCAAGAATCCAACTTTAACAATGTTAGTATTAAAAGGATAGCATTAAATTTGCATTATGGAAGGCTAATTACTACAAGACAAGAAGCAGCCGTTATTTTTTACTACTGAATTGCTTTCGCGCTCTGTTCCACATTGGCTTCTCATTCGCATTCATTCAAAATGGCACCTGAACATTTCATCTTGCATTATAGCAGCTATTGAAAACAGAGCGCGAAGTATGCACATTTTACATGCCACCACAAATCCAGTTTGCTGCAATGATTCCTGTGAACGAATTTATTTATTACTATCTGCCACTCTTCAACGTATAATTAAACACACCACAAGATTCTTTCCATATTTCGATATCTTTCCCCAGTTATTTTCTCCAAATGATCCAAATCCAAATTGCGAAACTGATAATTGGAAAAAGGCACCCGTTGCTGCAAAGTTTGTACAACAAACTGCAAAGTCTCCGATCAGCCCACCTGCCTGCCTACGCGGCGATTCGTTCTTTAAAAAAAAAAAAGAGAGAACAAGAAGAAGAAGAAGAGGTGTGAATTCGGGTTTGAATAACCCTCTAAGGAACTGGGATGATTTCATTGGTGAACTGGGCGAGGGAACTGTCGCCGTGACTTCTATAAGACGCGCCGCGCTCGCCTCGCCTCTCTTCGCGCGGTCAAACGAAGGCAACGAAACGCTTCCCACGCTTCGGCTCCTCTCGCTGCCCCTTCCCTTCTCCTCCTCCTCCCGCTCAGCCAGGGAAGCGACACTCCCCACTTCTCACGCGAGGGCTGCAGCCTTCAGAGCCTGCTGACCATGTTCCAGGAAAATGCCCCTCAGCGCCCTCCTTCCCGCCCTTTCTCCTCTCACCCTGGGCGCGCGCGCAAGGGCCCTGCTCGCGGTCTGGACAGGCAGTCAAACCCCTTCCCGCTCCTCTCTCGTTTGCCTCAGAGTCACCTCTTGGGTGCTGGGGGGTCCCCCACCCACCTGTCACATCCAGAGCTTCTTCAAGCGGCCGCGGCGGGTTTCTCTTTCCCCCTTCTGACCCCTCCAGAGCGACACCCAACAAACTGCCCTCCGTTGCCCGCCTGCTGCTGCTGCTGCTGCTGCCCTCAGGCAAGCCATGCGGGCGTCTTACCTGCCGCTCAGGCTCTGTCTCTGCGCGCAGCTGCCCGCGCGCCCCAGGCCGCCCTCCCACCCCCCCCCCCCCGCGGCGGGTCTTCCCCCCTCCTTCCTCCTCCTCTCTGTCTCCTCACCTCCCCGCCCCCCCCCCATATTTTGCTTTTTGGAATTCCTAATCGCGGCTGGTCCCTGTGATTGGCTGCTCGGCTCTGACCCCGCTCGGGCTCCAGGCTGGGCGTATAAAAGAGGCCTGAGGCGGGGGCTCCCGAGCATTCCCCGGAGCGGGCACCAGGGACCAGCCGCAGGATGACAGGCAAAGCGGGCGACGCGCTCGCCCACAGCCTGCCCGCCAAACTCAAAGCCCCCGACGGCGCGCCTGCTCCTCCTCCTCCGCCGCCGCCCACAGCCTCGGGCCCCCCAGGGGCGGCAGGGGCCCCGGTGGGCTCCGTAGCCGCGGGGGCCAAGCCCGTCTCGGGCCCCGCGGCGCCTCGCTGCACCGGCTTCGGCATCCAGGAGATCCTGGGCTTGAACAAGGAGCCGCCTTCGCACCCTCGCGCGGCCCTGGACTCGTTGCCCGCCGGCCACCTGCTGGCGGCCCGCTCCGTGCTCAGCCCCGCCGGGGTGGGCGGCATGGGCATGGGCTTGCTGAGCGCCGGCAGCCTGCCCGGCTTCTACGCGCAGCCCACGTTCCTGGAGGTGCTGGCCGACCCGCCCGGCGTCCACCTACAGCCGCTGGGCCGAGGCCCCGCGCAGCTCGACACCAGCCAGACGGCCAGCTCAGGTAGAGGCAGAGCCGTGGGGAGGGCGAGGAAGGGGGCAGCCGGGACAGATCCAGCCTCAGGAAAGCGGGAGGCCGCGGCTGCCTCGCCAGGCAACCCCGTGAGGGAGCCCTCCAGGCTGGGCAGCCTCACACAGCCGACCCAGGAGGCAGATTCCCAGGTCTGAAGGGGTGGTCCGTCCCCCCAACACAGGCTCTTCTTGCCTTCCCATTGTCAGCGATCTCCGCTTCTTCCAGATCGCGGCTTTTTGAGAAAGTGGCCGAGCAGCTCCTTCCCCAGACTGCGGTCATTATAAAGCCATAACGAAAGATAATCGACGGGGGCAAAGGAGAAGGGTGCGGGGGCCTCCGGAGGCAGGGAGAGCGGGCGACGTTCGAACACAGGACCGGCCGCTGGTTTCCATCCTTCTGAAGGGATGAGACCGAAACGCGGGGCTCGGCGCTGCTGAAGGTAGCGTGGTCGGGGCTCAAGGTCCCGATTTGTTACCATACGAGCCAAGGGACTAAAAGAAAATAATATGAAAAGCAATGGCCGGTTTCCAAACGAATAATAATAATTCAGAATAATTTCAAACGGGTAAAAATTAGGAGAAACGGCAAAAGTTGTTATTTTAGAGTGTCTAATATATAAATACCCTTCCTTGTGTTCCAGCTCCCCTGGTTCAAAGTCAATTTTTTCCTTGCCCTGTCCTTTAAATATAGGGGCGATCAGATTTACTAGGATCCCCAAAATTGCAAGCTTTGGGGCGATGCGCCATCGACTTTCTTTTAAATTCATAAATACTTTTTTTCTTATAAAAATAAAAATTGACATTTCGAAGGGGGAGAAATGTCGCGTAAGGCTTGGAAACGAAACTGGCCTCCAAGTCTGGAAGGGAGAAAAGAGAAGCAGGAGCCGAGAGCGCGCAGAGAGCGAGGCGTCCTCGGGATGCAAAGCGCTGCCAGGGAGAACCCGGCCAGGGAACGAAACCTGAGTCGATCGCACAAGACCAGCGCCCCGATCCCCCGATCCGGGGAAATCCGAAGCGAGGTCTGAGTGTGTGACTCCCTCGCCTCGCACCCCGGAGCGTCTCGGGGAGCCGGGAGGGGAGACTCACCCGAACACACCCACCCTCCCGGAGCTTTGGTCCCCATCGCTGCCGCCTTTCTGTGTCCCCAGATTCCGAGGATGTTTCGTCCAGCGACAGAAAGATGTCCAAATCCTCGTTAAGCCAGAGCAAGAAGCGGAAGAAGAGGCGGCACAGGTAAGGCGGACGCTGCTCTGGAGCCCCGCGAGGCAGAGTGGGAGGATCTCCTCACCCCCACCCCAATTGCCTGGCCTGCTCTCCCAATCTCTATCTTTGGGCCTCAGGATCCAGGGAGTCAGGATCGAGCCCCCCATCACCTTGTGCACGCGGGTGGGTGTGGAGTGGGGGACGACGACGACGACGACAGAGAGGGGAGCTGCAGAGATGCGCCAAGGAGAGTTGCGCTCTTCTCTGGGTCCTCCATCCCAATAGAATCCTCTCTCTCCTCCACCTGCATCTCGGATGGACCCGAGGCGCAGCTCAGGGTGGAGGCCGCGCTTCTCAAGGCATTTGTCCTGCCTTTGGGTGCTGTCTTGTCTTGAAGCCTCCGACCCAAGAGAGGCCAGGGGGGTCTCGTTCGCCCTGGCTGATCCGACTGGCTGCACGGTGGCACTTTCCCTTCTCCCCGCGAGCCGCAGTTCTCCTTCCCAGGGGGAATGTTGTAATCCGGCTTCCTTGCCTAGTGGTCCATTGTCATAAAAGACGCGGCACCGGGGTGGGGCGGGGAAGCTGTCCTCGGGTACCTCTCTCTGCATCCCTCATTCTCCAGGGATCTTTTGGGCTGTTTCTTTCTCTCTTTTAAAAAATGAAATAAATTAGGGATTATTATTATTATTTGCATGTGTTGGGACCCTTTAAAAAGCAAGGCAGTGCTTTGACCCAACCGGAACCTCTGGATGGTTGTTTGTGTGTGAGAGAGAGATGTTATTATGAAATGCATCCTATAAAATGATATGGCTGGCATCTGCTCAGGAAAACAACAACACGGGACGGGAGATCAAGGGTGGTTTTGTGCGATGAATTTATATTCCTCCCTCCCCCCCCCCCCGGGCAAGAATGCTGCTGCAATTTCCGTGACTAGCAATAAAGTATTCCAAATGTTCCGCAAGCTGACAGGACAGTTTGCAAACAGGAGATGTGGGAGAGAGGAAAGGAAAGTGAAGAGGTCTTCTGTGGAGGTCTAACCTCCCTTCTCAGATCTGTCACAGTCTCAGAGGGGCAACTTGGCCCTGTCATTTTGCCCCCCAGGAAAGGGGGACGCGTTCGTCTCTGGTAGGACTGCAGGGGTGGCCAGGAAAATATTCCCAAGCGAGCCAATGGCAATCCTGTTATTCCTGAAATTCAGAACAATGGGGCAGCAATGCATCTGTTCGGACCCGGTTTGGGGAAATAATTAGTTCAATTTTGCTAAGCGGCGGAGTGCCTGTGGATTACGAGAACTTTTCCCGTGAAAGGTTGGCTAGAATGAGGAAAAGGGCAAATTAAGGGTTCAATATTTCGTTAAGCAGTGCAATTGCCGTGGCAAAGCGGATGCTTCCGTTTCACTGATGAGGTCAAAGCAGATGGGGGACAAGAACTTCCCAGATGAACTGGACTGATACAAAGGAGTGGGTTGGTTCGCCGTTTAGATCCAGGTTAAAATCGAAGCACGTTTCCTTTCTGGATCCAGAAAAGAGCTGGAATCAAGTGTTGAATTTCTTAGTGATTTCAGGAGTGATTTTTTCTTCTTCCAATAGGTGTACAGTATTTACCTTGTCCAGTATATTTGTTTTTTTTAAAACAACAACAATTAATTCACTTATAATTAGATACTTCTCCAACAAGTAGTTGCAAAATGGACAAAACAAAATAAAATTTTTAAAAAATTCCTTCCAGTAGCACCTTAGAGACCAACTAAGTTTGTTCTTGGTATGAGCTTTCGTGTGCATGCACACTTCTTCAGATACATTTGCAAAATGGAGAGACACTAGAAATGTCTCTGCTACTGAGGTTTGTAAACAACAGTTTTTGAAGGGTTGTTGGTACAAAGTGGACTAAGGCGATTTTTTAAAAAACGAAATTTAAGTATGCATTTCAGAAAGACGCATTCTGCCATTTATTTTTGACAGGACAACTATCCTGCAAGAAAAGTGGGAGAGTTGTGTTGTCCTCCCCCCCCCCCCCAGCAATTTCCCCAAATGACGGTACAGAATAAATAGTCTTCAAATTGCCTCCAGAGAAGGCTATCGAATGGTTAAACGAGTTTGCTGTATTCGCATTGGCTGTGATTCCGTTTGGAGGGGGGGGGAGGACACCCCAAACTCTACCAGTTAAAGAACTAATACAAACGCTTGATCGTAGAATATATCCTTTGTATTAACAAGGTCTTTTTGTTAACACTGTTACTGATCTGATACAGTGCGTTAGCTTTTAAACGCTTGGAGGTGATTTGAGAGCATATTGGGTGCTTTATTGGAAATTCTTTTATTTTTACTAAGTGAACTTGGGTTTCTTTCTCCTCTAGATGCTACATTTCTTCAGGGGTGCAGGTGTTGATTTCATATTTATTTGGGCTTGCTTGCATTCGTGTGTACACACACACACACACACACACACACACACACACACACACACGAGTTAGATGAACTACAATATTGTAATGCAGACTGCTTCCTAGGTAGATTAATCACAGAACCAGAGGACTGCCGTGCATCAGAAATTGGTGTGGATAGCCTAATGCTCATTCAGATTTGCGGCACAATAGGAGCATGAAAGGAACCTGTCTGCTCTGCAGGTATCTTTCTTCAACTCCAGTTGTGCTTCCCTTTGTTTCCAGTCCCAGACGATAGTTTTGGGAGTGTGCCTGTCTGTGAGGAGGACTTTGGAATAGATAAACGTGGGAGAAGTGTGTCCTTGGTATGAAATTCGTTGTTTTGAAGAGGTGAAGTCATACTTACTATGCTGTTCACAGCACAGCACAGCTGAACTGCTGACGGCACAGGTGGCACTTACTTAGGTTGTAAAGTGTTAGGGAATCTATGTGGTGCTCAGGTCATTTATAAAAAAAAGGAAGACTGGCAGATGTGAGAAAGGCTGGGCACGTTCAACATTTTAAAAGAGAGGACTGTGTTGTTACCCATCAATTTAAATGCCAAACATAGCATGCTGCTGTGCACTGGTGTCGAAATAATATTTGCACCTGAAAATGCTGGTATGAATGCTGCATTGCAAAAAAGAAAGAAAGAAAAGCAAATAATGGTTTTTATTCTTTAAAACTTGCATTTTGCCATAAAATCCAGCCTTCCACATGAAGCCACTCCCTATAGGTATTGACAAGCAAAACAAAGTCTTTTCAACTTAAAGCATGTCTTCTGACACTGAAAACTACATCTTACAGAATTAAGAGTCACCAGCTGGATTCACACTACTGGGTTTGAATGTAGTGAATTTGCCAGATTTTGTTAGGATTCTGCTTTAGTGCTGTGTGACACATATTCAGTGGTGTTACATTTCACAGAAGTACTGCTAATAATAATAATATGGAAGTAATTTTTTAAAGATCCATAACTCTTATCAGTTTAGTTGTTATAGTAATAGCTGGAACCAAATCAGCAAGCCAGTATCCTTATTGTTATTTTGCTAACATACAGCAAAAGATTTCCTTTCTTTTTATTTTTTTTTTTATTTTTTTAAAGAAAGGCAAAATGATAGCCTGAAGAACATAACAAGTAGTTTAATTTTTAACATGTGTAAAATTACCAATAGAGATGTACATATATTTGGACACTCTATAGTTAAGGTATATATGTGAGAAACTGAATCCAGTCTAAAACACATTTATTTGATAGCAAGCACTATTGACTGCAAATGAGCTTACATCCTAGTGAGGGTGGTTAGGCTCAAAACCCAGAGAAGCAAAGACAGATTCTATCTGCAATAGCATTCTATTTACAATAAAAAGCCATAGCATATATACAGTGGGATGGTATAGATGATAATCATGTATGCCACTCTGAATTCTTGGTGGGGATACTGATATGAAAAATAAAATTACAGGGACTCCACATTTTTTGGCTGTAGAAGCTGAACAGGTGTTTGGGAGTGCTACTTCTTGTTCCCCCCTTCCTGTGGCTTTCTATGAGGTTGTGCTTTCCCCTAATTTAAATCTTTTGAGTAGCTTCTGCTACAAATGGGTTTGTTTTTGTGATGGCTTTCTTGACAATTAACAGAAGCAGGAGTCTAAGACTACCCATTTATTAAAGTTTTTTAAAAAATCAAGTGCCACACTTATTTTTGTTTAACTACCCTCACCCTTTGCCTCCTTCTGAATAATAGCCCCCATTCTCCATGTGTTGAGAGATTTGCTTTTGTCTCCCACTTTGATTTGTTAATATACTTTATGGATAGGCCTCCGCTTTCAATTCAGCTGGAGGGCTTTGGAGACATAGTTAATTATTCCATTTCAATAAATTGGACTTGTAGTTATGGTAGCCATTTAATGCACACTTACTTGAGAGTACCCCACTGAGTGAAGAGGGATGCAGCAGACAAAATGTGGCTAGGATTCGACAGCAAAGTGCTTACCTTTGCTTGTCATAACCATGGTGAACTTTCTCTCTCTATGTACCTTTACTTCCTATGGCTTTTGGCTAATCATCTGTAGATACATATAGGAGGCAACGAACATGGTGTAGTTGTTAGAGTGTTGGGACCCAACCTGGGGAACCGAGGTTCAAGTCCCGACTTGACCATGTAGCTCACTGGGTAACCTTGGTCCAGCCCACCTCTCACCTAACTTAGCTCCCAGAGTTGTTGTGGGAGAGGGTGAACCATGTTTGCCACTGTAAGCTAGTTAGACGGACAAGATGGGATGTAAATGCAATAAATCAATAATCAAATACATTTTACCCACTCTCTAAGCTTTCCCTTTGGTCCTTCGCCCTTTTAGGATAGTCCAACATTTAGTTTCATTTTTACTTTTTCATCAGTTAGTTTTGTTTCCTTCAGGACAATTTTCACATCCTATCAACTGGAGGAGCTGGAAAAAGCATTCAATGAGGCCCATTATCCTGATGTCTATGCAAGGGAGATGCTGGCAATGAAAACAGAACTTCCTGAAGACAGGATACAGGTAATTGTACTGCTATGAGACCCCCAAAGTGCCATGATACTAATTTTCCTCTTCATGTTCTTTAGTTTCTTCAGAAAGTACAATGTATCCTTTTAGACAGAAATAGAGTGTCGACGCTAAACAATTTTCTTGCAACCCAGATCCTCAAAAGCTAATTATCAACTGTGCATGAGAAAATAACCCTCAATTGGTTTGGTCCTTTTATGTCTCAGGTTGCATTGTTTGCTCCCGAGTTTATAGTAAGATGTGTTATACAGGGAGACATGTAAGCTAGAAAAATCCTGAGAAGGGAAGTGTAATGTAGGAAGAAGGCTAAAAGTATCCTTGTTGAAGTGGCATGAGTACAGAGGGCTCAGGATCTATCTGTGAGGAAGGAAATGGTTAAAAAAGGGAACCCAAGCAGAATTGTGTCCCAAGCAAAGGATTGCTGGAAACTTGGTAAGTGGAAGCTCACGTGAGCTTCTCCATACAATAAAATAAAACAAACTGTTGTGGAGAAGGCTAGGTTAGAACTCTTTTCCTGACATTCTTTTTTTTTAAAGTACAAGGTATCTATTTTGTATATTAAGAAACAATCTGAAGTAATAGAGCCCAACATAAATTTACCATCTAACAGAAAACGACCTGAACTGAACATGCCACGTATTTATTATTTGGAAAATAATTGTATGAGTTAAATTCATTCCTAGTAAAATCAAGAAGTGTTTTGTTATTCGCTGTAATGGTGTGTAGATTGTGCCCTAAGGCTGAGGATTGCTCCCTAAAGCTGAACCAAATAATGGTTCATTAGCAAAAGTCACTATCAGTGACTGCCAACGGCAGTAGTCTTAAGGAAGCTAAAATTTGTAACACTGTGAAAACTGCCCACCATGGGTTTTGGCGTGGGTTTTTTGTTTGTGCTAACAAATCCATTGCCTGATTGTACTGATTTCTTTAAGTTGTGCATTCTGCTAGTGCTTAACTGTGGACCTACCCTTCTAAAAATTGCAGCCTTAAAGCTTAATCCTATGATGAGCCCCTCTGCTGGCAAATCATTGCAAAGTCATGACCTGTGCTGTGCTGATGACTGCCTCAGCTGATCCTGGGTGTTATGCCAGTATAGTGTGGTGTGTGGCAGAGTGGTCTTGCACTGAGATGTCATGTGACGCACAACTCTTACAGGGCAGCTAATGTTTGCTGCAAGCTAAAAAGCATTTCAGTAGCTTGGTCACCTTTCACGGGTGTACTGCTCTAATGCTTGAGATATGGTGGAAGGGCTTTCGGTGATGTTGCGACTGATGCAGGCAGCAAAACAGAATGCATCTGTGCTACTTCCCTTGTACAGGATACAGTTGTACTGATGACAGTATTACTACAGATCAGAGGTCTCAAGCATAGGAACATAGGAAACTGCCTTATAGCAGGCCAAGCAGTTTGTCCATCTAGTCCAGTGTTGTCTGCCTGTCTCAGGTAGAGGCCTTTTCCTGTTACCTGCTACCTGATCTGCTTTTTAACTGGAAATGCAAGAGACTGAGCCCGTGACCTGTGTGCAATGCATGTGTGCCACTACTGAACTTTGGCCGCTTCTCACTTGTTCACTTGCAAATGAGTGGTGACAGCATCAGGAAATTATGAACTAATATGGCATTCATAAAACATGGTGCGGGTTAATAATCTGAGCCAAAGCTGGCAGAATCCTGTTGAGAGTTCCTGCTAGAAACCACTCATTATTTCATGAGTCCCCCCCCCCGCCCTTGGATACCAGCACAGCATCAGCCCTTACCTACCATCTTTTAATATTTTGTCACATTAATTGCAACTTCATTGGGTTTCCTTGCTTCGGATATTTGCATACTTTTCTCCTAACCTCCCCCCCCCCCACATCCCTTGGGCTTTCACCTTCCTATAGCACCCCCTCCCCCATCGATGCTATAAAACTGTTTACTTAAATTATGCACCATAAATCACCTTCTCTCCAGCTCCTTAATCATTTGGTTGCTCTCTGCTGAACTCTTTCCAATTTGTCAATCTTCGTGGTAACAAGACATAAAGTGTGTATGATTGCAGTGTGCCAGGTTGGTTCTTCTTGTGACTTTAAATGGGACTGGAGACTCCTGTCCTTGAGGGTCATAGGTGACATTCAACTAATATTGCCTTATATCTGAGATCACATTGTGCCTTGTGCACTTCCTTTAAAGGTAAAGGGACCCCTGACCATTAGGTCCAGTCGTGACCGACTCTGGGGTTGCGGCGCTCATCTCACATTATTGGCCAGCATGACTAAGCCGCTTCTGGCAAACCAGAGCAGCGCACGGAAACAGTGTTTACCTTCCCGCCAGAGCGGTACCTATTTATCTACTTGCACTTTTATGTGCTTTCGAACGGCTAGGTTGGCAGGAGCAGGGACCAAGCAATGGGAGCTCATCCTGTCGCGGGGATTTGAACCACTGACCTTCTGATCGGCAAGCCCTAGGCTCTGTGGTTTAACCCACAGCATCACCTGCATCCCAGAATATCCCTTTACTCAGGGATATTGCTTAAATTTCTAAAACTTATTGTCCCCCCCCCCACAATTCCTAACCTGTGTGACCCAGAAGACCACGCGAAAAATTCTGCACGCACAGCCACATTTTCAAGAGCCTTTCCACTGCATGTTTTACTTAGTGCTAAGTGCGCCTTGCAGTTATTCATTTGTTGTTCCTTCAACTAGCACAGTTACTGGGGAGAAACTGCTTGTTCCTGGCTTTAAAATGGAAAGTTGTGTTGCTGGGGAAAGCACATTTTATCCCAGCTAGCACTTCCAGTGTTCTTTAGAACTCCTTCCTTATGTATACTGGTTTGACATCCACATGGGGTGACATGCACCCCTACTTGCTGATCAAAAGAGAAGAGGCTGCCCGGGAGACAGGGTCAGGCCTTCTTGGTGGTGGCACCCTCTCCTCCATTGGGGAACTTGTCTATGGCCAACTTTCATGAGGCTTGAGATGACAGGTGAAGATCTTTTTAATGAGACTAGGTCAGTTTGGAAGCTGAAAATGCTAAATACTGCTGTGCAGGCTTTTTGTGTTTTACCATTTTTAGATAATATTTTAATTGACTTACTGAGTTTTATGTAATACTTTCTTTTAAATATTGCAGTACTATGGTGGATGTTAGCTGCTTTAGGTGTTGTATGGCTGGAATGTCAGTTAAGATAGTAAAATGAACAAGCAAGCAAGCAAATAAGCTAGAGATATAGACAGATATATACTTCTGGGACTGTGGTTATAGGAATATCATAGGGGCCCATTGACTAGTGCTTCCATGAAATTGCAGGTAGCCTGTATTGGCAATCACTCCCATCCCTTACTACTGACCATACCATTTTGTAAGCTTTTAAAAAAGTATTAATTGAATTTTATTACTTTCCTTTTGCAAAGACTTTTTTGCTGCTTGCACACAAGCATGACCACATGTGCTCATGCATAAAAAAGCATGGCAGCCCGAATTAGGCATCCATCTTATACTGAGTCCGACCACTGGTCCATCGAGCACAGTGCCAGAGATGGGGCCTTTCTATCCCTCTTGACATAGTTGGACTCCAACTCCCATCAGCCCCAGCCAGCATGAACAAGGGTCAGAGATGATGGGAATGGTAGCCCAACAAGGGACCACAAGTTCTCTTTCCTTGGTCTACAATGACTGGGAGCAGCTCTTCAGAATTTCATGTGGGGACTTCACCATTTCTACCTGGAGATGCCTGGTGTTGAACTTGGGACCTTGTGTGTGCATCTATAGCAGATGCTTTACCACTGAGTTAGCAAGGAATCTGAGAAGAAGGGTAGGTTCTAGGATAACAGCAGGTATCATATTGAGGGCAGGAGATTCTAGTTTAACTGGGTGACCAGACAAATGCACGCAAGCTTAAGCAAAAGTATGCAAATAGGCATCATTTTAATCGCAATGCATTGTTGTGTTACATTTCCTGCTGCTTCTGCTCCATAGAGCTCAGAGCAGTTCATGGGGCTCCTGCGGGGTGGACTGTTCATGTGGCCCTGCCCAACATCATGGACCTTTACAGCTGCACTGTGGGAACAATGCTCTCACACAGATAGCCATCAGAATACTCCAAGCAATGAAGCTGTGTTGGTGCCCATGTGCCAGAACTTAGTGCTGTGACCAACAGGGAGTCCCCTTTCTGAACCTCATGACCCTTGCATAGGAGACAATGGTACCCACCATGGAGCCAACATGTGGTATCCTAATATTGCAGAAGTGTGAAGGAGAGATAACTTTGTGACTATGGAACTTTTAAAAGTCAGAAGATATGGTTGGAATGTATTATCCGAGATTCACACACATGAAACTAATATACCCAGTGCCTTTTATAGGGTGGTCAGGGTCCAGGGAATGAGCCAAAGAAAAAGAGACCGAGAAGACACAATCAATACGGCAATGGCTTATCCAATGAGAAGGAATGCATTGTGAAACATATTATGCTGTACTGTATTCAAATTTAATTTTCTGTTTCAACTTCATGCATTCTGTCATCCCCCCCCACCCAAAAAAGAAAAAGAAAAGGCAAGTTTGAGAGTGGTTAGTTGTTTATGTCTGCAGTTTATGTCACATCCAAATAAGTTTGTCTTACACTGAGAATCAGTTCAGGGAATTAATTGTAAATCAAGCCTCATTAATTCTCCTTATAGTGGGTGAAAGAATAAATTAAGGATTCTGGAAGACCGGGGTGGGTGGACATTGGCAAAGGAGATGCAAGCATCTTTCCCATCATTTCACATTCAGTTCAATTAATGTGAGTCTTTTTATTGGCAAGAGAGGATGCTGACCATTTCCCCATCTCTTGCAACCCAGTGCTTTGTAATACTCTATCACTGACTGATCAGGAGAAAACAGAGCAATCTCCTATTTGTCAGAAGCATTTTGCTTCCCTAGATCTCACCTTAGACCACATCAGAGGAAGGGATGAGAGTAGATTCTCGCGATATTAAGTCTTCATTAGCTATATCCTCTTTAATGGTCCTGGTCAAAAATATGAATGTAGAGCTATAAAGTGATGTTGGCTGGAGACACTTTGAAAACATTTCCAAGCAAAACTATAGTTATCTCCCCTGTTCTATTATTGTAACATGGATGTCTAACATCCGATCATGGTACTTTCTTGTGAATGTTAATTATTTCATTGTTTCTCAGGATATGAACAGCAAAAAATATATAGGTAGAAGTGAGGAAAGAATTGCAGCAGGAAAAACAGAATGAAAGTGAGAGTTAGGAGAGGAAAGAAATGCAACTCTTAACAGCGAGTTCTTAAATGAACTGCATTCTCTCAGTGAATTACACTGGCTGTATTGCAAAGGCACTGAACAAATGGTTGATAACATAAGGTTTATAAAATAGGTGTAAAGGATGTAAGTAGGAAGATGCCCAATATGGCAGAAGGAAGGATGATTCCAGGAAATGCAAACATAGTGCCATGTTCCTTAGAAGTTATCTAGCATATGGTTGTACAGCACAGAAAAGTCTCTCTTCTCATGATACTTCTCATACCTATTCCATGTGATCATAGTGTGTATTCTTCATATATTAAATAAAACAGCAGCAGTGAAGCCATTAAATTAAACTAACAGGCACAAGCATATGTATGACAGCAAGGCATTACATAGAAAGTGTCAATCAAGACCTGGCAAAATAAAACACCCTTTGCAGCTCCCCTAAAACTTGTAGTGTCTGTGCCACAGGAGTCTCCAGACATTCTATTCCGGCCTGATAAAGGTACTATTTCATACTTGATATTAAGTATTTGATATCCTGTGTATTTTAATAGTTGATACACATGATTGGATAATGCATACTGAATGTGCAGAAGATGCAGTGATATTTTTTTAAAAAATAATTTAATTATTGCACATGTTTTTGGATGGACTCGGCTCAGTGAAAATGATTCTGCTCTGTGAAAACGGCATGAGCATCTGGACACCCCTGCATTGTGAGTGATGCCCATGCTTCCCAGCCCGCTATCCCTGATAGGATCATGCAGTCTTGTCCTGCTAGGTCTCATCTTAGCAAAAGTCACAGAATGGCCAGCTCAGCACTGTGTCATGGAACAGTTTCTTGCTTTCCCAGAATTCTGAATAATCAGTTGGTCAAGCCTCCTTTTCATGCTGTCAAGCCAGCAGCCTCAATTATTTGGAGCGGAAAGTGGAGAAATCTATCTGCCACTATCCTCCAGTGATATGAGAGAAGGGACTGAGGAAACAGCTTCTGTTTCCCCACGCTAATGGTGTTTGAGATCTCAGGATATTAGTGAGGCCTGGTGCCTCCACCATGCTCTACCCCAGTGGTTCAAATTCACAGTACTGTCTGGATGATTTGGTAGCAACATCATTGTAGCCTGCCTAACTGAGTAGACTACTCCTCACTGTTGCCCAGAGTTTTCCCATTTGCATACCTAAAGTATTATATCTTTTCCTTCATACTCAAAGCTCTCATTCCCTAGAGCTGTTTGCTCTAGGAACTGAGTGCAGATTGTACAGACAACAAATTTTCCCATACTGGCTTATCACAACTTCCCCAATTTTAAGTCTCCAAGAGATTTGGGTTCTCTTAACCACAGTTTTTCAGCAAACAGAGTTACCTTCAACTACTACAGCAGAGACTACTAGCTTTGGGGGGAAATGTCTGGACATGTGCAGGCAGGACTCTGTTTTATCTGTTTTGCAGCCTTTCCATCATGCATCTGTTGCTTTTCATCTATTTGTCTGCGTGTTATTACTCCTTGAATACTATTACTATTTTGCCCAACAGTTAAGAATTAAAAGTCCACCTTCATGTTAGGAAGAAAGAACATTTTCCTGCATTATAGCCATAAATGGATTCCCCCCTTCTAGATAATCTTAATTGATCTGAGCAAGGTTGCTGAGAGTGAGTTTGGGCCGCAGTAAAAAAGATCCCCCACCCCGCAAGTGCAGATGGATTAAAAATCTGTGCACAGGATATAAAATAAATGTGTGATCTTGTTTTATGTTAATAATATGATAATATTTGTAGCTGTTGTGACTATTAAGATCGTAATGACTAATACCAATAATATAAGCACCCACACGGTTGTTGCTGAACTAACCATACACTTTAAACATTAAACTTGCATGTGTAACATAACACAATGCATATCACAAAAACAGCTTTGTTGCATTTGTACAATGTTCCCTTAAGAAAACATGTAAATGCAACTACGCATAATAGAATGAGACAGCATTGCCATACTGTCAAAGCGCAGAAGTGAATGTTTGTATGGAGTCAGACATGCTTGATTCATGGCACAAGTTCGTAAGCCATTATTCAGACTTGTGTATGCACTGAACATGAAATATATACATATATATATAGATTGTTAAGAATTACAAAAACATATGCAGATAGTCAGGCTCAGGGCCCCCCTTCCAGACTGCTGGGCCCCAGTAATTCGTTGGCCCTGGGTCTAAGGCTAATATGAATACCATTATTTCCCATCCAGGTTTTTAAAGGAAGGCAGCAATACATACTACTGTGTTTACAGAAAAACCTGGAATATTGTTGTTTTTAAATATTCTGATGACCTCACATATGTGTCACATTGATATTATCAATTCTGTTTGTGCTATATGTCAGCTAGAAGTGGAACAGGGCAGATTTAGGTGTATCTAGCCTACAGCAGTGGTATCAATAAGTATTTTTAGAAAGAAGTTAACAGATAGCTTAGCAATTAGCGAGGCCACTGGTAAGAAAAGTCCCCATACATTGCAGAACAATCCTCTTTCCTTGTAGTAGCATTCCTCTGCAAGTTTCTGGCAGGCAGCAGGGGCAATGCCAGCTATCCATCTTGTGATCAGGTATGCAAGGTGTGTGCCACCTTTACTGTGCTCATTTAACTTCATATCCCTTTTAATAGAGTCATAGAAAGTGATGCCGCCATAAACAGTGCCAATAATCTCGACATTGCATTTGAATAGGTAGCCATAAAATAGTTCCTGGTTTATAAGAGCATAGCAGCTTTCTGCAACAAAACTTAGAACTGGAAATTTTAAACCAGTTCAGGTGTGTGCTCATAGGAAGGTTTAGGAACCACCTATCTGAAGACAAAAGTCCAAGCTGAGCTTATATTTTTTTCCGTAACTGACAGAAGAAAATAGTTCTTCATGTCTTGCATTGAGGGCAAGGAAGTGCTCAGAGTCATCTCAAGCAACTTACTTCCAGATAGGTTGAGCAATAGGCTGCTGCAGCCTCTTATGCTTCAAATTAACTTCAACACGTACAGTTTCCTGTAATGTGTAAAATCTATTTTTGACATTTATGTTCCACAATAAAAAGCCAGTACAGGATTCACAAAGAAACATATTTAGAGGCTTTGCAGGGTCTTATGCTGGGACTCAATATAAGCAGTGGGGCAGATCATGTAGCACCCAAGTTTCAGATGCTGCAGCCTAGCCTATTCTGAGCATGCTTCCAACCCCTTTTGAGGGGTCCCCACCTGGACAGAAGACATTCACTCGTGTATTAACGCTCCAGCAGTCCCTCTAACTTTGGAGTCAGCTCTGGCTCAGGCTTGATTTAAAGTCTTCCCACCTCTACTATTCCTGCCTGCTGGTGGCATGACCAGGGATTCCTTAAACGGAGCAGGATCCAACCTGGATCAAGATCAAGCTACTCTTGCTACAGTCACCGGCACCAAAACCAGAATACTCAAGCAGAGGCCTGAAGCATCTACCTACCCTTCCTGGAGCCTCCAAGGCTCCACAGAGAACCTGCTGTTCAGTACTGAAAGAGAAGCCAGGCTTCATGAGCAGACAGCAGAGGTGAACAAGGCATCCTACACGAGGAGCGAGGAGCTCCTACCCTAAACCTACAAGAATCCAATGTACTCTTATAAAGTGCTCTTTGGAGGGTCTGATCATCACTTGGCTGGTGACAGTGGAGTGGCCTGGTAAGGATAACAAGCACCCCTGCTACTTTCTCAAAGGTATTGTGCTGAAAGGCTATGTCTATATCCAGTATTTGAATTGGAGACATCTGTGAATGCTCTGCTCCAGCATTGCTCCTGTGTTGTGCCGAGTCCTGTGGGCTGAGTGAGTACTATATCAAGATGTCCAGCCACAGGATGTGCTGCAAAGAAGTGCAGGAGATTCCTTGGGTCCTGGCACGCAGCAATTTCATGTGCAGCCCAACCCAGAGGCTTGACATAACGGTCCTCATGCTAGCTGTTGATGGGAATGCCAAGGCTTGTCTTCAGTGGCCTGTTTAGTGGTGTGGTGCATGCAGGTCGACAAGCACAAGTACCATATGAATCTGTCTGTGTCCTTCAACAACCAACCAGCCATCTGAAAGCAGTGAGTGCTGGGTTTGTGGAGATCAAAACAACCAAGTTTCCAGTACAAGTTCCAACTAATCCATACGTAGAAGATGCCAGGGTGTGTCAGATCTGCAGTCTTAATCAAGTCCCTTCTTCTACAGAGGCCAGCTCTGCTTCAAGCACTTCCGTTGCTCCTACGGGCATTGGAAACATTCCATGGAGATCTTTTATCACTACCGCCCACTGATAAACAACCAGAAGAATAGAGACTTTATCTAGAGCAGTGGTGGGGGCACCAGGAACGGCTGCACTTCTTGCAGAAGGAAGTCCTCCTGTTTACCTACCGCTAGAAGATGCCTACTGGTGCCACACCCAGGCTGGGGTGCCCATCTGAAGGACTTAATGGGGAATCTTGCCTCATGTTTGCACTTAATGGTCTTTATTTGTTTCTGCACAGTGATTTGGTGTGTGTGTGTGTTTTTGGGGGCTGTTCAGACTGGAGAGCCCCTCAAACAATTTTGCAATTCCCAGATTTTGGTTTCTTCTTGCTGGTGAGAAAATGTGTTGACAATGCCTTCACCTTGGTTTATTTATCAAGGTGCTGGGAGCTGTAAAAAACAACAACAAACAAAACCCAAAGTTTCCCAGTTGGAAAAGACAGAATTTGCAACCCCAGAAGAATAGACTTTTTGGATTTTGAAAATGGACCAGATCTTGGAGCTGCTATCGTTTTTGCACTTTAAAGTTGCACTGAAGAGGGGCTTGGTAAAGGTTTTTAATCACCAAGTCACAATACTTCATTTTTTAAAAAATAACTGAGCTGGTTTAAAGGGCTGCACTTTGATGGGGCAGGCAAAGATTCTCAAAAGTACTGTTCTGGAGAGAGAGAGAGAGAGAGAGAGAGAGAGAGAGAGAGAGAGAGAGAGAGAGAGAGAGAGAGAGAGAGAGAGAGAGAGAGATTCTGAGAGCCTTTAAAGAATCTAGAAAGCCAGCAGCTCAGTTCACAAATTGGTTGTACTGGGAGTTGAAGTTCTAATTCTGTTTTATTTTTCTTCCTCTTTTGGAAGCTGTGTGCCAAAGGATGAGTGTTCTAAATTATGCCCCTTCTTCCTACTGAGTTGATGTTGCATATTCCAGCTGATGTCTATGAAGCAGCAACCTCTTTCATGCATGACTATGTGCACATGTGGCCCTCTAGTGGACATTTTACAACTGAAAGGCAAGCATACATCGGATGTCCAATGAAGTTTGTTGTTTGTTACAACTTTTCAGCAGATAATTCCTAACGGAATAATCTGACGGAAACTTGCTACTTGTAAGCCACTAAAGTAAGTCCCATGGAACTCACTGGTATTACTTCTGAGTAGATGTGAACAGGATCATGTTGTTGGTCACAATCAAGGAGTGGGTCAGGGGAAGTGATGTGTCTATATAAAGTCCATTTTGGATTGGGAAGGAGGCACAGGGTAGTATTGAACTGAATTTTATTCAGACCAGACCTATTGAAATCAATGGACCTAATATAGCCATGCTCAATACTTTCAATGGGGCTACTCTGAGTAAAACTCTGTTGAATACGCAACTTATTTATTGAACACTCCACCCTGTTTTCATTGAGGTTAGATTATATCCAGACTTTTTGAGCATTTGCTCTGATTTGTTTGTAGGGAGGTTATACAACAAAGAGTGTTCATCCTGCAACCATCCCAATACAGTGGACCCTCCGGATATGAACTTAATTCGTTCTGGGGGTCCTTACATACCCCAAAAAGTCTGCAACATGAGGCGCCGCTTCTGCGCACGCGCACGGTGTGGTAAAGCGCTTCTGCGGTTTTGCCACTTCCGGTTTGCCACGTTCGCAACCCGAAAGTTACGTTACCCAAAGGTAACGTAACCCGAGGGTCCACTGTATCCTTGTACAATGCTTAAACATCTTCCTGTTAGTCATTTGTTCACTCCACTCTTTTCAGTGCATTTCTCCATCACTTTCCAAGATGCACAAACCCCTGCTTTTTAAAGTGTATTTGTTGTGGTAGGGTGACAGAGCCCTTTCACAGCAAAAATATACAGTTCAGGTATGTGCTGAAAGTCTGGAGGTAAGTTATTTCTTGCTTTCTGATTGTAGCACAACTATAGTCTAGAACTCTAGATCATGTTGCTCTGCAGCAACCCATTATGTATGGGTGGTATTTTAAATCAGATTATAATCCCCAGTTTATTTTCACACACTCTGAGAGTCTCAGGGATGAAAAAAAATTACCACACATAAATAGGTTGATTTCCCTTCACACAGTGTAAGCCAGATGTGGGCGACCTTTGGCCCTCCAGCTGTTCCTGAACTACAACTCCCATCTTCCCTGATCATTGGCCATACTTGCTGGGGCTGATGGGAGTCGGATGTCAGCAACATCTGGAGGGCCAGATGTTCACCATGCCTAATGTACACTCTCAGATAAATGGTAACTTTCAAATAGGAAATGGCCTCAAACATAGAATCTGAAAATCTGTAGTCCTTATGTGCTCTAGAGGCAGCATGCACTATCCAAAATTAAGTATCATGGCATATCTGGCCCACTCTGTCAACATACCATTTGTTGTCTGCAAAGAGAGAGCTGCAGTGGTCTGAATTTGTGCATCAAAGGACATGGGAAGGAAATAGAATAGAGAGAGTGAAATCTCATTGTACAAGAGCCATCTAGTGGACAAGGAAATAAATTACATGGAAGACAAGATAAAATGAGTAGAAGCAGCAAGACTGCTAAGGGAGGCATTTTCACACGTTAAAGCATCTTTGCCCTGTTTTTCAGAAATGCATATCTATTCTACATTAACTTTGACCACACATTCCCATTGTATTGTAGAGATTTAATGGAGTTTAAAGACTCATGGATACAATCCCTCTCTAGTCACATGCAACAGCTAGTGGCGTTGGATAGGCATTCCCAACTGCACCCCCAAAGGCACATCCAGCCAATTCAATGGGAGGCATCAAAATTCAGGTGCAAATACACCCCCAGATGAACATCTGTACTGTGGCTGTGCTCATGGAAGCCTCCTTACATACTCAGACTTCCCTCATTGGAACAGGACACTTGTATAAAAAATACTGTGTATGTCCCTAAATTCTGTGTACAAGGCTGCAAATGACATTTGCTAAATGAAAATTTAGTTATGCATGTAACCCCTTGATAAGATGGTCGTCTGTTAACATCTTGGCAACCTGTAAAGTGGATGTTCCCTGATTTTCTAGATTTTTGGCTAATATATGATTCTTTAAAAAATCTTCACCACTTGGCAGGCAACTGATTTACCACCATGAAATTATAAGCAGACACTGGTACGTTACCTCCTGATAAACGATAATCTTGCTGTGTTAGTACCTAGGAGTGAAAATATTCTCTGAACATGAAAGAGGAGAATGAAATGGGCAGACAAGACTAGGTAGGGCTGAAGACAGATCACTCCCCTCCCCCCCATGGCAGTTTGAAAGAGGGGCACTGCTCAAAGTGTGTATGCCTCCTTTGCAGCATTCCTCTGACTGCTATTATAATTAAGCCAAAGTAAGTGTAATTAAAGTATTGTAATCACAGTATTCTACTCATGCCTCCATTTCCCTCTTCTTCTGTTATTTTCCTGTGCCTACTTTAGATTGTAAGCCCCTTGATGTAGGGATCTGTTATACCAGTTATTTGTAAAGCGCAATGTAGAGAGATGCTGCAACAACAACAACAACAACAACAACAACAACAACAACAACAACAACAACAACAACATGCATGTCCACTTTTGTCTCTGGTAAACCCATTTTGGAGGGTTTTGTATTGTTCCCCAAACCTGCAAAACCTGTTTGACAAGAGGTGAGAACGGAGCAAAAGAAGTATGTCTCAAACCAGTTTCAACTCTCTGAAAAACGGTTGCCTGAGATCCTCTCCAGCATTTCCTTTGGTGGCTGCTTAAACCTTCCTAGAAAGCCTTACCAGTTTAAGCTTCGATTAGACTTTAATGGTTATGCCGCCTTTCCAAAGACGAAACAAAAAACAAAACAACTGCCGCAGCAGCAATCCCTAAAAGCAAGCACCAACCCTCTGTCCAACGGCATATATCAGAGAAGCTTTAAATAACTGACATCTTCCTCCACACCAGAGAGGCTCCACTTTATAAAATAGATCCACCACGGCAAACCCCTGTCAGTTTACCACCTCACAGGAGGATGCCCCCCCCCCAATTAGATTGAATGAGGAAGTTCACCTCTCTGCCGGCACATTTTTGGATGTTATTAAGGGGCAGCAAATTGCCGGTTGATTAATAAAGTTTTTCCTCCACGGCCACCTCCAAGTTTAAGCTGCCTCTGCGCATGATCTAAGAGTTGCACCCAGGTATCCTGGGGTTCACCTCTCCATCGGCATCCTTTAAATAGTTGCACCCCAAGTGACTGCTTCCTCGACTACTTGTGCAGTCCACTGGTTTCATACGTATTAGGGAGAAAGTCCCATTGAATTCAGCGGGAGTTACTTCTGGATCGCATCTTGTCCTATATTTACCTAAAGCAGGTCCAGACTCCAGAGCACAACGGCATTGCTACGGGCGAGAAAGCATTGCATGTAGCTGCCCTGGGGTGGGGGTGGGGGATACTGGGTGTGGGATAAAGAAGAAGAGTTTTGGATTTGATGGGGGTTTTAACTCCCAAGTACAAAACGTGCTTGGGACTGCAGCCTTATTAATTCCCAGTTTACGATGCAGTTAAATTTGTATATGAAAAATGTCTTTTCTGCAACTAATCATAGGGGGTCCACCAATGGAGGAGGGGGAGGTGTTTGTTGGCAGCAGCCGTCACGCAGCTCCCCACCTCTCCGCTTATAAAGCTCCTCTCTGGCACCGTCCCCTTCCTGACAGGGGATCTTCTGGAGCCACCCCCCCTCCCCACAAAAAACTAATAATAAATAAAATTGGTCCCAATATGAATGGTAGTGGAGAGGAGACCCCCTGCTCTATTCTGGCTGGTTTCTGCTGTCCGCCCAGCGGAGTCATCAGAGGGTTAAGCTGTCAGCTCTATAATGTTAAACAGGTGTCAAAAGGCGCCTCCATATATCTGCAGATTGAAATCAAATTCTTTGCCGTATAAAAAGATAAATTACCCAGGCGATTCCCGCCTCGTCCCACTCATCAGGCCAGCGCCAGACGGCGAGCAATTTTTTTTTTAATGTGCTAACGACCTAATCAAGCAATCAAGTCGGAGAAGATTGCGGAGTGACCCCCGAGCATCCATCTGCCAGCGAGCGCCCCCCCCCCAATTCATTTCCATTCCGCCGGGGGCAGAGTCTGCTTTCCCTGGAAAGGGAAAGGGGAGGGAGGCAAGGGAAAGAGAGAAAAGAAGAGCTATTGGGTGGGGGGGGGGGAAGAGTAAAAAAGAGAGAGAGAGAGAGAAAGATTCCTAAACAAATTAACACCCAATTTTCCAGCCTAATTAGTTAAATGAGAGAAAGCTGGTGGCGTGAGTGCGCGCGGGGCTGTGTCACTGCAGGGAGGGGGCGCCTGCGCCGTGGAGAAGCGAGCGGGAACTTCACCGCCAAGGCATTAATTAGCGCGGGTCAATGGCGCCGATCCCCGGGGAGCAGCCGCTTTAATTTCCCGTGATATTTCAGTGCCTGAGGCCCATCGATTCAAACTGAAATTAACTTATTTTTCAATCAGGCCCGGGCTGCCCCTGGGGCTGACTCTTCCTTTGCCTCCTCCTGAATAGACCGCGAGCAATTTTTCATCTCGAAGCTGATGCTTCTCTCTCTCTCTCTCTCTGGCGGGAAAGGAGGGGAAGAGAAGAGGAATGAGAAATGGGAGACACGAGCGAGCAAGCAAGCAAGCGCTAATAGATTTCTGCCACCACCAGCCTCACGGGTCACGCCGCTGCGAGGAGACACTCTCGGCTGCCAATTTCGGGGCCTGCTTGTGCGCCTCGGACTGGGAATTCAAGGCAGGCTACGCCCATTAGTCTCTCTATAGCGCGCTCCGGCTTAGACAAGACATACCAAAGACCAAAGGAGCTCTCTCTCTCTCTCTCTCTCTCTCTCTCTCTCTCTCTCTCTCTCACACTCACACACACACACACACACACACACACACACACACACACACACACTTCCCGTGGTGCCCCTTAAATAATGAAAACCCCAGGCACTACAGTGAAAAGCCAATATCACAGAAAGAGAATAATGGGGAATCAATTACAGCCCTGCTCCTGAGCCATCAGGCACTGGTTTCTGCCACTGCCGAGAAAAAGTGAAAGCACAGGCCCAGCCAGAAGGAGAAAAAGGGTTGAGATGTCCAGCCTGACCCAATCTCTGCCTGGGCCTAGGGCAGGGGTAGGCAACCTAAGGCCCGTGGGCCGGATGCAGCCCAATCGCCTTCTCAATCCGGCCCACGGACGGTCCGGGAATCAGTGTGTTTTTACATGAGTAGAATGTGTCCTTTTATTTAAAATGCATCTCTGGGTTATTTGTGGGGCCTGCCTGGTGTTTTTACATGAGTAGGATGTGTGCTTTTATTTAAAATGCATCTCTGGGTTATTTCTGGGGCATAGGAATTCGTTCATTTCCCCCCCAAAAAATATAGTCTGGCCCACCACATGGTCTGAGGGACAGTGGAACGGCCCACGGCTGAAGAAGGTTGCTGAGCCCTGGCCTAGGAGTATTTATTTGGGAGTAGGTGTGTGTAGTATTTATTTGTTATTTGGGAGTAGGTGTGTGGAGGGGAGGCCATTCGAATGAGTGCGAACCGACCCCAGGACCGTAGCATCAAGTGATCACTATAATTTACGAGGCAGTAGTTGCCCACTAATGGCAAAGACGGTGCCATCATGTCAGGCGACGTCGCAGCACGGGCACCTATGAGTTGAACTGAAGGGTATTGCGGGAAGCAGCGGGTAGAAGTATCTCTGGGCCCGTTCTCTTGTCTAATTTGGGGAGCAGTTGTTCTGAGACTTTGTGTGAGGTTGAGGATGACCCATGGAGTACAGCAAACTGGAGTTCCTAGGGAGAATGCATATCCCTGTGTGCGGGGTCTCAGAGGTGCGTTGTGATCATCTGGCTGGGCAGTCCAGTGTTTGCTGTAGTGGGCACATTGACCTCCCCAAATGATGTCCCCTTGTGCCACTTTTACTTTCTTCCATTCCCTCCTATCCCAGAAAATAGGTGATTACAAGTATGTTCAATAACACAGTGGAAGTAAGGAGCCTTGCCTCTTAACATTGGGTTTGTGAAATGGCCCTGGGAAGACGTTGGTCTGGTGCCCAGAGATGAAACCACTCCTCTTCTGGTCCTGCTGTTTGGTTTAGCATTATGCCCAAATCCAGGTCTATGGTCTTACTCACTCCAAACAAACCACAAGCTGTAACTAAAGTTTGTTCTTAATTTACTGCTCATGGTTTGTCTGGGGAAGGCAACCACAAGACCTGGTTCATAAGTCAAACTATGATGTAGCATTCAGGTAGTGTGCAGCAGCAGCATGGCCAGGCGGTGGGGAACAAAGTGGCCACAATTTTCACTCCATGCAATTGCACATTCATGTGCTCATACTTTGCTTTCTGTGTGCAAACTGGACTATTTTGTGCGTGTGCATTGCATGCTCTGGGCTGGGGAAAGGGGAACATGCCCCCTTCTTGTTCTGCTGGTTACATCCGTTAATAGCCAAATGGGCACAAACCTACATGGTGTACAACCACACGAGGCTATCGGTGGCCAATAGTAAAGATGCCTATATATTACCTCCAGGATCAGAGATGCCATGCCTCTGAATGCTAGTAATGTATTTCACAGTGAGTAGGAAGAGAATACTATCCTCAAGTCCTGCTTATAGACTTCTCAAGAGGCATCAGGTTGGCCACTGTAGGAAGCAGGATACTCTATTACATAGGCCTTTGTTGGTTTGATCCAGCAGCGTTTATCTTATGGTGAGGACAGAGGTGGATTTAGGGGAGTGCGACCAGTTCATCCGCACTGGCTGCCAAGCCGAGAGGGTGCCGCAACAATGACAAACAACAGAAGGTGAGAGGCAGGGGTATATGCCAAATTTTGGCATTGCACAAGGGTGGAATCTACACACATATTAAAAAAAAACATTGTGAAAATGCTTAAAAAACATTTAAAATATATATTGAATTTGCCATTAGTGTCACATTTGTATAATAATGCACTTAAAATGTCATATCTGCAGCTGTATAGCTGAATCCTAGGTGCTGCTTTAAAGCCCAAAGTCTGCCACTGATGAGGACTCCTCTTCCTGGCACATGTTCCTGATGTGAGAACAGTTAGTTAGTTGTACCAATAGGAAAGTTATCCTCATCATGGCCCAGTTTAGACCTGACATTTTACACTAGCCGAATTAGCTGATCTTAAGGGTCGGGGTGACAAGCATTGCAGGCAAAAGGTGCCTGTTTCTGCCAGAGCAACAGCAGGTTAAAGGAGTTGGACCCACATGCACCACCTCTGTTCTTGCAATGCCAGCAGCAGCTCAGCTGATTTCTGTTTTGGCTTAGTTTTGGCAGGTATGTTGCAACTCCTTCACTCTTGCTTCCTTTCAAGTGCCCCCATTGGTTGCAATGGGGGCATCTGCAATACAAGACAGCAAGACAGCAAGTACTGTAGAGAGTCAGAAGAGAATACAGGAGGGGCAGGTCTGAGGAAGCAGACAGGCCTCTAAGTTATTCATACAAGTCTGCCAATCTCTTGGTCATGCTTAAATGTTTAACTAAGACACAAGGCTTTTATACGTAATAACTCAGGTTTCAAGGTTGCTCTTAGCTTGATCTCTGATTTTTTGAGTGGCACAGATATACCGTGTTTTCCTGTGTATAAGACGGCCCCTGTGTATAAGACGACACTCTATTTTGGACTAAAGAAGCAGCAGCAAAAAACATAGTCTTATATACAGAAAAATATGGTACTTGGGCTGCTTCCATACTAGGTGTGGTTGGTTTTTTTTTGTAAGGTAAAATTGCCTTACCTTGTTCACTTAAATTTTACAACACGGATGTGTCTCTGTGATGTCGTCCTCGATTCGTAAACCTCCTGCATTTCCCCCTGAGCATCTTCCATTTGTTTTATTACTGCAGAAAGTCTGTGTGCAGAAGAGCAATACATTCTCCAAAGATATAGATGCCATTAGTGTTGCTCTTCCATCTTTTCCTTTTTCTAAGATGGAAGAGTAGCGTTAATTGCCTGCTTGGTGTGGGAAGGTAAAGCTCAGCATACCTTTGTGATGGACACAATGTTAAAAAACAGTTACCGGTAACATTTTAATTGGTCTTTTAATTACCCCTACATCAATTTTCCAGCTGGATTGTTAAAAACAATACTAAAATATTTGCAAAGTAATGCGTAAATGAATTAGCACTACAGGTATTATGATAATGTACAAAAGAAAAATGCTTTATGGCCACTGGCATTTTAGCAATGTGTTTTTCCCCCTAATTAATTTTTTCCATTGTATACTCCTGAATCGAAATAAACGTTATGCTTTGTTTTGTGATATTTAATGGGTAGTTATAAAAAACAACAACCCCACACTTAAAAGAGTGGTGTCCAAACTTTTTTCAAAGAGGGCCAGATTTGATGAAGTGAAGGACAACCAAAGTTGTTGACCTTTTTTTTAGGATTGAAGTTGTCGAGGTTTTTTTAGGATTTTACCCCAGGAAATAAACTGCCACAAGGGCCGGATTAAGCTGACCGGCAGGCTGGATTAGACCCCCAATACGGACTTTGGAGATGCCTGGAGTAGGGGCTTAGTGGTAAATAATTGAATAGTTTTAGTTTATTGTTTTTAAAGGATCACTTGGAATCTCCTCCCCTCCAATAGTAACTCAAGTGATTTGAACCTTCACCCATTCTGCATCATACTGCTAGTGTAGATGGAACATAGCGGGGTGAGCATTGGGGGAAAGTGCAGGAGCTCCAGTAGTGTGGGAAGTCGATTGCAATTCTGTAAGCTACAGTGGAAGAGCAAAGATTAATTAATATTACGTGTGCTTAAAAAAAAAAAAAAGTTGTGGGATCAGTGCTTCTCATGCATGCACTTTTTTTTTAACAGCATCCGCATGATGTCGTTGGCAGCAAAATGCTAGCCCATTCCTCCTCCTCCTCCTCCTCCTCCTCCTCCCCATTTAATCTGGGTCTACCCTTTTTTTGGGAAATCCAATAAGTAAAAAACAAACAAACATATAACTATGATATCCTAATAACACCTTGCAAATTAACCCCCATCTGGAAGCACACTAGGAGCTATCTATCTGGAAGTAAAAAAATTCCCACACTAACGTGTTTATATTTGTATGTGAAGGTAAATATTCTAGATTGCATTTGCAGTATTTTGAAACTAGGCCAACAGAGCAATTCAAACCCAACTTAGGACTTATCAGCCATCAGTGGCCCACAATGGCCCAATAATCTTGCCCTCCCTACTTTTGGCTGCAAATGTGGCAGTGGTTCTGCTACTCCACCGAGCTCTGGCATAGGCAGTGCCAAGAGTGGTTTGTGCCTTAAGGCTGCAGTCCTGTACATACTGGGAGTTCGTCTTCTAAGTACCCATGTCTAGGATTGCACTGTAGTCCCTATACACACTTACCTGGGAGTCATCTCCACTGAAAATAATAATAAAAAATTAACTTAAACCTTTTCCTCTTTGCAGGTTTGGTTTCAGAACCGAAGGGCCAAATGGCGGAAGAGGGAGAAATGCTGGGGCAGAAGCAGCGTAATGGCAGAATATGGGCTCTATGGTGCAATGGTACGTCACTCCATCCCACTGCCAGAATCCATCCTCAAATCGGCCAAGGATGGCATAATGGAATCCTGCGCTCCTTGGCTGTTGGGTAAGAGATTGACCTTGGGAATGGATCTATTTTGTCTAGCATTTCTGATAGGGTCCTGTCAGTGATGAAGGCAATAAAGCAGTTGGACCAGGGAAGTGTATAGGTGAACACAGAGATTACTGCTACGAGTATCAAGTTTGTCTAATACAGAGATGGAGAATTTGTTGCCCACCAGATGTTGCTGGACTGCAACTCTTATAATTCCTGACCAATGGCCATGCTGGCTGGAGCTGATGGGAGTTAAGAGCATAGCTGTCAACTTTTCCATTTTTTTGCGGGAAATTTCCCTTATTCTCAATAGGATTCCTCGCGAGAAAAAGGAAAGGTTGACAGCTATGGTTAAGAGTCCAACAACATTTGGAAACTACAAGTTCCCCAACCTCCGGGCTAAAATTTGGTCATCTAGGCCGGGATTTGATCCCCAGGCTCTAAGGTATGATTACCAATAGTGCATTATTTCCAAGGGGAAATTATGCTATTATACTTTATGGACTTCAAACCCCTTGATGCTTTTTATTCTTAGGCCTGGTGCTTATGCCGCACTCCAACAGCTATTTTGTGGTGAGTTCTCCTTGCCCATGCTGTAAAAATTAGAGCAGCCTATCATGTATAACTGATGTCATATCAGGAGTCTTCATGCCCCTCCCAGAGGTTCATGCTGGCTGCTGGCTGAGGATGTAGACTTTTGATAGGACGGCAACAATGGTTGTGGTTCCTTAAACAAAAACCCACAACTTTATTGTGGCAGGAGTCTTCATATGCAAGAGTCTGTTCTATCAGATGCATAAAGAGGGAGCATAGAGGGCAGTTGCCTATAGCAGATCATACCATAATAAAGAGAGCAAAGGGGTTGTATATATGCAGATATGAAGAGCTCTGTTGGATCAGACCAAAGAGACTTCTAGTCTAACATTCTGTCCTATAATAGTTGCTTCTAGGAAGTTTGCAAACAGGCCTTGAAGTCAATAGCCCTTCTCGCTGCCTAGTTTATGATACTCAGAGATAATATGCATTTGAAGATGTCCTTGATATTTGTCTAATATGTTTTGGAAACTATCTAAACTAGTAGCCCTCGCAGTGGGTTTAGCAAATTTCCTCTTGCACTCCTGCTCCTTGCTTGGCTCTTCTCTTCTGCTTTTTCAAACTAATGCTACAAATAAAGTTAACTTATGGTTTCTTATAAATATGCTGCTTCATACTTCTGGCTACTATGTGAAACCCAGAGTGGGAAGAGAGGGTGTGTGTGGAAGGGCTGCAAAGGATATGTGAGAAGAAATCAGTAGTGTACTTCTCAGCCCTGTAGGCAATAGCATAACCAGAGCCCCCCACCAGGGCCTTCTTCACACAGGGTCATAGCAATGTGGGTACGGTGGGGGCGGTGCGCTCCCGGTGCCACATCTCCGGGGGTGACAAGGCATGCGGGTTGCCGGCGGTGCCGCTCCAGCGCCGTACGGATGGTGCCGGGATCCTCTGCTCGCTGCTGCAGCCACAAGCAGAGGATCCCGGCACCGTCTGCACGGTGCTGGAGCGGCGCCGCTGGCAACCCGCTACATAGCGCACATGTGCAGCATCGCTACGTACGACGCATGCGTCGTACGTAGCGAAGCTGCGCATGCGTGCTATGTAGTGACGCCCTGCCCCCTGGGTGCACATCTTGTTTGCCGCTCCAGGTGCCCGAGCGGCTTCCTACACCTCTGTCTTCACATACAGAGTTATTGCGAGAAGCACATTGCCACCATTTTATCTCTGTTAGCGGAGAATTACCCAGTCCAATAGTGTTAGGTGGCCCTATATCTCTGGGTTCTTCTTCGCCCACCCACTAGGCTGGAGTGGAGGGTTCCTGCTACTTTGATATCCTAGAATGTGTCTTCTGTAGTAACAGCATTTTGTGCATTTATCAATAAGTGCAACTTCCTTTCCCACCTCTACTGCTGTCCCTGCTTGTGGACAACTTGTCCCAAACAGGATGCCCCATCCCATTGAAAATGCACAGACTTGGCATTATGGTTACGACTCAGGTGTAGTCATGCCTCATTGCAGCACTGGCCCCAGTTTCTTACCTGGGTTTGGCCTGTCTCTGTCAGAGAACTGGCCTGAGGTTCCCCCTCATGCAGGGCCCAGAGCAATGAGCTCTCTGTGTGACTGCTGTTTGAAGCAAGGCTTTCTGCTTTTCCTTAATTCTGGCCTCTCTTTATCTTTACTGTTTTCAGTTCAAGATGGCTTTCCCATGCCCAGGCGCTTTTCTAAACCCGAATACCAACAATTCTTTTTAGGGATGCACAAAAAATCTCTGGAAGCAGCGGCTGAGGCAGGGAGGAAGCCAGAGGTGGAACGCCAGGCTCTGCCCAAGCTTGACAAGAGTGACAAGGAAGAAAGGGGCCCTGACTCCAAAACCACCATTTCCCAGGAGGAACTGAGAGAGAACAGCATTGCTGCCCTCAGGGCCAAAGCTCAGGAGCACAGCACCAAAGTCCTGGGGACCATCCCTGGAGATCCTCCTACATCAATCAGGAAGCCAGAGAAAGAGGAAGAGGCAGCCACAGCAGAGGATGAACGGCAAATGGAAAAGTCAGATTTATCACAAGAGGAAGATAAGCTGATTTAGAAGGAAGGGGATGATAGGAAATCAGCCATCCTCTCTAAGATTGACTCTTCTAGGAGCTACAACCTCCTCTCAGACTAACAGGGCCCCTCTTGCAGCCCCTACACACATGGAGGTAGGCCCCACTTGGTCTCTGTACATTCCAGGAAGCCACGGCTAAGGCCACGTTCCGTCAGGTGTGTCTGTAGAGACTGGTTTCCCTCGGGAGCATATTGCCCCTGCAATCCCTGTCCTCAGGAGCACTCTCGCTCTACGTCCCCACATTTCAAGGAAAAGGGAGGTGGGAATCATGTACCGTCTTAGTCGGAGAGGTAAATCAAGCTAGGATTTTTTTCCTCAACACCAGCCATTAAACCAACGTTGGGTCTTTCCCTCTTCCCCCCTTATTCAATCTCTGTTGTCCCATTTTCATCCTCATCTTAAAAAGAAGTCTTTCTGTCATTTCACCGTTTACCACAGGCAGTCTCTTTCTCCTTGTCTCTGTCAGGTTGTTAGCTTTTTCAGAAGAATTACCTTTTCTTTTTATATGTTAATGTATACATGTTTTAAACTGCCCATTGCTTAGCATTGAGGCCAAGTTTTTTTTTTTTTTTTTAAAGGAAGCCAGCCACTCCTTTCTCCAAAAGTCAGGCCAAATTTAAAACTGGCCGGGTGGCAACCCTACCTCAGATCAAGTTTCTTTCTCACTGCGGTATCAACATTGTTGTTGATGAAAGAGGCCCAGGCA
Source organism: Darevskia mixta (assembly GCA_034641385.1). Lineage (NCBI taxonomy): Eukaryota > Metazoa > Chordata > Lepidosauria > Squamata > Lacertidae > Darevskia > Darevskia mixta. The sequence continues at coordinate 45,143,496 of JAWWNH010000066.1, forward strand.
CCCTTCTAGTGCAATGTGAATTTTCTGTGGAGAATATACGCCCCTGTTGTGACTTGTTTATGACACCCAGACTGCAACATTCCAAAATCCTGGCCTGCTCTCCTCGGCTGGCTATGCCGTTTTCCGCTTTAGCCCAGATTGTTCAAGGAAAATTCTATTAAAACTATTACATATGGCATTGTGTTGATTCTTACAGTAGTTTGACTCTTCCATAAAAGTCTTTCCTAAAGGAGGTCCCATTTGTTCTGAAATGGAAAAGAAGCAATTAATTACTGAAAAGAGAGGTACGATGGTTGCTTGGGTATTTTATATTGTCTGAGGTGGAAGCCTTGCCTCCTCGTTCCAATTTGGGATGTAAGATCTGATAGGGTTAGGTGATGTTGGGAGAAATGCACTCTGAATACACTCATGTCACATAACATATTCTAGGAGTTACATGTAGCATTTAAAACCTTGTGAATCTTGGCTCAGTTTAAGTCAGGGCTGGAGTCTAAACAGTTGGTTCATGTTTCTCCAATAGAAGTCAATAATAAATGGAGAATCACAGCCATCCTACCAGTAGTCAAATTTATAGGGGAGGGACATTAAGTTTTTCACCTGCGTTTTAGAATACGCTTGGCTCTCAGATGAAAGTGAGAACTGACTTCATTGGTGATCGCTCATTCACACATGCACATCATCGCTTGATGCTGCAGTCATCAAATGATGTGTGAAATAGCCTATCTGAGGCAGACTGCTTGGGTGCACTTCCCCAATGCTACTCATGTGCAGTGAAAATATTAGCTGAACAATTTGTCCGGTGTAAGTAGCATGAAATAAAGCACTAATGGACATCTTGGTGTCCCTAAAAAAAGAACATTCACATATCCCATTACCTTCATAGGCAATTGACTCAGACACTGAGATGAAGTCATGTACACAATGCCATAAGAAATTGCCTCAATTATGACAACATTGCTCTCCTATCCTTTTTTCTGTGAAGGCCCCTGGACAGCAAGTGTCACAGTCCCTTTCCCTGTCCTTGTTTCCACCTGAAGGCTTGTTTCCACCTGAAGCTGTTTTTACCTGAAGTTGTTGTTTTGGTTATGATTGATCTTTCCTCCCCACATAACCCCATTCTGCCTATGTCCCAGTTCTTTGGCGTCTTAGATTATAGCACTCAGTATGTAAATAATGTATATATGGTGAGAAAAGTTGGTATTTGAGGTGTTTAAGATACAAAGTTGTAACAACTAGTCATTTGAAACCTGTGATTTTTTTGTGCCATTTTCTGTAAAGATATAAATCAGAATAAAACCGAACTAAAGATGAGCAAAACTTATGTTGTTGTGCACATGTCCTGAGGGGTCTGCGGGATGCAGGTGGCACTGTGGTCTACACCACTGAGCCTCTTGGGCTTGCCGATTGGAAGGTTGGAAGTTCGAATCCCCATGATGGGTTGAGCTCCCATTGCTCTGTCCCAGCTTCTGCCAACCTAGCAGTTTGAAAGCACACCAATGCAAGTAGATAAATAGGTACCACTGTGGCGGGATGGTAAATGGCGTTTCCATGTGCTGTGGCACTCATCACGGTGTCCTGTTGTACCAGAAGTGGTTTAGTCATGCTGGCCACATGACCCAGAAAGCTGTCTGTTGACAAACGCCGGCTCCCTTGGCCTGAAAGCAAGCACCCCATAGTCACCGTTGACTGGACTTAACCGTCCAGGGGTCCTTTACCTTTACCTTTTACCTTAAGGGGTCTGCATGTAAAATGGATGTCCAAACTCTATTGGCATACACATACACAATTGTACAGTGGACCCTCGACTTACGAATGTAATCCGTTCCGACAGGAGCGTCGGAACTCAAAAAAATTGTAAGTCGAGTCCCCATAGGAATGCGTTGGAGAACGCATTCGTACCTCGAAAAAACCTTTGGAACTCGAAAAAACCCTATCTAAAGCGGCCGCAGCTTCCGATCGGAAGTCGAAAAAATTCGGAAGCGGCGGCCGCTTTGATCCCTCGTAACTCGAAAAATTCTTAAGTCGGGGCATTCGTAAGTCGAGGGATCACTGTAGTATACTGTTTAGAGACTAGATATTCTGATGTGGGGCTGTCTGCAAGCATGGCAGGAAAAACTGGAAAGATAAGCAGAGAAATATAATAAATATAAAAACACAAAGGTACTTTGTGCCAGAACCTCATAGTTGTTGTTGTTTAGTCGTTTAGTCGTATCCGACTCTTTGTGACCCCATGGACCAGAGCACACCAGGCACTCCTGTCTTCCACTGCCTCCCGCAGTTTGGTCAGAGACATAGTTACTCTTCACGTTTACTTCATGTACTGTATATATTTTGTGCTACTGAGTGACCTTTTTTCATTAGTATCAACAGTGTAGAAGACATAAACAAGATTCATATAGCTCTGTAGTAGACTATTTAAGCACTAGTAAATTAAGCCTGTTAGAAAAACAGGCTCTAGAAAGTATATGGGGGGAGCGGCGGCCTTGTGCCGCTTCCCCCGCGCTTTGGCGAGGCTGGTGTGCGGGCGAGCGCGCCGGAGCGCAAAACGGGGGAGAAGGCGGCGGCGGCGGCAGCCTAGGCGCGCACTTTGCGCCCGCGATCGCCGGCTCCTCGCCGCCGAGGGCTCGGCTAGCCTCGGCGAGAGGAGCCTCCTGGCAGCCGCCGAGTCTGGCTCCCGGCTCCTTCCCTCGCTCGAGGCCCCGGTGGGCGTGAGGCGGCGACGGTGGGCAGCAAGCGAGCGGGGCTCCTTCGCCTCAGCGTGCGAGGAGGAGGACAACAATGAGAGGCGGCTGCAGCGAGGCGCCTCGGCAGCGAGCCCCGCACTGAGCCGCCGCCCGCCGGCCGAGCGACCGCCATCCAACCTGCGGGGGGGGGCGGGCAGGGGCGCTACGCGCCCCCGCCGCCAAGCGCCTATTGGTCTCCGTGTGTCACTGGAACGCGCACGCGCAGTTGGCAATTCCTGTGACACACGGAAAGCAGTACGTCCCGACACAGGCTCTTTATTATATAGGATAATAGGCTATGGACCAATGTTAGTTCTATTCCTTGTGTAATATGTTGGGCTGCGACAGTGGAGATACAGAGAATTAACAAAGACCAAACAACTGAACACAATTATTTGAAGTATCCTTTGCCTGGTGTTGTATTGGGACAAGTATTCAGACTATGGAGAGTCATGAATCCTGCCTAACTTTGCTATACCTCCTCCTAAAAATATTGTTATGCCCTGTACTAGAACCACGATAAATCAAGAAGCAGCATTACATGACTCAGTTGCCTTGGAATGAGAGAGTTGGTAAGTGCTGAAAATATATGAGGTCTTACATGTTATTTACAAATATATGAAGCAGGATATATTAGGAACAACTAGATCCCTAAACCAGGCTGCATAACTACTAATCCTGCATCTGATCTCCAAAGATCAACTGTACCCAAGGATTCTTTATGTTCAGACAACTGCAACTAAAAGTCACAGCAACCTATGTTCACACTTAAACTGCAGAACTGATAGCTTTTTCTGGTCTCAGACTGCACTCAACAGGTAGACTGCCCATTATGTTGCCCTGGACCCCCTAGGGGAGGAAGTGGGAGCTATACATTCAATAAATAAATAAATAAAATATTATAAATACATCCCCCAGACAAAGGCTAAGGGGACAGATTGCTTCTTCATTTGACATCCCACAGGAATATTCTCACTGCAATGCTTAGCACCTTGAACATTCTGAAGTGGTCAGATACATTATCTCAGTAATCCTTGTAACATCTCTCTAAGCTGGGTCTGAATGATTATTTTCCTATTGCAAAGGAAAAGGACAAGGGCTGGAAAGAGTAGCTTAATAAAGGCATCTTTTTGAGTGATTCATTGAAGAAACAAAATCTGAGCAACAGACTTTCTGGTTCCTGAACTACTCCATTCTAACCCCTCCATCTTTCGTCTCCTTATTTTAACTTCTGTGCATATGACAGTCAAGCATATATACAAACAGATAACATTATAATTATAAATCAAAGATTGGTTAGAGGTGCAAATGCAGGTAAGTGAGAGCCAAATAAAGTACAAGAAAGAATGAAGACAGCACCAATTAACCTTCTGCTCTTCACTATTGATCTGAACTGCATGTCTGACCTGGCATCAAGTGTTCTTTTTAACGTCTCCTGCCTTGCATTTAGAAGAACATGCACCTTCTTTTTATAAGATTTATATATAAAACAGGACCAGGTTCTCCTGGGGCCATCATGATACACCTTAGGTGCCAGGCAAAAATGTTCCTCTTTTACCAGGCCTCTGGTTGATTGACATCCAACGCCCTTTTAAAATGTGTTGGGGAGTGGGGTTTATTGGGTTGTTTTTGTTTTTATTATGTATTTTGTGGTTTTATATTGTGGTTTTATGTTGTAAACGCCTTCAGACCTGTGGTTATAAGGTGGTATACACATTTAATAAGTGATAAAAATATCAGAGCTGCTAGCCACAATATCATTTTTTAACATATACTGCAGCATGAGGCTATGTTTTACCTCCACTGTCAGAGGCAATATGACAGGAGGCTGCCTCAGAGAGGCTCATGGCAGCACCAGGCCAGCTTCTCCTCTTGGAATGTAAACCCCAAACCAAAGAAGCTTCCTTGCATGTGTCCACCAGAGGGCAACACTTTCTCTTGCATGAGTTCGCAAAGGGTTTCCATCCAAACGCTGGGATGGATGGCATGAAAAAAGGGTTGTTTATGTGCAGCCTTCCTGTGCGAAAGTTGGAATTGCCTGCTTTTTTGTAGCCACTTAAGATAACTTTTACCAGAACAGAATTTGTTATTATTATTACTTATATACAGTATTGCTCTTCACCCAAAGATCACAGGGAGGTTTACATAATAGCAAACGCACACACACCCTCCCAGTTTAAAAGGTAATAAATTGTTTAATTAGCCAAAGGCCTGGGAGAAGAGGAATGTGTTTGCCAGTTGAACCTCCCTGGGGAGCCACCACAGAAAAGGCCTGTTCTCTTGTTGCTGCCCTCTGAACCTCTTGTGAACGAGGCACATGAAGAAGGGCCTCTGATGATAATTGCAGGGAGCAGGTTGGTTCATATGGAATGAGGTATTGAGATATTGTGGTCCTGAGCTGTTTAAGGCTTTATAGGTCAAAGCCAGCAGCCAGTGCGGTCAGGCCAAGATGGGAGTTATATACAGTGGTACCTCTGGTTATGTACTTAATTGGCTCCGGAGGTCCGTTCTTAACCTGAAAACGTTCTTAACCTGAAGCATCACTTTAGCTAATGGGGCCTCCCGCTGCTGCTGCGCCGCTGCTGCCCGATTTCTGTTCTCATCCTGAAGCAAAGTTCTTAACCCGAGGTAATATTTCTGGGTTAGCAGAGTCTGTAACCTGAAGCGTATGTAACCTGAAGCGTATGTAACCCGAGGTACCACTGTACTTAAACCGTCTTGCGCAGGTGAGCAACCCAGCTGCTGAATTCTGCAGCAGTTGAAGTTTTCCTGAAACATTTTCAGAGGTAGCTCCAGGTACATCATGCTGGGCCACCAGCTGAAGCTGATGGAAGGCATTCCATGCCACTGAGGCCACCTGAGCCTCAAGAAACAGCACAGGACCCACAAATTCCCCGCCAGCTGAATACCCACTTCTTCAGAGGGAATGTAGCCCCATCAAATGCAGGTAACCTCCTGTCCATCCAGTCTAGGGAACCACCCACTAACAGTGCCTCAGTCTTATCTGGGTTGAGCTTCAGTTTATTGGCTCTCATCCAGTCCATTACCAAGGCATGACAATGGTCCAGCATATCCGCTGCCACACCTGCAGATGTAAAGGAAAAGCGGTGCTGTGTGTCATCAGCAAATTGCTGACAGTGTACTCCCAAACTCATGATGACCCCATTCAGTGGTTTCATGTAGATGTTAAACAGCATGCAAGATAAAATTGAACCCCAAGGACAGTGGCACCCTGTGTGATGCCAAAATCTGGTGCCCCACAAAGAAATGTTTAATGGAAGCAATTTCTCCTGTCCCTTAAGTCCTGTGAAGAACCTGCTTTCCAAACCTCAGTTTCTTGCATCAAGATTAAAGGTATGAATTCCCTTTTTACATCTGCTCAGGACTGGCCCACCTATGAGGCAAAGTGAGGTGACTGCCTCAGAGAGAAACTGGTTTAGCTGGCTTGGCACTTGCAGAACAAACTGAAGCTGTGGAAAACAAGAAGCTGCCTAAGGCCATCTGGGAATTGGCAGCAGATGCTGGAGTTGGGATGTGACTACAAGGCACCTTGTCTTACGCTCAAAACTACTAAGTTTACGGCCTTATAAGGCTGAGAATGTTGAAAACCATAACGTAAACCTATTATCTTGTTTTAAAAAAATAGCATTAAATTAAGCACAGAGGGATTGGACTAGAAAGTGAAGAGTCAGGGCCCCTAAGGCAGCTTCCAGATCAAAAACACAAAAATTCAATAAAAATAATGTGATTAAAAATAAATGCAATACATCAGTGTACAGCACAATCCTATATGTTACTATTCAGAAGAAAGCACTATTGAATTCAGTGGGACTTATTCGTCCCGTATAAGTGAGCAGAGAAGACTGCAGCAGAAATAATTGAAACAACAGAAAGAGATAACCTCTGTGGGAGGATTACACTTTGCAAAACCACATATTGGGGTAGCCCATATGTGTCACTATTTATTTATTTAACAGGGAGGTGTAGGGCAACATAAAAAGCCTTTTAGAAACAATAGAGAACAATCATTAGAATTGTTTTTAAGAGGCTTTCAAATATTGCTCCTTCTTGTCAAAATTTGTCATTCTATACGAGTGCCATTCGAAAACACACACCACACAAAGTTGCATGTCACACAAAGTTGTATGCCCTCCTGGAAAATAACTCTAATATGCCTGCAGAATAACCCTAAAATTATCGGCAGTTCACTACAGGATATGGAGAAAGCAGAATGGGCAAAAGGACATGAGAAAAAAAGAGTACGCACATCTGATGTAAGCGCATCACAGCGACCTGGAAGTGGCAGGGAAAGGGGGCATAATGGGGTGGAGGTGGAATGGGTGCAGGGTTCAGGAACATAACCTGAGTGTAAACTGGTTGTTGCCTGTGCATGAGGAAAAAGAAGAAGCCTGTAGCAAAGATACAAATATAACTGCTGGAATGGCAACAGTTAAGAGCCGTGACTTTCATACTTTCTAGAGCCAGGGAACCCTTTTCTACATCTGGCAAGGAATCCCTGCCCATCTTCTGTGGATCTCCTGCACAAGGGATTGTGGGAACTGTCCTAGGTCACATGATTGTTCGTATTGGAGCAGTGGGCCTGTTCATTGTTGTGCCACTTGCCCCAGAAAGAACATCCAACACATTGCAGGGGATGTTTGGGGGTTGTAGGCAAACTATCATTCAGGGAAACATGCCTGCTGTTATTGGTCTTGGCATTGAGAAAACTGTGATAAATTTCCAAGAAACCCCTGGATTTCCTGGAAGAACACAGCACGAAAGCTGTTGCGGCAGGGGAACTACATCTGCCGGTGTCTTTAATGTTTGTGCTGGAAAAGCAAGTGCATGTAAGGAATATACTGGGCTAGGGGCCTCCTCTTTCTTTTATCATGAACTGGCACATTGCAATCTACATGTTACATACCCCAGTGCATGCTGTACTTCACAAACAGATTATTCCCCCCCCCCCCCCGTAATCCCGTGACCCCATATCTATTGCAGAGTAGTTACTAGAAGAGGAATGCAACACAGTGTGAGCCAACACACAGTCCAGTCTGGATTAAATGTGGCTATGCATACAAGTAACAGCCATATCTGGCTTCAGTACAGGAGGAGATTCAGATTAGCATGGAGGTTATTCCAGTTGGACATTCCTAAAGCCCACCCCCTACTCCTCCCTTAAAAGAGATTGAATTTCCTTTGCATATTTTCTTTGGAAGAGGAGTAGTAGATGTGTGGTTGGTTGTTTTCTTTTTCAGGAAGAGAGTGGAACGCTCTGTTGAGCTCTCTTTCTCAACGTGGATTTACAGTTTGGTGATCGAGGAGCGAAAGAGCCTACATCTCTCGGTGGCAGGGGAAAGACGTCACATTTCCCAAACTCGGATTTATGCTTAGAGAAGAAGCTTGCCTTGGCTGAGGGACAGGGGGTTTCTCTTGTACCCCAGGATCATGGCCTGGCTGTTTGCTAGAAATTGTTTCGCAGAAATTGCCCCTGGAGGCAAATTGTCCTCTTACAAATTCAGAGCATGGAGCAAAGGGGCTCTAACTGCATACATGCCGGAGGCCACCTCTTTTCCTGGACCAAGGGACCACCACGGGTTGTACCAGGTATCTGTGGAACAAACAGATGCATTCTGGGGAGCACTAGGGAGAAGCCGGCTTCTGTGGATCAGTCCTTTTCATTCTGTCAGTAACTGTAACCTGCAGCAGGGCCACCTGACCTGGTTCCCCGGAGGGCAGCTGAATGTAGCAGGTAAGGAGAAAACCTGCTGTCCCCCCCCCCCTTCTGCCTGTAGGGGAAAAATTCCATTCAAGGTGGCAAAACACTGAAGGAAGCTGGTGGGGGGCATTGCATGGAGCTGTGATGTGCGTTCAAATCCCTCCTCAACCTTGAAGCTCACGCTGGGTAGCCATGGACTAGCTACCATTTCTCAGACTGGGTTTTACCCCCACAGGGTTGTTGTGAGAAGAAAATGGGAGAAGCTACCCATGCTGTCCTTGCCTCTTTGGGGGAAAGAATAGGATAAAAATAAATGCGACAATAATAATATAATGTACAGAAAAACAATAACAGGCCTTAAGGTGAGATTCATTGCCTTGTTGCTTTGTTCCAGATCTGGGAATTATTTTATTTCTTATAGATTAGATCATAATCTACTGACTTTGGGATAAAAGTTCTGTCCAAAAGTTCTCGCAGTGTGCCTGGTTTTTGCACCCTGCAAGTTTAACATGCTGGGGTTCGAACGTTCACATTCCAGTCACACCAAATTTGAGTCCAGGGAGCTCAGACTGACTAGAAGAGAACCACAGTATAATCAAATAATGAGTGGAAGCATCATGCAAGCATGTGGAACACACCATGTGAAATGTGTGGTGGGAAATATCTGGCTTCCCAAAGCACACTAATGGATAAAATTGTTTATTTGTTCAAGTATGTGGCTGTTCCGTTGCGTTATTGTACACCAAATATTTTCCATTTTAGCGTTCAAAGATTTAGGGTGCAGCCATAAACCACATCTTTGTTTAAGAATTATTCCGGGACAAGATATTGCCGCCACCATCTTTCTGTTCCTTTGAGTTGCCACACGGTCTATTATTTATTTATTTCATTAAATTTATATACAGCTTAATTGTTGTTGTTTTTTTAAAGGAAAAAAACCCCCTCAAAGCGGCTTACAAAAAGAGTCTAGCCTGGTGCCGTATCAAGTACCCAGGTGCGATTCTGTATCCTGACTGACAATGGTCTCCCAGGTCCTAGTCCAACACTCTAAACACTACACCACACTGGCTCTGTTAAAGGGTAGAATATATATATTAGATACATATATATATATGTATGTATGTATTTAAAATAACTAAGAAAAAGGAGATTGTAAAGTGGCAGAAATGGAGACTCGGTGAGCAGTAACCCACACCATAATTAACATAAACTGTGGAACGCTATCTATGATTTGCTGAGTGCCAAAGTGTATCATATTGTACCAAACAGCTGATTATTCAGCTGTGTTCATTTGCCTTAATAACTGCTATAGAGAGACTGGGGATTAAGAAATGAATCCGAGTGTCTAGTAAACAGAAACATATTTGAAATGTAATGGCCTGGTGGCATTGAACCTTACTTTCCGCTACAATTTCAGATGGGCAAAATGAGCAACTAATGTAGTATGAGTTGTGAAACGAAATAATACAAGCTGTACAGCTAATCTATTACAGGATGTACAATCTACAAAGGTTGTGCAACTGATGTGTTTTGGGCTGTGCAAATAATTAACCTGGGATGTACAGCTTTGACTTCTCCATATTGATAATAGGTTGTGCAATTGACCTTAGGCAGTGTAGTTGACACCGGGCAAGCGCTACCTGCACAATCTACTGTACAATTTGTTACAAATCAGCTGCAAAATTATCACTCAGCAATCTGATAATGGCCAGTCTGTTCTTATACATTTATGGAATACTTAATATCGATAATTCCAGTATTTTTAGGTGTTAATAATATTTATTATGCTTTTGTATATGCAGGAAACCACTCAGAGTGCCTGGGGCAATAATGACACTATTATTATTATTATTATTATTATTATTATTATTATTATTATTATTATTATTATTATTTTCATCTTCTCTTTTAGTCAACTGTTTGGATAGACATGTCCACGAAGCCCCCAATAAAGTTGCCCTGATCTGGGAGAAAGATGAGCCTGGGCAAGAGGAACGGATTACATACAGGTAATTGCTTGCCTTTTTACACACCCAGGCAAGGGAGAAGGAGCTGCATTTAAAAACTATTTGGTTTTCTAATATGTGTGGACATCATTCATCTGGAGAAAATACCACAATGCAGTCAGTTTATACCGGTAGTTCCCATTCCATAACGTTAAGCTCAGCCTGCAAGTTGCAATGCTGTTCTGTGTCTTTATATCAGAGCTCAAATTTCAGTATATAAAGAGATACTTTTTAGGGATGGGCGACCTGTAGCCCTCCAGATGTTGCTAGACTCCAGCTGCCATCAGAGCAGGGCTACTCCTGCTTTATACCAATAAAAAAAGTTCCCTCTAGTCCAGTATGACATTAGCCTTCCAGATCTTTCTTACTCCTCTTACTTTTGATGGAAGATACAAGGGACCCAGGGACCCAGGTGGTGCTGTGGGTTAAACCACAGAGCCTAGGGCTTGCTGATCAGAAGGTCGGCGGTTCGAATCCCCGCGACGGGGTGAGCTCCCGTTGCTCGGTCCCTGCTCCTGCCCACCTAGCAGTTCGAAAGCACGTCAAAGTGCAAGTAGATAAATAGGAACCGCTCTGGCGGGAAGGTAAACGGCGTTTCCGTGCGCTGCTCTGGTTCGCCAGAAGCGGCTTAGTCATGCTGGCTGTACGCCGGCTCCCTCGGCCAATAAAGCGAAATGAGCGCCGCAACCCCAGAGTTGGACACGACTGGACCTAATGGTCAGGGGTCCCTTTACCTTTACAATTACAAGGGAATCAGTGCTAAAGCTAATAAATTTGGTGCTCTATAGCAGGGGTGGCCAACTCCCAAGAGACTCTGATCTACTCACAGAGTTAAAGACTGGCAGTGATCTACCCCCTTTTGGGGGGGGTTCAGGTCAAAGTTGTTGAGCTTTTTTTTAGGGGTGAAGGGCGAAAATGTTGAACTTTTTTTTAGGGAAGCCAAACTTGTTGAGCTTCTTTGGGGGGAGCCAGTGATCTACTGGTGATCTACCACAGACGTCCAGTGATCTACCGGTAGATCACGATCTACCTGTTGGATGTGCCTGCTCTATACCGTGTTTCTCCTAAAATAAGACGTAGCCATAAAATAAGCCGTAGCAGGATTTCTACTCATTTGTGAAATATAAGCCATACCCCGAAAATAAGCCATACCCCGAAAATAAGACATAGTGACGCGGCGCCTCTCCCTTAAGACAGCCTAGATAGGCGTGGTGTCAGGCTGCGTGGGGTCTCCTCCCCAGCTGGCCGTTCAAAGAAAGACTCTGAGCTATTAAGCTTTAATCTAGGCTAATTACTTTACAATGCGGAGTACATCATAAACACATCTCGTCAGTCACTCTCAGATCCCGGAAGTGGCCCCTTGCGATTCTCCCGCCAGGAAGCCCATCTTGGAAAACGAAAGCACCTTGTCCGTCTCTTCTTTCCTTCCCCTGGTACGTGGCGAGGGCTCTGCCTGGCTGACTGGAGTCCTCCCACCGCTTCCCCTTCTCCAGAGCTTTCCCCAGAGGGGGAAGAAGAATCTGTCTCCAAGATCGCGGGCTGTTCCCGGTACTCACTCAAAGCCGGGCTGGAAGGGGGGGGCAGCCCCCTGACACGTGGCTATGCAGCGTACCGACGCAGAGCGGTTAAAATAAGACATCCCCCGAAAATAAGCCATACTGTGTTGGTAGTTATTGTCCTTAACATGATTCAGAAGAGACTGGTGGGTTTTTGTTTTTTGTTTAAAGAGGGTATCTAAACAACCAGGTGTTTTCTTTGGACAGAGAATTGCTAGAGATGACATGCCGCATTGGGAACACCTTGAAGCGACACGGAGTGAAGAAAGGTGACCGAGTCACCATTTACATGCCCCCGTGTCCGATGGCTGTGGCAAGTATGTTAGCCTGTGCCCGAATTGGAGCAATACACACAGTGGTATTTGCTGGATTCAGTTCCGTTGCATTGGCTGACAGGATCCATGATGGTAAGAGCCTCCTTCGCTGAGGACTGTACGCGTCCTTTTCTTCATTTTTCTTTTACTAACTTTATGTACAGCCTCAGGGACCAACTGAGCGTGCAGAAATAGTGATTTATACAAATATTTCTGCCGTCAATGTTCTCCTACCAAAAGTCCTTATGTATTAGGGCACTCCGTCCTCCAGTCTTGATGGAAAGAAAAGTATGGAAAGGGGTGTCTTAAAAAAAAAAATCATTTTAATCATGACACTCTTTCCTTCCCTTCTCCTGCGTTGGAATCTCCCAACCCAAGCCTGATCCCAACAGCAGAGCTCATGACAGGTGGCGGAATTATTTTATAACAAAGCACATTTGTGAAGGAATCCCTACCTGCACCAGGAAGGGATTTTCTGGAGGAAGGAATTCACCCCCTGTATATGAAGTACTTGAGCTGGGGGAAAGGGTTAAAAAAAAGAAAGGTAAAGGACCCCTGGACAGTTAAGTCCAGTCAAAGGCGACTATGGGGTTGTGGTGCTTATCTTACTTTCAGGCCGAGGGAGCCGGTGTTTGTCCGCTGACAACTTTCTGGGTCATGTGACCAGCATGACTAAACCGCTTCGGGCGCAATGGAACACCATGATGGAAACTAGAGTCCGCGGAAACGCCATTTACCTTCCTGCCGCAGCAGTACCTATTTATCTACTTGCACTGGCGTGCTTTCGAACTGCTAGGTTGGCAGGAGCTGGGACAGAGCAACGGGAGCTCACCCCATCACAGGGATTCGAACCGCTGACCTTCTGATTGGCAGGCCCAAGAGGCTCCGTGGTTTAGACCACAGCGCCACCCGCGTCCCATCCAGGGGGAAAGGGTACAGTATGTTGCATCTGTATTGTTTTCTTTCATCTTCTCCAGCTCAGTCTGAAACAGTGATCACAGTGAACCAAGGCTTGCGAGGGGGCAAGTTGGTCGAGCTAAAGCAGACAGTGGACCAGGCTGTCGAATTGTGTCCACAGGTGAAGCGAGTTTTTGTTTCAAGGAGGACGGATAAGAAGGTGCCCATGTCAGGCCTGGATCTACTGCTGGAGGAGGTGAGAACCAATACCCCACTCATAGGTACTTAACAGCATGGCGGGAGTGGTCATTCACAGTGCTCACCTGCAATTTCATACATTCATTTATTTAAAATGTTTTGATGCTGCCCTGAAAATATTCTAAACCTTCTCAAAGCAGTTTACAAAAAAATAAAATAAAAAGTAAGGTATACTTCTAAGATTCAATTAGCTGAAACATCGACATTAAAATAACATTTGAAGTACATATTAGGATATCAGTAACAGTGAAACGTAAAACGGTAGAATATGTAATAGAAAACCAGCCTAAATTGAAAGACTTAAACGTTTAAGGCCCATTTAAGAATAGTAAGGAAGGGAGCCAGGTAAACCTGCTATGGAAGAGCATTCTGTGAGGATGGGACCAGCACACAAAAGGCCCTGCCTCTCATGAGATCATATATCCTACTGGCAGACATGTGAGCAGGGCCTCCATGACTGATGGTTCCTACATATAATGCATTTCTGAAGCTGCTGTCAAACATCTGGGTAAAGGTACCCCTGACCATTAGGTCCAGTCGTGACCGACTCTGGGGTTGTGGCACTCATCTCGCTTTATTGGCCAAGGGAGCCGGCGTACAGCTTCCGGGTCATGTGGCCAGCATGACAAAGCCGCTTCTGGCGAACCAGAGCAGCGCACAGAAATGCCGTTTACCTTCCCGCCGGAGTGGTACCTATTTATCTACTTGCACTTTGACACATGCTTTTGAACTGCTAGGTTGGCAGGAGCAGGGACCAAGCAACGGGAGCTCACCCCGTCACGGGGATTCGAACCGCCGACCTTCTGATCGGCAAGCCCTGGGCTCTGTGGTATAACCCACAGCACCACCCATGTTACTGAGATGTTATTGAGGAAGATGCAGAGGAATCTTTAGGAGATCTGCATTAGGATCATCAACTTTTTTAAAAAAAAAAAAAGGTGCTGAGAGCAGCTTCACCCTTTGGAGTGAGATTTTAGCAGTAGGGGAGGGGTATTTAATCCTGCTTGCATAGTTACCTGATTAAAATTCCCCGCCCAATAAAAGCTCCATTTGTTTCTACAGAAATAGAACAATAAGGTAGAAGTTGTGTGGTAGTGTCAAACTAGACAAGATGCTAAATATGTGAGTTGCAATAACATCTGCTTTTAAAAAGCATATAGAAGACATGGGCTCTATTTTCATCATTTTTATGGGGATGGGCCATAGCTTAGTGGCAGAGCATCCGGCCAGTTAGTGTGTAGACAATGGCCCAACGGTCTGACTACATAAGGCAGCTTCCTATGTTCCTACCCATATCAGTAGGAGCGATGGAGGCTATACTTGTGGAGCTAATATACTGTCAAGCTTCTTTCTTCAGCCATGAGAACTTGAGATGTGCTTAAAAAAACAGAAAGCTTGGGGCAGTGGGGATGTGTGTGTGGAAAAGGTGGGCCCAGTCCCACTAAGCTTCCTTATTAATTTGGCCCTTGGTGCAGGGGGAAGTGAAGGAGGCCTGGGGGCTGTGAAGAGAGCCTACTGAGAGAGCTTCTCTGCTTCCTGTGACAGGAGATGATGAAAGAGGACGTGACCTGTGAGCCTGCTGCCTTGGAGAGTGAAGATTTACTGTTCCTCCTCTACACTTCAGGAAGTACTGGGAAACCCAAAGGACTGGTCCACACCCAGGCAGGTTATTTGCTGTACGCTGCCATCACGCACAAGGTAAGTACGCACAAATGTACAGAGCAGAGATATCCCGTAACTTCACAGAGAACAATTAAACCCTTCTAACCTGCCATGTTATATTTCCTTCTATGCATCTGCTACCAGAGAGCTGCGCAGGAGCTGCCGGCTATAATTTACTCCTCACTAAGGGAGAATCTGGGATGCGGGTGGCGCTGTGGTCTAAACCACAGAGCCTAGGGCTTGCCGATCAGAAGGTCGGCGGTTCGCATCCCCGCGACGGGGTGAGCTCCCGTTGCTCGGTCCCAGCTCCTGCCAACCTAGCAGTTTGAAAGCACGTCAAAGTGCAAGTAGATAAATAGGTACCGCTCCGGCGGGAAGGTAAATGGTGTTTCCGTGCGCTGCTCTGGTTCACCAGAAGCAGCTTAGTCATGCTGGCCACATGACCCGGAAGCTGTCTGCGGACAAACGCTGGCTCCCTTGGCCTATAGAGCGAGATGAGCGCCACAACCCCAGAGTTGTCCGCGACTGGACCTAATGGTCAGGGGTACCTTTACCTTTTTTAAAGGGAGAATCTGGTTGGTCACAGGCTCGACAGCAACTAAGGTGACAGCAGACCCAAAGCCAGGCACAGTGAGCAGCCTCAATTAAAACTGGTGTCTCACCACGATGAAAGCTGTGTAGACGCTTCGGGGAACATGTTTATTTGGCTTACAGAGCTCAAACCAATTTCGGTACAGACGCAGACTGGGAAAGAGCTATGCTTAAAACTTCTTGGATGATGAAAGTCTTCAGTAGGTGCCAAAAAGGCAACAGAGACATTACCTGTCTAATGTTTAAGGGGATGGATTCCCAAAGGGTAGGTGCCATAACACTAAAGAGGAGGACCTCCTCATAAGTTGGTATATATAGGCAGCCCTCACAATGATTGACTCAGGTATATAAGGAATGAGGCAACATTTCACATATCTGTATAGGACTTTATACACCAAAACCAAGACCTTGAACTCACAGTACCCCGGTCAGCCAATGCATTTCTTTCTTTCTTTATAACCTTTATTGGCATAACAAATTCAGATACTTAAGGACAGGGTTATTAAAAATAAAACAATCTTTTCCAAATACTTAAGAACAGGGTTATTCAAATACTTAAGGACAGAGTTATTATTAAAAAGAATAAAACAATCACTTTATAAACTTCTTGAAGCCACAAATTCAGAGCATAAATACAGCATTAAAATAGCCTTCAATTAGTAAACTTCCTAATAATAAAATACATCTTCATTAATTCTATATTTAACACAATATGTTAATTTTCAATAGGCAGCCCCTGAACGCAATGCATTTCTTTCAACAGCAGGGTAACGTGTTGGTGATATCCTGCCCAAAGAGCAGTTAAGCTCTTGCATTTCCCACCAGCTACAGCTTCTGGAACAACCTCAAGGGAGAGCCCCACAAGGAGCGCATTGCAGTAATCCTGCCTGGAGGTTACCAATGTCAGTGGTCAGGATTTCACGGTCCAGAAACAGCCATATCTGTTTTACCAGGCAAAGCTGGTAAAAGGCACTCCTAGCCACTGAGATCAGCTGGGCCTCCAACGACAAAGATAGAGCCAGGAACATCCTCAGGCTACAAATGTGCTCTTTCAGGGGCAGAACAACCCCACCTAAAGCAAACAATTGGTTGTCAGTGACTTGTTTGCAACTAGAATCATAGCATCATAGAATTGTAGAATTGGAAGGGACCCCGAGGATCATCTAGTCCAACCCCCTGCAATGCAGGAATATGCAGCTGTCCAATTTGGGGATAATAATAATAATAATAATAATAATAATAATAATAATAATAAAATAAAATATTTATACCCTGCCCTTCCCAGCCAAGACCGGGCTCAGAGCGGCTAACACCCATAAAATCACAACAAAACATACAAAACAATCAATTAAAATGCAGGTTAAAATACGATTTAAAGTTTAAAATGCAGCCTCATTTTTAAGTAGCCCACCAATCAAACCATAAAGGAATGAAACATCAGGGTTAAACTAAAACCAACCCAAAGGCCAGGCGGAACAGCTCTGTCTTGCAGGCCCTGTGGAAAGATGCCAAATCCTGCAGGGCCCTGGTCTCTTGTGACAGACCGTTCCACCAAGTTGGGGCCAGTACTGAGAAGGCCCTGGTCCTAGTTGCGGCCAGACTAGCATCCTTGTGGCTCGGGACCTCCAAAATGTTATTATTTGAGGACCTTAAGGTCCTACATGGGGCATACCTGGAGAGGCGGTCCCTTAGGTACGAGGGTCCTAGGCCGCATAGGGCTTTAAAGGTCAAAACCAGCACCTTAAACCTGACCCTGTACTCCACTGGGAGCCAGTGCAGCTGGTAGAGCACTGGATGAATGTGGTCCCGCGGCAAAGACCCCGTTGCATTCTGCACCTGCTGGAGTTTCTGGGTCAGCTTCAAGGGCAGTCCTGTGTAGAGCGAGTTACAATAATCAAGTCTGGAGGTGACCGTTGCATGGATCACTGTGGCCAGATCAGGGCGAGAGAGGTGCAGGATCAAACCTGCAACCTTGGCATTATCAGCACCACACTCTAACCAACGGCCTGTTTGCAGTATTAAGCCCCCATTACAGATGCACTCTAAATCCCACTGCAGGTCAGTGTTAGAGAATTGCAAAAGTATAGACCAGACACGTCTATCAAAAGTCATTCTCACTGTATTCAGCAGGGCCTATTCCCAAGTAAGTGTGCCTAGGAGTGTAGCCTTTCTCTGGAAGCCTGATCCCAGGTTTATACATTAATATAACCGATAATGGGATTTAATTCTGAGTAAATATGGTCAGTTCAGATTGAGAATCAAGTGAATTCATCATCAGAAGTTACATTTTCCCACTTCTAGCTGCAATTCTTTGGCACAGGACATAGGAGACGGCATCTGTGCAATATGTTACTTTGAGGCTACTCTGTGATTTGTTTCATCCATCTCCTAATGTATTATTTTTAAAAGGAAATGCAGAAATTAGTGGCTATAAATTTGATTTCAGGAGCTGTGCTTTTTAACCCTTTTTTCATAGGCTACTATTGCAAAGAAAATTCCCTCTCCCAGCTGCTTCTGCCCTGGCAGGTTCTCATAAATCGGAGGGGAATAGTTTTGCTCAGAAAAATGGCTCATGGGGAAAGGGTTAAGGCATCCATCCAGTGTTCAAATGTGTGGTGCCCAAACCTACATTTTCCTGGAAAGGAAAAACAAAAAAAGTTGGAATATTGGTCACAGAGCCATAGCTGTCAACTTTCGGATTTGAAAATAAGGGATTTTTTCGGACTTTCGGATTTGAAAATAAGGGATGCTGCGAGGGCGGTGCAATGGCACCAAGTAGCCTCGCCACCCTGCGCTCCAGAGGCTGCACGCGAACGGGTGAGCGAAAGAGCAAGCGCGTAGACGGCAGGCAGGCTGTCTGGTTGGGCGTGAGGGTCTGGCTGCACAAGGCATGCAAGCTCCGCCCCCAGTCGGTCTCAGACTCCTTATTGGCAGCTGAGCAACGCAGCTGAGGAGCCTCCCTGGGAGAGGAGCTGCTTCCTTTGAAATCCGGGAAATTTAAGGGATATCAACAATCTGGGATAGCAGCGGGAAACGGCATTGGAATAAGGGAGTTTCCCTCAAAAAAAGGGAGGGTTGAAAAAAAGGAGCTTCCAAATGCCTTTGAAAACCACAAGATCGGATTGCAGTGGATTTCTGCTTCTTTCTCCCGGCTGGAAGCAGCACTCTCGGTGGTGTCTTCATAATGAAGCAACCCAGAGAATGGCAAGTTTCCATTGCAAACATGCTGACCCACACTCCTCAAATGTGCTCCTCTGGAATCCCCATCTGTCACCAGGAGGATGACATTGCTACAGCAACCCCAATAACAATAAGCTCAGAGAATGGGGAGGGGAGAGGGCACAGGGTATTGTTTTACATAACAGCTGCAGAAGCAACAGCCAAAAAACTTAGAGAGGATGCATTTGATAATGATCTGGTTTAAAAGAAGGCAGGAAATGAAACAAGAAGAAATGGACCCAATAAAAATAAGTTTTGCCAAGCGGATCATCAGCCATGTAGTCCAGTTGTTGCTGAATATGCTATAATTCTCTTTTGCTCCAGGGCAGTATTAAAAAGCCAGCCACATTTATAGCCAGGAGACTGAGCAACAGAAATTGCAACAAGCTCTGAAATGATGATTGTTGGTTACAGCAAATCTCCCTTGCCAATGAACAATCAGGAGCAAGACATCAAGGTTGCAGTCACCTCTCTGGATGCCCCATGCCTGTCACATACAATGTCAGGCATGGGGCAGATGAGTGTGGTTTGGGGGAAATGGCCTCATGAGCCAGTTTGGGACCTATGCCAGGCCTAATTTGGCTCAAAGATAGTGTTGTCCAACCCTGCTGTTGATAGAGCTGGTTGCTGTGGCAAGCCATGCATACGCAGCATTTCATAGAATCATAGAGTTGGAAGAGACCACAAGGGCCATCTAGTCCAACCCCCTGCCAAGCAGGAACACCATCAAAGCATTCTTGACAGATGGCTGTCAAGCCTCTGCTTAAAGACCTTCAAAGAAGGAGACTCCACCACACTCCTTGGCAGCAAATTCCATTGTCGAACAGCTCTTACTATCAGGAAGTTCTTTCTAATGTTCAGGTGGAATCTTCTTTCTTGTAGTTTGAATCCATTGCTCCGTGTTCGCTTCTCTGGAGCAGCAGAAAACAACCTTTCTCCCTCCTCTATATGACATTCTTTTATATATTTGAACATGGCTATCATATCTTTTTTTTAAAAAAATGATATTTATTGGGTTTTACAAACATATCATATAACAACAACAACAAAAATACAACTAAACAAAACAAAAAATACAACTCTACAGACACACACATACAAAAATCATAGTTTCCCTTCTTCTTTCCTTAACATTTTGGTTAGACTTCCTCCTGTCTTTCCCTCTGTGTTTCATTATATATCATCTTTAGCAATTTCCTCTCATCATATAATATTAAATTCCTAATATTCATTCTATTTTTACTATCATAATCAATTTCCCTTCCATCCTCTATTTTTACTATCATAATCGATTTTCATAACTTATCTCTTACTGTCTTCTAACGCCTTATATTTTATATTTCTTTTACACAAGTTCTATCCTAAGCTTATCTAGTCATACATCATAGTTTCACTTAATCATTCTATGTACTAATCTGTAAATTACTTTACATTCAGCATTGTCTTATCTCTAAATCTTGCAAAAGTTTTTAAGATATTCCCTAAATTTCTTCCATTCTTTTTCCACCGCTTCTTCCCTCTGGTCGCGGAGTCTCGCAGTCAGCTCGGCAAGTTCCATATAGTCCATCATCTAAACATGGCTATCATATCACCCCTTAACCTTCTCTTCTCCAGGCTAAACATACCCAGCTCCCTAAGCCGTTCCTCATAAGGCATCGTTTCCAAGCCTTTGACCATTTTGGTTGCCATTTGTTCAGCAGAGGAAGCAAGAATGTCTCATCCAAGCCTGGAGAGCATTTGTTGAATTTCTAATTGTAATTACAAGCTATGTAAAGGATGGGAGGACTTGGTCGGATCATTTTAAAGCAACGAGGGTGTTACTACAACTCTGGATAAAACAAGCATGGCCAGCAGGCGATGCCACTTTTACCACTACTGAGACTGAGAATTGCTACGAACACCACTGCACCCAAACATTTGGATTTTCCATTTTGTTGTTCCGTGACATTGCTTCCCATTGGGCTTGTTCACACAATGCTTTTGAAAAAGAAGTATCTGTCTCTTGGCACCGTATTAGAAAAGTTTGTTTTACTCTAAACATGTCTGGCCAGAGATATTAAAGGGAAGAAAAACAGGAAGTATGAATGTGGGCAAGTTTTCCAGCACGGAAACAGTACCCCAACTATAGATAACTTTTACCCAATAGATGTTATGTAAACTCGTTGGGTGGGGAGGAAGTTGTTCTCATTTCTTACATCGCTTGCTTTCCTGCAGTATGTGTTTGACTACCATGATGGAGATGTCTTTGGCTGCGTTGCAGACATTGGATGGATCACAGGGCACAGCTATGTGGTATATGGCCCTTTGTGCAATGGAGGAACTACAGTCCTTTTTGAGAGCACTCCAGTGTACCCTAATCCAGGTAAAAAACAAAACAGTAGACACAATAAATGGCTGTGGACAAGGCTGTTAATGTATGGAAGGGATGGCCAGCTGTTGCCTTAAAGTGAAGTTGCCTTTGTAAAACCCCACTTCTTAGCTCTACCTTTGCCGATAAATACATTGATCAAGGTGTTGTAAACTTTTTTGCTCCATTTCACTCGTAAGAAAAAGGAGCAATGAGTCACTCTGCATACATATACTGGTACTACCAGAGGTTGCATCCCAGCTTCCTTCCCTCACCAACCTTGCTTGCCCTCTATGCCCTGCCAACCCTCACCCCATTGCCAACCCTTCCCCCTCCCTTTACATTTGGACAACCTGCTCCCTTTACAACAACACCCAAAAAGCCCTCTGTGACTCACCTGGGCCGCTTGCCTGGGCAACCCACCTGCATCTCTGTCCTCCTGTTCCCTCTTCTTCACCAGATTCCTCCTTGCCTCACCTGAGCATCCTGTCTGCTCACCTGCCCATGTGTCCACCCTCTATGGGAGTGCTCAATTTCTAAGTTAAATGAATAAAAGCTTCTGTGGTGTGTTTTTTTTTATATATAACAAATTTAGGTGGGTCACAGTGAACAGTTGGAGCGGTCAGTAAAACAAAAATTGAACAATTTATTTTAATTAATTGGGGGGGGGCATGGGGAACCACAAAAGCCCTTTGACATCACAGTGAGGGACCTAGATAGGGAGAACTAGATAGTGGGGGCCGGATGCAGCCCAAGGATCATGGATTAGATAAAGAAGAGGTTGTCAAGTTAAAGGGAGGCCAATTGGCCCATTTAGAATTATGCTCATTAATGTCAAGTTGAGCTTTATATGCTTGAAAAATACAACAAAGCATGGCTAATTCAAACACAGGGGATAATGACAACTTCCTGAGGTAACTGGTTTCATCTTTTTATTTCAGGACGTTACTGGGAAACTGTGGAGAGGTTAAAGATAAATCAGTTCTATGGAGCCCCTACAGCTATTCGCCTACTGCTTAGATACGGGGATGATTGGGTAAAGAAATATGACAGATCTTCCCTCAAAATCCTTGGATCAGGTAGCTATTGCACTGGATCTTTGTACTCCTATTCATGGCAAAGCCACATAAAAGAATAACCAAGTTTACAAATTTGGTCCAATATTTCGCAGGAGGTGGATTGATGGAATCTGTGGTGTCATCAGGTCAGGACTTTGGGGCACAAGTCCAAGGCAGACTTGAGTAGGAGGGCCCCCAAACACATCGGAGCTGGCTTATCACACTTCGAAGTACCTGCAGTAATCCACATGGCCATCTAAAGAGCTCCTCACCCAAGACTATTCAAGTCCAGAGCCTAAAATTACACAACAGCTCTGCTGGGTGGAATGTGGAAACGATCAGAGAGATCCAAATATATTTATATACTACTACTGCTTCACAGTGGGAAGGTAAACGGCGTTTCCGTGCGCTGCTCTGGTTCGCCAGAAGCAGCTTTGTCATGCTGGCCACATGACCCGGAAGCTGTTTTCGGACAAACGCCGGCTCCCTCGGCCTATAGAGCGAGATGAGCACGCAACCCCAGAGTCGGACACGACTGGACCTGATGGTCAGGGGTCCCTTTACCTTTACCTTACTGCTTCACAGAGAATATATAAAGGAATGCAAAAAGGGCTGGCTGACAAGAGATTTAATTTATTCCATTGGACAGGGTGTTGTGAAGTCTAAAGCTTGCAGGGGCTTCTTTCTTACAAGCTAAATATTCCTTCCAGTAGCACCTTAGAGACCAACTAAGTTTGTTCTTGGTATGAGCTTTCGTGTGCATGCACACTTCTTCAGATACACTGAAACAGAAGTCACCAGACCCTGATATATAGTGAGAGGGTGGGGAGGGGTATTACTCAGAGGGGTGGTGGAAATGGGTGAAAGGTTGATAGGTGTGGTAAACCTGTTGACGACTGTTAACGGCTGCAATTAGTCTTACAGGAAAAAGCAAGGGGTGAGAAGGTTAAAAAAGCTTTGTCATGTATAATGAGATAAGAATCCAATGTCTTTGTTCAGACCAGGTCTCTCCATGGTTTTAAGCTTGGTAATGAGTTGCAATTCAGCAACTTCTCTTTCCAGTCTATTTCTGAATTATTAATCTTATTGCAAAGGAATTTCAGAAATAGACTGGAAAGAGAAGTTGCTGAATTGCAACTCATTACCAAGCTTAAAACCATGGAGAGACCTGGTCTGAACAAAGACATTGGATTCTTATCTCATTATACATGACAAAGCTTTTTTAACCTTCTCACCCCTTGCTTTTTCCTGTAAGACTAATTGCAGCCGTTAACAGTCGTCAACAGGTTTACCACACCTATCAACCTTTCACCCATTTCCACCACCCCTCTGAGTAATACCCCTCCCCACCCTCTCACTATATATCAGGGTCTGGTGACTTCTGTTTCAGTGTATCTGAAGAAGTGTGCATGCACACGAAAGCTCATACCAAGAACAAACTTAGTTGGTCTCTAAGGTGCTACTGGAAGGAATATTTTGTTTTGACTATGACAGACCAACACGGCTATCTACCTTTTTCTTACAAGCTGTTTGCTTCTTTTCTTCCTCTTGCAGTGGGAGAACCTATCAACACAGAAGCATGGGAGTGGTACTTCAAAGTGGTCGGAGATGGACGGTGCCCTGTAGTTGATACCTGGTGGCAGACCGGTAGGAAGACTATCATTTTACACAACTTGTTAAGTAGGATCTGAAGAGAACCCTTGCAGTTTCAGTTATTTGCACATAGGGATGTATTCAGTCAATCAAGAAACTTGTCCCAGCAAAAGAAGAATGGATACAAAAACTTATGGAATATGCAGAAATGGCAAAACTTACCGGAAAAATGAGAAATCAAGATAGCAAACATTTTATAAAAGGATGGAAATGGTTTACTGAATATTTACAAACAAATTGTAAACAGATATGAACAGTGGCAGGATTATTGTAGTAGTCTGCAGTTTCATAAGAGTATATATTTAAAGTAGATGAATAAATGGACAAATTAAGTTAATTTGGATATGCAGAAAATATTAAAAATAAATTTAAGGAACTGCAGAAAGAGGGGGAAGGAAATCAAGTTTTGAAATGTTAAAATGACTGTAAAATTATTGAAATGTATAAACCTGAAAATCATTAATGAATGAATGAATGAATGAATGAATGAATAAAACGAATGAATGAATGAATGAATGAAACTTGTCTTCTCCCCATGCTCCTTATGAAGACCAGTGGCTCAGACCTTTCTTGACATTCTTAACACAGGAAAAGCATATTTGCCTTTTACATACAAAGAACTGGAAATCATACAAAGTAGAAATGTTTTCTTGTTAGCATTCTCTTGCTGACCAGATTTCAAGGGTGTTGAAGTTTTGTTTTGTTTTGTTTAGAAACAGGAGGCATCTGTATTGCTCCTCGACCTTCAAACCCAGGTGATGAGATCCTTCCAGCCATGGCCATGAGACCATTCTTTGGCATCAAACCTTCCCTTTTGGATGACAAAGTAAATTTTAATCCTATCTATCTATCTATCTATCTATCTAATCTATATCTATCTATCTATCTATCTATCTATCTATCTATCTAATCTATCTATCATCTATCATCATCATCCACCTTTAAGTAAATTCTCAATCATGTAAACAGCAATCAATATTAAAAACTAACAGACACACATTAGCAAGAATCTCAGTCTAGTGTGGCTTGTAGGTCAATATTTTTAGAAGGATCAAGCAGAATTTGAGATCAGGAATCTACCGTCAAATTTTTCTTCCCTATAGATTTTTGTGCTCTGCACAATCTCTCCTCCCGATTTCTTGCATCCTTTTGGGGATTTAGGATGGGCTACTCTGATCATTTATGCCAAGGCAGTTTCTGTATTATTTGTCACAATCATGGCCACTGAACAGAAGCTAGGGTTGAACTGAAGAGGAAACAGATGTGGCTAATTTGAATCAATGAAAAGGCTCTAGAATTTTAAAATATTAGAGAATTACCACGGAATAAGAGAAATCGATAACTAGGCTCCAGTGCCAAAGAAGATTCACACTCTGCAACGAGAAAACCCAAATCTTGTTATAAGAAGTATATTTTTGTGGAGGTGTTTCTAGATGTTTGGCCACAGACATAGAAGCTTGCTTTTAAAACAAAACCCCCGGAATGCTGAATTACAAGCTACTTCCTTGGTTGCACAGCATGAGCTAGAATACATTACAGTACATTGTAATTAATTCATTTGTTTTTTAAGAGAACCCCATATTTCTTGTTTTCAAGGGGAAAGTCTTAACACAGAATGATGTCTCTGGAGCACTTTGCATTTCTCAGGCATGGCCAGGCATGGCCAGGACCATTTTCAATGACCACCAGAGGTTCGTGGAGACCTACCTGACGCCTTACCCAGGTACAGAATTGTAGAGAGAGAAAGGGCAAAGGGTAGCAGTGAAGGGTTATTGCCATGGGTTAGAAGAAAGGATTCTTTAGAGCATATGTATTCAAGAGGTTTGTGGAACCAGAGAAAACTGGGGTACAACTTCTTAGTCAAACTAAGGACACGACACCATTCACTCAATCAGCAATTGCCTGAACAAGTTTTTAGAAGTAAATAGCTGGTACTTGGGGCCTGATCTGGATCCTGGCAGGGGTAGAGGGCCTCTCGCTGTCCCCTTGTGAAAGCGATGAGCATGTACCTGTAGCTGCACATTGCAATAGAAGATCTGTTATGAAGAACAAGCTGTCTTTCAGTGAAGCTCCTCTCCCCAGGGAAGAACCCCAGGATCCCCCAAGCTAGTTTAAAATCTATTGCATTTAGCATGTTAGAAGTGAAAATGTTGTCTTGTTTTGACCCGCCTAGGATATTTTTTCACTGGGGACGGAGCGTATCGGACAAGCAAAGGATACTACCAGTTGACAGGACGGCTGGATGATGTCATCAACATCAGTGGGCACAGGCTGGGCACAGCTGAGATAGAAGACGTTGTGGTAAGAAATTGTGTCACGTCTATAGAGAGTTTATCAGGTCTCGCAGAAGCAGCAGTTGTCACAGTAATCTCTGCCATGCCTTAGCAGCAAGCCTAAGAAAATGGGCATGTGCTATGAGCTGGCAGCTGCCACTAGCTGCTGCAGGACTGGCGTCTGCAAGTTGTATGATGACTTGCCAATCCTTTTACTTCGCCAATGGTCCTCCAGCACTGATTCTGAGCAAGGCAGGTGAAATACATAACAGCAGGGAAGGGATGACAATAATTGAGAAGGCAAAACAAATTTGATAACCAGAAGAATGTAAATGAATGTCTCCATTTTTATTTATTTATTTGGTAAACTAAACAGTGAATCCCAGTTGCAGAATTTGTGATTTCTACTCATTGCAGAATTTGTGATTTCTACTCACAGAATTCAGCAGGTACTGGAATCTCAAAAGAGCCAGTGTGGTGTAGTGGTTAGGAGCGGTGGACTTGTAATCTGGTGAACCGGGTTCGATTCCTCGCTCCTCCACATGCAGCTGCTGGGTGACCTTGGGCTAGTCACACTTCTTTGAAGTCTCTCACCTCACAGAGTGTTTGTTGTGGGGAGGAAGGGAAAGGAGAATGTTAGCCGCTTTGAGACTCCTTCGGGTAGTGATAAAGCGGGATATCAAATCCAAACTCTTCTTCTTCTTCTTCTCAACTAATAATTTACTGAAGTCACCTCAGGGAGACTTTAGTGTTCTGCTAAAATGGGATAAGAAGAAAAGGTCCTGAACTACAAGACTTCAGAAGAGATGCCACAGCATTGTTAGTTACCAAAGTATACCCACAATTGCTTCTCTTCTCACAGTTGGACCACATTGATTTTCTGAAGATGTCATCTCACACAGTACATCATTCCCTGGTAGCATTCTTTGCTTGAGAGCATCTTCAACTTAATATTCTTTCTGACTTACCCTATATTTTTGTCCTATAGCGTAAACATTCAGAGGTGGCACTTGGTCCCTTTTTACAACTGGTGTATCTTATCTGTATTAACAGTGATAAATAGTAAAGTGGGGACTGGGCCTATCACAGGCTTTTACCCTGTCAGGAGCCTCTAAGTGAATCTTACCTTCAGACCTGCCTGTGTTTCAGAATAAGCACGGGGCAGTGGCAGAATCAGCTGTGGTTGGATTTCCTCACAAGATCAAAGGAGAAGGTGAGCAATTCAAGTCTAGCTGCTAATGCTTGCACCCCCTTGAGTGGCTCTCCAGTGGGATTTTTTCTTTGCACGTTTACTGCATTATTGGGAAGGGTAAACAGGAGCAAAGAGAAGGATCTCACTCAAAGCATCCACACGGGGAACTTCTAATGAGAGCCAGTGTGGTGTAGTGGTTAAGAGTGGTAGACTCGTAATCTGGTGAACTGGGTTCGCGTCTTCGCTCCTCCACATGCAGCTGCTGGGTGACCTTGGGCTAGTCACACTTCTCTGAAGTCTCTCAGCCCCACTCACCTCACAGTGTTTGTTGTGGGGGAGGAAGGGAAAGGAGAATGTTAGCCGCTTTGAGACTCCTTCAGGTAGTGATAAAGCGGGATAGCAAATCCAAACTCTTCTTCTTCTTCCAATGGTAGCTGGAGTAAGTGCCTGCTTATATCTATTCCTGGGGTTCCAAGCCTGTGGGGACGGGGGGCCACCAGTGGTCTGTGAACATTCAAGCATTCCGTGGCATGGCTGTGGATTTGTGGTGGAAGATGGGCGACTGCACAGCATTGTATTAAAAAGTCATACGGCTCTTCAGTTGCAATTTATATTGCCGTTTTTATTTCTTATACTGTATTTTACTGCACTGCAGCTTGAATTCTATATGGAATTCAAGTTGCAAAACAACACAACATATAATAAATAAAAGTAATTAAAAATCACACAGCTTCTAGCACTGCACATTGCAACTGCTGCAACAAGCAGAAAAAGAGGGGGGGGCAATGATCAGCCAAGGCCCTGCGTAATTTTCAAGTGGCCTGTGGGAAAAAAAGTTTGGGAACCACTGATCCAGTTTATTCAAGCCTTGACAGGGAGAAGTGACAGAGACCAGCTGTTGAAAAGACGTGCTGTGGGCTAGGGAAGGATGGCGAGAACAGAGGAAAAGAATGTAGCCAAAAGCTCCCAGACTTCCACCTGCATGTCCGCAGAGGCCTATTTTATTATATGGAGCACATAAGACCGTCAAATTGATCTTGTAACACAAGCCTAAACTTTTTTTTACAGCACAAAATAATAAATAAAAATAAATAAGGGAGATAATACCCCACTCTTCTTTTTATTATTTATCTATGTATTCATTTATTTTTTATTTATTTTTATTATTTATAAGCAACTGCCCTCTTGCGCACGGCCAGCACCACGTGCTCCTGCTAACATACATGCTCAAAACGGCACTGAAAGGGGGTGGAATGGGGCAGGGCGGGAATGGGGCAGGAATCTCTGCTTGTGCGCGTTCTGATGATGTACACAAGTGGCCTGGAACAGAAACCTTGCGTAAGTGGGAATTCCCCTGTATTAAATTTATAAACCGGCCTTCATCCGAAGACCTCAGCGTGGTTCACAAGACAAAATGCAAATGCATCACTCACAGTTGATAAATATATAGTATTTTAAATCACATGAGACAAATCGACAAATGGGTCAACCATTAAAACAAAGTCACAAAACCAAATAAAAGGGTGCGTGGGATTGAATATTGAAGCCTCCTTGCAGCATGCTTCTTACCTCTCCCCCTGGAAACTGGAGTGTGGAGTTTATGACATTACCTTCGCTACATGAGCACATAGCTGTCAACTTTCAGATTTGATAATAAGGGATTTTTTCAAACTTTCGGATTTGAAAATAAGGGATGCCGCGAGGGCGGTGCAATGGCACCAAGTAGCCTCGCCACCCTGCGCTCCAGAGGCTGCACGGCAACGGGTGAGCGAAAGAGCGAGCACGTAGATGGCAGGCAGGCAGACTGGCTGGCTGGTTGGGCGTGAGAGTCTGGCTGCACAAGGCATGCAAGCTCCGCCCACAGTCGGTCTCAGACTCCTTATTGGCAGCCGAGCAACGCAGCTGAGGAGCCTCCCTGGCCGGCAGGGAGGGAGAGGAGCTGCTTCCTTTGAAATCCGGGAAATTTAAGGGATATCAACAATCCGGGATAGCAGTGGGAAACGGCATTGGAATAAGGGAGTTTCCCGCAAAAAAGGGAGGGTTGACAGCTATGCTGAGCAGCAGCTGCTTGGCAGGAGGTGTTGTGCCACAAAAAGTAACACCTGAAGGGGCTCTTCGTTTCCATTTTACTGACACCAAGAGATGACAGAGGGTTATGACAGGAGTAGAAGCGGCAGAGTCTGCTTTGGCAGGCAGCTCTACGCTTGCTGATGGCGCATCCTGCTCCTGGCTTCCTCTTTCCACAGGTGCCTATGCCTTCATTGTGCTGAAGAAGAGCTCTAATGTCTCTCAAGAGAGCCTGGCCTCCGAGCTTCGAGGGCTCGTCTCAAAAGAAATTGCAAAGTATGCAGCACCAGAATATATTCAGGTAACCATCTCCGCTATTTTCCTCTTCTGCACATTTCCATCACTTTGTGCTACGTAGTGCTGCATGTTCAGGGAGGGATTTAAGGTGATTGTTCCATCAGCGCACACATTTCAGCTTCCCAGGAGGAACAACCCGCCACTTCTCAACCCCCCTGTGCAGTTATTGGGGCTGACCTGACCACCCAAGAGCCAATTTGGGTGTGCATGTGCAGCGGGGAGGAGGGGGTGAGCCCTGTTGCACTAACGGAAGACTTTGTGCAGGCTTCCACTAGTGGGACGTGTTAGTTGAATCCAGCTGAGGGCAGGATCTAAGGTAAAAAGCATACAAACCAGCTGTATAACCACTGCAGTAATATTTCTAAATATTTTTAAAAATGGGCTAAAGTACTGTATTCAGATCCTTCCATTCTCACTGTTGGTTTCCTCAGAACATTCTAGTACAGCAGCAGTAACCACGTTAAGGATCTTGTGGGTTCCAAGAGTGCCTTTAGGTTGCATTTGTTCCCTTCCAACATGCCCTGCGTGCATTTCATGTTATGAGAGCAAATACTTGTGTGTAGACTGCCTTGAGCAAGTTGTACTACATATACTTGTATCTGAAGAAGTATCTGAAGAAGTGTGCATGCACACGAAAGCTCATACCAATAACAAACTTAGTTGGTCTCTAAGGTGCTACTAGAAGGAATTTTTTTAAAATTTTGTTTCTACATATACTTGGATTTATATCCCACCTTTCCTCCTAGGACCTTAGGGTGGCATGGATATTTACTGTATATTCCTGCGTATAAGACTACTTTTTAACCCAGGAAAATCTTCTCAAAAGTCGGGGGTCGTCTTATACGCCGGGTTGTAATTCTTATACGGCGAGTATATTCCAAACTCTATATTTTAACTGGAAAAGTTGGGGGTCGTCTTATACGCCCAGTCGTCTTATACGCAGGAATATACGGTATTTACTTCTCTCTCCCCACCCCCTTTTTTAATTCTCACAACAACCTTGTGCTATGTTTAGGCTTGGAGATAGTGGCTGGCCAAGGATGGTTCATGGGTGAGTGGGGATTTGAATTTGGATCTTTCCAGTCTGGCACTGCACTAGCCTGGGCTCACTCTGACACATACCATGATAGCTCCTAAAAGCCTAATTTGCCTCAGTTCCAAATTGTCGTACCTTGGAAGTCAAACGGAATCCGTTCTGGAAGTCCGTTCGATTTCCAAAATGTTCGAAAACCGAATTGTGGCTTCTGATTGGCTGCAGGAAGCTCCTGCAGCCAATCAGAAGCCATGGAAGCCCCATCAGACGTTTGGGTTCCAAAAGAACGTTCCCAAACCAGAACTTCCGGGTTTGCGGCGTTCGGGAACCAAAACATCTGAGTTCCAGGGTGTTCGGGATCCAAGTTACGACTGTACTGCCTTCTATGAGCTCGCCAAATCGCTGTTGCTCTAAAGCTAGGATTCCTTCCTAAGGGCAATGAGCGAGATGAGGGTTGAGGGATTTCCCTAAGGAACAATTCATAGTGGGAGGGCATGGCTGCAGCAGAGTTCCGGACGCAACGTGTGTCTGTGTCTATGGTTTCAAGTACTGTATTTTTCAGTGTATAAGAGTGTTTTTTTCCTAAAAAATGTCAAAAATTAGGAGGTGTCTTATACATGGGGCCATCTCCCCCCACTTTCTTAAATATGAGTCCCCCAAAATAGGGGGCGTCTTATACATAGGGGCGTCTTATACACGGAAAAATACGGTACGTTTCACTTTCTCAGGTTAATGTCAGCAATGTACACTTCCCAGCCTTGCTCTAACCCTCATTTTCTGGTTCAGGTCACTCAACGTCTGCCCAAGACTCGCTCAGGGAAGATTATGAGGCGAGTTTTGAAGAAGATTGTAGAAAACAAAGCAGATGAACTGGGAGATCTGACAACCTTGGATGATCATGAGGCGGTGAAAGACATCATTGAGGGACATAAGCAGATTCAGAAGCAACAGCAGGGGCGGTAGCTCAAATGCTCTCTCAACAGCCTCAGGAAGGGAGTATTTTGCAAGCAGCAGCGATTCCACACTCATTATCCCTTTCAGAAGAGGAAGGGAGTTTATTCACTGTGAATGAAATAATTCCAAAGCAACCATCAAAAAAAACATCACTTTCCAAGACGGGGAAAGATTGTGCTGATTAAGGCTGGACACAAAGTCTCTTCCCTCCCTCGGACTCCCGGCTGTGTATGGGTTCCAAGGCTTATGTATTGTAGCAGAAAGTTGGGGTTTTACTTTTTTCGCAGCCAAAGTCTGCAGTGAAGAATCTCCAAACTAAATAAACTTCCAAGTTAAAAAGGAAATTCACACTGGAACAGACCTGCAAGTCTGTCTACTTTACTCCAGGTTCTGGGAGGGGGGAAACTCTCGGTTTTTGCCACTTGAAGCATTCATTGGACAGGTAGTTAAAAGGAGAGAGGATGAGGCAGTACGGATGTATGAATAGAGAAAAAGTATACAGAATAATTGGATGCTGTGCAGATCTGGGGCCTTACCGTGACTTCTTCCAGGTTCTGGACTTCAAAACAATATAGGACAAACACACACGTTTTCAAGCTTTGTCTTTCACGTCACTCTTCCCTTTTATTATTCTAATTCAATAAAAAATCCAAATCAAACCAAAGAAAGTAGCCCTTGCAGTTGGCATTAGCCCACAGATTCTCTGCTAGACAGCTGTATCCAGAGCAGCTCTGGTCTTTGTGTTATCAGTGGCTGACACTATGCATGTGCATTTCCACCTGTCTCAATGAGACACTTTAGTTTGGTCCGTCTGGACACCTGCCTCACCTGCAGATATCAATTACTGCATGTAATATTACTGAATGCATTGCAGCCTTGTCAATTACATGCCTTCTAACTGCTCTGCTGGTTCAGATGCTGGCCCTCCGTGGAAACTAAAGACGTGGAGTACACCAGGCTTCCTCAACCTTGGCCCTCCAGATGTTTTGAGACTACAATTCCCATCATCTCTGACCACTGGTCCTGCTAGCTAGGGATCATGGGAGGGCTGAAGTTGAGGAAGCCTGAAGTACACTGTTGTGGTATGAAGGGCTGAGATCCCCAGCACTTTCAGGCTCCTTAATAAACGCTTATTTAAACAAAAAATAGGTTCATCGGGTGAAGGGGCAATCTGTGTATAATATACGCTTCTGGTAAACTTCCAAAACAACACAGACATGTATTTTCGCACTTGTGGGCAACCAAGAGCAAGGCAGTCCCCTGAGCACAGCAGAGAGAGAGATCTTCCCACATGGAGGCTCCTGGCTGTGGCAACGAGGCAGAAGCTCTAATACTGAAACAAATACATCCTTCTCAGTCTCAGCCAGCACTGCTTCAATGTTGTTCAAAGTTGTTTTCGCTTAAACAAGTTGCAAGGATGGAAGCAGCAAAGGCCTCTTCCTTCCTTCTGGGAGAGATCTTGAGCGGGAGACGCAGCAGTCAGAACAATGGACTGGTAGCCATTTATACAGAAAGGCAAGGTGGGGAGGAGGAGTTTGAATCCCCCTGCTCTTTCACAATATAGGCTGGAGACCTTTGGGTCAAAGAAGCCTTAATGCACCTGCTGGCTTTGAAGTCCCGAAATATTTCCTGTAAAAGGTGTGTTCATTTCAAGGCACTTTGGTATGTGACCCAGCTGTGGTTTTAGTTGCATTATTTTGTTGTTGTTGTCCATGACAAGTCAGGGAGTGGCTCAGTCTTTCTTTATTCTGCAGAGCTCCCATTTACCTTCTCCGTACAGGTTCAGACGCCAACTGTGAAACTGAAATTAAAGAGCAAGTACAGAAACTGAGAGCTATGGCTTTAAGAGGGACTTTCCCATCCACACACACCACTGGCCCCCCCGTGAAAATAAAACCTCATCTGTCCCAGCAGTTCTGCTCAGACAGATTGGCTCCACCCCACCCTACCTTTTCCAGGCTCTTGCGATGTCCCACGCTGACCAGAGTCATTCCCAAGTGTGCACAGATCCTGTACAGCTCATCCTCTGCATCCTCTGTGAGTGCGCTGGTAGCTTCATCCAGCACTGCAAGGAGAAAAAACCCCAAACGGGAATCCCCTCAATATGGCACCATCTAAGTCTCCTCCTCTTGAATAAAGTGTGACAAAGCTGTTCACCAGTCATCGTTTTCCATTACAAAAGGCAACCTGAGCATTCTCTACATACTGGACTGGTACAATGGGGAGTTATGACTCTCTAAACCAGCAAGAATATGTAAGCCAGTTACAAAGCTGAGAAAAAGAGGCAGATTGGGATGGTTAAATTAGAAGTCGTGGTGCCTGCCACCAGTGAGATCACAGGCAGTAGCCAACAGGCAGCCAATGGCCTTATGCCACCTTCTTCTGCACAGCATTCCATCTCATAACAAAGGCTATTCAGGGATTGTCTGTGGCCAAGGCAAAAAGCAAACCAGGGAGTCCCATAATTAAGGAACTCGGAACACCTTCCTCACCTGCATACTGAGGCTGGAGATAGAAAAGTCGGGCAAAGGAGAGCCGCTGCATCTCCCCAGGAGACAGAATATCATACCTGCAGCAAAGGCAAAACAATCTGTGATTAGAACAACCTTGCAGCTCAAGACCTACCCACAGCAAACAACAGGAGCCCCACGGTCACACTAAGCAGCCTTACCAGTTCCAGTCCACTGGCTGGTCCAAACCACCTGTCCTTGCTAGCAAATCAGACTACATAAAAAAAAGATGAAAAACAAATTATTCCAGCTTTGGTCAACAGGTGGACACAGCCATAAGGACATTTTCTCTCTTAATCCTGCCCACCCATTGCCAGCTGGTAATTAGTGTCACCTTGTCGTTTTTGTTTTGCTCCCATGCCTTCTATATAATCGTCGTCGTCATCAGAGCTTCTGTTGTTTTTGCTCATACGATGTACATAAACCAGGGCTTAATTTGAGCCAGAGCTCACCTTTGGAAGCAGTTTTTAATATCATTGCCCAGGCTTTGGAACACAAGATAGCACATACTCAGAGCTACATTCATCTCAGAATTCATGGAGCCCACATTACTTTTGGGACTGATCCAAACTTCCATGGTCAAACAGTGGGGCTTCCTGGCAATCCCAGCATCCTCCTTTTTTTAGGAATGATCCAAAGACATTTACAGTGCACCTTGCTGAGCTTTTATAGCCATTTTCTATCCCCAAATCGGGACAGAAATCAAAGTGCATCATTTATTCCCTCGGTAACTCACCAACTCAGTCAGCTCCAGGAATCTCAGAATCCTTTCATCATCCGAAGACCCTATTGTGCAAGGAATTACATTCATGATAACAGGACTGTGGGGGGATGGGTCACTCTGAAGATGGGTCATCAGGGGACAGGGACCTCTTTGCACTTGGTTTGGCTGCTTTGATCATGCTTTAGAACAGGCATCCCCAAACTCGGCCCTCCAGATGTTTTGGGACTACAATTCCCATCATCCCTGACCATTGGTCCTGTCTGTTAGCTAGGGATGATGGGAGTTGTAGTGCCAAAACATCTGGAGGGCTGAGTTTGGGGATGCCTGCTTTAGAAGATCTGAAAAGCTAATAGCTCAAACCTAAACATATCATGGGATTAAACCACAGAGCCTAGGGCTTGCCGATCAGAAGGTCGGCAGTTCGAATCCCCGCGACAGGGTGAGCTCCCGTTGCTCGGTCCCTGCTCCTGCCAACCTAGCAGTTCGAAAGCATGTCAAAGTGCAAGTAGATAAATAGGTACCGCTGCAGCAGGAAGGTAAACGGCGTTTCCGTGCGCTGCTCTGGTTCGCCAGAAGCAGCTTAGTCATGCTGGCCACATGACCCGGAAGCTGTACACCGGCTCCCTCGGCCAATAATGTGAGAGGAGCGCCGCAACCCCAGAGTCGGTCACGACTGGACTGGACTGGACTGGTCAGGGGTCCCTTTACCTTTTAAACATATCATGTGGAAGCCCATCCCAAGTTATTAATAGGATGTACATAACAAAGGGAGGAAGCCAATTAACAGATGGGCTTTCAGCTCATGTGGACATCTTCTGAGCTTACTCTAGAAGTCTATCCCCTATGGGAAGAACTTTTAGGAATAGTACTTTCATCCTCCTCTTTCTTCCTGACACCAAGGAAGGCTGTCTCTGTCAGGTGACAGAAGGAAGGTAGAGGAGAAGAAATATTGTAGTTCTTTTGGTGGGAAGCTGTAGGTGGGAGATATGGGGGAGGGGGGGAAGAGACTATGACTCTTTTGCAGGTTTGGAAGCTCAGGAAGAACACACTGTGGTCTTGGAGATGTTGGGTCACAAAGAGGGAAATTATGAGGAAGGGAAACTGAGGAAGGGATGAATAGCAGTCCTAAGGGAAATTGAGACTGGGACTAGGAAGATGTTGTCACCTTGGAGAGGGAAACTCCAAGGGAAACTGAGATGGATGTTGGTATATTATTGTGGAGTGTCAACACTGGCAACAACAAAGAATCAGAGAGGAGGAAGATCACCTGATCCAACCCCCTGCCAATGCAGGAAATTTTCTACTACAACATCCCTGACAGGTGACCATCCAGTATCTGCTTAAAAACCTTTCATGAACATAAACCAAACAGGTTTAATCAGCATTCCTCTTTAAGCTGGTATCTAAAACTATCTTCGAAACATGCTTAAAACATTTGGTAGAATTGCATTTATATTACACCAACCCTTTAATTTAGGTATCCCAAGTATGAAGACGATGGCAATGGAAGAACAGGAGTGATCTAAGAAATTAGAGAAATCTAACATGCATCTGTTGGAGGAAAAACTTAATCCAAACAGTGGAGTTAGTAATCACTGAGACAGAAGCAAAGCAGAAGGCCTGACAACCTACAAAGTAACTGCGGGCTTCTATTTACCATATATTAATTTGGTTTATATTCAGAGATCTTCCAGACTATCTGGAAGCAGAGAACAGCTGCCTCTTCATATTGCTTTATTTAGAGGACATGTCTCCCTAGGGGCTCCAGTTGGTTTGAGAACTTCATTTTCACTAATAAAGGCTAGTTTTACTTTCAGACAGCCCAAACAAAGTTAGCTTTCTCCACCACAGGGACACGATTTGATCACCGCCGGGACTGCTTCACAGAAGAAGAGAAGAAGAGTTTGGATTTGATATCCCGCTTTATCACTACCCGAAGGAGTCTCAAAGTGGCTAACATTCTCCTTTCCCTTCCTCCCCCACAACAAACACTCTGTGAGTTGAGTGGGGATGAGAGATTTCAAAGAAGTGTGACTAGCCCAAGGTCACCCAGCAGCTGCATGTGGAGGAGCGGAGACGCGAACCCGGTTCCCCAGATTAGGAGTCTACCGCTCTTAACTACTACACCACACTGGCTCTCCACTGGCACATGCAAAGTACTCATTTGATCCTACTACATTAGAAGCTCATCCAGGCTTCCGCTTGTCCTGCTTTCCCCTAGGAAAACCTGATTTTTATCGCCTTTCTGCGGATTGACGTTTGCTCCAATTCAGCGGTAAAGGGGGTTTTTTCTTGGGGAAAGCAAACATGGCGGGGCAAACAGAAAACCTCTGGGATCTGTGCCCAGAAAGCATGGGACAAGCAGAAAACTGCTCGGATCAAGCTGAAGTTTGGACAAGACCTAATGGGCGCACATAATGAACTGAAAGGTTCCTTTCGCTTCACAGCCTTCCATTTTTGACCACTCCACATACCGAACACTCCCCTGCGATTAATATCCTGGTTCAGCTAAGTTTTGCAGGAAAACAGATAAAGCTACTGAAAGACGACTCAGGCAAGTGCAATGCTGATTCATGCAGTGTGGACACACACACACACACACACACACACACACTGCAGAGAAGAGCAGAAGCACAGGAAAAGCCGAAGCAATCTGAGCCCATTTGGGCACAAGAGTTCCAGTGCATTTCCACTCACCCGAAACTGGATAGATTTCCTTCAGAGGGTATATCACCTAAATCAAATAAACCAGACACATACTCCAAATGAGAGTCTCCACCACAGTCGTACAAAGATGGAAGCAGCCACAATACCCTCTCTGCTAAGAGCTTTCTAATAACCATTAATAGGCCTCTGGCACCATGTATTGAATTAAGGCAGGCCATTTCCTGGCAACTCAGCTTGCAGCAATTATAACAGGTATGTTGTTTTTTTATAGAATTGCCACTGTTACCAAACTAGTCTGTGGGTGAGCAGAGGACACCCCCCCCCCCGGGAATCTGGCACCGAGGTCACTTACCTGTTCCCGCAGGGTCCCATCTGTGAAGAATGGCCGCTGTGGCAGGATAACCACCCCATGGGGGCCAAAGCAAGTCAGCATGTGGACGTCCCCTGCAGAGACCCAGCAGAATAATAATAATAATAAATAATTTTTTATTTGTACCCCGCCCATCTGGCTGGGTCTCCCCAGCCACTCTGGGCGGCTTCCAGCAAATATAAAAAACAATACATTAACATGTTACAGAAGGAATCACAGAGACATAAGTCTATGATCCAACACTTGGATTTGATCTAGTCTGCGCAATCATATCCTGCCCTAATAAACCAGAATATAAACCAGCTCTGTGCACCTGCATGCAAGCCCCTTCGCTCTTGCTTTGCTCCTCCCTTCGTGCAAGTGGTGAAGCAAGCCAAGAAACAACAGGAAACCAGAACCTCCCATTATATGTAAACCAGGAACTATGGTTAATAGCTTTCAAACCAGGTAGGATTTGTAAGCTAACTTTAAACCTTGGCTTCATAGCTTGGCTCACTTGAAAGCCATTAATTGTAGCTTCCCAGTCTGCCTGTAATATGAACCCATGTCTGGCTCATATTGCCACTTGCATGAAGGAAGGAGCAAAGGAGCTGTGGGCGGGTGCTTGGAGCTCATGCACAACCTGGCTTATAATAAGCCACAATTTGATTGTGCTGAGGCCACTATCTCAGTACTTCCTACAACAACCTTCTACAGCAGGCTAGTATTATTCCCCATATTGGGGTGGCAGAGGAGAAGAGAAAGATGGGGGCTAAGGGGCAGTGGTTTGCCTAGTTCTGCAGTGCCAATGCAATGTCTGTGGCAATGGCCATGAATAAAAAGGACCCACCATTAAGTCTGCACTGGGGAGGGCAATATCACTAAGAACTCAAGCACGAGAGAGACTGCACCTGGGTTCCTGAACAGTCCAAATCCAGCATTTGCCCCACAAACCTATGGGGAAACAGTGTTCCACCCTCCAATCTGCTGCAAGGGCCCCCTTTCACCAAAGGGCTGTTTCAGGGAGGCTGATGAACTCACCCTGCTTGCTCTCCCAGAGGCCACCGAGGACACGCAGCAAAGATGTCTTCCCTGTCCCTGTGTTCCCGGTGATCAGTAGATTGTTCCCTTGTGTGACTCTCAGGTTTAGATCCTTGATGAGCAGCTTCCCAGAGGGAGCAGAGAGAGAGGTTTTCTCCAGGAGGAAAGCTGTGTCGCTTGAGACCACCTCCTCTTTGGAAACGCTGATGGCATCAGTGCCCCCACAAGAAAGGAGGAAAGGTAAGTAGAAGGAAACATCACAGCTCAGTCACCAAGGTGTTTGGCTGCCTTTTGGCTCCACCACTCGGTGGTACAAGAAACACCATAGCAAAAACAGGAAAACTGTTGTCCCCTGCTTGATGTTAGCTAGAGATACTCACCTGTTGAATTCCCATTTGCCTGGCGAGTCACAGTCGTTTTGCTTCCTGGAAAGTTTCAGCAGCATCTCCAGCAACTCCCCAATTCTACAAAAAAAAACACAGGAAAGTTGCTAATCAAGGAGTAGCAGTGATGCCCCAAAGCAGCAAACTAGCCTGAATGACAAGACCCAGAAGCCTAATCTCCAAAAGGGAAAAGGGAAAGGTTTACAGTATTAGCATATTACTAAAACCTGGTAAGTAGTGAATATTGTTTGCAGGATAGTAATTGTCACCTAATGTACATAGTCTGAACACAAACGTCACATGGGCAAAAATACCAGCCTGCTAATTGATCTAAGAGGAAAAATTCAGATTCTCTCCGCTGCAGCAGCCACAAAGATTATAACAAAATATATTTGACATTCTATGCCTAATGGGAAAAGGAGGGATTCCTTGTTTGTTTCTTTTGAAAGGATGCCTCTGAAGAGAGACCGACTTAGTGCACCCATATCGGGACACAGGAGTCTCCTGCATTGTTTATTATTCAGCAACCTTTTTCAGCCGTGGGCCAGTCCACCGTCCCTCAGACCATGTGGGGGGCCGGACTATTTTTTTTTTGGGGGGGGGGGAAATGAACAAATTCCTAAGCCCCACAAATAACCAAGAGATGCATTTTAAATAAAAGCACACATTCTACTCATGTAAAAACACGCCGATTCCCGGACCATTCGCCGGGCCAGATCCCGGGCCAGATCGAGAAGGCGATTGGGCCGCATCCAGCCCACGGGCCTTAGGTTGCCTACCCCTGGTTTATTACCTTTGATGGATCCATAAGAAGCAGATGTTTGTTTGTTTGTTTTACACACACAGGCCTCACTATTATGACATGGGTGCCCCTCAAGCAGGCAAGAGGACTTACCTGTGTGTATAGCCAGCTACATCAGACACAGTGGTGGAGAGGTCAATGAGCTGGCTAAAGCAGCCAATGAGGTAAAGAGAGACAAAGGCATTCTGCAAGACAAATCACACACAAGCCAAGCCTTAGCAAGGGCTGGGAAGCAAAAACATACAAGAAGAAGCTCCCACATCTTCATGCCTCAAAATCAGCTGTAGGAGTGGTTTGTCTCCCCAGCTGGTAGCAGAATTGACTGTTATCTGATCCCTGAGGTGGACTGATCATTTTGCAAAAGCAATGACATGGGTCAAAATTTTTGCAAAACCTTAGCAGTCTGATTGCCATTTTTGGTAAAGGAAAATAAAACTTGGGGTGGGTGGGTGGTGGGGGTAATGGCAGGAATCTGTTCAAGCCACCTGCAAAAGGCTCCTGTTGTTTTCTAAACTTTCAGCAAACACTGACCACAGTTAGGAGGGTAAAGGCAAAAAGAGAAGCACTGAGATTCTCAGGTTTGTTGATTTATTGCGAACAAGTAACATGGAAACACAGCTGCCCCAGGGAGCAGGGATTCTGGTATCTGGGCCACTCACCAGCAAGTATGCATGCATGAGCTCAGCTACAATGGGCTCACTGAGTAAGCCGGCAAGGAAGAAGCAAACGGAGGGCTAGACTGAAGAAAGACACTTGGCAAAGGAGGAATAAGACCCTAGGGTTAGGGAGTCACCAATGAATTAACACACTCCTTCCTTACATTTCAAGGCTGCAGGGGCAAGATGCCTATTCGGGTTGCCTCAGAAGAGTATCCCTCCTCCAATACACTATTTGGTAACTATAGTGCTTGGATTATTGGCCCATTATAGGAGGCAAGACACACTTTACACAGGGACCACTGCCTAACAGAAAGCTACTCTGAAACAGAAGGCTGGTTGGCCTCTGTACTTTAATATATATAGATTATAAACCAAACTGGCTTTGAAATTTTAGTGCAATTAAGAGCTTGAAAGCAATGAGCCCTAACATGGTTAGAGGACCAGGGATTGCAATAGTGTGTGTGTGTGTGTGTGTGTGTGTGTGTAGAAACACAGCAGCCTACAGCTTTTCCAATCTAGCTTCAGCATCTTGCCAAGGTGCACAGCAATTCCCAGCAGCCCTGGGATCAACACCTACGCAATGGGGGTAATGACAACCACCCACCCACCCACCTTTGCTCCCACGAGGCTGCCAGACCTCTAAAGAAGCCTCTTGCTGCACAGTGAGGAATGCCAGGCTCAACTATTTTTATCCCTCTGCAATTAGTTCCTGACTGTTTGGTTGGGCTAAATGGATTACGTTATGGCAGGCTTTCTCCCAGGACTGAATTAGGCCACATCTTGTTTACAGAGGGAAGGATCTCACGCCACGACAGATGAAGCAATAAATTTGCTGCCTTAACTTTCTGCACGACAAGCTTGCTGCCCTGTACCTGCAAACTCCCAGCAGGAAGGCTATTCACACATTATGCTGTACACAGGTGCAGGCATCTATGCGAATGACTGTATTGCATGGTGAATTTAAAATTCAACATGTGGACTAAACTCCTTAAAAATGCGGAGTACAGATTGTGTGTACTTCTGTGTACACACCTATGTACGGTGGTGTGCAATGTTTTAGGGTGCTGGAGCAACACAGACCCTGTGGCGGAGTTGTGTGCTCTTGCTGATCTCCTTCCCAGCTTCTACTTGGGATATCAAGGGACAGCATCCCTAAAAAGCAGTGCCATCTCCCAAAAAGACCAATAAAACCGCCACCAGGAGCGCTTGAGGTATCACATTTGTTCTCTCTTTGTGGTGGTCTGGCCCTGCCTTTGGACTGACTTTCTCTTCATCGCTTCCAATTACTACTTATTATTTACTATTTGTTAAATTTCTATGCCGCCATTCATCCGAGGATCACAGGGCCATTTACAATATAAAAAACACAACAATACATAACATAGCAACAAGCGAAAACCATGGTTTTGCCTGGCGCCAAAAGATATGTAACAAAGGCTCCAGGTGAGCTTCCTTGTGGGGAGAGCATTCCACAAGCGGGGAGCCACCATTGCAAAGGCCTGTTCTTGTGTTGCCATCCTCCAGACCTCTCACAAAGGAGGCACTCAAAGAAGGGCCTCAGATGATGATTGCAGGGTCTGGGTTGGTTCATACGAGGAGAGGCGGTTCTTGAGGTATTGAGGTCCTGAGCTGTTTAAGGCTATTATGTGGTCAAAAGCCCCATGCCAGGAAAGCATAACAGTTTGCAGTTAGGCAGGGCAGCAACAACATACGAGCTGGCTGGAACACCTGAGCTCCCACATATTACACCTGGGCTGAGGGAACGTCACTGGCTGCCGATCAGCTATCAGGCTACGCTCAAGCTCTTGCTACTAACGTTTAAAGCTCTGAACAACTCAGGGTCAGGTTAAATGAAGGACCAATTGCTTCCCTGTAGACCAGTAAGATCACTGAGGAAATGTTACTCCTGGCACTACAGCCTACAGGACATCACAGGTCAGTGTGTAGGAATATCAGACCTGGGACCTTCTGCATGCAAAACATTATGTGCTCTAGCGCCAAGCTATGACGCTGCAAAAAGATTACCTTGCTAACCAAAGAGCTCAGTCCTGCTGGATCCAGATCAGCGTAAACTCCATTGAAAATGGGAATGGCAATCACCACATAACTCAGGATACTGCCCAGATAGTCAAAAGTGTTGATTCCAACTAAGCAGAAAAAAAGACAATACAGTGGTAATACTGGCAGATCGGTTAATCTAGGACCTCCATGTACTCAGTTTTTTGTTTTTTTTAACTATATATATAGATATGTATAAAATTCTTATTAAATTTTTTGTTTTACAATTTAGAATACTCATTTAAACATCCTTAAAATATCAATGACTTCTCTTTCCATGGTTCATTTTGCATATCATAAATCCCTACATATTTTACATAAACTAAATCATTCAGTATTCCATTATTACATCTACACAGTTTTTTGTGTTATGTTTTAAAAGTTTATCAGGAACATATGCTCTGGAAACAAAGTCAGTTAACAGTGCTACTCAGGATAGCAACTGTCAATTAGAAGGTCAATCTGTTTCAGTTCAGCACTCAGTACCATAGCTGTCAACCTTTCCCTTTTCTCACGAGGAATCCTATTCGGAATAAGGGAATTTCCCTTTAAAAAGGGGGGGAAAGTTGACAGCTATGCTCAGTACCCAATAACAAAATGTTTAGACAGCTCCTCTGGTAGATAGAGCCTGAGATAGCAAAATCCACAAGGCCCAAGTGCTGCTTTGGCCTACTTCCTTGCTGCTACTATTCTTTCCCAGAGTTCGGTCTCAAGGCCTTGTTGTTCGGGCTTTCCAGGCACTCCTGTGAAGGCCCGGAATGACCCCATTTGGGTCTGGATTCCAGTAGAACCCATTTTCTCTCTCATCGGTTCCTCAACTTGTTCTCTGTTCCCATTTGAATAGTCACTTCCCAAATGTCTTTTCTGCACGGCAGAAATCTAGAAGCTTCCTTCCCTGTGTAGCGAGTGAAGGAGGGGATGAAGGAAAGCAGTTCTGCTTACTGTACAACCACAGCTCCTTGCCTATCAGCTCCCTCTGAGTCTGCAGGAGGGTTTGCAGCCTGCGGTTGGTTCGCATGTGCTCAACTTCCCCAGCTCTGAAAAGCAGGACAGTAGCGCACAGTCAGTCTGGACAGTGATCATTCCTACGGACCTAGAGTTCACTAGGGTAACATATGCATGTAGAGGATGGCAAACGGATGGTGGCGATTGGTTGCTGCGTGAATACAATTTCTCCCTGGAAAGTGTGTGAAGATGAGACAACCAACTGATACAGCTAATCCACACTTTCTGAACTCTTGTGAGATTTCCAACGACAACAGTGACCTCATGTGGCAAAAAGCAGCCACAACGTTTTCCTTCTGTTTTTTTCCTGCTTGCCTTTCTCCCCCCCACCCTGTTCTGCTGGTGTTATTCCTCCTCTTCTTGCTTTCATAACTGTGGGGTGTTCTGTGAGCCGAGTAACCGACAAACAACAAC
The DNA here is from genome assembly GCA_034641385.1 of Darevskia mixta. Taxonomy (NCBI): domain Eukaryota; kingdom Metazoa; phylum Chordata; class Lepidosauria; order Squamata; family Lacertidae; genus Darevskia; species Darevskia mixta. The sequence continues at coordinate 45,187,927 of JAWWNH010000066.1, forward strand.
AATGGGTGGTGTGCGGGTGGAGAATAGAGAACAGAATGGATAGACATCCTGCTATCTAGCCAAATTATCAAAGAGAACTATGGAACTATGGAAACAGGAAAGGAGGAGGAGTGGCATTATATGTCAGGGATGTGTATACCTGTGAAGAGATCCATGATTTAAAACTTCAAAGCCAAATTGAGAGTATCTGGGTCAAAATTAAGGGAGAGAAAAATAACAGTGATCTCATTGTGGGAGTTTACTATAGATCCCCAAGCCAAACGGAGGACATAGATGATGCCTTCCTGGAACAGATGACCAAGCATTCAAAAGGAAATGAGATAGTAGTAATGGGGGATTTCAACTATCCTGATATTTGTTGGATGTCAAACTCAGCCAAGAGCATAAGGTCGAACAGATTCCTCACTGGCCTTGCAGACAATTTCATTGTCCAGAAAGTGGGAGAAGCAACAAGAGGATCAGCCATTTTAGATCTGGTCCTAACCAATAGTGATGACCTGGTTAGTGGGGTAGAAGTGGCAGGATCATTAGGTGGGAGTGATCATGCTCTTCTGGAGTTTATTATACATCAGAAAGGAGCAACCAAGCATACTAAGACTCAAATTCTAGACTTTAAGAAAGCCGACTTCAGAAAACTTAGGGAAATGCTGGATGTGATCCCATGGTCAGTAATACTAAAAGGGATGGGAGTTCATGATGGATGGGAGTTTGTTAAAAGGGAGATATTAAAAGCACAACTTCAAGCAGTACCAATGCGACGAAAACATGGAAGGTGCCTAAAGAAGCCAGGGTGGCTATCTAAAGAACTTTTAACTGAGTTAAGATTTAAAAGGGATATGTACAAGAAATGGAAAAAGGGGGAAACCACCAGAGAGGAATTCAAACAAATAGCCAGCACATGTAGAGACAAAGTCAAAAAAGCTAAAGCACAGAATGAACTCAGGCTTGCTAGAGAGGTTAAAAGCAATAAAAAGAGTTTTTATGGGTATGTCCGTAGCAAAAGGAAGAACAAGGAAACAGTGGGGTCACTTAGAGGAGAAGATGGTGAAATGCGAACAGGGGACGCAGAAAGGGCAGAACTCCTCAATACCTTCTTTGCCTCAGTCTTCTCCAAAAAAGAAAACAATGCCCGACCTGAAGAATATGGAGCAGATGATTCAGCAGGGGAAACACAGCCCAGAATAAGTAAGGAGGTAGTACAAGAACACTTGGCTAGTTTAGATGTATTCAAGTCTCCAGGGCCAGATGAACTACATCCCAGAGTATTAAAAGAACTGGCAGAGGTAATTTCAGAGCCACTGGCAGTAATCTTTGAGAATTCCTGGAAAACAGGTGAAGTCCCAGCAGACTGGAGGAGGGCAAATGTTGTCCCTATTTTCAAAAAGGGGAAAAGAGAGGACCCAAACAATTACCGCCCAGTCAGCCTGACATCAATACCAGGAAAGATTCTAGAGCAGATCATTAAGCAAACGGTCTGTGAGCACCTAGAAAGGAACGCTGTGATCACTAAAAGTCAGCATGGGTTTCTGAAAAATAAGTCATGCCAGACTAATCTGATCTCATTTTTTGACAGAATTACAAGCCTGGTAGACGAAGGGAACACTGTGGATGTAGCCTATCTTGATTTCAGCAAGGCCTTTGACAAGGTGCCCCATGATATTCTTGTAAAGAAGCTGGTAAAATGCGGGCTAGACAATGCTACCATTCAGTGGATTTGTAACTGGCTGACTGACCGAACCCAAAGGGTGCTCATCAATGGCTCCTCTTCATCCTGGAGAGAAGTGACTAGTGGGGTGCCACAGGGTTCTGTCTTGGGCCCAGTCTTATTCAACATCTTTATCAATGACTTGGATGATGGGCTTGAGGGCATCCTGATCAAGTTTGCAGATGACACCAAATTGGGAGGGGTGGCTAATACCCCAGAGGACAGGATCACACTTCAAAATGACCTTAACAGATTAGAGAACTGGGCCAAGGCAAACAGGATGAATTTTAACAGGGAGAAATGTAAAGTACTACACTTGGGCAAAAAAAATGAAAGGCACAAATACAGGATGGGTGATACCTGGCTTGAGAGCAGTACAAGTGAAAAGGATCTAGGAGTCTTGGTAGACCACAAACTTGACATGAGTCAACAGTGTGATGCAGCAGCTAAAAAAGCCAATGCAATTCTGGGCTGCATCAATAGGAGTATAGCATCTAGATCAAGGGAAGTAATAGTACCACTGTATTCCGCTCTGGTCAGACCCCACCTGGAATACTGTGTCCAGTTCTGGGCACCACAGTTCAAGAAGGATATTGACAAGCTGGAACGTGTCCAGAGGAGGGCAACCAAAATGGTCAAAGGCCTGGAAACGATGCCTTATGAGGAACGGCTTAGGGAGCTGGGTATGTTTAGCCTGGAGAAGAGACGGTTAAGGGGTGATATGATAGCCATGTTCAAATATATAAAAGGATGTCATATAGAGGAGGGAGAAAGGTTGTTTTCTGCTGCTCCAGAGAAGCGGACACGGAGCAATGGATTCAAACTACAAGAAAGAAGATTCCACCTAAACATTAGGAAGAATTTCTTGACAGTAAGAGCTGTTCGACAATGGAATTTGCTGCCAAGGAGTGTGGTGGAGTCTCCTTCTTTGGAGGTCTTTAAGCAGAGGCTTGACAGCCACCTGTCAGGAATGCTTTGATGGTGTTTCCTGCTTGGCAGGGGGTTGGACTGGATGGCCCTTGTGGTCTCTTCCAACTCTATGATTCTGTGATTCTGTGATTCTGTGATATGTAATGATGGTTACAGGTAGATAGCCGTGTTGGTCTGTCATAGTCAAAACAAAATAAAAACTTCTAGTGTGCATGCACACGAAAGCTCATACCAAGAACAAACTTAGTTGGTCTCTAAGGTGCTACTGGAAGGAATTTTTTTATTATGTAATGAAGAATACTAATCTTACACTTAAAAAAAACCCCAAACCTGAACACCACCAAGGTAGAGCCCAACTGGGAACAGGAGATGGGAAGAAATGCTAATTATCCAAGATGTTTGAGATACATTTCAACGCAAACCGTGCAATACTCGCAGGAACCAAAGGCGTCACAGAAAAGAGATACTAAAAAGTGAAATGTCCACTTACTTACCTGTAAAAAGCAGCAGATTCGGCATTCACCCGTAGCTGCATATGCTTAAACCTGTTAAATCCAGAAAACACTTGCTTCAATGATCATTTTTTGGGATTGAGTAATCAGCGTCTCTGCAAAACCCATTCTTATTTCTGCCAGGGGAAGCTGCCTTAGAATGACTCAGGCCACTGGTCCACTGAGCTCAATATTATCACCACTGACTGGTAGCAGCTCTCCAGGGTTTCAGACACAGGATCTATCCTGGCTCTACCTGGAGATGCCAGGGATTGAACCTGGGACCTTCTGCATATAAATCAGATGCTCTACCACTGAGCCGTGGCCCCTTCCCCAAACCATATACATCACTTAGGCTGGAGAGCAGACACAGAACTCTACTATAGCAAGAGACAGCAAAGGACTTAACAGCCAGGTTTATGTGTATGAACATCCTCATCCTCAGCAGCAGCCTATCCGGTTTGCAATGTGCATTCCATTTGTGAGCTATCAGGAAGTTCATAGCCTAAGAAGACTTATAAAGGATTCTCTTAACACAAATCACAACCAGCAAATGAGAAAAGAACAGTGGCACACACATCATTTCAGACTACAGTGGTACCTCCACTTATGTTCTCCTCCGGTTATGTATCCTTCGGGATACATACATGGCAAACTCGGAAGTATTTTTCTGGGTTTCGTCGTGCACGCATGCGCAGAAGCGCTAAACCGCACCGCGCGCATGCACAGAAGCAGCACCTTCGGTTGCGAATTCCTCAGGATCCGACTGGAGCTCCGAAACGGATCCTGTTCGCAACTGGAGGTACCACTGTATAGCTATTTTCAGGGTCAAACTGATCCATGAGACCTGCTGAATATACTCACCTGAAATCACCTTCCAGCTTCTCCTGCTGCACCAACTTTGAGACAATGGGGCTCATTAGGATCTTGTTAACAATTGTGCCCATGATAAAATATCCAAAAATACTCACTGGGCCCATCCAGCCAGTGCTAGGCAAGAGAAATGGAGAGAGATTATCAAAACTGTCAGTGGAAGGCTGCCTTCTAATATATTAGAAGCTCATCTATGCTGTACACTCCAGTTGGGACAAAAGTTAGGGCTGCCCCTAAGCATGTGGTCATCCCTCTCCCTAGGTGAAGACCGCCCCTACCTGTAAAAGCACTGATAGGTGTAGTAAGCAAGCGTGAAGGGAGAGATGATGAGCTTACTGGCCATGGAGCTCAGCTGTTTGCAGAACCTCTCCACGTCCTGGCTGATTCTTTGATCTCTGCACGATAAAAGGGATATTTGAATTTGCATTGACTGCTATGACAGAAAGAGCAAAGCAGAAGGAAAGTTAACATGTTAGGAACAGAACAGTTTGTCCACACAGAATCAGAGCTGGGTAGTTATGCAGTTTTAAGGCTGGTGAAGTATTTTCTTTTTTAATTATAAGCTTGTAAATCAATGCTAAACAACAGCTTGGTTACTGGCACAGAATCACAGGGTCAGAAGGGATCTCACAGTCAGTCAGTGCAACCTCCTCCTGCAGGCAAGAAATCAGCTGTTACAACAGCCCCAATGGGGAGCCTCCCAGCCTTGTCTTATAAACCTTCTTGTTGGGACACTCCATCTTCTCCTTCCTCAAATATTAGAGTCCTACCCCCTCCAGCAGAGCACTGATTCCTCTGCTCTATACAAGCACTTGTTTTTTGTATCAGTTTGCTGCAATCACTGCTGAGTTGACGTTACTCAAGAATTGGAGTAATTCAACTGCTGGTTACTTTCAGGAACCAAAAGCCGCATTTTTAGAATTCCAGTTGCACAACTTTAAGTCAAATAAAGTCATCATTATGTTTGTAGCTTCCCCTTTGCAACTCCAACCTTAACCATCTCTTACAGATAAAGGTAGATAGCCGTGTTGGTCTGTCATAGTCAAAACAAAATAAAATAAAAAAAATCCTTCCAGTAGCACCTTAGAGACCAACTAAGTTTGTTCTTGGTATGAGCTTTCGTGTGCATGCACACTTCTTCAGATACCTGAAGAAGTGTGCATGCACACGAAAGCTCATACCAAGAACATCTCTTACAGAGTTATCTAAACAGAATTGCACCTATAGTTGTTCCACACTATGAACAAAGCAAATGCTAATTGTGCTGCAACCCAAGGATCACACACAATGTCAGATAGCCTATACTTTAATCAGATTGTACTTTAATCCAGTTACCAGTACTCTTCAATTTTCTTCTCACAAGCAGGTCCATTTTGTCTTATAAAGCAACAGCCTAACCTGGTGCCATCCAGTTGTTGCAAGGTCACAAATCCCATCATCCATGTTGGCCTGGCCTGATGGGAGATGTAGTCCAAAACTTCTCGAGGGCACTAGAATCTCAAGGGATTAGCATCCTAATGTGATTCTAGTGTTTCAAAAACTGCAAACTAAAGCAATACAGGGAAACTGTCCTCTAATGCAGTTTAAATTTAATTTGTTTAAATAACTGGAGCCCTTTCACATCTTGCTACTGTTAGCCTCTTTACACATCTCCAATTAGATATCAGGCCAAGCATTTCATTAGCTGTCAGGCCAAGCATTTCCATTTGCCAGACTGATTCCACCCCCCCCTGCCCTGCTGTCACCCTATGTGCTGTTCTGGGGGTTCTCCTGAACCCCCACTCAAGCCAATGGTTGGGACATTCAGTGGGAGGAGCCCTGTAGCACTTGTGGGACACACTGCGCGGACTTCTGCTAACACAACTATTGCTTTGAGTCCTGCCTAGTGGGTTGCAGCCAACTATGCCCTACTCAGAGTAGACCCTTTAAAATTAATGGGCCAATGTTAAGTTGCATCCATGAATTTCAGCTGGTCTACTCTGAGCAGGACTAACACTGGCTAAAACCCAGTGCCTGGAGCACAGAGCATGTATTCAAAATGTAATAACAATACCGTAATAATTTTATTATTTATGCCCCGCCCATCTGGCTGGATATTCAAACTACTTCCCTGTGTGTCTAAAGAAAAGCCCATGGCTCCCTAGAGCAGAGTTTTCCAAACTTTTCATGTTGGTGACACACTTTTTAGACATGCGTCATTTTGCGATTCAGTAATTCAATTTTACTAGCAAATGGGAGGTTAAACTAACCCCTTTCCAGCCCTGGGAGGAGCATGGGGAACATTCGCGTGACATACCTACACACTGCAGTCGACACACTAATGTGTCATGACACAGTTTGGAAAGCTCTGCCCTAGGGAGAGAAAAACAAAGCAGGTCAACCTATATGGGGAACAACAAAGCCAGCCCTCATCAAGGCAGAGGGGCGTACAAAACATGCCAAAAAGTGCCAGGAGGAGCTCGGATCATGTCCAGCCACCTACGGATTATCGATTTCCTCATGCAGAATATTCAAGGTATAATACACCTGGCCCTGAAAGTAGTAGCCATGGAGGTATTCTGTGAGTGTCTTCCTCCAGCTCACATACATCAGGTTGCGGATGAACTGGTCAAAGCTCTTCAGCTGAGAAGAGAGAGAGAAGTGAGACTCACAATGGGGAGAGAAGATGAGAATAAGGCAGGGAAAGCATTTATGGCTACTCTTGTGGTCCAACAACTGCACTTACAATGTCATATGACATCAAGTGGATATGTTCCCACGTTCCTGAGCGGAGCCAATCCCAGCAGGTTTGCACCAAATTTAAACAGCGCGAGATATAAGCCCCACTGCTAACAAATGGAAACACAATTCTGGGCATGCGAAATTGGTAGGGCTAATTTAGCTCGCAGCCCAGAGATCCCCCAGCCATGGATTGCATCAACACATTGACCTGAATAAAGTCTTCTAGTCTGAAGGCATCCTTTGTTCAAAGCAACTGATTAATAATAATAATAATAATAATAATAATAATAATAACAATAATAATTTATTTGTACCCCGCCCATCCGGCAGGGTACAAATAATTAATTATTTAATAAATTAAAATACATTAAAATGTCACACATTAAAAACTTCCCTACACAGGGCTGCCTTCAGATGTTTTCTAAATGTCAGGTAGTTGTTTATCTCTTTGACCTCTGATGGGAGGGCGTTCCACAGGGTGGGCACCACTACTGAGAAGGCCCTCTGCCTGGTTCCCTGTAGCTTTGCTTCTTGCAGTGAGGGAACTGCCAGAAGGCCCTCGGCACTGGACCTCAGTGTCCGGGCTGAACGGTGGGGGTAGAGAAGCTCCTTCAGATTTAAAGCATTAGATGCATCTCCCCTTGTCCAACTGCTGACATAAAAAGCCCTTTCCCCACAACAGCTAACAGTCCAGATGGGTTTACAGTAAACAGCACCTTCCAGAACAGAGAGTGGCCGGAAAGCAGTGCTGAGCGGCCCAATCCAGATTAGTTTTTTCCCATTGCAGCTTAGAAACTGCGAGGGAAGAGTTAAAAAGTTACTCTGTTGTTGCTGTTGTTGTTTTATGTCACCCTTTATCACAAGATCTTAGGGCAGTTTGCAAGATGAAGATGTGCCTTAGAAACTTTTGAATTGCTATGGCTGGAATCGGTGACTTGACTGTCCTGGCTTAACTGCGCCATACTTTTGTGAGGTAATAAAGTAGCTGAAAGTTATCACATGATGGAAACATTACAAAGAGCGTTATTTGTAAAATGAAGACCTTTAACAGTTGAAATAAAATAAATGAACAAAATAAAAGTGACAGCATTAAGCATGCCTTTAAAAAGTGTGATTAGTCGCTAGCTAACATGTTGTTTGGCCCTCAGGATACACATGTGCAGAGCAAGGCAGTATAATAGAATCATAGAATTGTAGAGGTGGAAGGGACCTCAAGGGTCATCTAGTCCAACCCTGTACAATGCAGGAATCTCCACTAAAGCACCCATGACAAATTGCATTACATGTGCTCTCGTCTCCTTGTAGAAGAAGAGGTTTCACTTACCATAGAGTTCAGTAGAATAAGAATCAGTGCAACTGCCGTCACTTGCTGGAATCCATGGAAGTCTTTGTTCCCCAGAACTCCATAATACTGGCTGGGAATCAATCCCACCTGGTAAATGACCAGCTGCTCTAGGGGAGGTAAAGGGTGGGGAAGAGTAAAAGGATGAACTCCAAGGGTGCTCTCATATACATCGACAAGAGTCCTGGAACATCACAAAAGGACTTGCTTGATATCATCCTTCTTAGCCATCGACTCACTTACCCAACAGAGCAACCATGAGCAAAGTTAGGAACATCAGTACATTCTTGGAGCAGCATGCAGGAAATAAAATCTCTTGGATCTTCAGAAAACGCTGGAGAAACTGCCGGTCCAGCTGGGGCCGAGGCCTGGAAGGAACAGATTCAAGAACAGCCAGGTTATCAAGCTAGCACGCAAGCCACACACAAAGTTCAGTTCAGATTGGCTGGAACCAAATGAAATTCTGGAATCGCCCTTTGAAAACAGCCTCTGCAGCTCCATATGCAACATTGAGATAATAGCACTGACCTACCTTACAGGGCTGTTTTAAACATTACAAAAAAGAACGTACTGTATACCCAAAGCACATTGAGCACCCTAAGTGTACTACCTATTTACTGCCACAGGTGTGGTGATGACCACCCACTCAGATGGCTTTAAGGGGGAATTTGGCACACTCAGGTATAGTTCCTACATGTACTTCCAGATGAGCATTTATTGAGCATTCATCCTGATTTGTTTGCAGGGAGATTAAGCAACGTTTAATGAGCATTCACTCTGATCTGTTTGCAGGGGGCTGATATGACGTTGCATTAGAGCAAGTTATCTCAAACTTCCTAGTCAATTTTCCTCATTTACTGTCCTTATCGCAAAAGTCTGATCTTCTGAGGAAGTGGATTTGGTCTGCAAGACCTCCCAATCAGTTACAATTGTGCAACCTGAATTTACTGGTATGCCACTCAATCCCACCCAAAAAGGGGGACAGCCTGCAACTGCCCTTTGTATTCTTCCAGAAAGAAAGCCACCTTTTTTGCTGGGCTTTTATTTAAAAACGGGTTGCGTCACCCTTATGGAGTTTTTAATTGTCCTGTTGACATAACTTGGTGTGGATTATTTTAACGATTTTGTTTATTATGCACTATTTATTTCTTTGTGTCATAAAATGTATACACCGCTCAACTGCAAAAGGAAAAAACAACAACTCTCAAAGCAGTTTACGAAAAAGAACTAAACAATAAAATTGTGGGTAAAAACAGTCAAAAACAACAATTTAAAAGTTTCAAAACTAAATTAAAATGAACTAAAAACAGATTAAAACACACATCCAACGCCCTACATATATTGGGCAGGCCTGTCTATGCAAAAATGTTTTAAGCAGACCCCCAAAATAGCAGTGAAAGCTCCTGCCTGATGTCAATAGGCAGGGAGTTCCGAAGTGTAGCTGCTGCCACGCCAAAAGAATACACACGCGCGTACACATACATATGCATATGCACACACACACACACGCCAAAATATTTTGCTGGTACTGTACAGAAATCTCTAAACAAAAACAACAAGCCAGAGTACCTGGCTGGGCATGAGGACTCTGCAGTTTATGGGGAGTTTTTCGCCCCTCTGCAGCCTCCGCTCCTTTTCTGCAGCCTGATTCCTAATACTATAAATGGGGGGTCACGATCCCCTCACACCTCCCTCCAGCACCCCAAACCCTCCGCCCGGCGCCCCCACCGCGCCCCGCCCGCCCTGGCAACTCGAAGCCGCGCTCACCGGGCGCTTCCCGGCGCTGCTGCCCTGGGAGCCATGAGCGAGCTGCGCCCGGACCAGGAGTGACTCCCCAGGGGCAAAGTCCCGGCCAGCCACGTCCGAGCACCCACCCACCCGCGCGCGCACTCCGCTATGCTCTGGCCCGCCGGGGCTCGAGGAGCTGATGAATATTCATTACCCTTCCTGACTATTCATGACTGCGCGCGCCCGCGCGCGACCCGCCGGCAGCAGCGACAAAGGCCGCTCAAACCAAGAGGGAGCATCGGTCACCCTCGGGGAGATAGAGGTGGGGCCAGGGCAGCTAGAGCGGCTCGGAAAACGGGGAGGCGGAGCGTGGCTGGAGACAAGGGAGGAGCTCAAAATATGGCTCCACCTCAACCAAAGAGAGCCAGCAACAAGTCAAACAGGTCCGTGTGTGTAGGCGCGCATGCGTTTCCCCCTATCTCTACGGCAAACCATGTTCATCGTGGTCTCTGCTGGTGGTTCCATTAGAAACAAAACAGGTAGCGGAGGCTAGAGGGAGACCTCGCTGCAGAATTGAAGCTATACGTCCGGTTCTCGGTTGCACGTTTTAGGATTCTCCATGTGCGGGGCAGAAGTGGTGGAAGTACAGTACATAGGACAGCCTTATGATGTGGATTAGGAAGAGACACGATTGCCGAGTTTCCAAAATGAACTTTCGCTGCTTAAAAGCTTTCACTAGATTCTTCCTTTAAACTTGTCTATCCTCTCCCTTTCTGCACTCACCGACTGCTAAAATAACTTTTAAAAACTGCAAGAGCAAGCAACCCAGTGGGTCCCCCCACATCCCAGCCCCTCAAGTCAATGACGGAGTATCTTCCGTCAGCAACAGAATTCCCTTTTTTGTATTTTTTATTTTCTTTTAGAAAAGCGTGTTTATTTCAAAGCACTGCAACGGAAAGAACTCTCTAACACTGTTTTTATTATCCAAGTATGCACGTATAAATATGTACACGGAGAGCTGGTGCTGTTTTATATGAATTTTATTTACATTGATTGCAATGTGCTCTCGCCGCTCTTGCCCCTCACATGGAAGATTCCACGAACTGACGTTGGGAACAGGAAAAGGGAGCCCCGTGTGGCAGTCTTGCTTGGCTGCCTGTTGGGAGAGAGAAAAAGTAGAGCGCCTTCCACCGTCCTAAATGTACATGGACAGCATAACATTCAAAATCTAGGATACAAACCCGGAATAAAATGTGTGTTGTTTTCCCTTTTTTAAAATCGAAATGGAAGGGTTCTCTTTTCCTCAAACGCAAGAAGTTGTTATCAGCATGCATCCTTTGGGCACAGAGAGAGTTCTTAATTGTGGTTAAATGTTAGGGGATAAACCAGCATTTTATTGCAACTCCCCTACAGCAGAAGAGAGTGCCAATCGGTGTCAATAATACTGAACTAAAGGGCTCCGTAGTATCTTGGTATGAGATAGTTTTCTGTGTTCTACTTTTAATTAGTGCTACAGGACATCCTGTTTTAAGTTTCAGGGCAGATGAAATAAAGTGCTTCTTTGCATAGTGCATAATTAAACTATGGAACTCTACAGGAGGCAGTGATGGCCACAAACTTAAGATGGCCTAAAAGAGGAATGAACAAATTCGTGGGAAAGGCTATCAATGGCTACTGGCTACAGTCAGAGGCAGTAGTGTCTGAATATTAGTTGCTGGAAACCACAGGAGGGCAGAGGGCACATGTACCTGGGTCCTGCTTGCAGGTTTCCCACAGGCCTCTATTTGGCCATTGTAAGAACAAGATACTGCACTAGACTTATCTAGCAGACTGTTCCTATATTCTAAGTATATATCACAACCCCAATCTCTTTCATAGCATTTCTTGATCCCATTAGTCACTGATACAAAGCAGTTTGCTGGTGTGAATACCTTTGAACTCTGTTTCTCTAAAACACTGAAGGGCATATAAAAGTGCTGCTTCGTTATACATACTGTATTTCATTTTGTCGTTACAGCTTCCAGTTATTGTCACCCACAAGGGGGAAGGCCTCCTGCCCTGATGAACCCTAATCCATGGGTTCCACCTCCCTTTTATTACAAATAAATTAATAAAAAGCAAATATCTAGCTCTTGTAGAACCCAGATGAGGAGGCAAACATATGCAGGTACTATTCTGTTCATTTGTGGGTTTTTTTTTAAAAAAAAAACTAGCCTGCTTCACTTCAGCTTTTTTTATCTTTATCTTTATATCTTTATTGTCATTGTACAAGTACAACAAAATTGGATTCAAATAATAATAATAATATAATTTAAAAAATAATAATTCATTTTTGGCCAATGAATGAAGTCATAGCAATGATTGACATTTAGGAAAGGAGATGAGAAGTTAGACAAAGAGGAGTTGGAGTGACACACCCATTGTCTGGATAAAGAACTTATCATTTGTACTGTATTTCAGTTTGCTTTTCCCTAGCAGAGAAATAATTGCTGCCCCAGAGAAAACAATCAGATATCCCGGATTTTAGTGCAGCTGTGATTAGGCATTAGTGTGCCTCCAAAAAGGTAAAAACAAAGACAGGAGTATGATATTTCTAACTCTGGTTAACCCCCTTATTTATTTGGAGTGCTTACTCCCTCCTGCCACCCTGTAAAAATTCCTGGGGACGCCCTTGCTTGCAATTCCTCAGAAATGCCAGTTATTTTATTGGCTTTCGCATTTCTACCAAATTGACAAACATTTAGTCAATTGACAAATGCATATTCAATTTCTCAAGGCTGCTTGGAAAGTGTACCATCTGACCTGAAAGCCCTTTTTCCTAATTCCAGATCTGTGATGAGGATAATTCACTTTGAACATGTGCAGAGGCCTCTACCTATTTACAGCTGACCTCTAAAATCTAAAAGAGGTAATGGAGCTTTTCCGTAGGGGCTTTGGCTGAAATTAAGCCCTGAAGGCACTTTAGTAAAAGCTTTAATTAGATGGAGTGCACTTCTAGCTGTGTACTGCAGCATCTAAAACTCACAGCAAAATCCACTTGTGGGTTTTAGAAGCTGCACAGGGGAGACTTTGTTCCTATCACTTTGAGATTTGTGCTTGATAACAGCAGCCCAAGGTATTTCACACTTGAACCCATTAGATAAGGCACATTTCACAAGGAGAAAAATGCTGCCTTTGATGCAAAAATGTTTGCTGTTGTTCCCCAACAGTTTACTCAGTAAGTATGTGGCAAGTGGAACATTTAAAGAGAGCAAAAATACTGCAGAGCAAGTCACAACTCAGCATACTGTTCTACTCTCGTCACACATTTCTAGTATTTAGAAATAAATTATCCAAGCTGAGCCAGGCTCCCATCTAACAGCGCTATATATTTGTTAAATTTTGTCATATGCTTGCATGTGGACTCTGAAAAGCAGCTTTGTCGCATTACCTGGGAATGGTGTTTTTCTTTTGCAGTAATATTTTAGGCCCTCGTTACACTGGCAAGCACCAAAAGTTGATTTACAGACATGCCATAAAAGAGCTAAAAATAGTTTTAAGAACGGTACAAAAAAACAATGGACGATACCAATGGGGGTTTGGTTGATAACAAGATCCCAGGATTAAACAGCGAGTTGCCTTTCTTTCCCAGCTGAGTCACTGCTGCAACTACATAACCCCCCACCCCTGCTTCTTTTTGCACAGATAAGTTAGTGGGAACTTCAGGAGAAAGGTGAGCCCACCCTCACGGTCTCGTTCCCTTGTGATTTCATTTCCCAGTCAGTGGCTGTATGCACATTGCCATCTACTCTGGCTCCAGGGCGCTCCCACCGATAGCCTTTGAATCCGTGTACACAGAACGTTACACACTATGCAGAACTATATTGTAGTTTTTTGAGACTCGTCTACACTTCCGTTTGCCCTGTGATTTCTGTTACGGAATGGGTCTGAGAAGTTTTTCATTTGTCCCACTGCTTTCCCTGGGAAAACCCGTTGAAAAATCTCTTGGACCCGTGCCTGGAAATCATGGGACAAGCAGAAGTGTGGGGGAGCCTTTAATCCACATCCCCTTTGCAGCTGCTAAACTGAGGCGTGTACATTTCAGGCAGCCATTGTGCAGATGACCGCTTCATGAAAATGAGTTGGAGAGTGGTGGTTTGGAGGGGCAAGGAAACTAAACTGATAATGCGCAGCGGGTGAAAACATCCCCCCCATCCACTCTCTGGTGTGTACAGCAAATGTGACTTGAAACACAGCAGAGGAAAACAACCTTGCTGCATTTTGACATAGACGTAGGACATACAGCTGCAAATAAAACGTTTTAAATGTGTTGTAAAGTGCAACATACAAATGTGACACTGGATGGCGACAGTGAGCTATGCAAAATTCAATGTATTTTTCAAAATGTTTCTTTAAAGAGCATTTTTTATATGTGTGTAGATTCCAACATAAAATCACAGAATCATAGAGCTGGTAGGGATCATGATGGTCATCTAGTCCAGAAGAACACTGAGATGAGTATCCACATTTTACTCTGGTGTAGGCAAGCCCAAATAAGATACAGGCATAATGGCTACTAGACTACACAACTGGATTTAGGGACCTAGTTTCCTCTTTACAACTTGTCTTTGCTTTCCCCACTTTCAGCCTGTGCCAAAAGCTAGCCTTTTCTCACACATGAAGCAGTTTTACTTCTGCAACAATTCTCTTTTCTGACCTTGCTCCTTTCAGTTTTTGCTGCGTCTGATGTTGTTGCTCTACTGTATATCTCATCATTAAAAAAAAAGAAAAGAAAAGAAACAGATTAACATAATGCCTACAGTCACTTGGCCTCTTTCCAATAGCTCAAATTTAAGTCTTATAAATAAATGCTGAGGCAAATACTTCTGATATCTAAAATATGAATATGGGAGGGGTTTATAGCTGTGCCTGTTCATGTGTGCTTTGGCTTACACAGGTTTCTCTTGCTGGAGACTCAGATGTGTGTACACACACATACTTTATATCTTGCTATCATTACCGGGTACTATCTCCTGCATTGTTTTCGAATGTTCTCAATACTTTCTCCTCAGACATTTCTCTATTAAGAGTTTTATTGCAATTATAATTCACTCTTGTTCAAAATCTCCCAAGGAGCGTCTATGTGAACTTTGAAAGCGCTTTTGTAAACGATCAAGTGGTATATAAATTTTATGAAATAAATAAAATATACAAATAGTCCTTTCAATGATTAAGCAGATAGATAAATTATAGATGAGAACAGATAAATAAGGTTGTATTATGGTTATGAGATTGAGCTGTGAACCAGGGACACCATTCTCTCAGCCTCAATCCCCCATCTGAAAGAGGTGATAATAACACATCTTTAAGCATTTAATGTGTCCCAATTATTGGGTGGAACAGAATTATGGATTTTATGTGAAACATGAGCCCAGGGCTACCTAAGCAAAATGCTGGGGAGACTGACAAAAATATAATTGGTCTTCAACCACCAACCCAATATGGGTCCACTTCAGGAACCAACAGGGTTTGGTGAGGATTCAATAACCACATAACAAACGTGTTAAAGTGGCAATCAGTTGGTGAGTAGGTGGAGTTAACTGGTCTGCATAAATTGGGAGGAATTTCTCACATGCACAGGCAAAGGCAACCCAGCTAAAGTATCCACGCATGTCTCTACCTTGTATTACTAAATGCATATTGTACAATAACGGCTCTGGCATAACTCAGTGCGTGATTTTCTGTGACCATTTGAAAGCATATTTTGAGTTGCGGCCTGCCTTGTCCTTATTAGTCCTGCAAATGTAGCACCTCCCATCTGAGCTGCCATTCTGACCCAACTCTTTTGTACTCCCTCATCCCTTCTGGGAGATCAGGCCCCTTTGATATGCACAGCCTGGTTGTGAAAAAACTGGACCACTATGGATGAGGCACCAGCTCCATGGAAGCTGAGGGATTTGACACACTCAGGACATGCTGAGCTGCAATTGTCCACTCCAAACACTTCCCCACCAGTCCTTTTGTCCTCTTCATGCCAGATGAAGCACCTGCTGTGAGCTCCATTTAGTGTCTAAGTTCCAAAAATTTCCATGGCCCCTCCTGACATATCCAAATCCAAGAACAAAGGGCAAGCGCATTTTCTGAGCCTCTCTTTCAGCTTCCCCCCCCCCAAGAACTGGTGTCCTAGACGCTTGGAGCCGGGCACAGTACTGAAACGTTTACATATTTTACAACACAACACCCTTCCCCCTGCTTGCCCAAAGGACACACCATAAGGCAAGGCTAAAGCATCCGATCTTCTTCTCGCAATGAGAGCATCACTGGAACCTTTATCTCTTTTGCTTTGTCTACTGGTCAGACCAGCAAAACGTTCACATCAACCAACATCATTACATTTTAAAAAAATGGAACGGTCTTAGAACATAAAATAGGAATTATTTTTAAATTTATTGTTTTATACATTAAACATGTTACAAGGGATGCCTGAGTTCTGATTAGTGTCAGAGGCGGACTCAGCTACTTGGATAATATTTTTTAAAAAAATATATTGGTGAGCTTTGGGGTGGAAAAGTGACCTCTATATATGTACTAATGTACTGTATATGAAAATGAACTGCTGGGGTTTACATATTTAAAGGGAGAGTGGCCATTGCTTCTTTTGATCCAGTATGTTTTTGTGCAACCTGAGATTTTTTGCACTGGGCACAAGCTCCAGGAGCATAACATTTTGCAGCTGGGACCTCTAAAAGGCCATTCAAAAGCAGTATATTTTTTTCCACCACTCCCCCCTTTTTCTGTTTTAGGATCATGTCTGAGGAAGAGTAGTCATGAAACTCTAAAAGCAGTGTTTCCCAAACTTGGGTCTCCCGCTGTTTTTGGACTACAGTTCCCATCATCCCTGACCGCTGGTCTTGCTAGCTAGGGATGATGGGAGTTGTAGTCAAAAAACAGCTGGAGACCCACGTTTGGGAAATACTACTCTAAAGCAGGGGTAAGGAACCTGTAGCCATAGAATTGTAGAGCTGGAAGGCACCCTGAGGGTCAACTTGTCCAACTCCCTTCAGTGGAGGAATCCTGCCCACAGCCATCCCTGGGTGGTGTCGTTGGTGTCGTCGAACCACCAACCTTCTGGTTAACAGCCAGATACACTGACCCATCTAGCTGTTGTTGGGCTCCAGCTTCCATCAGCTCCAGGCAGCGTAGCCAATGGTTTAGGTTTAGGATGATGGGAGTTGTAACCCCAAAAAATCTGGAGTTGCCCCTAATAAAGACATTATGATACTGTTCCTTGGGTCGATTCCATTTATGCTGTAACAAGCTCACAGGTGGTGTGCATGGGGGTTATCTATTAAATAAATGAGTGAGCATAAGGTAGGTATAATGGGGGGGTCTGTCTGGGGTGGCTGCAGAGGTTAACAGGGCATGGGGGGCATATTCGTTTTTATCTGTAAGCCGCCTTGAGTTTCATCAGGGGGAAAGTATGAATAAATACATAATAGTAATATAACAACAACATATCTTAAAATTGTTTTTATTGAAATATTTCAATGGATAACAAAGGTATATATAATGTCTCTTGTTTTCAGTTAATAGAATCCTATCTATAGGTAAGTTACATTTGGTGTGAGACATTGCTATCAGAGGTATTGTGAGGTGGGGGGAGAGAGTTGGGAAAAGAGAGGTAGGAGAAAGAAGGGAGTAGTGGCCTGTCCTTTTTTTCATAGTGTATGTGGCGGGGTTTTGTGTCAGCGTCACGTGGCTAGGTTCTTCATCTATTAGTTTTCGTCGGCAGTGAGAGAGATTGGGGAGCCCTAGCATGGTTGGTTGAATTTGATTGGTTTTGTTTGTGTGTGTGTGAGGGGGTTGTTGAGTCAAATTAACCATATCAATTTGAATAATAATTTTGATCCACTGGGCGGTTTGAAACAGATCAGCAAGGATTTCTAAGTCATAATCGCTGAAACAACGGCAACAACAAAATGACTCCCCTCCCTTGCACGAGTGGTGGGTGGTGGGGAGGCAAGAGCGGATATACATCTGGAATGACAGTTCAGTTCTTGTACTCAAAACGAAATTCTGGGCTCAGAATTCTTTACATTTAAATACATGTCTTCTGCACCCGGGTTGCAGGGTGAGTATCAGGGTTTCAGGGGGAAAGAAACCATAAAGTAGATCTTGCAGGTCTGGTGCCTTGCCAATCCCTGAATTTTATCCCAAAAGAGCTCAATGAAGGTGGCATTTGGGAAACCCAAGTCTCCCCAGTCTGGGACTCATCACCCTGGTTCATATGTTGTTGGACTCCAATGCCAATCAACCCCAGCCAGCATGTCCAGGGGTTAGGGATGATGGAGGGTGTCAGTTTGAGGAAGAGTCCGCTACATCCCAATGTCTTCTGAGGAAGAGTCTGCTACATCACAACGGCTCGCGTTGTGTTTGCAGGGCTGTTACCTTCCCACAGTGTCAGAGGGACAGAACTTAACCAAGTCTGAGGCAGTTGACTCTATTCCAAGAGTGCTCCCTATGTAGTTAACAGACAGGACAACTGTTTTCTGCACAGAAAGTTGATATGAGTTGGATTTCTTGTTGGGTTTTGTCACGTTGAATTAGCCTCGTGAATGCTAGATTCTGATTTGCCTCCATCTGCCAAAAGTTGGTAACTTTGTCGAGAGGCAATCTTGGATAATGTAATGGAGCATTCAGAAGACTAGCTCAATATGCTATATATATATATACACACACACATATATACATACACATATATACATATATATATACACACATACATGTATGTGTGTATGTATGTATGTATGTATATGTATGTATGTATGTATGTATGTGTGTATATGTATATGTATATGTATATGTATATGTATATGTATATGTATATGTATATGTATATGTATATGTATATATATATGACAAAAGGAACATTTTCATAACTTTACTGTACCAGAACATGGCTGCATAAGCTCACGGTTTGGATGATATCGTATGTCTCTTTCACACAGCATAGCTGCTATTTTTCTTCTCTATGTGGCGCTGCCACCATGCAGAAAAGTACATTATAGCACTCTGAGGAAACACAAGCACTAAAATTGCTGAAAATATATATATTTTCAAATTGAGTGACAAATAGAATGGATGTGTGTAGGAGTACGGTGGGTAGGAGTTATGTGGCTGTCTATATGTAGACAATAACACAAAGGATGCCTCTTAGACAATAGCTAACAAAACTAGCAGTCACGCTGTACAGAGAAATTGCGGCAGCAATGGATACACTACCTGTGGAGAAAAACCTCATTTTTCCACTGACAAAACACTAGCTTGAGTACTTAAATAATGCAATATCGCTGCAGAAGAAGCACATTTCAGAAGGCATTTTAATTGCTTGCAAGTTAAATGGACAAGAACTGTGTGTTTATTGCACTGAAACGAATTGTCTAGAACTAAATGCTGAAAAATGCATTTATTCTTCTTCACTTATTCAGTGTCCCTGCTCATTTATATCCCAACTTTTTCTCAAAGGAGCTCAAAGCAAAGTATATGCTCATTTTATCATCACAACAACCTGGGAGGTACGTTAGGTTGAGAGAGTGTCAAGCGCAAAGTCAACCACCAACAAGCTTAATGGCTGAGTGGTGATTTCAACTTAAGTCTTCCCAGTCCTCATCAAGCATTCTCATTGCAATATACCACTCTGGATCTCCAGTTAGTGCTGCACGTCTTGTTGAGCAAGGGGTCTGTGTGTCTGGCTGTTAACCAGAAGATTGGTGGGTTCCTGCATTGCAGGGGGTTGGGCTAGATGCCCCTCAGAGTCCCTCGAATTCTATAGTTCTATGATTCTATGAAGAGATTTCAGGAGTATCTGTGTTTTTCAATGAGTGGACCTGTTTCTCAAGATTTCTCTTGTCTTCTGAGTAGATTATTTTGTATGCAGTGATATACACAACTGCTTTACAGAATCACAGACTTGCAGAGTTGGAAGGGTCCAGCTTCCTGTAATGCAGGAAAGGGCTTGATGTGGGGCTTGAACCCACAACCATGAGATTAAGAGTCTCATGCTCTACCACCTAAGCTATCCCTACGGCATAGGTTTTCCTAGGGAAGTGAATTTCGTCAGCTTGGTCCAGTAAAATCTGCTACTGGTCCAGCAAACAGAACAATCTGTTATCATTTTGGAACCCATCTGATAAATTCGTGCCCTGCCCTTTGAACAGTGGGAGATGTGAAAGGAGTGTGTTCCCAGGTTTCCACAGCGTTTTTTGGATGGAGCTGCTGATAGCACAGGAAAGGCAAAGGGGGGGGGGGAGAAGTGCCCAACCCCATGCAGAGCTGTGATCCTGCTGAGTACTCTCAGCTTTTATGGGCAGGTAGGAGGGCAAAACAGCTGGAGCAATTCAGAGGGGAAGCACTTTGATCTTGACTTTGAACCTCTGACAATTCCCAGCAATAGTTCTTGCCTCTCACATGCAGCAAGGATTTTGCCAATGCTTAGAGTCAAAGAAAAAGGAGAGGGTAAGATTCTACTTGAGCAAGGAACCGCTCTCTCTGCTTCGCCATTGTCACTGTTGCCATCTTGTTTTGTTACTGATTCTGCATCATTCCATCTGCTCTCATTTATGCTTTCTGTTTGCGTTTCCAGAGTGCTTTTCCCTCAGATGGCGTCAGAGGCCTCCTTCCTTGGCTTTTTCTGCCACATGCCGCAAGAGGGCACCTGAGTGTGTGCAGAGTGCACACGATGCCGGCGGGGGTAGGTGGGGGTTTATTTTGGCTGCGGCTGCTACTGATGGTAATAAGCATAAAATGAGCCATAGCAACGTGTGGCCGGGCCTGCTAGTTTTAAATAAAACAAAGATTTTATTTACTTTTAAATTTATATTCCATTTTTCTTCCAAAACAGGAACCCCAAATAATTTAATGCAAGAGTTCCGGTAATGTACATTATTCCTCCATTGGCATTAGTGGTGCAGTGGTAAAATTTGAAGTGCAGGAGCTCACCGTTCCTGCACTGCAGGGGGTTGGACTAGATGGCCCTTGGAGTCCCATCCAACTCTACAATTCTATGATCATGACAATCACCATGAAAGTCCAAAACTGCGGGCAGCTGTGTTGATCAATTATACAATATTGTGATGAACTGTTACCACTTAAAAAATGAGGTAAGAATCTCATCAAAGGAAAGGGAAAAAGTTTCTTTCTTTGATTAGCTTTCTCATTCTCTGACTGCAGTGTGTCCAGACTATAGCTATTTTGGGGTTGGGATTTAATCACATACCAACAATTTCAGAGGGCACAATTACAGCTGATTGGCAGCTCTTGTGCAACAAACCTGCTTCCCCGAAAGATTAGACGTATTGCGAAAAGTGAATGCTCAGTAAATAGCTAATGTCATCTTATCTCCCTGCAAACAAATCAGGATGAATGCTCAATAAACAGGTTGTCTGGAAGCACCTTTCCTCTCTGTCCAACCTTTTTGAGCCCAGGAACAAATTTGGAAAGTTGTTGTGGGCACTACAAGATACCTATTTCACAGTAGAAAAAACTGATGTTCAGAACTTTCACACCCTGAAACCAGGCAAGGCAGTTACAATCCCAATAAGAAATTGCTTTCCCCATGGGAAGAGCACCTTATTTTTTAAAAAAACATAAATAATGCTAAATATGTGTTTATTATTATTATTTTTACATTGTTAACTGTGCAAGAGTGTGCAAAATCTGAAGGGAGGAAGGCAAAATGTTTTAAAAGATGACTTTGTTTAATACTGTCAAAGTGATGCACAAATTGAACAAGGAATAGGCTCTAGAATCTGTTTGATGTTTATGTTGGTGTGTACACAATCAGATTAAAAAAGAACAATTTCAGAAAATATAAGAACCCATTCTAAAAGTGGAGCAGGAGGAAGTGGCGGGGGTGGGGGTGGGGAGAGGAGGACTTGTGAAATGTTTACTAGTGTTTGGTACTTGTGCTGTGGGGAACGAAACCTGGGAAGTAGAGCTAATATCACGGAAGATGTTATCAGATGCAAATGTAAATATACTAGAGGCTTTCATAGAATAAAATATTAGTGAAAATCAGCATATCACTTTCAAACAGTTCTCTGCAATGCGAGGACTAGTAATTTACCCCCACTATTGGATCCTTAAAAAGTGATTTGAAGGCTGCAAAATCAATCCTTTTTTACTGTAAAAATGAGTTTTTCCTCCTTTGTTCCGCCTTGCTGTTTTCCTTGGGATATCTGATTTCCCAACTCACGCTGTCTTTATTCTGAAATTCAGTCACTGGTTGTTGTTGTTGTTTGTTTCTTTGTTATACTCCATGAACTATATGTTGCTCACTTGTAATAAATTCTCCTAGCTGCTTTAAAGATTTACACCTCCCAGAAATTCTCGTTTCCTTCCCTTTCAGTCATCATTTAGACACAGATAGGCTGAATAAACTAATTCAATCTTTCGCTATAAATCACTCACATCAGCATTTCAGCAGCTTTGTCCAGACTTTGAGCCCTCTGATTTGTCAATATCTCCTCAGGTAACAAAGGGCTGGAACTAAACACAATAGCTGTTCAGAGAGCCTCCTTTGCCTTTCTTGAAACTGGTGTCATAAAGACACATTATAGTTTTGTGTCATGACATTGTGCAAATTAGTATGCTGCAAAAGTCACTATTCAATCAACTCCTCCCCTCTCCTGCCTCTCAAACACCCACACCATACAATTAAAGCACATGGCTCCCCAAAAGAATATTGGGAACTATTGTTTACCCCTCAAAGAGCTACAATTCCCAGCACTCATAAACTATACTTCCCATGATTCTTTGGGAGGGAAAATGCACTTTAAACGTATGGTGTGTACTTAGCCTAGATCGAGCTGAATATAAAAGCTTATATGACTCCTTACGAAACACACATTATTTTTGTCCTATAATCACAGTTGGGTTTTTTGTTGCTGTTGTTGCTTTTAACGTAATAATCTAGTGCCTCATTGGTTCCAGAGTTCTGCACATTATTACATGCGCATTACCAACTCATAATGTGATGGGATAAAAACATCAAATCACACGGACAACACTTTTTTTTAAAAAGTGTTGTTATTAAAAGATTTTCATGGATAACAAAGGTAAATATAACGTCTCTGTTTTCAGTTCATAGAGTCCTTTCTACGTGTCAGTAACATTTGATGTGAGACATTGCTGTCATATGCATGGTGGTGAGGTTGGGGGGAAAGAGAAGTGGGGGGAGAGAGGAGAGGGAAAAAATGTGGGGTGGGGGATAGTAGCCCTACATAGGCAACACCTTTGTTAATGGTGTTGTCTTAAATGATTGCTCCGTACATCAGATCTACTATTGCCCTTCTAATCAAAATATTATTGGGAAATTTTGAAGAACATACGTTGCTTTCTCATTTCGAATTTGCAATGGCAAAATGTTTATTGGGATACATTTTAACACATAAACAACAATGAAAACATAATGACCACACATCTGCAAGGTGGCAAAGGACAACACACTGTTACAATTTCACAGACTGCAAAAGATAGAATATGAAAAAAAATCCATCCAAGAAGACCTACTGGAGGGACTTTGTTCATGCCCAGGGGCTGACTCATCAAATGAAGGAATTCCCTCAATGAATTCTGGGCACTCTAGTTTATCTCTTACAGAGTTAAAAATCCTAGCAAACCTTAACAAACTACAGTTCCCAGAATTATTTGAGGGAAAGCATGTGATTCAAATGTGCCTTCAAGATACAGCCTAGATGAGATTCTGCATTTCAAGGGGTTGGACTAGATGACCCTCGGGGTCCCTTCCAACTCTACAATCCTACAATTTTATGACAAGTGACTTTGAGGGAAGGGTGAGTGTGTCGGTCTAACTGTAGAAAATTGCTAAGCATGTTCTCTTGAGTCATCTCGAGGATATTTGCTTTGCAAACAGCTCTCTGCAGCATAAATGAGCCCCACACTTCAGGCTGTGTGTGTGTGTGGGGGGGGGTTGGATCTTTATGGGACTGACAGGAAAATAATCTGCCTCACGTCAGATGCAGTTTACTATTTCATGCCAGATAACTGATTCTGTGAACACTTAATTTTCACTCCATAGTGTATTGTGTCACTTCCCACATTAGAAAAATCTTTACCGGCCAAGACAGAAATGGGTTGAATGTCCTTTAGCAATGAATATGTACAGTTTATCTTATCATCCCATCCGTACTGCTGTGTTCTAGTAATGCTTTCTAGAGTGTGGTTTAAATAGGTCAGGTATTTATCTGTTTTTTAAATCTTGCCTTTCCTCAAGATGGCTCAGTGCTACATACAATCAGGGGTGCCCAAACTTTTTTTCAAAGAGGGCCACATTTGATGAAGTGAACATGTGTGGGGGCCGACCAAAGTTGTTGAGCTTTTTTTTAGGATTTTACCCCCAGGACATATACTGCCACGGGGGCTGGATTAAATCAACCGATGAGCCAGATTAGGCCCCTGCAACGGACTTTGGACATGCCTGTATGGTGCTCCCTTTCACTTGGCCAGCCCAAGTGAGTTTCACAGCTGAGTAGGAATTTGAATTCAGGCCTCACTGATCCTAGCCATACTCTCTAAAATACTGTATCACACTGAATCTACTAGGTCTTTGCCTCCATTCAGTTAGTGACCCAGTTCACACTAATACAGCAACTTACATACACATGACTGTATACAATCATTTCTGTCTGCTCTGTTGTGGACTAAATAGTTGGTGCTGAATGGGCAGGAGGTGGGGAGAAGGCAGAACAGGTTTAAAAAGTTTGAGAAAGATGGCTTCACAATATCGAACTCCCTGCATATACTTCTTCCAAGAAGCAGGGAGAAGCAGAGAGAGATTAAACCAAAGCCTTGTGAAATCATTTTCACACCCTTCTCTCCATGCATGCAGAGTTGTGGGAATTGCCACACACGACAATCTATACATAGGTTGAATGTCATTTCTTACATGGATGTGCCTGAAACTTTGTAATGAGAAGTGGCCAGTCTATCAGTGATTCACCAAGAGCCCTTTGGCTTTCTATATTTTATCTAGCTGCAACCTTCCGCCTTTGCTAGAAAGACAGGGCAATTTTTTTCAGCACACAATCGATGAGTTTCCTTTCCAAACAGTTTTTTGATCTCTGTGCTGCACTGAACAATCATGCTGAAGTAAATAAACGACTGATTCAATTATCTATTCAGGGGAAAGGTATGCTGATTAAACCAAAAGCATTAATTTGATCTACAACCTCATGCTGTTTGAGAAATAAGTCCCTTCCACACTGCAATCCTAACAGACAAAAGTCCCATTTCACTCAAAGGAGCTTACTCTCCCCAAGAACTGCATTTAGAATTGCAGGTTTATCCACATATAAACATGTATAGATTGCAACCTTATGCTGCAGTGCTATTGCCCAATTACTGAGGAGTAAGCCCCATTGAATTCAGTAGGATTTGCTTCTGAGTAGACGTGTTATCAATGCCAAATCCACAACAGTGGAGATGTTTACAGCTGCCCATAATAAGCTGAGGTAAGCTGTGATCTAAACCACTGAGCCTAGGGCTTGCCGATCAGGTCAGCGGTTCGAATCCCCGCAACGGGGTGAGCTCCCGTTGCTTGGTCCCTGCTCCTGCCAACCTAGCAGTTCGAAAGCACGTCAAAGTGCAAGTAGATAAATAGGTACCGCTCCGTCGGGAAGGTAAACGGCGTTTCCGTGCGCTGCTCTGGTTCGCCAGAAGCAGCTTCGTCATGCTGGCCACATGACCTGGAAGTTGTACGCCGGCTCCCTCGGCCAATAAAGCGAGATGAGCGCCGCAACCCCAGAGTTGTCCACAACTGGACCTAATGGTCAGGGGCCCCTTTACCTTTACCTATGTTTTTCTTGAGAAAGCACATTGCTCTTCAACGAATTTTGGTGCACAATCCCCCAGCTTGACTTGATTTCCTGTTCTGGATCTAGCTCAAACCTTCTCTTAAGAACAGAATATTGCTTTCTACAACATAAACACATACCTACCAATTCCTTACATGTCACGAACACATACTAAACATACTACAAAATATGTAGTTACACATATTGACTAATTTTTTCTGCTCTGGTAGTAGCAAGGCGCTTAGCCGGGCACTGGAGCCTCAACCCTCTGGTACAGGAAATTCCTCTGACATCAAAGATTTTGCCGAGTGCCTCCAAATCTCCAGGTTTATCTTTACCGTTTTAAGGGCTTAGAACATTGCTTTAAAAGGGATAAGAGAGCTGAGTTTTTCAGAAATTCTACTGCATTAATAACTTGTCTGCTGTCTCTGCACATGTGCAGAATCCCACTAGGAGTTACACACAACAGATAACAAAAATGAGGACAGAGCCGACCAATACAGGGCATCAACACTTAGGCTTCAATGTTGACACTGGAAACTCTGCTTTGACCTCCGGTCGAGCACAGACTGGGTGGTTTTAAGTCACTCCCCCCCAGCTACTTTTCCATAACTAGTAAGAGGTGGATGGATGAGTTGGGAAGGAATCAGGAAGATGAATTTTTTTTCTCCTTCATCTTGTTTCTATCCTTCCTCCCTCCTGTTTTTCTCTCCCTCCCCTCCCTACTGTAGAAGATTAGGGTTGGTGAAATATATGAAATATGAGTTCAAGTTTCACTTCCTCCATGGACTCATTGTGTGGCATTCACCAAGTCACTACAGCACAGCCTTTGTTCTCCATCTGTGAATACTGTCCTGCTCACAGGTAGAGGAAGAATTCTGTGGCACTTTGAAACTAATGGCAGCTATTATTATGCAAGACTGGAAATCAATTTACAAACTAGAAATGCAATATATATATTTGTATGTACACACACACACACACACACACAATTATATAAATATATAGCTAGGTATCTGCCAGCAGCAACCTTGAGAAAAATTGCAAGAGTCATAGACTAGGAGCAAGCTCAATGTTGATGTCAGTCATTCCTGCTCCTGGTTGTTTGACAGAATAGATTAAAATAATTAATCAGTCCTGAAATAAATAATTTATAATTTGAACATGCCAAGGATAGTGCAGGAAATTTTGGAAAATAATTAAGGGAATTGGATGGCCAGAGGAATAAACTCTCCGTTGCAAACGTTACATTACATACAAATACTGCAGCCAGTTTGCAGCAAATTCATCAGTGGGACACGATACCTGAGGAGGTCAAAAGGGACTTATTTGGTCCAGTGGGTGCGGGGACGGCAGCCAGGTTGTTGTTTTTTAATATTATTTCCCGTGGTTTTTGGCGCTCTGCAGAAATGCAGGAACCGTTAAAGGGCTGGGGCTCTGCCAAGTGGTCTAGGCGAGACAGGTACAGGAGCCCTGAGAGAACAAAACGTTGGCAATGCAAGTAGACAGAAGGGAGTCAGCCCATATTCAACTTCTGCATATCCAGCTGGCCCTGCCTGCCTACCCCAACTTCCCCTGAACCTTCTGCTGGGGTTTCTCCCTTCTTCCAACCACCTCCCATTAGTAACTGCCTTATTCCCCTCAGCCACCCTATCCATTTGTGACATCACAGGAAGTTTGTAGCCAGTGGCAACTGCTGGGGATGCATCTTCACAGCCTCCCATCCTGGTACTGGAAAGGGGAATGTCATGAACGTTAAGGACCCCTGACTGTTAGGTCCAGTCGTGGACGACTGTGGAGTTGCGGCGCTCATCTCGCTTTACTGGCCGAGGGAGCCGACGTACAGCTTCCGGGTCATGTGGCCAGCATGACTAAGCCGCTTCTGGCGAACCTGAGCAGCGCACGGAAACGCCGTTTACCTCCCCGTCAGAGCGGTGCCTATTTATCTACTTGCACTGCATGCTTTTGAACTGCTAGGTTGGCAGGATCAGGGACTGAGCAACAGGAGCTCACCCCGTGGGGATTCAAACCACCGACCTTCTGAAAATGCATACAAAACATCAAGTTTGTTGATAAGCAGATTATGTTTCTTCACCATGCAACCCCCAAACCTCAAAATCAAGAGACAGAATATGCTTATCTCAAATCTAATGAATGAAAGACCAGTGACAAAAAAATGCTAACTACTTGTTTATTCATTGAGTTCCACATGTATCTAGTAATCCACATAACAGAATGACTCAGAGTGTCTCTTTTGTGTCTTTTCCAGCTCCTATGTTAATTACCAACCTAGCTGACTCAGTGCTATCCTTGCCTCTGAACACTTACCGGTAGTAGTCTCTGTGTGTGAGCTGCATAGCACATTGAGTCCTTGTGCAGGCACTGCTGCAACAAACATTTTTTATTATTAATAATTATGATAATGAAAAGTGTTCTCTATCAATAATGTTTCACTGACCAAACTGTTCAAATCCTACAAGGTTGTGTCTCTACTGATTTTAAAGCACTGCACTTCTGATTTCAAATGGATTTGCTTTATTTTCCATTTCAAAGTGTTTTACAATCCTTATTTTGTCCACCTGCACAGCAGAGTTGGGCATTAATATTTTACATTCCTAGATCTTATACAGATTTGTTCAAAGTGACCTTGTAAGACCAAGACTGTGCAAGTATCTGAACACAAGCCAATACGATACAGTATTTTGTTTTCTATACTACATGGGATCTCAGTAATAATTTAGGTAAGATCCTCATCATCCGATCTGTTATGTGATAACCAAGTGATGTTCTCCCTCACAAATTTCTTCCAGCACTTTTAAGCCTTTATATACCAATAAGATTTTCAGAATGATGATTATATGCTATGATTGAAACGACAACCCCTCCCAAGTAGTCCAATTTTAGCATTTGTTCTATGCCTCAAAATGCTTACAGGCAGCAGCTCTGTGACAGGCAGATTCTTATGTCTCAGCAAGCAAATCTCTAGTTATTCCCAAGAAAAGTTAAGGAACTAGCTGCAGTATAAGGGTTCAGGGCCAGGAGCCCAGTAAGGGTGCATATATTATTATTTTCATAACTAGAACCAGAAAGGCCTAACTTCAAATCCCTCCATAGTTGTGAAAACTCTGGATGGACTTAAGCTATTTGATAGGATGGTGCAGGGAAGTCTTAAACTGGGTCAGACCTTTTCAAAACAGACCTTGCAAAAAGAAAAAGAAAAATCCAGAGTTAGGGTTAGAATAGACACTGGCTTTATTAGTTCTGTTGCATTGCTCTTTAATTGAAGCTAGAGCAACTACAGCTGTTTTGAAATGATTCAGGTTTGCATTTTATAAAGAAATATGATGAATCAGAGCAAAAACGCAATTTAGGTGGACTCCTTATGCATTTCCTGGAAATGCAAGGCTGTTGCCAATTTGTTTTCACTTCTTCAGTCAGAATGCAATCAGTTTTGTTATCCTGTGCATGTGTGTTTTGAGTCAGGTACACAATAAATTATGATTCTTTGCTTCTCCCTTTCCTATATATTTGAAGAAACAATACAGTATGAGCAAGTACCAATATTGTGTCCAAACCAATTTCCCTTTACATGGTTTCTACCTATGAGCATAATTTCTCCCTACCAAAATCCCTCTTCTGCCTTTGCATTTTGGCTTCCTTCCCCGCCACCACTGCTTTTTCTTCTTCTCAGGTTCTGGAAACAATTGTGATATTTTAACAGTGGAAGTGCTTGTCTCTTTAAGTGTCTCCGACAATCGCAAGGATCACTTTAACTTTGGAAGTGACCCCTTGCATCTGCACTCCTTTCATCTTATAGACAAGAACACTTGGGGATGGACTATTTCCTGGTGGGGAGGGGGAGGGGTGGAGCCGAGATCCTTTCACACAAGTCAATCACTCCAATTGGTTCACTCCAGATTTGAAACCAGTTCTAGTCTGAATGTGGGACACAGGCTCACAGCTGAGAAAGGGGAGCTCGCTACGCTTCTTGCTCCAGGATTTAAATGTCCAGGAAACAGCTTTGCAGAGAGAGGAGGAAGGAGCAGGAGCTGCTTAGGACGGGTTGGGGTCAACACCAGGGCTTTGCCCAACAAGCGAAGGTGAGTTGGAGGGAACTTCCGAAGTCTGCAAACCGGTTTCTGGAGCGAACGCCAAAAGACTCAGCTGAATTCCAGAAAAGTAGGCCAGTGCAAACTCCAACCCAAGGAAGGCTTGAGCACCAGCCAGGTTATATAATGAGGGCTGCAAACCTAGGGAAATATCCTGCAACCTTAGGAAGCAGGTCCCATGAACTCGGCAAGGCTGAGTAAACGTGCAGAGTTGCGCTGCGCGTTATTACCTCCCCTTTCTATATGCAGCTGCTTAATTCAGAGTCGCCTCCATTTGCTCCACGTCTTTGGTTTGCTGATCCAAATATCCCCCCACCCCCCACGCACCCCCTCTTTCAACTTCTCTCTCCAAGGATAGTCTTTTGTTAACAGAGGATCTCCTGAGGCAACTTTTGGCTGCCCTCTGCTAGGTCCCGCCCCACAAACTTCCCATTATCTCTTGAGCAGAGCAGGGAATCCGTCTTGGGGTTAACCCCTGGGCAATTTCATTTAGGTCGCTGTTTTTGTTTTTTAGAAAACCCTGTTCTTGTTTGAAGGATGTTTTTCCTTTCCTTCCTCCACCCCCTTTTTATTGATGCCCTTATGCATCTTGAACTGGGTAACAACTGCTCATCAAGCTCATTCCCAAGTTTATTCCTGTGCGTCCACCATCTTTGGAAAGATGGCGTCTCCGCGGTACTTTAGGACGAGCGAGACTGGCCGGCAGAGGGGGCACAGCGCTAGTTCTTCGGCTGGGCTTCACTCATGACCTCATTTAAGATTGTCCTTGGACTGGAAGGAAACATGGAGTTTTCCAAGGCTCTGGCTGGCTGCGATCTGACTTCTTTGCTGTTGATTAAGATCTGGAGGGATCCAGCAAGAATAACTCTTAACACCTGCGCTATACTTTTTTGGGTTCCAACTTAGAATGCTTGCGTGGACTCAGAGAAACTTTGGGACTGGAGATGTTCTCTCTCATTTAATTTAATTCATTATACTGTTTTGTACTGTGTCTCCACCTCCCATGCCAAATCTGCAGCATTTCCAGGGGGAGTTGTTTAGAAGCTTTGGGGTGGGGGGATGAGCTGCCACCCCCACCCCCCCAAATTAATCCTGCAAGCCTAACCATGTCTACTCAAAACTTAGTCCTATTGACTTCAGTAGGGCTTACTCCCTGGTAAATGGAGTTAGGATTGCTGTCTTAGTCCCACAGAATTGGATGGTACTCCTGAGCAAGCACATCTTGATGTGGCTGTATGTGATAAAGTAATTTTGGGGAGAACATAAAGAGGGGTTGTGGCATTAGGTTCCATTGGCACAATTCTGTTTTATCATTTATGTGACTTAGAAAAAGTAAGGGGTAAACTAAATCAACTTCCCCAGTTCACATTTCTAATGAATAAAACATAGTCCTCAAAGATGCCGCAGGCATTGCCTTTTTGCTGTGAAAGATTTAGCATGGCTATTCTACAATACTATGACCAGGTCAAAAAGTAACGTCAGCAATAGTGCTCAAGTATTCCGAAATGTACTTATTTTTAGCTTTGGATGCTACCCCACAACATGAAGTTTTCTTGGCAGCTTACAATAAAAAAGTAAAAAAAAAAAGTGAACATAAGATAAAGCATAAAACCAAAACCAGAAATCTCAAAATCACTGTATCCCCCCCAAACTGTATCCCCCCCTAACCCCATACATTTAAAAACTAAAGGGCCCAGACAATGTAAATTATTATAAAGGCCTGAAATATTGTAGACTAAAAGTAGGAAGATGTCTGTATTGGCTGGAAATGGTAGCATTTCCATAGAATGGAGGAAGGAAAGTAAAATCAGACTAATACTTTAGTTTCAAGTTCCATTCTTGGATATGTTCAACATTAAATAAAAAAGCACTTTAAATGTATTCATTGCGCTTTCTAAGAAAGTGTTGAGCACCTGACAACTAAGTATCTGGTTAGTTCACTGGTCAAGTATCAGCATGAAAACTGCTGTTAAATAGTTATTTAAAGAAAGAAAGAAAGCCTTAATGTTAGGTATGGTGTTCATACATATGCGATGATTGATAAAACAGCTCTTCTGTTTCACTTTTATCCTAGACATCAGTGTCAGCCTTCAGTTAATAAAATTATTTTTTAAAGGCCAACTACCAGCCACCATTCGAAACCAAATGTTTTTAAAAGGCTATTTTTGCAAAGACCATTTTGGCAGACCAATCCTCCAGGCATCATGAGCTGCAGTCAAATAATGATGTTCAGCTGATAATATTTGACCAGTTTGATTGGCATGCCAGCCCTACCTCATGACAACTACAGCAATATTATCAGCATGGGTGAAATGGTAATTTGGGGTGTTTTTTAGGCAAAGGGATTTACACTTTTAGCATGAAAAGTATACAGTACTACTTAAAAGCACACCTACTGCAGAGACTTATAAATGGTTAGATTGTTCAGTGCGTAAAAGAACTAGGCAGCTGATATAGGCATACTTTTGAGGAATAATGAAGGGTAGTCGGAAATACAAAAGGGTAGGGAAGGAGCCGTCCTAAATGGCACCCCTGGCTGGATCCCTGGGGTTAAAACATTGCAATATATTTGAGTGCCATCTTTTCCTAAGATGTTTGGTTCACTGCTATTGGCACTTGAAATGCCTTTTACCAAGCTACTGTAATAATGAACTTTTAAAAGAACCTTCGGATTTGTATACCCTTCTGTGCCTATGCTTTAATTCAGGCTTCCTCCACCTCGTCCCTCCAGATGTTTTGAGACTACAGTTCCCATCATCCCTGACCACTGGTCCTGCTAGCTAGGGATCATGGGAGTTGTAGGCCAAAAACATCCTGGAGGGCCGAGGTTGAGGAAGCCTGCTTTAATTAATGCCCCAAGAGATCCAGGAAGAATAGAGAAGCTTTAAATTACCCCGAAAGTGGGCCTGCATGGAAACAGAGTAATGTCCCTCTGTACTGGGAAGAACTGGATAAAATTTACAGATATCCAGGATTATTTTGGATAATATGGGAAGTGATACTGACAACGATGAGTTTGAATTGATGTGACCCTAAAAAACATGGCAGTATCGTGACATGAAGCTGTGAATAGGTTCTAGGGTTCCCTGTGCCTTTTGTCCTGGAGATATGATGGCGAACCTGTCGCCCTCTGGAGGTTACTGTTACTTAACATTGGCCATGCTGGCTGGGGTCAAGGGGAGCTGGAGTCTGAGAACATCTGGGGGGCTAGAGGTTCCCCATTACTGTCCTAGAGTTTGCTGCTTATGACAAGACTTTTGTCCCCAAACCAACCTCTGCGAATATATATTTTCCAGGACACCTTTGAGACACCATTCTGTTGCTGTCTGAATGCAGATTTTTGTGCTTCTCCTGGTAAATATAAATAAAGGTTGCTCATGCCTTGCACTAGGTCCTGTTTCTCTTCATTATTTTCAGCAGAAGGAAACAGGATCTCCTATGCAAATATTTTGATCTTCTATGCTGGGTGCTAGGGCCTAAGAATATCTGAGACAGGAGACTGGGAGTGTGAAATATAGCACCATATGAAAATAGGCTTCTGCAGCTTGTAAAAAGTCAGGAATATAGTAAATAAAAAAATTCCTTCCAGTAGCACCTTAGAGACCAACTAAGTTTGTTCTTGGTATGAGCTTTCGTGTGCATGCACCCCGTGGTATCTGAAGAAGTGTGCATGCACACAAAAGCTCATACCAAGAACAATCTTAGTTGGTCTCTAAGGTGCTACTGGAAGGAATTTTTATTTATTTATTTTTTTGTTTTGACTATGGCAGACCAACACGGCTACTACCTGTAACAGGAATATAGTAGTACACACTGAGGTTGTCTCTTGAAAGAAGGCTTGCTGTTCTAAACAGATTAGCAATTAAAAGGTGCAATGAGTGATTAAGTAACTAAAACAGGAACTCAGATGTGAAGGCAGCCCTGTAGGCAGGGTGGAACAAATGGGTGCACTGCCCCCGGATCTGTGCTTACCTCCCCCCCACCAAAAAAAAGATATTTTGGGGAAATGTTGTTTTAATTTGTGACGTTACACATGATGAAAGCCTTGGTAACCACAATGCACCACCACAGGAGCAATTAAAGAATAGGACCCTCTGAAAAAAATAAGGGAATAAGGCAGGCGAGTTTGCAACAAAAACTTCATATGGAGACTCCTGAATAGCCCTAATAACTCATGACTTCCCCTTACTGCGGGTGTATTTTTCATCATCACAATCGCCCTATAATTACTTAAGTGAAACTGAAAAAACAGCCTATATGGTAATTGTGGGCTACATATAGACTCCACCCATTGTATTTTTCTTTGCTCTGCTTTTCAGTATCGGTTGTGTTCTCTACCCAGCCAGGCATTTTTTTGTTTGCCTGCAGTATGAATTAAGAGTGTGTTTATTATGCAGTTCAGGTGAAATAAAGCGAAAACTTAAAAGTGATCTGAAAAAAATCCCCCATGAGTTACCCTTCACTCTTTCAAAGCACTCATTATACTCACAAGCATGGTAGCAACATTTTATTCTTTTTATTGAGTACTTGGTGGCAAAGGATGATGATGATGATGATGATGATTATTATTTATTAAATTTGTATAAAGGATGAAAACAGCCCTAGAGGAATAGAAACACTTCTGTGCACACTACAATAAGCTGGCTGGCCGGCCGGCCACTCGGGCATAATTTCTTATTTTCCAAGTGTGTGTGCAGCTTAGCAAGAGGCCTTTTCAGGGTTTCTAGGAAGGAAAAATAAAGCCAGTAAGCAGTTTTAAAAAATCATTTGCTTTCCATAATTCCTGGACCAGTTAAAAAATTTCCCCTTGATTGCCCAACAGTAAGGAAAATCTAAAGGTCAGGAACAAAACTAGAAGGAGGGACTCTCAGGGAAACGTTGGCTTTAGACCAGTGGGGGGCCAGATTTTGGGACTGCTGCAAGACCTGATTTTATAGAAGCATAGAATCACAGAATTGTGGAGTTGTAAGGGACCTCGAGGGTCATCTAGTCCAACCCCCTGCAATGCAGGAATCCTGCCACAGCCATCCCTGGGTGGGCTCGAACCACCAACCTTCTGGTTAACAGCCAGGCTTACTGACCCATTTATTTTTAACTAGAATACAAGAGTTCCAGTAACCGAGGCCAAATGCCCCCCCCCCAAAAAAAAGTGCACAGGGAAATGCTGAATGTGTGACAGTGTCATTGTCTGAACTATTCTGTGGTTTTCAGGATGATCCAGCGACACCAGCTGGTGCAGTCTGTGCTTCAGGAACTGCAAGAGGCGGCCGAATGCTTTGGGCTGGAGGGACTCACCAGCGCAACCCTAGAAGCCGAGAGGACTTTGTCCTCGTTCTCCTTACCTGGCTACCGTGAGAGGCCGTTCCTGGAAGAGCTGGAAGTTGACCGGGTTGCAAAAAGCCTCTACCCAGAAGATGCTCCCTGCAACATGCTGCCTTTGGTTTGCAAAGGCGAAGGAAACCACCTGTTTGAGGCTGCCAGTGTGCTGCTGTGGGGGAACGCCAGCCTATGTCTGGAACTGCAGGTGCGCACAGCTGTGGAGATGTTGCTGCACAAGCAGTATTACCTGCACGGCATGATCGACTCCAAAGTGATGTTGCAGGCAGCTCGCTACTCCCTTTGCACGGAGGAATCCCCTGAGATGACTAACTTGCCCTTGGCCATCCTAGAGGCCATTTTTGATGCGGACATCAAAGCCACCTGCTTCCCTGGCACTTTTGCCAACATGTGGCACGTGTATGCCTTGGCATCGGTGCTGCAGTGCAACATCTATTCCATATACCCAATGAGCAACCTAAAGATCCGGCCGTACTTCAACCGGCTGATCCGACCCAGGGGGTGCGGCTTGCAAGTTTCCACGCTGCATATCATGTGGTCCGGGCAGCAGCTCTCGCCCCAGCTATTCAGAGCTCAGTTCTTTGTGCCTGTGGTCGGCCTCGAGGAGCTGGAAGCCACAAGCCCAGCTCCAGAGCCTTCCATGCAACCGGTGAATACCTTGGAGCTGCTGACCAGGGATCCCCAGGTGACTCCCTCGAACCTGTGCGAAAAGTATAGCATCACCAAAAGTACTTTCTATCGATGGAAGCGCCAGTCTCAAGAGCATAGGCAGAAGGCGGCTGCCAGATTTGCGGCCAAGCAGTTCCTGCAGTCCTGCTTCCGAGAGGGCAAGGTGGTCCCTCTTCAGCACTTCCGACAAATGTTCCCAGAAATCTCTCGCTCCACTTACTATGCCTGGAAGCACGAGATGCAAAACGTGACGAATGGCACGGCCTCTTCCCCTGTGGAAGTTGGGCTGCCAAAGGATCCACAGGTGCACAAACTGGAGAATCTCCCTGCAGGCAAATGCGGTGTAACAAAGTCTGAAGGAGGCCTAGGGTCCAAAAGCCCGCTCCAGAATTCCAACCAAAATGGGACTTCCATGCAAGGAGCCAAGTCTTACCTGGAGAGGTGCATTTCCATGAATACTGTTCTGCCCTACAGGAGCTTCAAGTGCTGCTTTCCTGGCATCTCCAGGTCCACCTACTACAACTGGAGGAGAAAGGCCATCAATGAGAACCCCAGCTTCATGCCTTCTCAGCCTGTTTCCGTCAACCAGAACCCCCTTATGAACAAGAAACCGTTCCTGCCGTTCAAGCCAGGGAGCCTCCCTAGTGAGAAGATGCTCAATGGACACCATCCAGGGCCCCGTATTATCATGCGCATCAAGCCATCTCTATACAGCTGGCAAAAGCACCTTCGCGACTCGGCCAAGAAACGCGTCTGTCAGTGGAAAATGCCCTTCTGCAAGTTCCGCCTGCGCTACCCAAGCATTTCTTCCACAGCCTATTGGTTTTGGAGGAAAAGCGGCAGCCAAGCAACCAAGGAACGCGGCCTCACCCCAAACGGGCTTTCCAAAAGCTTTCAACAGGAAACCGCTGAGACTAGTGGGAAGGCAGAACTTGAACTGCGCCCACTGCAGCAAAAGGAGAGTGCTCTGGTGCTTGTAGACAAGCAGCCTCCCAGGCCCTACAATGCCGTGATACCAGGCTACCAAATGGCAGAGAACAACAGCATGTTTGTGATGGATGTGATTGCCACGGCTCAGTTCAAAGCCCAGGCCAAGCTGTTTCTCCAGCAGCGCTTTGAGTCAAAGACCTTCCCGACGTACAAAGAGTTCAGAGCTCATTTCCCCTTGACGGCACGTTCCACTTACTACATGTGGAAACGTGCCTTGCACGATGGACTGACGCTGGTGGATGCCTGAGGCTAGCCAAGACCCTTGCCAGTCTGCTATTGGAAGCTGCTGTCATCTCATCAGTGGGAAATGCAACCTCTCTTAAGTAGTTATTTTTGTCTTTTTTATTTTCTTGGTTTTCCAGAGTTGGAGACCAACTTTGCAAAGTCTCAGCCGCTGGAGGAGTGGAAAAAGGCAGGGAGGATGATGGGGATGAGGTGCTGGTGTTTTTTTTGCGTTTTTTTGGGGGGGGGGGGCTCCTGAGTTGCCCATAATTAAATAGATGCTTTTCTTCTTCTTACTGAATAGGCCAGATAAACTTGGTGGTGGTAGAGAAGGGGATTATCTGGGATCTCTAATGCTGCTGTAGGTGGACTGTGAAATGTGCCTTATTTCTTTAATGTGATTGTGAGCCACAATCTTAAGGGCAGCGAATTCTTTCAAGAAAGGAATACAAAGGAAACAGAAACCTAGCATCACCCTCCGGAGTCCTCAAAAAAGGTGGCAGTGACTGGCTCAAGGATAGTAATATTGTGAGGCATCAGATGGCAAATAAAATGAATGCATATCATGTGCTGACAGTGACATATACCAGGAAAAAAGAGAAAAAAATACAAGGAGGAGTCTTCAGCAAGGCCGTGAAAACAGATCAACAAACGATAGATGAATGTCTTGAAAGGTGTGCACTCTGTTAGTTGCTAGTTCCAGCCACTCCACTCATAGGCATAATGCATGTTCTATGTTGCTGTCTGTTAATGTGGGAGAGATTCAATAAAGACCTCACAAATGGAAATAAAAAGTGTTGCAGTGTATTATGATAGGGGAATTCTAAACTCCCAAAGCCAGATTTAGAGATAATTTGGAGAGCAGGGCCCAATTTGGAGACATGTGGGAAGGTCGTCTGGGCGGCCGTGCTGACATGATGTAGATTAACCAGACCCAGGTTACGGGAATCTTCCTCTTTGCCTGCTTTCTGAGGCATGTTGAAACTGGCAGAGGCAATACGAGCAGCAAAGGCAAGCACAATTTGGGAGGAAGGAAGGGCATACATGCTTATCTTTCCTGGCACATCCCAGCCCACATAGAAGAAGGTGGGCAGCCGTGATGTGGCACTGATGTGTGAAATTTGTAGCTCTTGAAACTTTGACTATTTCCCACAGTAAAAATGTGTGCTTTTGTTTCAGTTACTCTGGGAAATAATAATGCACAATCCAGAAATGGGTGGTCCTCCTTTTTTAAATCCTTCTGTGCCATGTGCACCCCTGCTGGTACCCTGAGTCACCCACAAAGCTCCTGTCAGTTTGGAATCATTCGCACATGTGGTTTCTGAACAATATGACATTGAGAACTGTATACATATTCTGCTTTTCTTCTTCCTGGGAGGGAAGTATGCTACATATTTCTCCTTTTAAAATGCTCCCTGTGTGCATGAGCAACCCCCCCCCCCATTGTTCTAGAACAGAAGTGGATGACATTTTTCTGCTGCCTTTTCTTTTGAGCAGCCTTCCAAGCTAGTAGTGGGTGAGTACAAAGGCAAAAGTGGGCAAAGGAACAAACGTGGATTTTACCTTTCTACAGCAGCTTAGTTTTCTACACACACTCATTCACTCCTTTCTGTTCTCCATCCAAAGCAAGCAAAAAGCATAGTTGGAGTTCAGAGATGCCTTCCAGCCAGGCACAAATATTCCATGATGCTGCAAAGGATGAACCAGTGAGAGATGTGGCCTGGGAAGAAGGAGTGTGCCTTGCCAGGGGAGTGTGGTCTGGGCAGAGGCCTGACGGTCAGCTAGAGAGGCCTGGAGGACTGCACTTGGCTCCTGGCCTGAATTTCTCCATCCCTGTCCTACAACTATCAATAATCTGCTATGCTAAATGCTCGACCAGGTCAGGGGACGTGACTGACAAGCCTAAAGACAACAATGTTTAGATACAGGTAGATAGCCGTGTTGGTCTGTCATAGTCAAAACAAAATAAAAAAATTCCTTCCAGTAGCACCTTAGAGACCAACTAAGTTTGTTCTTGGTATGAGCTTTCGTGTGCATGCACACTTCTTCAGATACACTGAAACAGAAGTCACCAGACCCTTATATATAGTGAGAGGGTGGGGAGGGGTATTACTCAGAGGGGTGGTGGGAATGGGTGATAGGCTGATAGCAGTGGTAAACCTGTTGATGACTGTTAACGACTGCAATTAGACTGCAATTGCAACTCATTACCAAGCTTAAAACCATGGAGAGACCTGGTCTGAACAAAGACATTGGATTCTTATCTCATTATACTTGACAAAGCTTTTTTAACCTTCTCACCCCTTGCTTTTTCCTGTAAGACTAATTGCAGTTGTTAACAGTCGTCAACAGGTTTACCACAGCTATCAGCCTATCACCCATTCCCACCACCCTTCTGAGTAATACCTCTCCCACCCTCTCACTATATATAAGGGTCTGGTGACTTCTGTTTCAGTGTATCTGAAGAAGTGTGCATGCACACGAAAGCTCATACCAAGAACAAACTTAGTTGGTCTCTAAGGTGCTACTGGAAGGAATTTTTTTATTTTGTTTTAATGTTTAGATAGTCATGAAGCATAGAATGTTTCCATATAACTTCTGACTAATTAGTGCCTGTTTGCAAATGGGTGAGCTGGGTTGAGTTGTCCTTCACAGTGAGTTCCTATACAGTCGTACCTTGGAAGTCGAGCGGAATCCGTTCCGGAAGTCCGCCCTACTTCCAAAACCAAATTGTGGCTTCAGAAGCTGCGGAAGCCCCGCCGGACGTTCGGGTTCCAAACAACGTTCACAAACCGGAACAGTCACTTCTGGTTTTGTGGTGTTCAGGAGCCAAAATGTCCGAGTTCCAGGGCGTTCGGGAGCCATGGTATGACTGTACAAGGTAGCCAACCTGTGGCCCTCTAATATTGTTGGATTACAACCCTGGGTTGGATGGGGTGTTAGGAGAGGGGTAGTACCTCTGGTGCAAGACAACATCACGCTTCTTCTGGGGTAGTTTGTCCATCTTTGGTCCCCACCCTGCACTCAGCTCTCAACTAGAAGCTGTCAGCATGTGACGGCGGCCACACCCCAGAAATGGCTTTAACCGGCCAGCCAATCCCTTGGTGAGTTAGGACTTGCCCTGCATGCAAATACAGGATCCGGCAGATTGAGCGAATGAGACCAAAAGCGGGTCCAATGGTCAAGAAGGCGGTTTCTGCACGTGCTGTAGAGGGAAGTGAGGGGGCTCATCAACTTGGGAAGGTAGCTGTGGCGAACCAGCCCTGTTTGGAGTTTAGAATGTTGAAGTTCCCCCCCCCAGCGTTTACAAGGTTAAACTTAGAACCTGTGAATTGACAGTTCGCTCCAGAGAGGCGGAACCTCCTGGGGGTTTTAAAGGGGAGGAACAGCAGTTGGTCAGGGGGAGTTGATGGTTGGGAGTTGAGAGAGAGAGATAGAGAAGGGAGGAGATAGTTAGTTAGACTGAGGGAGGTATATGGGTAGGCATAGGAGTCATCTGAACCTGTAATGAAACTATGAACTGCATGTGACAAAACCTGAAACCGTTATGCTTGTTAAATAATAAAAACTAGTTCTTGTTCAAACCATCGTAGTATCGTCGTCCATTGAGGTCCAGCGTGTTATACCCGGGCTCAGTTTAATGATCTTAGAGAGAGGGCAACAGTCTGTGTCCTAGAGATCCATTAAGGAGGGGCTAAGGGTGTGTAAGCCTTAAGTGCCACAGTGTAGCTAGGAGAGGCTAGCCAGCTGCGACAGCAGAGAGGGGTTCTTGGTGATTAGAATCCAGGGCTGTAGGCTAAAAGGTTTGCATCAGGATAGCCTGGAGCAGGGGGGGTATAACTGGACGTGACCACTCTTGTCACTGGGATCTCCAGAGTCACTAAGGAGGTCGGTTTAGTCGAACCTCGGAGGGCAGGGTGCGAGGGGATTAAAGATAAACCAGTGCACCAGCATTACTGACAAACATTTATTAGTAAGGTGACACAGAGTGCGTTGAGGGAGGTTCGCGACAATTTGGTGGCAGCGCCGTGATTTTAAATCGCGACTTTATCGGTTGCAGAGCAGTGATTCTAAGTCGCAACTAAACTGGTAGCTGCGTAGTGAGTTCGAATCACGAGCTTTTGTGTGGGCAACGCCGCGGTTTAAAGTAGCAACCCACAAGCCAGAGTTTGGCTTAAATCAGGACGATACTTGGTTGACTGGAGATGGCACATTTAAAGAGAGCTAGAGAGCCGCCAGCCAAAGGTGATGAGAGAACAGGGGAGGTCTTGGAGAAGGAAGACCCTAGTTCTGTGCAGGTTTTGAAAATGCGGATAGAATTAGCCCGGATCGAATCCGAGCGGGAACAAGCTCGGTTGGCCGTAGAGAAAGAGAAAATGGCTGTAGAAAAAGAGAGAATGGCTTGTGAGGAAAGAATGCAGGCTGAACGATTGAAAGCTCAATTAGCTCAGGAGATGCAATCTGAAAAAATGAAATTGGAACAAGAAAGGCTAGCTTTCGAAAGGGAGGCTCAGATGGGTCGGTTGAGACTTGAAGAGCTTCAGCTTAGGGCAGGATCACCTCAGAGTCAGCCCAGTGATGAGTTTAACGCTGCCCACTTTAAAAGATTCCCTAAGTTTATGGAGGGGAATGATGCCGAAGTGGTGATTGAATACAAAGGTTTTGGAGGCAAGGGCAGAATGGGAGTTTGGGACAACATTGCTGAACCTGTGCTGATAGGCAACGACATTGTAGAGCACAGAAGTAAAATGGTTGTCAGAGCCCAAAGCCACGCCTCAGAAAGGCAGTTAAGTGTCACTAGTGAGGCCCCACTAGGTGACG
Organism: Darevskia mixta; assembly: GCA_034641385.1. Classification (NCBI taxonomy): domain Eukaryota; kingdom Metazoa; phylum Chordata; class Lepidosauria; order Squamata; family Lacertidae; genus Darevskia; species Darevskia mixta. The sequence continues at coordinate 45,229,716 of JAWWNH010000066.1, forward strand.
GAATGTTGGCGAAGATGGCAGTTAGAACTGAACCCAGAACCCAGTGCATGAATGAGAAACAAAGCAATGAGCCTTCAGTTTGGGAGAAAGATCCAGGGCAGGAGGCAGAGGCAGAGATCCAGCCCTGTATGATTATTAATAAAGAAGACCTGTCAGGAGTATGCGAAGTTAAGCATATGGAAACGACAGTGAAGCAGCCCCAAACTAGTGAGCTAACTAAGAGCTTTGACATCACTCAGAGCAAGAGCGTTAAAACTGACTCTAGGTCTCGTCAGAATGCTTGGGATGAGAGAGACCAGCCTTTTTCGTTTGGGTATCGTGAGGTGCCAAATGAGAAAAAAAGTTTTAGCCCGGTTGAGTTATTGTCGGAGAGACAACCTCGTGAGCCGCGTGACGTGCGGAAGGACGCGTGGATGGGTCAGGAAGAGATCGGCAGCCCGGAGGCAGCAACATCGGTGCAAGAGCTCCAGGACGGATTGCAACCTCTGAAAGAGCAAGCTGCAAGCAGAAGTCAAAGTGCCCAAAAGAAACCGAAGACATGGGACAACGCACGAGCCTTGAACAGAACCTTTCAGCCTGGAGACAGCGTCATCGTGCTGAGGACCAGACAGAAGAGGAAACAAGAAGTGAACTTGGAGGGACGGGGGAAAAGAAACCCAGAAACTGTCCTCAATAAGGTGTCTTTTGACAATGAACTGACACAAAAACAAGTGAGGTACTTAAAACATATGTTGGGTGGAGTTATGGTCAAGCCTGACACTGGTAAAGTTAAGACAGGACGAGCGGGGCTGAAACCTTACACCCAAAAGCAGGTAAAGGGTGCAGAGAACCAGGTGATCGGGTGGAGAATTCAGGTACCAGAGAAACTACCCCTGCGGTATAGAGCAAAGAAAGGGGAAGGATAATGTAGTTGTTGACATTTTATCCGGGGGTTTTCTGATATGACCCGTGTATGTATGTATATATTGTTGTGGGTAATAAAGTGAAAAGTCAATTTCCCTGCACCGGCATTCCTCTGATGGACAGTGGATGCCTATGCAGTGTCTTAAGGCGGGGAGAATTGTGGCGAACCAGCCCTGTTTGGAGTTTAGAATGTTGAAGTTCCCCCCCCAGCGTTTACAAGGTTAAACTTAGAACCTGTGAATTGACAGTTCGCTCCAGAGAGGCGGAACCTCCTGGGGGTTTTAAAGGGGAGGAACAGCAGTTGGTCAGGGGGAGTTGATGGTTGGGAGTTGAGAGAGAGAGATAGAGAAGGGAGGAGATAGTTAGTTAGACTGAGGGAGGTATATGGGTAGGCATAGGAGTCATCTGAACCTGTAATGAAACTATGAACTGCATGTGACAAAACCTGAAACCGTTATGCTTGTTAAATAATAAAAACTAGTTCTTGTTCAAACCATCGTAGTATCGTCGTCCATTGAGGTCCAGCGTGTTATACCCGGGCTCAGTTTAATGATCTTAGAGAGAGGGCAACAGTCTGTGTCCTAGAGATCCATTAAGGAGGGGCTAAGGGTGTGTAAGCCTTAAGTGCCACAGTGTAGCTAGGAGAGGCTAGCCAGCTGCGACAGCAGAGAGGGGTTCTTGGTGATTAGAATCCAGGGCTGTAGGCTAAAAGGTTTGCATCAGGATAGCCTGGAGCAGGGGGGGTATAACTGGACGTGACCACTCTTGTCACTGGGATCTCCAGAGTCACTAAGGAGGTCGGTTTAGTCGAACCTCGGAGGGCAGGGTGCGAGGGGATTAAAGATAAACCAGTGCACCAGCATTACTGACAAACATTTATTAGTAAGGTGACACAGAGTGCGTTGAGGGAGGTTCGCGACAGTAGCCTATCTAGGAGAAGGAAAACTGATCCTAAAGCTCTGCCATGTGGGACTTTTTCAGGAGATGAAAAGGCTAAGTAGTAAACCCTACACAAATCTGGAGTCCCTAAGATAGTTGGATGGCATCTTGCATGCCTCCTTCCTGCAATGCCTGCAGCCAAACTGGTGCCAAACATATTGCTCTGCTTTCCTTTGGAGCCCAAGAGAGGGGTCTTGTTGTCTGGGCAGCCCAGGACCTCCATAAACACTGCCCAGACTTGTGCCCCAGAGAGGTCACTTCAGTTTGACTTTGTCCCTGGAGTCACACACTATTGGCAGACGGATGCCAACAACTGCCCTCACCCTTGATCATTGAGTGGGCTGGGGTTGATGGGATTTTGGAGTCCAGCAGTATCTGAAGTGCCACAGGTTAGCTACTCTTGCTCTAAAATTTCACATAGTTGTTCTTCATTGTCGAATTCCTAGAATTGTTTTCGTTGTTGATACCAAATGGTAATTTCTTTTTTTACAAGTAGAATCTGATTGGACCCAGCAGGTGGCACTCTTGTAGTGCGGGATTGATAAATGCTTGCTGCTGGTTTTTTAAATGCACAGTTCTCTTATTTCCATTTCCTCTCCTGTGCATAGATAATTTTATATATATATATATATATATATATAAGAAAAGAGAGCTACGTATGTCTGCCTGTTAACAGCTATTGGGACTGGAAATACTGTTTTCAGCGCAGCATTTGTATAGTTCAGCCCAGTCGAAGGTACAACATGCTGTGCTGTTTCCTCCTACATTTATGTGCCCAATAGGGAGCGGAGCTATATTGTGTAGTTGACAATACACTTGGCTGGCTTCCTTTTAGTAAGTGGATTTGTCCTTTTGGGGAAATGGTACATGTTGCTCTAGGCTCTTCCCATGATCATAGATGCAGGCTGTTAATATGGTTGCAATCCTTAACAGCTTGGGACCAGTTTACCTACGAGATTGCCTTACGCCACATGTGCCATCAAATCCTTTAGCGTGGCAGCACCTGCACTTTGGAACTCCCTGCCTATTGAAATCAAGCAGGTGCCTTCACTGTACTCTTTTTGTCGCCTGCTTAAAACATTCTTGTTTAGACAAGCCTATCCAGCTGCTAAGAAAGTTGAGGTGATTTTAATCAGTTTTAGTATCTTAACTTTCGTATGTTTTAAAAGTTGTGTTGTAATTTTAAAAAAAATCTTCTTGTAAACTGCTCTGAGGTGCTGGTGGTTGTTTTTACAATTGAGCTGTGTATAATTTTGATGAAATAAATAAATAAATTACAGATCTCGGAAGTATGGGGAGCCGTTGCCTGTATGCAGGGGCGTGGTTCGGTACTTAAAGGAGATTTGAAGCCCAAATTTCCATAAACGGAGAGTGAGGAAATTGGAGTTGGTGGTTGGCTGTAGTCTCACAGATGTTTTACTATGCAGTGCACTCAGTTGCCCTGTAAACAAAGTTATTTTTAAAGGGAGGGGGTGAAGGGGGGAGAACTGGGCTGCCCCAGCACTGCTTCTGCCTGCCTGTGTCCCAAAGAGAAGAATTGCAAAAGGTCTCTAGGAATGGGCTTGCTTGAACCTTGGTCTGTTTCCCCTGGTGCTCTTCTCACAATCTTGCTGCATTTCATGCCACAGAGAACCAGATGGACACAAAGTCTGCAGGGCAAAGACTAGCCCTGCAAGGGGTGTCAAAAGTGATCCCAAGGCCCTCGATTGAAGTCTGGTGAATGTGGGGCTATTCAGCTCCTCAGAAATAAGTCCTACTGTGTTGTGTTCGTTGAGCTTTGCTCACAGGTGAGTGTGCATAAAATTGCAGCCGACAAAGGTCCGTATAGTTAAAGCTATGGTTTTCCCAGTAGTAATGTACGGAAGTGAGAGCTGGACCATAAAGAAGGCTGATCGCCGAAGAATTGATGCTTTTGAATTATGGTGCTGGAGGAGACTCTTGAGAGTCCCATGGACTGCAAGAAGATCAAACCTATCCATTCTTAAAGAAATCAGCCCTGCGTGCTCACTAGAAGGACAGATCCTGAAGTTGAGGCTCCAGTACTTTGGCCACCTCATGAGAAGAGAAGACTCCTTAGAAAAGACCCTGATGTTGGGAACAAGGAGAAGGGGATGACAGAGGATGAGATGGTTGGACAGTGTTCTCGAAGCTACTAACATGAGTCTGACCAAACTGCGAGAGGCAGTGAAGGATAGGCGTGCCTGGCACGCTCTGGTCCATGGGGTCACGAAGAGTCGGACACGACTGAACGACTGAACAACAACAACAACAAAAAAAATCCCACGCAACCTTCCACAATGATGCAATTTAAACAAATCTGCATGCTTTTGTGTTGTATCACATGGTTCACTCTCCTGGCTGCAGAAAATCTGGCTTCTGAGAGTTTCTTAGGCCCAACCATTCTTCAGCATATGGATGCTTTAGCTGAGATTCCTGCACTGCAGGGGGTTGGACTAAATGACCCTTGGGGTCCCTTCCATCTCTACAATTCTATGTCTTTAAAGGTCTGAGGGTTCCTGGCTTTGTGTGATTTTGCCTTTGATTGCAGTCCTCTGACACCAAACCCTCAGGTAAGTGGTGGGCCCACTGTGTGCATAGGATTGCACTGTAAGCATTAGTATTAAGAGATACTTCAAGGCCATGATGTTTGGAAATATAATAAGGGGAATACTTACATTAAAAAATACAGTCTCTTTTTCTCAAGATTATACCTACCGGTACTACCATGAGGACCAGAAACATGAAAACTTTTTTTAAAAAAAATAATCCGAGGTATTTCATGCCTAAGTGAAAACAATGGTATTGTGAAAATCCAGGGTGGGAGAGCAGAAATAGATTTGTTTATTTTTTAATGACATTCTTATTCTTTAAGGCAAGACAAATTCAGGGCATCACCCCAAAAAGGCATATGGAGGCGCTTCTTTCTCTTTAAGAAATGCACCTACTAGTGCCATCTTTCCACAGAGGAAGGTGTCTCTGGTTTCAAGCTGGGAAATGCCTCTTGCAAATAACATAAAAGCAACCCTGCAAGATCAGACCAAACAAGAGTTCAAATCCTTGGAAGCAAACAGGAGACAGAACAATTACTTGGGGTTTTTGGCTTTCTACCAAACTCCTTTCACTCAGCTCTGAAACCACACAGAGCAGCCTTAGGGAATCCCAACTTTTAATTGATTTCATAGCAGTGTGAAATTGTCTTTTTACATGCTTTGTTCTGGCAATGGCACATATGCCTGGACCCTTAATAGTGCAATGCCCATTTGCAGTTATTCCAGGTTGTTTCTGTAATTTTGTAAACTAACTGGGTTTACCCCAGCAGACCCTCTGTGTCCCTATTTTCCAGGGACAGTCCCAGATTCACAGAAGCTGGTCCGGTTTCTGAATTGATCCCAGAATGTCCCGCTTTTCCTTAGGATGTACCTATTTTCATCAGAGAAATATTGGAGAGTATTGAGTTATGCAACCCCTGAGCCAAGGAGATAAGTAATTGAGGACTGAGGATTGGAGTGACCATTCTGTGATCTTATGGCAGTGGACAAAAGTGTATTGTAACTTTGGAATAAATAAAAAAGGAGATAAGTAACTGTACAACCTTTAGAAGACCTCTGAAGGAACCTTGTACAGAGAAGTTTTTAAAAAATGATTAATTATGTGTTTATATACAGTATGTTGGAAGCCACTCGGGTTGGCTGGGGCAACCCAGTCAGATGGGTGGGGTATAAATAGTAAAACAACAACAACATTTTCATCGGAGAAATGTTGGAGGGTATGCCCCAGGCATGTGAGAGTGTAACTTGTGTTATAGTTGGTGCAGCAGAAGAGTATGGACAGCAGAAAGCCTGGGGGTTGGAAAATGCCTAAAGGTAAAGGGACCCCTGACCATTAGGTCCAGTCGTGTCTGACTCTGGGGTTGCGGTGCTCATCTCGCTTTATTGGCCGAGAGCCGGCGTACAGCTTCCAGGTCATGTGTCCAGCATGACAAAGCCGCTTCTGGCGAACCAGAGCAGCGCATGGAAACGCCGTTTACCTTCCCGCCAGAGCGGTTCCTATTTATCTACTTGCACGTTGACGTGCTTTCGAACTGCTAGGTGGCCAGGAGCTGGACCGAACAATGGGAGCTCACCCCGTCGCAGGGATTTGAACCGCCGACCTTCTGATCAGCAAGCTCTAGGCTCTGTGGTTTAACCCACAGCCCCATCTGGGTCCCTACGTAACAGTAAAATCTGCTTAGGGCTGTGCTACAATATAGGTACTGGAAAGCATATAGTTCTTATAGATGGGCAGAGAGATCTAGGAGTCAACAGGAAGAAGCCTTTTGCAGCTCTGGAAAGAAGGTGGCTTTGAGCTTTTACCAGCAGCACCTTCTCACTCATGAGGCTGCCTGCATCAGGGGAGTAATTGGAGTAATTAGTTCCCAGCGACTTCTCACAGGTGAACTCCTCTGGGGGAGCAAACTGGTAATTACTCTAGAATGATTATCCATGTCTGTAAACTCTGCGCCGGAGGCTCTGTAAGTTCATCTGTTTGCTGCAGTGGCAGAACAGCTGCTATAAAATTGACATCTGGACTCCCAAGTGAGCCGTTATCTATTTCTGTATTTTATTCACTTGGACTGGGAAAGTGAAAGAGGCTGAGTAATCTGATACCTCCTTGCTGCCCCCCACAATATGAGCCCCAACTCTTGCTCATACCAAGTCCCACTCCCAGCCAGGCTGGCTTGCTGAAGACTGGAGTGTGTGCACATGTAATGTTGGAGGGTAGCATATGAATCTGTCTTCCCAGGGATACTGTGCCTTCTCTGCGCTGGCTTGCATAGTTCTGCATCTTCCCCTGGGAACAAATCCATAACACACATCTTAATGTTTCATAAAAATTTATACATGTAAAAAACAACAACCCCAAAACCTCAAAGTGGTTTACAAAAAGATAAGATAAAATCAAGAAAAATTTACAACCTTAAAACATACAAAAAATACTAAACTAGATTGAAATTATCTCAACTTTCTAAGCACCTGGAAAGGCTTTTTGAAACAAGAATGTTTTTAGCAGTTGCCAAGAAGAGTGCAGTGAAGGTGCCTGCTTGATATCAATAGGCAGGGAGTTCCAAAGTGTGGGATTGAATTCTTACAGATGAGGAATGAACATTACATGGTACCTGTAACAATGTCAGTTCTGCAGATTGAAGTGATCAGATGGGCACATACAGGGTAAAGTAATCCCACAGGTACAGTAATCCGATCCCAAGTTGCTCAGTCTTTATATACCAATAGTAACACCTTGAAGTGAGAGCTGGACCATAAAAAGGCTGATCGTCGAAAAATTGATGCTTTTGAATTATGGTGCTGGAGGAGACTCTTGAGAGTCCCATGGACTGCAAGAAGATCAAACCTATCCATTCTGAAGGAAATCAGCCCTGAGTGCTCACTGGAAGGACAGATCCTGAAGCTGAGGCTCTAATACTTTGGCCACCTCATGAGAAGAGAAGACTCCCTGGAAAAGACCCTGATGCTGGGAAAGATGGAGGGCACAAGGAGAAGGGGACGACAGAGGACAAGATGGTTGGACAGTGTTCTCGAAGCTACCAATATGAGTCTGACCAAACTGCGGGAGGCAGTGGAAGACAGGAGTGCTTGGCGTGCTCTGGTCCATGGGGTCACGAAGAGTCGGACACCACTAAACAACAACAACAACACCTTGAACCTAGGCTGGAAGCAAATCAGCAACCAGTGCAGGTCTCTGAGCGCAGGCATGATTTGCCAACAGGGTCTCCTATCAGCACTCATGCTGCAGCATTCTGCACCAATGTGGTAGCTTTTGAATCAAGTGCATAGTAAACCAGCGCATGAACTACTGCTGCCAAGCTTTCATAGTCCAGGAATGATTGAAGCTGTTGTAGCAGTCACAGCTGGTGAAAGGTGCTCCCAGTCACTGAGGCTACCTGGGCCCCAGACTGCAAACCTGCTCCTTCAGGGCATGTGCAACCCCATCCAGCACAGGCAACTGACTAATTTCTCATGCAATTGACTTTATCCAAATGTGTTTCCCTGAGGCCCTAAGCAGATGGTGCAGCAATCAAACCTCTCCCTTTGCTATAATTTTTTTCACCATTGCCACATAGAATAACCTGCATCTAGACATACCAAAAAGGGTTGTGGTCCCTGGAGCCTTTTTTTTGCTTGGTTACTAGCATTGCACACTGGAGATGCAGAGATGGGATGGCACGTATGCCACCTAGTTCCCTATCTTCCTCTTACAAGTGGCCCGGTATTCAGAAGAAGTTAAAAGAAATCCCCTGGGTGATAATTATAGATTACCTTGGCTGGGAGCTAGCATGCGCCTTTAAAAAAAAAAAACTTGGTGGATGCTGCATAGCCTTCTGTTGAAAGATTTATTGCATATTCTCTCTTGCAAACGCACATAGAATTACTTATCACTGTTGTCAGCCCTTTCCTCTTACTCTTTTGGCATTTAATTATTCCATTATTTTAGTCTGTGTTTCTTCTATCAAGATGTCAAACACATGGTTGTCTCTCAAGGATACCCAGACTTGCTTAGCTTCAGAAAGTTTGCTTCATCGTGTGCCTTCAGCCCATGCACAGGGACCCGTATGATAGCTCTGTTCCTTTGGGAAATTTCTGGCATCCCAGCCCTACACACGGTCCACCAAAAAGTAAGCCCCACTGTGTTAAATGGACTTACCGGTAACTCCCAACTAAGTGTGTGTAGGAGAATTGTAGCCCAGGCTATTAATTTTGTACAGTATTTGAAATATATTTTGAGGCCATATTATTTACAATTGATAATGGCAGGGTGGGAAAATTAGTTGAATAATGTGGACCATCTGTGCCAATTTTTTTACAACCACCTTTAAAGGTAAAGGGACCCCTGACAGTTAAGTCCAGTCGCGGACGACTCTAGGGTTGCGGTGCTCATCTCGCTTTACTGGCCGAGGGAGCCGGCGTGCAGCTTCCAGGTCCTACTAGCCAAAGCTGGTAAAAGGCACTCCCAGCCATTGAGGTCACCTGGGGCTCCTGATTTTTGTGAATTTGGGTTTGCCACCATCGGGGTCAGCCATTGTTGCATGCAGGAAGCCATTCTTGTCAGAATGAAGCTGCATGGTCATAGAAATAGCCTGCCATTCAATCCAGACATATGCTGCTCCTGTTGGATAACGTTGCCAGATTTAAAATAAAATGCAGGGCACCTTGGATCTGTGTTGTTTAAAACAAAAGTCATCTATCCACCATGTTATGTGAAATATGGAAATAAGCGGCAGCCATAATATACAGGCATGTGATGCCCTAAAACGACCCTTTCCTATAACTAGCATCCTTTAACATTAAGGATGTTGGACAATTTCTGGCGACAGAAAGACTCCTGTGCCCAAACAGATGCACTAGTGGAAACAAATATGCTTTCCCTGCCTTAGGCTTTGTCTGTGCCTCCCTCTCTAGGGAGACTATAGCACCATGACATAAGCTCATGAGGTCTCTAGACAGTAACAGGACATGTTGATGCCAAGCTTAGATGCTGACTTTCTAATGATTTGATCTGGGACTGACAGGTGCTCGTAGGGTGCTTGGGGGCTCCAGTCAAAAGTATTTTTGTCCATATTGCAGTTTAGTCCTGTTCCATTATTGGGCATTTTGGACCCTTAACATAACACTAAAAAGAGGCAGAATAATTCCCTTTTGTTTCCCCAACCATATTTACCAGCTCAAATGGCACGTCTCCATTTTTACAATTGACCATGGAGTTGTACTACTTGCTGTTGTGCTCAGATCCTGCTTGCAGGTTTCCCACAGGCATCTGGTTGGCCACTGTGAGAGCAGGAAGCTGGACTAGACAGGCCACTGGCTTGATTCAGCAGGAAGTTCTTGTGTTTCCTGCATTGCCATTGGTTGCTAGCAGAGAATTTGCATGGTTCCTGCTGATCTGATCAAGTGAAGAGTCAGAAGTCTTTTGGTTTTGTACAGGGCTGGATTTAGGTATGATGAGGCCCTAAGCTACTGAAGGTAATGGGGCCCTTTATATGTCCAGCTGTCCTTTGTCAACAACAAATGGTTGCTGTTTTTTGTGTTGAATATATGCTATATGGTAATTTATGGACCTAATAGGTATCTAAAGCCATTTGCGCATGTTGCCATGCAACCAGTCCATGCAGAATGTAGGCACCCTATATATAGAAATGAGCAAACCAGTGATATTCTAGGGAGCAGGCTAGCAAGCGGGGCCCATTACTTACATCATAGGAGCCTAGACAACACAAAACACGATTGCTGTAAGTAGGTTTTGTTTTATTTGTTTTTTATCTTATATTTTAGAAATGTACATCCAGTTCCCCCCCCCCTTTTTGGTGGGGCAAGGGAGTGGGGCCCTAAGCTATAGCTTGTTTAAAGGTAAAGGGACGCCTGACCATTAGGTCCAGTCGTGACCGACTCTGGGGTTGCACGCTCATCTCGCATTATTGGCCAAGAGTTGGCGTACAGCTTCCAGGTCATGTGGCCAGCATGACTAAGCCGCTTCTGGTGAACCAGAGCAGTGCACAGAAACGCCGTTTACCTTCCCGCTGCAGTGGTACCTATTTATCTACTTGCACTTTGACGTGCTTTCGAACTGCTAGGTTGGCAGAAATTTAGCTTATACATAAATCCGGCACTGGTTTTGTAGGTAGCAAGTGCTCACACACCTTTTATTTAAGGCTTGGAACAAACTTAACAGCATGCCCCCCTCCTGTAGGCATTATTTGAAAACTGGAGGATTAATTCTGCAAGCTCATTGATTTAAGTTCGTTATGTTTCCAGATACCTGACTTGTGTTGATAGCTAGATCCATGGTATCTCCAAGCAATGCTGGGAGAGACTCCCAGTTTGAAATCCGAGAGAGCTGCAGTCAGTCAGTCAGTCAGTCAGTCAACCTTGGTTCCCCAGATGATGTTGGACTACAACTGCCATCATCCCTAGGTAGCAGGACCAGTGGTCAGAGATGCTGGGAGTTGTGGTCCAACAACATCTGGGGAATCAAGGTTGAGAAAGGCTAGTGTAGACAATACTGATCTAGATGGGCCTGATTCGGCGTAAGGCACCTTCTTATTGTCCAAGCTTGACATGGGTTTAAATTATTGGTGCAGATATTCCACAATCTTATCTCAGGTCCAAATTTGAGCGCACATGTTGTGGTGCCAGCCATCTTGTGGACAAGTGGGAGAGCAGCATGGGGCAAGCACTCCATGAGGATTAAGCGCCAATAGCCCATCTAATCCCTTAAATTAGACTTGTCACCTGGATGTTTCCTGACAAACCAGTCTTGCCTCTCCTCAGTGCCATTTGTTGCCTTCCCAGTTTCACTGTAATGAGGTGGTATTTTATTGCCACAGCCCATCCAGGAGGACTTGGACAGAGATGGTTCCCTGGCGTTAAACGTTCAGTTGTGGGTGTTTTTTATTTATTGAGGTAGTTTGTGGCTGAGTGGAGTCTAATTGGGGGGGAAAACACAACATACAATTTATCCCCATCACACTGAACTCTCATTGAGCTGACGGGGGAAGAGATGAATTTCAAACAGCCCCAGCTGCTCCTCACATTGCTGTCAGACTTGGCCCAATAAATCTCTCCCTTCATAGGGATGGAATAAGATTTAGTTCGAGTGTCACCTGCGAAATCCCTCACAGGATGGTACTTAAAAACACAAGCCCCAGCAAAGGAGGAAATGAAAACAGTAAAAAGAGATTAAAATGCAGGAGTTTGGGGAGGGGGGGGGAAATAGAGGTGTAGAGCGAAGAGGGTAGAGTTTTGTTTTTTAAAAAACAATACAAACCACCCACACCCAGGAGCTTGCCTGCTTGCTTCTGATTTAGCAGCCCAGAAGCTTACCTAATTCACATTCATCCCCATTTGTCATGCTACTTAAAACAGGCAGGCTAGGTGTGGGAGAGAGAAGAGATAAGAGCCTCCTAATCCAATTCATAGCCCCCCGCGTTCCCTCAGGATAGAAAGGGGCCCTTCCGCACCCAAACACAAACAAATGCAGCACTTTAAGGGTGAGATGCATATGGAATTTGCTTTGTTTTCAGTACAGCCAACTGCCCTTCAGATGGTGTTGGGCTCCAATGGTCAGAGATGATGGGAATTGCAGTCCAACATTAACTGGAGGGTGGGTTCTTCATCCCTGCTGTGCTAAAAAAAACCCAACAAATCTAGACAGCCGCAGTCTCTCCATCCCTGCACTACAACTAGGCCCTAGGAGTCATCCAGGAACCTTGATTGGGGGCCGATTAAGGACAGACAAAAGGAACTGCTTCTGTACCCAAGGTATCATTTCTCTGCCTCTGGCCAGTTAAAAGACCTGCAACCCCCTGAGGCACAGCTACTGCCCCTCTTTGCCCTGGGGAGGTGAAAAGAGCAGCAGCTCCGAGGGAAGAGGAGTAAGGAGCACACAGTTAGACCACGAACCACCCAACTACAAGCAGTCAGGAGAGTGAGATTGAATGGAAGGTGATGGGAACAAACAACCCAAATGCCGAAGTGAGAACCGGATTTTGGGCATTGTTTGAACTGCAGAGATGTAAGAGCAGAGGATACCTGGAACACATAACTTTTTGGTGATGGGCTCTTTAACTTTATCCTGCTGGCTCTGCTGTTCACTCTCAAGACACAGGACATTGGATTTCTGGAGGCAAGTTGTCAGCCATCGCTACACCTTATGGGTGTATCTCTCCCTTCATAGGGAGAATCCCTTCATAGGGATTGCAGGTCTTTTAACTGGCTACACCATCGCTACACCTTATGGGTCACAAAGAGTCGGACACGACTGAACGACTGAACAACAACACACCTTATGGGAGCCAATTCCACAGTTTAATCATGCACTGATTGAAGAAGTACTTCCTTTTGTCTGAAAGAGGCCACACATTAAATAAAGGAGGAAGAGAGAGGAAGAGTGTGTTGAGATCCAAGGAAGGTTGTATGATAATGGGGTGAATGGGAAATGGTCCTTGAGAGAGTCTAAAACAGGCTGAAAGTGTCACATTATCCAAACTTCTTCCCATTAGGATTCTAGGTCACTGTTCTGTTATTTATGCAGGAGAGGTAAAAGCTCCAGGCTGTTTAGAAAGTTAATGGAGGGACGATGAATGCAGTCAGGAAGTCATTGTGTCTTTTAGAGAAGCTGCTATTCATAGAGTTTTTGCATTAAGATTCTCTTGTTTTTCTCAGCTGCAGTTTTTCTTCTTTTTATTATATTTGACGTGCAGAAAATAAACAAAAATGAATTATGCTTCCAGCATCTTCCTGGCCTGATTCCTTTTGGCAGGAGAGTCCCATGGAGTATGGGGCAATGGGCATCCTTTATACACACTGATCCCCTATTACAGTCCACAGTATGTGACAGACGTCTGCTTAGATTAGTGTTTAGGGCTCACTCTGCTCTCTTCCTTGGCCCAGGATCTGGCAGGGAGATCAGGGAAAAGACATGGGGAGATGGAGCTGAATATATTTTTTTCGCAGCTGTTTTCCCAGGGGTCTCTTTGCCAGCTCAGGTGAGGCCCTGAAAGTGTAAACATGAAGAACAGCCACAGTCTAGATCTCACTCAGTTTAAAACCATGTGGAATCGCAGGGCTGGAAGTGATCTCAGTGGACATGTTGCCCAACCTTCCCTCTTCCTTAGCTGTGACTAAGTGCTACTGAAAGCAATGAAATAGAATTTAATAGCCCTTAATAAGTGTATTTACACAGAGGTCCTATGGATTTTAAAAGGAATTACCTCTAAGAAAGTATGCATAGCATTCTTTTAAAGCCATCCAAGTTGGTGGCCAGCACAACTTCCTGTGGCAGTGAGTTCCATAGTTTAACAATGTGCTGCCATGTGTTTCAGCCATGTGCCTAAGTATGCCTTGAACCTGAGCCTAATTCTGCATCTTGGAAGTAGCAGCACAATCATGTTCGTGACTCCTCAGAAGTCAGTCCCACTGAGTTTAATGGTGTGTATAGAATCGAAACCATAAGCATCACTTTTGTTGCATTGTAAAGGTAACAGGACCCCTGACTGTTAAGTCCAGTCGCAGACGACTCTGGGGTTGCGGCGCTCATCTCGCTTTACTGGCCGAGGGAGCCGGCGTTTGTCCGCAGACAGCTTCCGGGTCATGTGGCCAGCATGACTAAGCTGCTTCTGGCGAACTAGAGCAGCGCACAGAAACGCCTTTTACCTTCCCACCGGAGCGGTACCTATTTATCTACTTGCACTTTGACGTGCTTTCGAACTGCTAGGTTGGCAGGAGCAGGGACTGAGCAACGGGAGCTCACCCCATTGCAGGGATTCGAACCGCTGACCTTCTGATCGGCAAGCCCAAGAAGCTCAGTGGTTTAGACCACAGCGCAACTGGCCCAATTAAGGCTACAGTGAAACTTCTGAGCAACTATGTTTAGGCCCAAACAGCACGACTAGCAAAAGAACTTTTAAAATAACATAAAATACAAGAACAAACACCGACAAAGGAAGAATGGACAGTGAAACTAATGGAGTATGCAGAATGGGACAAAATGACGGGAAGAATCCGAGAACAGTGGGACCAGAAATTCATCAAAGACTGGACTAAATTTGCAGATTATTTAAAGGAAAATTGTATTCAATTGAATACGTTGGTAGGACTGCAAGAAGCTTTGTAGATCAAGGAAGAAATATCGTTAATACGAATATATAGTGATTAATTTTTAGAAAGTGATAATTTAAAACAATGATTGATCTAGGAAATATAGATATAAGGAACAGATGTTAGAATATCATGTGGAAGGTTTGACGGAAGTCACGGCCATAAAAAGCCAAAATGGTATAAGATGTGAAGATAAATGTGTGGATTTTATTACTGTATCTTTGTAAAATTAATAAAAAATGATATTGGGGGGAAAAAGTATTGTTTTGACATGCATGGTAAAGTCCAATACAGACTTCATGCCCTACTGCATGAAATACAACCAAATAAACCCCCTGCCTCCATGTGATGTCCACCAATTTGGATGGCTTTAAAAGGATATTAGACAAATTAATAGAGGATAGGACAATCAAGGGACCCAGGTGGCGCTGTGGGTTAAACCACTGAGCCTAGGGCTTGCTGATCAGAAGATCAGTGGTTCGAATCCCTGTGATGGGGTGAGCTCCCGTTGCTCGGTCCCAGCTCCTGTCAACCTAGCAGTTCGAAAGCACGTCAAAGTGCAAGTAGATAAATAGGAACCGCTCTGGCGGGAAGGTAAACGGCGTTTCCATGTGCTGCTCTGGTTCGCCAGAAGCGGCTTTGTCATGCTGGCCACATGACCCGGAAGCTGTACGCCGGCTCTCGGCCAATAAAGCGAGATGAGCGCCGCAACCCGAGAGTCGGACACGACTGGACCTAATGGTCAGGGGTCCCTTTACCTTTACGACAATCAATGGATTCTAATCATGACAGTTGTGTATCACCTCCAAGATCATAGGTAGTATACCTCTGAATGCCAGTTGTTGGGAAGCACAATTGGGGACAGTGCTCAGAACCTGCATGTGGGTTACCCCATAGACATCTGTTTGGTCACTGTGAGGAGAGGAGGAGTCAGATATCTAAACGGCTGTCACATGGAAGACAGCTTGTTTTCTCCTGCTCTGGAGGGTAGGACTCGAACCAATGACTTCAAGTTACAAGAAAGGAGATTCCAACTAAACATTGGGGGGGGGGCTTTCTGACAGTAAGAGCTGTTCGACAGTGGAACAGTCTCCTTCAGGAGGTGGTAGACTCTCCTTCCTTTGTTGTTGTTGTTGTTTAGTCATTTAGTCGTGTCCGACTCTTCGTGACCCCATGGACCAGAGCACGCCAGGCACTCCCGTCTTCCACTGCCTCCCGCAGTTTGGTCAGACTCATGTTGGTAGCTTTGAGAACACTGTCCAACCATCTCGTCCTCTGTCGTCCCCTTCTCCTTGTGCCCTCAATCTTTCCCAACACCAGGGTCTTTTCCAGGGAGTCTTCTCTTCTCATGAGGTGGCCAAAGTATTGGAGCCTCAGCTTCAGGATCTGTCCTTCCAGTGAGCACTCAGGGCTGATTTCCTTAAGAATGGATAGGTTTGATCTTCTTGCAGTCCATGGGACTCTCAAGAGTCTCTTCCAGCACCATAATTCAAAAGCATCAATTCTCCTTCCTAGGAGGGTTTTTAAGCAGAGGTTGGATGGCCATCTGTCATGTATAGTTCAATTGAGATTCCTGCATTGTAGGGGGTTGGACTAGATGACCCTTGGGATCCCTTCCAAATCTACAATTCTATGGTTCTATGACTAGATGGGCCTTTGGTCTGATCCAGCAGAGCTCTTCTTATGAGGACACAGATGCTTAGATTCAAAGAAGAAGTTGGCCTCTCATTACGGCCAATATTACTGGTAACTGCTGGTCACAGATCACATCTATGGCTGACATAACCCCTGAGATGACAACCTCTCCAGTGGAAATAGATTCATCTGTGCAATTAATTGGCTCTTGGTGAGTTTGTAAGGAGGAAGCTGAAATTACTGTCATCTCCTCGCCTTCCTTATGAAGTGCTTCACTCCCTAATCACACAGGTTTTTAGAAGAGATGGGGAGAGTGTGAGAGGCCCTTGGCACTAAGTGCAGGCTTTTAGCTCTTGAACTGCATCTTTCTTAGTCTCCAGTGTAGAGTGTAGTGTGTAATCTGGGAGGTTGTTTGCTAGAACCTTGTGACTCATAATAAGAGGAGTCTATAATACAGAACTAATAAAGGCCAGGATGACATAAACATATAACTCAAGTTCTTTGAGCGGAAAATATAACACAAATGAGATGCACATTAATTTCCTTATGTAATTTCTTTAATGTTGGTTGCATAACTGGTTTCGTTTCCATCACAGATTGGCTAAATACTATTATTAAATACAGTGGAACCTTGGTTCTCAAACTTAATCCATTCCGGGAGTCCGTTCAACTCCTGAAACTGTTCAAAAACCAAGGCGCATCTTTCGATTGGTTGCAAAAGCTTCCTGCACTCAAGAGGAAGCTACGTCGGACGTTCGGCTTCCGAAAAACATTCAAAAACCGGAACACTTACTTCCAGGTTTTTGGCGTTCGGGAGCTGATTTGTTCGTCAACTAAGCTGTTCGAGAACCAAGGTTCCACTGTAGTTGCATTTCTATATCTCACTTTTCCTCTAAGGAGCTTTATGTTTCCACATACCCCCCCCCCCGCCCCTTATCTTCACAGCAACACTGTGAGATAAGATTACATGGAGGGATAATGAGTGTTCCAAAGTTGCCAAGGCTGGATGAATGGGTTTCATGAATATTTGTGGGGGTGGGTGGATAGGTATGTTGGGGCAGATGTTTAGGGAATAGGAGCTATGGAGAGGAACTAGCTGCTGTACGAAGAGCCTACTGGATCCAGCCAATTGCTCATCTCGTCCAGCCTTCTGTTCTCACAGTGGCTACCCAGAGGTCTGTGGGAATCTGCCTCAACAGGACCTGAGCACAAGGACACGCTCCCCTCCTGTGGTTTCCAGGAGCTGGTTTTCAGAAGTATCTACTACTGCTTTGAGTCGTACTTGATGGACAGGCTGGATACACATTTAACAAACAGAAACAGATAATATGCAGAATGACCACATGCCCTCCCTATTTTTTTGGTAGCTATGGAGGCTGAACGTCCACTCCTTTTCGTCTACAGAAGTACAGGGGTTTCAATTGGAATTCTATGGAAACTGAGGAGTCTTCATTTGGAGTCCCATATACCAAATGGCAGAGCTTCAATCTGCTTACAGCCAGCCAGTCACTGGCACTAGGCAGCTGCTCCTGCTCCTGGAAGTTTTTCCACAGAAAGGTCATGGCCTCGGTCCTTTGGGAAAGAGGCAATAACGACTTTCCTGGTTTTACAGCAGTCGAGGCTTGAATGACGGCTGGTAATTGGCTTCTCTGTGTGTAAATCCTCTGCCTCTGGTCTCCAGAGAGATGGCAGTGCCACAGGCTGAGCCTCTGCTGTTCCTCTTGACTGGTGGAAAGAGAAGCAGCAAGGGGGCAGGGTGGAAAGTAGAAAGGAAGAGGGCAGGTGGCTGTGCTTCGAAAGAATCCATCCCTATGATAATGAGGCACTTCTACTCTGGGCGCCTGTGAAAGGAAAATATTGATTGAAAAAGCATTTCCCCCCACCTCTTGGCCCACACTTCTTCCTCTGTAGTTCTTCTCTATTGAGCAGGTTCTGAAATTAAGACAGAATGTTGTTTGAGGTTCTGTGGTGATGGAAGGGAAGGAAGAGCGCAGTGCAAGACCCTCTCGACATTGTTTGATGTCCAGACTCCATTATACCTGCAGAACAAGAATAGGAGGCAAGACCTCAAAGGGCTTGCTGGGATGCTTCTGATTCATTTTGTCAGGGTTTATCTGGCCAGTGTGCTTCACAGCTCACTGAGAACCTCTGTTTTTACCTTCCACTTTCCCACCTCTTCACCTCGTTAAAAATGCAAGGAAGCATTTGGACACACAAGACAAGCGAAGCAATAAATGGATTGCTCCCCCCCCTGCCCCGCCACAGGTTTCATTCATTAGTGGAATGAGTATGACAAGTCAAGGATATTTCCACACAACTGCAGTTAAGAAGAAAATCAGCTATTCTGCAGATTGATCATGCGGAGGAGGACGGTGAAATATGCTTGATTTAACTAGATTGGGAAATGTATTCATTCATCTTATCTGCTGGCTGAAGAGTGAGCGCTGCAAATCAAATGATGCTGACAATTAATTATCTGGTGTAGTAAGCTGAAAATATTAATTGATTAATCAGCATGATTAGCTAATTAATGGTAATACTACAGATTAAAATAAAGCTCTAGTTATCAGAGCTGTCTGTGTTCTCCAATTCTCTCAGTGGGTTCTGAAGTACTCAAAGAAAGACTGAATTGCGGGGTATACCGGTATATATATGAAGGATCAACTGCTGGTTCACAGTTGTGATTGTTCCTCATAGTTTCTCAGGCTAAGGAATGTATGTGCTTTTGGAATGATGATCCTCTATCCTTTCTAAATGCCATCTTGGTATTTCCACATTCCAACAGAGTTTTTCAGGTGACAAAAGAAAAGCAATGGGTAATAATAAAAGCAAATAATAATAATTTATTATTTATACCCCAACCATCTGGCTGGGTTTCCCCAGCCACTCTGGGCAGCTCTCAACAGAGCATTAAAAACATGATACAGTAATAGATCAAAACTTCCCTAAACAGCGTTATTTTCAGATGTCTTCTAAAAGTCAGATGGTTGTTTATTTCCTTGACGTCTGATGGGAGGGCGTTCCACAGGGCGGGCTCCACTACCAAGAAGGCCCTCTGCCTGGTTCCCTGCAACATTGGATATCACCTCATATGCTTAGCGCATTATCAGTGCATTAGCCACAATTGAAGGCATGTGGTGTGACATCCCAGCTCCAAGTAATGCTTGACAGCAGAGAAACCTTGCTACAAAATGTCATGGACTGGCAGAATGCTGAGGAAGGGTGGGAGACACCTTCTGTTTTGTTTTGTTTTTGAAGTATTTTTGTTAAAGATTTCTTGATTTACAAAAGTATGTGCAATGTCTCTCATATTTTTTACATGTATCATTTTTACAGATCAGTTTCATTTGTTGAGACATTGGGAAGAAAAGGGGGAAAGAGGTGGACGGGGGGAGGATGGGGGGGTTGGGCGACGATATTTCTATTTTACTTAATATACGTATGTAGGGCTTGGTGTCAGCGTTGCTTGTGCAGGTTCTCTGCTGTTCCTTTGTATTCCTTTGGTGGTGAGAGAGTTTGGGGTTGGCCTAGGGTGTGGTTGTTCATTTGTGATTGGCTGTGGTGGTCTTTGTTTTCATGTGTGAGTGGGGTGGGTGGGTGTTTTGGATCAGGTTAGCCATATTGCTTTGTAGAAAAAGAAGAAGAAGAGTTTGGATTTGATATCCCGCTTTATCACTACCCAAAGGAGTCTCAAAGCGGCTAACAATCTCCTTTCCCTTCCTCCCCCACAACAAACACTCTGTGAGGTGAGTGGGGCTGAGAGACTTCAGAGAAGTGTGACTAGCCCAAGGTCACCCAGCAGCTGCATGTGGAAACGCGAACCCGGTTCACCAGATTATGAGTCTACCGCTCTTAACCACTACACCACAATGGCTCTCTTGTATGCTGTTGGTAGATTTTTGTCATTGTCTTGTTGGGTTGTGTGTGTGATAAAGGGGAGCCATACCGGGGTGAAGGTGTCTTCTTCTATTTGTCCCCGTATCATTTTCAGCTTATTGGTTAATTTTTCTAGTAAGGCTGTTTCCCATACTATTTGGTACCATTGGTCCATGCTTACTCCTGACAGGTCTCTCCAGTGTCTGGTTATGATGTTTCTGGTTGCTGAAAGTAGGTGGGTTATGAGTTCTTTGTGATGTAGGTGGGCACTATTGTCTTGGAATGTGGACCAGAATGTGGTCTAAACCCCCCTTTAAATCCATATCAATGAAAAGAAAAGAACTCACTCTGAAACTCACCTACAGGTGGTACCTAACGCCATGAAAATTAGCGCTAATACGCCCAGGACACCTTCTGTTTTTGACATCTCCTCCTCCCCCCAGTCTTCTCCCTCTGACCACTCGTCACCATCCCACCACCACTCCCCTGGCTCTGAGGCTTCTTCTCCTGGCAGAGGAGAAATAAAAGAAATAAAATTTCAGAGCTTTTGCTAGTGAGAGGCAAAGTGATATAGCTGGGGTTAAAAAATAAAACCAGATCTGTGTCTGAGTTGAAAAGTCTGCAGCTCCCTCGTATTTTAATCTGAATGATATACACAAAGAACGTGGAATGCCAGAAAGCTTACACACATGATTGATGTCCCTTTTCTGGGGAGAAAGTACTTTAGATTCCAGAGCTGTCATTCAGCAGAGAAGAACTGGTGAAATGCTGCAATGGCCAGCACGTGCCAACTGCCTTCACCTAATGTTCTTTGGTGAGTGAGGCTAAAACCAAAGCAGATCAAGGGAAGAAGAACGATCCAAGCAACTGGCCCTGGCGCCCTGGCTTCTAAAAAGACTGGGATCTGTAAGCAGCTTCCCTTCCTGTCTGTATGAAGTCATCTGGGGCAGCCTGCCAAGGTGAAGACTAGCATGAAGAAAGGGAGTCAGGCAGCCCTGGGTGTCAGCATGGCTCAGCTGTGTCAGTATCTTAGATCTGTGTCAGACAAAGCAGCATGTTTCCCTTTGATAACTTTCTGTTTTCATCGGCTCCTAATAGGCAGCAGCACACAAAGCAAACTCGGGACAGATAAAAGAGATCTCTCATCGACAAGTCCCCATCTCAGGAGGGAGGCACTCTCTTAGATTAAAAAAACGGTAATTTAGAGTACAACTTGAAATTACAGAAACAAGATAAAGGGATAGATAGGAGGAGGGATGCTGGCTGGGCTTTTCAGTAGAAGAAGGGAGAGGAAAAGGCAAACAAATGAAAAACAGAAGGAAGCTTTCTGCACAGCTACCTCAAAAGAGCTGGAATAATGAGTTGGTTGCAGGTCATTGGGAGAAGGCACTACAGAATGCATTGAAGACTTTCAGGCTTAAACACAGACAATATTTCGTCTAGGACATCTGCTTTATTTAATTTACAAAACTCTTAATTTTTCGAAAATCTCTAAGTGATGCACTGGCTAAAAAGCAATGCGTCATTAAAATGTTAAAAGAAAAACACAACCTCAAACCAGTAAAACAGCAATATAAAAACTGATTAAAGTATAGAAAAGTGAATACAACAGAAATTCAGAAGATTCAAAGACAGAAAACAGGGTCCAGTCTTATGGATCAAGGAAAGCCTTGGGGGGGGGGGGGAAGCTGCACAAGACGATCTGATGGTTGCCGCAGAAAATGCCTTTCAGGTCACCGCCATATGATATTCTGTAGGGTGCAGAACCACAAGCAGTACTTCCCCATATGATCTAAATGTTCTTACAGGTCTATGCAGGGGAAGGTCTTTCAGGTAACCTGTTCCTGAGCTGTTCAGTAGTTTATATATTAACAACAAGATGTCGAACGTGACCCAGGAGCTGATCGGCAGCTATTACTCAACTCTTCCTATGAATTGTGGTTTCAAAAGCTGTTCCAGAAGAATAAAGGTCTTGACCTGTTTTTCGCCTTGACCTGTCGATGCCAATTCTCATCCCTCATTTTGTGAGTGTAACAGCAGCAGTATTGCTGGAGAGGAAAACAAAAACTGTTATTTTTACCTCACATATTATTTCAGTATCCTCAAGTGTCTCTGATATCCTAGCTTAGTTCAGAGGTCAGATATTTCAACTTTATTGCTAGGACAAAACCCACCGTAAAGCTCAATATAAATCAGCATCTGCCACTGTCTGTTGATTCTCTTATTTCCTTCTACATAGAAGGACACCGAGACCACTAACCAGTTATCGTGGATATCTATGCTATGTTTACTAGGAGCTTTTGCACAATTGGTGTAGCGCTATTTACACATGCATTGTTATTATAACATGTTCTGCGGTCTTAGATCAGCCCAAGCACTGCTGACATCCATGTTGTTGGGAAGTGTGCACAATGCTGTGCTTGTGTTGAGTCAGTCATGTGATTATGTACAACATATGGTAACATATGGCAATGTTGTCTACTCCATACTCTGTGGGCTAGAGAGTTTGTTTGCCCTTGCCATTTCTATGAGTATTGCAGTTTGTGAGCAGGGTAACACTGGTGTTCAAGGATCCTTTGAGAAACCATAACAACAACAACATCAAATAATAATAATATTACTTATACCCCAAGTAGTAGTAGTAGTAATAATAATAATAATAATAATAATAATAATAATAATATTACTTATACTTACAACATAATAAAAACCCAACAAAATATCAAACATTAAAAACTTCCTGATCTAGGGCTGCCTTCAGATGTCTTTGGAAAGTTGTGTAGTTGTTTATCTCCTCAACATCTGATGGGAGGGTGTTCCACAGGGTGGGCACCACTGCCGAGAAGGCCCTCTGCCTGGTACCCTGTAACTTCACTTCTTGCAGTGAAGGAACTGCCAGAAGGCCCTTGGAGTTGGACCTCAGTGGCTGAACGATGGGAGTGAAGATGCTCCTTCAGGTATACAGAGCCACTACCATTATGAGAGAGGCTATTAATAATTATGGACGGTACACAACAGTTCTTATTTCAACTTTCTGAATCTGAACTCTGAAGAGGCTAATGAGGACATAACTCCTTTTCCTTTCCTTGAGATTCATATAAAACGTAATGTGCAGTTATGGAGAGGGGTTGACTAGCTGGGTCTTGGAGCATGGTTAATGCTTCTCTATGTGAGGGAGTAGAAGAAGAAGAAGAGTTAGGATTTGATATCCCGCTTTATCACTACCCGAAGGAGTCTCAAAGCGGCTAACATTCTGCTTTCCCTTCCTCCCCCACAACAAACACTCTGTGAGGTGAGTGGGGCTGAGAGACTTCAGAGAAGTGTGACTAGCCCAGTGTTTCTCAACCAGTGTGCCTCCAGATGTTTTGGGACTACAACTCCCATCATCCCTCGCTAGCAATACCAGTGGTCAGGGATGATGGGAATTGTAGTCCCAAAACATCTGGAGGCACACTGGTTGGGAAACACTGGACTAGCCCAAGGTCACCCAGAAGCTGCATGTGGAGGAGCGGAGACGCGAACTCAGTTCCCCAGATTACAAGTCTACCGCTCTTAACCACTACACCACACTGGCTCTCCTTCTGTCTTCTTCTTCTTCTTCTTCTTCTTCTTCTTCTTCTTCTTCTTCTTCTTCTTCTTCTTCTTCTCCTCGTCCTCCTCCTCCTCCTCCTTCTCCTTTATTAAATTTGTCCTTTATCTGCAGATCTCAGGGTGCCATTCACAACATAAAAATACAATATAAAGCACAAAATACATGCGAAAAACAAGAACGAGAAAACTAACCAAAATGTCCCCTCCCCCCTAAAGACACCCGAACTGGACTCATTGTTTTGGACAGACTACCAACCAGTCCCAGATACCCGCTTTCTAGAGAAGGTGGTGGAGAGGCTTGTGGTGGGGGCAACTGCAAGCACTCTTGGGTGATACAGATTAACTAGACCCATTCTAATCTGGGTTTAGGTCTGGCCATGGGACTGAGTCAGCCTTGGTCACCTATACTGAGAACAAAACAAGGGAAGTGTGACCTTGCTCCTTCTCAGTCTCTCTGTGGCTTTCGATACCATGGAACATGGTATCTTCCTGGACTGACTGTGCTATATATTATATTAATAACGGAAGAAGCCAAGCATTTACCTTACATGATTACTGCAGTTTCAGGATATCTTCATAGCTACAGAAGGCAAACAGTATCAAAACTGCCTTCTGGTAGGATGGCAATATCATATTGCCTCAGCATCGAAGATGCTAAAAGCAAAAACCTGAGAGGACATTTAATCTCCACAGGTCCTGCCAGCTGACAGCATTATAGACCATTTCAGGTTTGCCTTTAAGGAAAACCTTTATTAAGTGGCATGTCCTTTTCATCAGATAAAAGTAGATTTATAAAATAATGAACTCTGAAACACAGGTCTTTGATCTGCAGAAGATTTAGCACAGCAATAGTCAGGAAGGAAAATATTTAGATACATGTCATTAGCATAAAGAAAACTAATTGGCTTCTGCTTTGAAGTGGCAGCAATTAGGAGCTGATATAACCTTGAGTCCCTTTGTCAAGGAAGTAAATTCAGTCAATACAGGTAGGACTAAATATTAAGGTACCACAAATCTGGATTAACTACTACTGTATATTACTGTTCTTATATGACACCAATTTAATCATTTATATGCCACTAACTATACGTCAGTGTCAGGATATATCACCCCATTTTAAAAAGATGGAGTGGATTTTTAAAAAAACCCTGGACAACATATATGAAAATGTATTCTAATATAGGTATAATTCTGAAAGACACTTCTCAGCAAAAATACAAAATTGTAATTGAATTGGCTCAAATGGGGTTAAGATGGCTTCCTGTGAGAGAGAGATAATGAAAACTTAAATCTGTAACTTCGCCAGTTCTAAAGCAGCCAGGGACATTTTTGTGTGGCCTGTATTTTTAGCCCAGCTTCTGATACCATGGGGAATTTTATATGTGCTAAAACAAGCAATGATAGATACAACACTGGTAAAGTGGAAACTTACCCAAACCTGGATGCTGAGATCTCATTTCTGGCTTGTCTTGTGATGAGCATACCTCTTCCTGTGGAAGCTCCCCATATAATTTAGAACCCTGATTTTGCAGGGTTCTAAAGCACACGGGAAATCTTGATACAAAAGTCTTCAGGGTGGGATAGCTTTATTTGTAAGTTAATTAAAACAAAAGTAGCTGGAAAAGTGGTCCAAGGTTGTTCCTCAGAAAGAGTTGACAGAATTGTGATTCTTCCAGTTAGTTTTTCATGATTTTAATTGCTGTACTGTTCTAATTGTATTGTTTTACTGCGTATTTTGATTATGCATGTTTATATTTTAATGTGTGCATAAATCAGTTTTTATTTTTGTAAACCTCTTATAACCCTATCTTGGTAATAGGTGGTATGTGAAATTTAACATAATCAATAACAATAAAGGTAAGGTAAAGGTAAAGGACCACTGGACAGTTTAGTCCCGTCAAAGGCGACTATGGGGTTGCGGTGCTCATCTCGCTTTCAGGCCAAGGGAACTGACGTTTGTCCACAGACAGCTTTCCGAGTCATGTGGCCAGCATGACTAAACCGTTTCTGGCGCAACGGGACACCGTGATGAGTGCCAGAGCACACTGAAACGCCGTTCACCTTCCCACCACAGCCGTATCTATTTATCTACTTGCACTGGCGTGCTTTCGAACTGCAAGGTTGGCAGGAGCTGGGACAGAGCAATGGGAGCTCACCCCGTTGTGGGGATTCAAATCGCCGACCTTCTGATCGGCAAGCCCAAGAGGCTCAGTGGTTTAGACCACAGCGCCACCCGCGTCCCTGGTAATCAGTAACAATAACTTGACAGGCACATATGTGAGTCACAAAAATAGACACTTTTGAGTAGAAATGTGAGGTTGGTCCCCCCCAGGATGAAGATGCAGGATTTGTTAGGGAAGATGTCCCAAGTTTTGAAGCTATTTGGGAAAATTTGTTTGTTTGGATTCCCCCCTCCCCCCTCCCCTGTTTTCCAGTCATTTCACACGGACAAAAGTAAGTATCTACTTAGGAGCTTTATGCCTCCGTTCAAATCTAATCTCAGCATTGATCTCACGTAGATGCCCTTGAGAGGAGCCACTCTTTCAGCCCACAGCCAGCCATTTGGGAACAATAACACTGACCTGCCTCGCAGAGAGATGCTGCGAATGGCCAAGTGGTGTACAAATATTTATGATTCTCTTGTG
Organism: Darevskia mixta; assembly: GCA_034641385.1. NCBI lineage: Eukaryota > Metazoa > Chordata > Lepidosauria > Squamata > Lacertidae > Darevskia > Darevskia mixta. Next base: position 45,255,952 of record JAWWNH010000066.1, read on the forward strand.
CGTCTTGTTACCCAGCCTCAAAGAGTACAGCTTGTGGGAGATGGTGGGTGTCTGGGCTGCAGGTTAAGAAACAAGAGTCCTTGGGTCTGGATTTCCATTTTCAAAGAGTTTTTCAAAGTCTGAGCAAACTCATGCAGCTGCCACTTACCCAGACACTTGTTTTTCTCTCCTTTGCTTCTTTTCTCTTTGCTCCAGGGGATGCAGCAGACGCTCAGAGTCTATAATAAGTTATTCTAAGGCAGCCACCATGCTGATTCTATGGATTTCAATTTCCACACTTCTCCCCTGCAGACGGCTTCTAGCTGGTACACTCATTTTTGCAATGTTTCCCATGGGAATGCTCTCACATAGCGCTGCCCTTCTGGGATGAACAGAAATTCACATTATTAGTGGGAAACCGTTTTTTAAATTTTGTCAGCCTCTTTTAGAGCAAGCTTCTTGCCTTGCAGCAAAATTAAACTATGCAAGCAGGGGGAAATGTCATTTTATAGTTTTTATTAGACGTCTACAGTGCGTAACCTACTGTTACTTTGAGCCATTAAGGAACAAATGCTGAATCCACAAGCTTCTTGGGTTTGTTTTCTTTTTGGGGTGGGGGGGCTGTCCTTCTTATGACACACTTTTATTTTCCGCCTGCCTTCTCCCACAAGGACTCAGAAAGGGTTATCGTACCAAACTCTAGAATGTATCCAGAGAAGGGCAATGGCGAGGGGCTTGGTGACCAAGTTCTATGAGGAAAGGTGGAATACGCTGGGTATAGTTGCAGTGGAGAAGAGACAATTAAGAGGTGATATGATAGCCATCTCCAAATATTTGAATGGCTTCCACATAGATGATGGAGCATACTTGTTTGCAGTTGCTTCTGAGCAGTGTTCTTCAACTTTGGTTCCCCGGATGTTGTCAAGACTCCAAGGTCCGTCACCCTCATCCAGCTTAGTAGGTGGTAAAGGATGATGGAAGCAAAGGCACAGGTAAAGAATTACAGGAGGGACGCGGGTGGCACTGTGGGTTAAACCACAGAGCCTAGGGCTTACCGATCAGAAGGTCGGCGGTTCGAATCCCCGCGATGGGGTGAGCTCCCGTTGCTTGGTCCCTGCTCCTGCCAACCTAGCAGTTCGAAAGCATGTCAAAGTGCAAGTAGATAAATAGGTACCGCTGCAGCGGGAAGGTAAACGGCGTTTCCGTGCGCTGCTCTGGTTCGCCAGAAGCGGCTTTGTCATGCTGGCCACATGACCCGGAAGCTGTATGCCAGCTCCCTCGGCCAATAATGCGAGATGAGCGCGCAACCCCAGAGTCGGTCACGACTGGACCTAATGGTCAGGGGTCCCTTTACCTTTACCTTAAAGAATTACAGATAAGATCAACCTTTGCCAACCTGGCAACCTCTGGTGGTTTTGGACTACAGCTCCCATCATGCCCTGCCTGGTTAGTACAGTTGCACCATGCAGGTCTACACCATTGAAGAAGCATGCTGTACAAATATCCCATTGGTTTTAGCTTGATGATTGAGGGAGAATGTGTTCTCCTGACGTATTGACAAAGAAGGATATACTGATATGTGAAGTAGTCAAGGAAAATGTCCAAGGCCATTTTAATGTATCAGTGGCAATCCCCTAAACAGACATTGTACACAAAGATCCCCATCTATAAGTAGCAGAAGTGGGTTCTGTATTGTTCCTGTTTCCCTTCCAATGGACTGAGGACTTTGTAAACAGCATCACCCGTGTCAGCTCCAAGCTGTGGCTTTGCATTAGCAAAGTAAATGCTAGACTACATGAAAAGCGCTGAGCTCTTGCAGTCTGGCTCTACTCAGGGGACAAACTGAAGGAGAGGATTTAGGGTCACACTGACAGGGTCTAACATCCCTGATCAACATAGCTGTCAACCTTTCCCTTTTCTTGCGAGGAATCCTATTCGGAATAAGGGAATTTCCCGCAAAAAAAGGGAAAAGTTAACAGCTATGCTGATCAACTGACAACTTGGACACACATATAGACTCTGCATGTACAACCAGAATTCCTGCAGAAAGGTGGGGGTGCAATCACATACTAACCAACAGCCCTACTTGGGGTGGGACACTCCAGATTTACAGAAGCAGCCTGGCTTCTGTTTGAAATCCCGGATGTCCCGCTTCAGCCATCTTGCCTCTTCCGTGGTAGCCTGGCCTCTGCTGCCGCAGCCTCTGCAGCCTCTGTACAACCGGAAGTGGGTGTAGCATATTTCCAGAGTGGGAGCACCGCTTCTGGTGGCCATGATGAGGCTGCAGGGGCCTCAAGAAGGCTGAGGCCTAGCTGCCACCGTGACAGTGGAGGAGAGAAAGCCAGATAATATAAGGCGGTCCAGGTGTGGGCGACATGGTGCGGGGTGGGGTGGGGTGCCCTGGATTTGGATGAGAAAATGTTGGGGGGTATGCAATCATGCAGGGGGAGCCTTCGCTTTTACCAACTGTAGGCATGGAGGCTCTTCGGTGACTCTATGGAGGTCAGGGGCAAGATCTGCTTCTGCAATCTCCCTTCATGCATTCTCCCTGGACTTCTGGTTTTGCTATTCCCAAGAGTCTTGCACCAGTTACCAAATGCATCCCATTCCCATGTTCTTTCCTGTATCAGAAGTTAAAACTATCAATAAACATGTCCTTCATTTCCTTTTTATTATATTATTGCGTTATATAAAACATAATGGGCCCCTTCAGAGGTTTCTTCTTCCGAACAGGTGTCTTTTCGTGTGTGCTTCTCTCTCCATTATGGCTCAAGTACAGCAGAAATCTCAGACATTAACATGCTACTTTAGAATAAAATGTACACCTGAACTATACAAAACATGCTGAGCCTCTGACAGAATAGCTACAGCGTGCACAGAGAAATCCAAGACAGATCTAAGTCTGTACCTCTAGACACAGATATGGGACGCTGGGGTGGGAAGTACTGAGCACTCCGGTAGAAAGCTTGAGGAGGATAATAAAAATAATAATATTATTATTAATTCATATTAGAAAGCATCTGGAAAATTGTTAAATACATACCACCTGTCAATGTTTCACTTGCTGCTTGATTCACATAGTATTTTAATTCTGACACTAGGGAGTCAATGGACACTTGGCTCAGCAGGGATGGGGAATCTTGGGGCCATATGTGGTCCTCCGGGACCCTCTATCTGGCCTTGGGGAACAGGCTTGAGTCTTCGAAGACCTGCTCCCTTCCTTGCAGGCCTTCTTCACCTGGCCTGGGAGGGCAGGGCCCTGATTGACTCCAGCTACAAAAACTGAGGTTTCTGAACACAAACTTGGGCTGGTTTTTTGTTTTTTTGTTTGAGGGGTTTGTTGCCGTTGGTTTGGGGTATCTTTATTTCATTAGCTGTTGTTGTGATTTATGTGGAAATTGTTCAGTTTGGTTTTGTATTTTTAATGTTATATTTATTGTTTACGACTACTTCTGTAGTTACATATTTTATTCATGTTGTAAGCCACCTTGAGCATGGTTTGAACTGTGGAAAGGCAGTATACAAAAAAACCTATGTAAGTGGCATGGGCGTAGCCAAGATTTATGTTTGGGGGGGGGCAGAATCTCAGTTAAGTATATTGTATTGATTTACTTGATTTAGGGAGGCAGCTGCCCCCCACTAACACTCATGTTAGGTAGGTAAACACCCTCCTGGGGCACACCCCTTGCCAGCCCTACTAGAGTGGCTTTTTTGCCTAGCTGAATTGTGTACTGGAACTCTAATAATGCCTCTTGTTTGCCTGGAGAATAGAGAGGGATGCCTGCAATGTCTGAAGAAACTAGCCTCCTATACAAAAGGTAAAATTCACATCCATTGCTCTGCCCACTTTGCCTGTGGCCTTATCCATGACTGCCATGTAGCTCCCAGAGGTCTGCGCAGAAGAGATGTTGCCCTCAGGCTGGAAAAGGTTCTCCAGCTCTGTCTGGACTAGAGCCTGGAGATGACCAAGGGGGTCATCTCCAACTACCCAAGAGTTGGCCTACACTACTTTTTCCTTCCTTTCACCTCTGCTAAGTCTTCTGCTTTTCTTCCTCACTTGTCAATAGCACAGCCCACTCTCAGTTCTTCCAGCTCAAAAGTCCCCTCTGCCCACTCTCCTTCCTTCTTGGAATTGCTAAATCTTATGGCAGCACTTGCAACTCTGCCAGCATAAGGCTTCTTCATTAACTTCTGCTCACTTCCTTGTGATGCCTTGGAGACACACTGGAAGCGCAGACTAACCTTCCTCACATTTCATTCACAAGATAATCCACAGTTTTCTTAATGGCCATCCTATTAGCGAGCAAAAACACAGAAACAAATACCACATTAATTGAGAGCGGTATACAGGCGCTGTCAAGCACAGCCCTGGAAGGTGCTTCCTCTAGTGGGCACGAGGTTTTGTTGCTTGTCATTTTCTTTCAAAACTAAAAACCCTTCAGTACCTTTTTCCTCTGCACTTTGATCATTAACAAACAGTGTTTTCTCCCTCCGGCTATGAGCAGAGTTAAATTAAATCCTTGCCTCAGGAAAGGCAGACTTCTTGGTTTTGCGTCATGCAACAGGCATGGAAATGAAATCAAAACACTTGTGCTTTGTTGAAGTGGTCATAACTGGGAGTTTGCTTCGTGCCAGTAAATTGTTCGTGTGCAACAACACAGGCTGGAATGGCATTGCAGAGGTTTTACCACCTTCATTTTTCCTTCATTACTTTACCCAGAAGCAGCAAGTGTCCGCATCTCTTGTTTCTCCCTGCAGCTTCTCTCTTATCAGTGTAAAATACAGTTTCATTTCTTACTAAGTTTGGCTGAAGGATTTGGCTCTTTTGACCTAGGTATGTCTCGTAGTTTTCATGGCACCCATCTCAAAGGGATGCTCAGGGCAGCTTCCAAGCACATTAAAACTGTCAATAATTGAAACATCAATAATAAAAAGGAGAAAACCTACAGTTACTTAAAAAGAAGTCCCTATGCACATCCTTAGCTATCAAATGTTTGTGTGAATAGCAATGGCTTACACTATTTGCAAAAGGTGAAAGGTTCAGACATAGATGGGCTTTTACTAAGAGGAAATGTCACAACCAGAGAAGATGAACTCAGAGAAAGTCAGTCAGCCTGTTGCAGGTAAGAATGACACATTCAGCCTAACATCCCCACGATATCATAAAGGCCTCATAGGTTTAGATGGGAAGAGGCTTTATACCAGCACCACAAATTGTGCCCAGAATTATATTGGCTGAAAGTGCAGATATTGGAGCACTGCTGGTCAGCTCTACTGCAGCGAAGCTTTGGAACATATTCATGACATTCCCCACATTCAATTCACACTTAAGGCCCAAGCACAGATTCAGAATCAAGACCTAAGCCTGGCATAGAGACAAAAAGATAGAACACTCGATGTAATTTTCAAACCAATGACCCCACTTAACAAATACATGCATACATTGAACCAGAACAGAGTGCCAAAGCACCCCACAGGAAAGAGATTACAAACATTTAACTATAAGCACCTTCTGTGTTCTTCCTGCCAGGTACGAACAGAGCCCCTGCAAGGCAGTCCCATGGATTTGACTTGTTTTAGTTCAAATGACTTCAGTGTCTACACTGCCCTTATTTTTACTATGTATTTTGTGTTTTTTATATTATAATTTTATGTTGTGAACCGCCCTGAAATCCATGAAGGGTAGTATAAAAATTTAAAATAAATACATAAATAGGTGGATAACTTGGGACACAGCGCAACTAAATTGGCTAAAATTCAAGCGTTCCCACTTATGAGCCAACCCTATATGTACCTACTCAGTAGTAAGTCTCACTGAGTTCAGTAAGGCTTATTCCCAAGTAAGTGAATATAGGGTTACAGCCTCAGAGGTGTAAGTGTCTGCACAGAAACAGGCACAAGAAAGCTCCCACTGCATGTAGAGAGAATAATGGTAGCTGTAGAACCGTTTTTACACGGAACTATCTGATCACTACAACGTCTTACCCATTCAGTTCCATTTGCCTCCACAGGCTAAGGTCTGGGACATTCTGGATGTGATCAAAAGTGATCAAACCACACCACGTTGGGGTGACTTTTCCATGTCAAAATGGTTACGTTAAGCTATCCTGAGTGACACTGTAATGCACATGCCAAAATATAATTAAAAACTGGAAGGCCCATGAGGACTTTCTAAAGCCCCTTTAATGAGCTTGGTTATTGTAACTGTAATAATTGTCTTATTTAAAAGCAGGTGTGTATCTTAGGTTGAAAGTGATGGCTGGGTGTGATTCTCCAAGGCCACCTCATTCTATTATGTGGCGGCAGGAGCTGTAGGCAGAGGGGCAGGTTATATGAACAAAGCCTCTGAAAGAGAACTTTTATGGCACGTAGCTGCTACTAGCTACCCAAGGGTGAATTATTAGCATTTGATGTTGCAAGTCTTGTCATTGGCATAATAATGCAAATATCTTGACAATGCTGTTTGCTGTCACCGTGTAGCCTTCAGTCCTATCTCCCAAAAGAAAGACTTTAAATGAACTGAATCTTCCCCAGCCTTCCTCTTCACTCTGCGCCCTGAGTAGGCAGGGGCTTAGATCCGACAGGTGACTGGACTTCACAAACACCAGGTCTAGCACACATGGACATTGGTTTGAAAACACCCTGCAGACAACATTTTAAAAACCTGTCCTATTCCCTATTTTTTGTTCCCGACAGTCTCAAAATCCAGGATTTTCAGTCTGATCTCTCCCCCCCTCTTTAGCTTGTCAGTTCGTGATACAAAGTAGGTCACAGTATATGTTTTATCAGAAAAAGGAAGGAGACCACACAGACAGTCTGTATGAGCACAGATCTCTGTTTAGGGAGTGCTCCGTAGAAATCCTTGTAAGCATAGTGTCCTATGTTTCATAGGAAAGTGTGTAATCCAAGAGAATTATCCATCTGATGCAGAGATTCTTTACTATACGTGGCCACCTTTAGATAGGTAAGCAATCAGTGCTACAATCACTCCAACATACACTCCCGTGCCAATGGTGATAGAGAGCGCAGCAAGGAATAGTGCTCGCCGGGAAGCAGAACTTGCCAGGTGAAAGTCCCCCTTGGAGATAGCCTTACTCGTCTGGAAACAAAACAATAAATACATTATTTGTATCAATGTACAATAGCCTCAAAGGCTAATAATTTCAGCTGTTTTTCAATGAAAAGAGAATGATTTGGTCTTCCTCAAAACTGTGTGTTAATGTATAATAATAATAATAATAATAATAATAATAATAATAATAATAATAAATTTGTTATTTATACCCTGCCCATCTGGCTGGGTTTCCCCAGCCACTCTGGACGGCTTCCAACAGGAGGTTAAAAATACATTAAAACATCAGTCGTTAAAAACTTCCCTAAACAGGGCTGCCTTCAGATGTCTTCTAAATGTCATATACCAGTAGTTGTTTATTTCTTTGACATCTGATGGGAGGGTGTTCCACAGGGCAGGCACCACTACTGAGAAGGCCCTCTGCCTGGTTCCCTGTAACTTCACTTCTCACAGGGAGGGAACCACCAGAAGGCCCTTGGCGCTGGACCTCAGTGTCTGGGCTGAACGATGGGGGTGAAGACACTCCTTCTGGTATACTGGGCCGAGGTCGTTTTCTCTTGTCAGGATTCAACCTCAACCCATTAGCCGCCATCCATCCTCCAACCATGTAATATGTAATGTAAAATACATATTATATTACAACAATTTGTTCAATGAGAGTCATGGCTGGTGGTTTTAATTATTACATGTAAACCACCCAAAGAACATTCATTATTGGGTGGTCAATACATGCATGCATACATGTAAACTTTCAGAGGCATCTGGTTAGCCACCGCTGAGAAAAAAAAGATGCATAATGTTCTATTTCGGTCTGATCCAATGTGTTTATGTTTGTCCATCCCTTCAGTGACTGTATTATGTTGCTTCTTCTGGATATTTCCTTGGAGATAAGCTGACCCGAATTCACTGAGCTAGTCAGTGAGAACAAAGAACACTTTGTTAGCTCATTGCTTGTTATAGGTTTTTCCTTTCCTTCACAATTTAGTATCTCTGAGGCCATGTCCACACAGGATTCTCCAGAACCAAATTTGTGTTAACCAAATCTGTGCCTACAGGGGACAATGTCAACAGGGGGCTTCTCCATGCCAGCTCCACAGAATCTTCTCCTGAGCTAAAATGCTGAACCAAGAGTGGAAGAGGGTGTTTTTGTTTTGTTTTTTAGTTTTGTAAATGTGCCTTTCAGCTTCTGTTTTGCATAGCTCAGGTGTCAAGAGACTTTGAGTCCGAGGATCTGCCTCTGCTCCCCACAGTTTTCATGGGGAGAGGGTTGCCTTCACTGTGTTCCTCCTCTTTGCTCTCCAGCCTCCTAGGCATCCCAAGCATCAATGAGGAATCTGCTTTAGCCTTCGCATGAATGCCTTTAAAGATTCCAAGGTTCGAATACTTTCGGGCACTCCCCATATCTCCCTACATCCCCTTGTGCCTTCCAAGTTTGGAGGGGGCCACATGATGCATCTCTGTCGCTATGGTGCTACTTGCCTTGCTGCTCCCACCTGTCAATCTTACTTTCTGTTGCTCCAGTTGCTATGGCAACAAGAGTAGCAGCTCTTTAGCTCTTGGTGCAGAACACTGGGCAGGCTGCTGCATCATTTGCCATAGATTGCCTTCGTTGCTTTGGAACTCCAATCCACCATAGCACCTTCCAGCATGTATGATGGTTTCCTCCTGGGGGAGGCTGTGCTCACGACCCCAACATCACAGTTCTATAGAATCATGCCCCTCCTTGACTCCCAAGGGGCTAATTTACAAGCTCCTACAACCAGATAACGTCCTTCCTTCAAAGTGTGCCTTACTGTGGTCCTGTTTGCATTTAATCGTACCTGTTATCTTACTGCTTAATTTCCGAGCTGCATAAAAGCTTTCAAAAGGACCACGTAATTCCCTAAAGCTTAATGGTTTTGTGCTGCTGGCAAGCATGGATTCATCCCTCTTCAAAACATTTCCCCCCAACAATTCTAATACTGCTGCTTGCTCGCTCACTACAAAATTCCTTATTGTCTTGAGTTGAGAGCAATTATTTGTTATTCTTCTTTTCCTATAATTAACAGTGTTACTATTAAGAACTCTCCGTCTCTTTGCTAGTGTTGTCAGGCTTCCTTAATTGGCTTTTGTTTTTGGGGTGGTTCCACCAAATTTTGGAATTCCTTCTCTAAACACATGATGAAACTGGTGTCTTCTTTGACCTCTCTGTTTTAGGTAACAGACAAAAATCCCTTTTCTCTTATGCCTTAATTGGCTTTTAAGATTTGTGGCACTTTTTTGCTTTTCATTATTTTGGTGTTTTGATTCAGGGATAATAACCAATGTGGTGCCTGTGAAGGATGGTCAGACCCACCCACGTAGGGTAGCTCACTAGCAACAGGTGACCCACACTACATCTTTCTCTCCCGGCCACTTATTTGCCACCTAGGGTAAGGGGTGCAAAATACCTACTACCTTTTGGTGGCTGTCTTGGGAGTAAGGGGACTGCCAGCAGAAATCCATCTCCTACCTGGCAATTTTAGTCCATCATCCCTCTTGCACTCCCAGGAACTTTAGATCAGTAGCATAGTCCAGTCTCAGTAACATTGGGGGGGGGGGAGAGATAGGCGTTGAGTGTTTCCAGAATACAGTATAGCTCAGAAATCCAATTAAGCAGTTTATTATGGAGGAGTATTAGTTAAAGCTATGGTTTTCCCAGTGGTGATGTATGGAAGTGAGAGCTGGACCATAAAGAAGGCTGATCGTCGAAAAATTGATGCTTTTGAATTATGGTGCTGGAAGAGACTCTTGGGAGTCCCATGGACTGCAAGAAGCTCAAACCTATCCATTCTTAAGGAAATCAGCCCTGAGTGCTCACTGGAAGGACAGATCCTGAAGCTGAGGCTCCAATACTTTGGCCACCTCATGAGAAGAGAAGACTCCCTGGAAAAGACCTTGATGTTGGGAAAGATTGAGGGCACAAGGAGAAGGGGACAACAGAGGACAAGATGGTTGGACAGTGTTCTCAAAGCTACCAACATGAGTCGGACCAAACTGCGGGAGGCAGTGGAAGACAGGAGTGCCTGGCATGCTCTGGTCCATGGGGTCACGAAGAGTCGGACACGACTAAACAACAACAATTTAAAAAGGAGGGAAAGTGAGGGAAACAGAGAGTATGCACAGTACTGGCCTAGATGATCCTATCCTAAGCAAGCGAATTTAACAAAACTTACTCCTATGGTTATCATTCAAGTTGGTAGCTTCAGGAGCTGGTTGTAGGATAAGGGACAAAGGAATGTTAGCAATATGCTACTTTAAAGGGATCTTGACCCAGGTGGGTTGTGATTGACAGATGGCTCCCAGCAGCTAATCAGAGAGACTACAGTAGCCAAGAAGGTTAAAAGTTGGGAGATGGGGTTGCGATAGTGTCAGTTCCTGCCACAGTGGTCTTTCTATCCTACCAGACCACAATCTGTCATCAGCTTCTGCATTGGACTGGGGATGTGATGGAGGTCTAGAGAACTTGAGTATCGTAATGGAACAGGTTAGGGGAAGGCATAACTTTGCCACAGTGACCTCCAGAAGTTGTTGAGCTACTGCTGTCATCTTTCGCCATCCTGGCTGGGGCTGATGGAAGCTGGAGTCCAGTAAGATCTAGAAGGCACTACAATAGGCACCCTATTTTAATTCATTTTACCCACTAGCTTTTTAGCTGTGTTATTTTCTCCTGCTGTTTTTATTGTTTTTATTGATTTTTTTAAAAAAATAAATAAAAAAAAAAGTTTTAATTTTGTATTGTAAGCTGCCTTGAAGCTAGATGCGGTAAGATGATGGTAGAAATCCTATAAGTAAAATAAAAGTGAGCTGTAAATGAGTCTTTATTGAAACACACAAATAATATTTTATTCACATCTTGCTCATTCTGAATCTGACTTCTGTTGGGTGAGTTTGATTACAATGTAGCGCAACAGAGGTCAGTAAAGAACCACTGGTATAATCATGTAATGGACAGTTTTCTAAAGTACTTCCTCTACAGTGGAGACAGGGATACCTGTAGCCAACCAGATACTTGTGGACTCCAACTTATAAGAGCCCCAGCTAGCATAGCCAATGTTCAGGGATAATGGGAGTCTAGCAACATCTTACTGATTTCTTAGAGCTCTCCACAGACAGCTTTCTGGGTCATGTGGCCAGCAGGACTAAACTGCTTCTGGCACAATGGAACACTGTGATGGAAACCAGAGCGCACGGAAACGCCGTTTACCTTCCTACCATAGCAGTACCTATTTATCTACTTGCACTGGCATGCTTTTGAACTGCTAGGTTGGCAGGAGCTGGAGCAGAGCAACGGGAGCTCACTCCGTTGCCGGGATTTGAACCGCTGACCTTCTGATCGGCAAGTCCAAGAGGCTCAGTGGTTTAGACCACAGTGCCACCCGCGTCCCTCAGTAAAGGTGATACTGAGCTAGATGCACCAATGGTCTGAATTGGTATAGGGCAGCTTCTTGACAAGTGAACTTCTTCTGCAATCACTATTGGGAGACACATTCCCTATTCATTATGGATCCTGAGAAGAACAGGAGGTTGCTGGTGAAATTTGTGAATGAGACCAAGCTCAGAAGCATTGTCAGAGCAGGGAAGAATTGGGTGATGATGTAGGATGAAAAAGAATAATAGAATTGTTGTTCAATTCATGAATACAAAGTTTGGGGACAATATTTTTGTTTATTTAAGCAGTTGTATATCCTGCCCATCTATTGTAGTGAGTATAGCCAGGGTGGTTACATTGTCGGCTTTGAGACTTGAAAGGAGAGAGGAAGAAAGACTTTAAATATTAGATAATCATAATGTGATTTACAAGCTATTTTTTGGATGTGTTTGGCAGGTTTCTTTTCCTTTCTTGACTAAATACAGGAAAAATTTGATATCATGGTGTAAATCACTGGTGAGGTTGTATTTGAAATATGGTGTAGAGGTAAATTTTGAAGAACAGCAGCTCATTATGACTGCCCTTACAGCAGAGATAGGAAGCTTGCGGCCCTCCATATGTTATTCAACTGCAGCTCCCATCATCCCTGTTCACTGGCCAGGTTAGCTGGGGCTGATGGGAGTTGGAGTCCAACAACTTTTGGAGGGGCCACAGGTTCCCCACCACTGCCCTATACTCACAAGGCTGTGTGCTTCTGCAGGTTCCTAGCTAGACTTAAGACAAGACAACACATCTTACTATTCTCTGTAGCATGACTGCAATTCCATGCATAGTTACTTAGAAATAAGCTCCAATGAACTCACTGGTGCTTACTTCTGACCACAGAGGTTCAGCTTGTAAAACACAATGAGCTTTAATAACTTGTAAAACACATTGAGACAGCTGAAGTGCAACATTTAGCTTTTAATTAGAAAATCTTGCAAGGAAATTATACCACTTAAACCGTTGGTATGAAATAGGAACACCATCAAAGAAAATGAAAGGTTTTTAGATTGCATGATTATTCTCTGACTTCCTTACTGCTAAGTTGTCAAAGACAAATGTAAAACTTGAAAGGCTCATCATCACCTCATTCCCTTCCTAGAGCAAGGAAATTTGATCAATTACCCTGGCACTCCGGGAGATGATGTAATTGCTCCTGCCCAGAGCTGTGCCCCTTCCAGAGCACCACTGCTGCTGACAAGTTTTCACTGACCATGTTGAAGACTCTTGGCCATCTGTCACAGAGCTTTGCCATTCTGTGGCTGGAGTGACGTAGCAGAGGATTGATATACGGCCAAAAATAATGCTTAAGGAATAGCATTTTGGGAACAGTAAAAATAAATTCTCCTGAGATGGTGGCTGTTAAATGTGCTTGGCTGAATGTATAGTTCTCTGTCTGCCCTGTTCCTTTCCTGCATGTAACGTTCTCCATCCCTCTCGCCATTCGGATACGTGAATGAAGTTCAGGTTTACCTTCTGGGTAGACTGTAGTTTGCTGGAATGCACTTTATTTAAGTTACTCTGACAATTTGTCAGACAGCAGGATCCTTTAACTAAATAAAATGCAGAAACAGGTGTTTCATTTACAAGGAGAGCAGCCAGAAGCAAAAGCAGAGTGGGCTCCTGTAACCTTTAACAGTTAGAAGAGGGATGATCAGCAGAGATCTGTTGGCGATGATGCCATAGTGCAGCAAGGCTGCTGAAGTGGGTGTTCTTTGTAACGCCTGTGCTGGAAGATCTGCACTATCTACTAATACATTACTAGGGCAACTTTAAGGTTTTGCTATGGGTATATAAAGCCCTGAGCAATGGATATCTCTGGGAATACCATATCTTGCCTGGCCAATTTAATCCTTGGAGGAGACACTCTTTACTAGTGCTGTATGCTCCTCAGGTTTGTCTTATGCTCACTAAAAACAGGGCCTTCAGTGTGGTGGCACCTACCCTTTGGAATGCGCTTCCAGGGAACATCAGGTAGGCACCTACAGTATTGGCATTAAGGCACTTCTTTCAAACTCTTCTGTTCACCTTTCCTTTAGAGGTGATCCAGCTTTGTTGATCTATTAATGTTATCTAGAGATTTGTGATGTCTTTTAAGCACATAAGAGCCTGCTAGATTAGCCCAGTGCCTCATCTAGTCCAGTATCTTGTTCTCACTGTGGCCTTGTTTTATGAATGTAGTTTCATGATTGATTTTATGCTGCTTACTGCTATGATTTTTTTTTTAAAATGTTGACAGTATAGAAAAATTAGCCTATGGATAAAAGTGGAAAGGCTTTACTTGCCAAAAACTCTTTTTTGCACAGCTATTCAATGTACAGTCATACCCTGTGTTGCGTCCGCTTCATGTTGTGTCTTTTCGCGTTACGGGAATGGGTTACTTCCGGGTTTTGCGACTCGTGCATGCACAGAAACGCTAAATCGTGCTTCACGCATGCGCAGAAGTGACAAATCGCGCCACTCGCCTGCACAGATGCAGCACTTTGAGTTGCGGGCATTTCATGTTACGGTCCGGCCTCCAGAACGGATTCCATCCGTAACACGGGTTCCACTGTACTACAGTCCGATCCATCTTTCCTTCTGGATAGTTCAGCTTCTTTTTCTTACAAGTTGGGAATAGCAGTGCTTACCATTACCTTGTGAGGTTTCAGTGTTGCTTTAAAGAACAGTTGACCCTATTAGGAGCTATCAGTTGAGTCCCACGTGACTTTCACACATAAAGCAACACACCCATGCACTCCCATAAGTCACACTTGAAATGCGCTGCAATGCAGAGAGCAAATCCTGTCGGCTTCTGATGCTGGGTATCCTTCATGACAACATGGACACTGCTCCTTTGCCATGTGATGGGGATCCAAGCACTGTTTTGGGCCTGATACAAGACCAGCCCTATCATTTGATAGAATGAGGACAAATTTGAGGGATGAATGTGAGGGATGAATGGTGGCAAAAATTTCCCTGTGGTGGAAATTTTTTAGTAAAATATGGAGTGACATTTGCATTTTTTCCATCAAGCACCGACATGTTTTGGGTTGGCACTAGGTAGCTGCACACACACACACACACACACACACACACACACACACACACTGGAGGAAACACTCCACATCCCAGCAACTTCCCATGTTAGCAGGGGTCCTAGTTGGGTGGGACTGCAATAGACTTGGCACAGCAGTGAATCCAGCCCTGACAGGCTTTTTACAAAATAGTTCCCTAAGACAAGAAGAACACAGTACATAGCAGAAAACATCAGCACACGCAAATTCTTACCCCTTGAGAAAAGTAGAAAGCAGCAATTCCCAGAGGCCAGAAACAACAGAGCATTGAAAAAATAGCCAAGCCCAGGTGGTCTCGTGGGGGAAGCATCAGAAAATGATCTTCACTCTCGCTGTCACTCGAGGAGTCACTCTGGAAAGCAAATCAAGGCAATGGCACACTGTAAGTCTGACCCACGGAGTATTCAGCAGCAGCAGAACATGTAACCAATTTACACTACACATGTTTGATGTTCCTGCTGTGACAACACTTTCTCTCCTGATATACAGCAGCAGGCAGATGAACTTCATGGGGCAGGAAGCGCTGTGATGCAGTCTCAGCGGGACGAGTCCATCACACATTCAAGCGATACAGAGTCAGCCTCTATGAGATAGGATGTTTATCTGCCTAGGAACAGCGGCTAATATGAATGATCTTTTGAGAACTGGATGTCCAACAGAGATGATATACAGGGCACCACCTCAATCATCACCGTATTTCTCTGTCTTCAGACTGAAAATACTTGATGTCTATTAGGCAGCAGACGTACTGCTTAGTATGCTGATTGAGAATAATCTTCTTGGCTTCAGTCCACAAACCATTTAATCTGGAGTGGTCTGGCAGGTATTTCATAGACCTCAGGGGGACTTCAGTGAGACTATTGGGAGTAAGAAACTTGTGGTTTTCAGCAATCTATGCATTACTGGCATTCTTCTATATGTCTATATGTACATGCTTACAACATGCTTATCCTAAAACACAACATCAAAAAAATGTGCAACTGATGAATGCACTTGGAAATCTAACCAAATAATCCATACAAACATAATTGAGCTGGATAAATAAGATGGATGGTTAAATAGGAACCCCAGAGGAAGCCAGTATTCGCATTATGCCAGCTCAACAAAGATGTCCTCAAATCACTTGTTTCAGAAGAGACCCTTAATTCTAAGGGTGTAAGAATACTGAGAATTTGAATCTGTCACATTCCCTGAATGACTATGGGAATTATTAAAATGGACAATTAAGTCTGGCTGTGTCAATCCTGCGAATGGAAATTACTGGTACTTTAACTACCCAGCTATGAATCAAAAGAGTAATGGAATATGTAGGCCAGGGGTCCTCGACCTTTTTGGGCCCAGAAGCAAAATTGGAGGTTTAAGAAACTATTGTGGACATTACAAAATACCCCACTCCAAAACATTTATCCTCCCCAACGCACCCCGCCCCTGAACAGTATCCAACTGACTCGTACCATGAGAGCAAGGATTTCCACAAGTGCAACTGAATTCCCCACTTCTCCTCTCCTGTGCACTCCCTAAATCTGTTCTGGGTTTCCTCCAAAACCTCTGGAGCACATTTGGGAAGGGTATACCATACAAGACATACACAGGGGGCCGGGGAGGGGGGAGAGTTCCATTGCACAAGTGGAAATCCTTGCACTGATAAAACAAGTTAGAAGAACAGCATCCAAAGAAAGAAAGCTACATCCCCTAGAAAAAACAACAACAGGCAAACCCCCAACCACCATCCCAGCAAAAGAAACAGTAAAAAATGAGAGTGGCAAGGTGCCTTGATGGGTGCTAAGGGGTGTGTGTCTGAGGGTGCTACTGTGTCCACCAGCACCATGTTGAGGGTCCCAGATTTAGACTGACAAGTTGACATAGAGAAGTTCGGAGATTAAAGGATGCTTGGATTCATGGCTGTATTACCAAATTGCCATAGAAAGGATACAGTTACTATTGATACTACCAGGGAGATCCCCAGTATTAAGAAGGGGAGACAAGTCTTGAATACCTTTTAGATTATTTCTGAGAAACTGAAACACCAAGACTTGTCAATTTAAATAAATGGAGATACCGCCATATACTTATAGTAAAATGGAATAAACGTCTATTTTTTGTGTGTCCTATCCCTTCTGGAGCGACTTCCTGATAATGTCGGAGGCGATGCCTCAACAAGAGGCATCTCTTCCGATAAAGAAAGCCGTTCCCAAGTGCCACCTTGGGACCAGATGATAAAGAATTGCAACTGTTTGATTTGTACTATACTGCCGGCTGCCGTTGCTTTATAGCTCAATCCCAAGCTTATTCACTTGGAAGAAAGTTCCATTCATTTTAATGGAAGTTGCTTTCAAGTTAAGTGTGCTTAAGGACACTTTCGTTATTAAATAACTCAGTGTGAAATAGTAACCCAGAAAGCTGCAATATAATAATAACAGTGATGATGCTGGAAGTGATGACAATAATAACAGAAACCATGTTAGAAGCCCCCACTCACTGCTGTCAGCTCCAACCCTTGATGCGAAGCAATAGGCATCCTACTGATTTCTCTCTTCCCCGACCGAAAGCTGCTTCTGCCAACGTCATCTTGATATAATATTTCTAGGACATCTATCGCCACCATGGCATTTAAGTAGCGTTTTCACCCTCCTACTCTTCCTCTCGTTAAGTATTTTACAGTCTCCCCTCACTCCCCACTCTCTCATTTGACCTTCTTCTTTTCAGCTCTACTTTCACATATTCTCTCCTCCTTCTTAACAGTTTCACACAGGAGAAAAAGGGTGGTGGAGGAAAGGCTTTGCAGAGTTTATATAATAAACCACATCTTCTCCAGCCACTCAGATGTGGAGCAAAATCCTAACAGAAATCACGGAATGGAAATAGATTATCATTTTTCTCTCAAGCGAAATTCTCAGGTCACTAGCTGGGGATTTGGGATTTCCATGGAAAATAATTTTTCTTGAGTGCCGGTGAAACAGGGCTGTTTTTCATCTTTAGCAATGTCCCTCGCTTGCATTAGGACTAAAATTGATAAATCGTGAGCTAAAATGGATTAGAAATTCTGGATGTGAGCCTAAAACAAGCTTATTAAAATAATTCATTCTAACCACACACCCCTCTATAATTATTTCTAGTCATATTATTCTTAATGTATTATATTATGGTGGAAAACCTTTTTTCTTTTGAGAGGGGCATTCTCTTTGGGGTAATCTGTCAGGGGCTGCATGGCAACTCTGCGTGCAGCTGAAGCCAGTGACGTGTGGGGCCAGAACCAAAAGAAGGTGTGGTTCCCCCCTTTCTTCTCTTGCCAGGAGGTCTGAACTGATCACTTGCAGAGGGTTTTTGAAATCAGGCTGAGGGCCACCTAAACTTAGGCTGAGGCCTAAGACCATCGTTGCTCACCACTGCATTAAACCCTCAGGCTTAATTCCTCAGAAATAAGGGAAGCTGTCTCTCAGGTGTGAGAAGTTCCCATGCAACATTTACCTCAGTTCTTCCTACTATCATGTACACATACATCACAATTATTATATTTTCTATATTTACTTCTCTGTCCTAAGCATGGTTACTCAGAAATAAGTCCCAAGGTAGGTTCACAGCCTCCAAAATTTACCTCATATTCCTGCAATTCCTCTTCCTCCACTTCGTAGGACACGGTCTGGATTTTGATGTCGTTTTCCATCAGGGACCTCCCTTGTGTTTCTTGCACATCAGAGGCCTCAGCAGGATGCTCTTTGTTTCCCATGAAGGCTGTCTCACAACTCTCACCTTTGTTGTCCTTGACTTTGACACTGGTCTCATCCTTCACCAGGATGAAATTTGGGCCGTACAATGCTTCAACCGCCAGCTGAAGAGAACTAGCATCCAGCAGTTGGTGAGTCCTCGCATTGCCAGAATTTTGGAAGATATAGGAGTACAGTTTACCCTGGCAACGGTGGCCAGGATAATCCTGGTGGTAACTGTAACTGCCATGAAGGTGTCCATTGTTCTTGGCCAACAGGGGATTCTGGAGTTCACTCACACTTTCCATTTTGCTGAAAGCTCTGTGTGAGGTGCTTCTAAGACAGATGGATGACAAAGAACAAACAACC
Source organism: Darevskia mixta (assembly GCA_034641385.1). Lineage (NCBI taxonomy): Eukaryota > Metazoa > Chordata > Lepidosauria > Squamata > Lacertidae > Darevskia > Darevskia mixta. Next base: position 45,274,564 of record JAWWNH010000066.1, read on the forward strand.
CTGAAGAACAAATGAAAGAAAAAAGAGGTAAAATTAGAGGGCACATAAAATATAGAAACTTGTTAAGTCAGGTTTGGGGAGCCTGTGGTCCTCCAGCTGTCGTTGGAGTCCCATTGGTCCCACCCAACATGTCCAGTGGTCAGGGATAATGGGAGCTGTATACCAACAACATCTGGAGTGCAACAGGCTTCCCATCCCTGGAGTAAGTGGTTCAAGAGCAATAACCGTGTTACGTTAACTAGCACTGGGGCATGTCTGTGTTGATGGAAATACTGGGATTGAACTCATATGAGATAAATTCCAGCATGCACATTGACTCAGAGAACCTAAACTTTAGTACTTTGAGGGAAAGTTGATGGAGATCTCTTTCAGACGTGTGCTGAAATTTTAAGGACCACAGAGCTGTAAATTTCTAGAGAAGGCATGGCTAGGTCACAACCCCTCACCCTCAGGGAGGGAGGGAGTAAGGTTTGTTTCTCCTTCCTTCCTTCTTTCCTTCCTTCCCCTATCTCCTCTGGGAACCATGTAACTGAGAAGATGTCTAAAGCTGGGGCTCCAGTTTCAGACTACATGTGTGAGGTCAACTTCTGTATTTTGTAACGAAGAATGCCTTACCTGTGTTGTTTCTGCTGTAGCACTGAATGATGCATGAACGAGACCTCTGATTACTGTAAGTAAAGCATTTAAACTTACTTAAGGTTGTAGTCTATCCATTTTGGGAGGGGTAGAGAGGGGGAGAACACAATTGTGAGTGCTTAATACTTGGAGACCTAAAGGTCTTAACAACCTATGATCTATGTGAAAATCTGAAAAGTTGGCTGTTAAAACGCTGCAGCGGAAAATGAAATCTGCAATGTACTGTACTGAAACCATCAAAGTACTAAATATCTGGACTGTGTGCTATATAGCACTCGGATAATTGGGCAATCAGAAAATCAGAAGAGCTCAGCGATGAGAAACAGGAGCTTGGTATGGACATGCCCTGTTTTTGATGGGAAATGAAAGCATTTGGCTGTGTTACTGTCCACGAATGCATGTACGTCTCTCCGCAGCCTGCCAAAATATGGCTTGAAACTGCCTTTATTTGAGTCTTCTTGTCAAGATTCATTGTGGCAGGTAGTAAGATCAGACTATGAACCATGTAATAAGATGAGAAGGTCAAAGCCATCATGATGGTTAGCATGTGTTGAGCGCTGCCCTTTCTCCTTGGCAGCTTGAGAAAGGGAAGGAGAATTTGATGTAAATGTGCAGTGTATTCTTCATGCCGGTTCATAACTTCCTGGAGAACTACAGTGAATAACAGATGGCCCTGGCATAGACCTGAGGTTGGCATCCCCTGCAGAAACCCTCCTTGCATTATAAACAAGCGGGACATGCTGCGAATTACAGCCCTTTCATTTGTGAGTGATGCCAGTAAATGTAATATATTTTGCATGCTGAAAACCACCACACAAAACTGCAGCAAGAGTTCTGAAGCTTGCAAGGTGAGAGTGGGAATAATGAGAATGAAAAAAGAAAACTGAAAGGCTGCTTGCTATGGAAGTACTATCACTCTTATGGGATCTTATGCAGTTATATTTTTATATCTAGTGCCTAGGAACACAGGAAGCTGCCATATTGAGTAAGACCATTGGGTCCATCTAGCTCAGTATTGTCCACACTGATTGGCAGCACCTGTCCAGGAGTGCAGAAAGGGTTCTCTCCTGGCTTCATCCAGAGATGCCAGGGATTGCGCACCACTTACTAACAGTGCAGCTGTGTTACAGAAAACCAACAGCCCCCCTTATTTACTCCCCCCCCCTTGGGCCTGTGCTCTACTGCATCACTGAAACCACTGTATCACAAACCATCATGTAACATCATGCAGTCCTCAGGGGGTGCAGTGGGTCAGTGCGAACAGCTGTGGTCAGGATTCCTGCTTTGCCAGGGGTTTGGGCTAGATGACTCTCAGGGTCCCTTCCAACTCTACAAGTCTATGTTACTATGTCTGGGTTTGTGGTCAGGAGGCAAAACTGGGCTGGGCCACTCCAAAAGCACCTCAGGCAGCCTGCAGCTGGTCCTGCAACACACCTTGCAGCCTTATTGCTATGGAATCCTACGAGTCTCTTATATCAGTTGATTCCAGCTGAACTGATAGGAGATATTGCAGCTATCCATACTGGCGATGCTACAGTTCCACGGAGAGCAGGTCAGCAGCCCTGCCCTCTAGCAAGTTGATATAGCAGTGCAAATATTGTATAGAGGCATTTCTGCACTGCCACTGACCTCACTTCAACACAAGAAAAGTGTTGATTATCCTTCCTCCATGTAACTAACTGTTGGAGGTTTCCTCCTGCCCTCAGCTGATTTTTTTTATCCCCCCCCCCATCTCACCAATGCTGTTGGAGGCTTCCTCCTGCCCTTGACTGATGTTTTACTTCATTTCCCCCTTGCATCTGATATAGGTCCCCCAGTGTCTTACTCATTAACTTGGTGGTGTGTTAGTATTTCTAGTTCATATTACTTTATTTGCTGAAAGTTTGAAAGCAGAGCTTTTTTGGGGGGGGGGATGACATGAAATATATTTGATGCAATCAACAATTTTCCAGAATATTAAACCACCAATCCATCTAACAATTCTACCTGTTAGCTCCTGTCAATTTTTATACAGAAACGTTAGGGAAACCCAATGAAAATATTGTACAACCCTAATATATACACAAGAGCTTTATATCCTACTTCATTAAAATCAATGAACGTGTTGCTCTTATCCTCAGCAGAAGCAGGATTGCATCTGATAATGCCTCTGCTTATTTCTACACATATGAACTTGGAATAGTCTATTAACCGACTGATATTATACTGTGATATTTGCAGGGATATCACACTGCCATGCCATCGTACCACGTTTGAGAAAGAAGGGAAGGATAGAGATGAGGACAATTAATTTTATGTAAATGTAAATTATATTTTGGTGAAGCAATGTTCAGTGAAATCACTTATCTGGGGGATATGAATCCAGCAATGAGTATAAGAGATTTGTGAGGAATGCCTCTTGTTCAAACAAATTTTTATATTTTCGCAAAGACCTCGAGAGCTAGTTTCATGACAATTTTCTGCCAGCGTTATCTTAAATTGAGATGGATGGGGAAATTCTTGAGTGAACTGAAGCCTGCCTGAAGGACTGATAAAGAGCAGCACGCAGAGCTGGCGAAAGGGTTCTGCTAAGCACAGCAGGTTTCAACATCCTGTCTGCTTTTACTAGAGAACTTTGTTAATGGTCTTTAAAAAAAAGAAGACGGATAAAACACAAATTAATGAACACGGTTCAGATGAAAGTATATTACACAGAGTCACACTGAAATTATCCCGGTGGCTGAAGAAAATTAAAATATTACCAGACGATTTTGATTAAACAAACTCAGGAATGGGGAGGGTAAAACATTGGGGGGGAAGGAATCATCGGAGCCAAAAGCCTACATGAGATTGTACCGAGGCATTTCTGCACTGCCACAAACCTCACTTCAACACAAGCAATGATTATCTTCCTCCAAGTAACTACAGTGGTACCTCAGGTTACATACACTTCAGGTTACAGACGCTTAAGGTTACAGACTCTGCTAACCCAGAAATATTACCTCGGTTTAAGAACTTTGCTTCAGGATGAGAACAGAAATCGGGCAGCGCCGGCGCAGTGGCAGGGGGAGACCCCATTAGCTAAAGTGGTGCTTCAGGTTAAGAACGTTTTCAGGTTAAGAACGGACCTCTGGAACCAATTAAGTACATAACCAGAGGTACCACTGTAACTGTTGGAGGTTTGCTCCTGCCCTCAATTGATTTTTTTTGGAAATATTTTTTATTCATTTTTACCTTTAACAAATATCATCACAACTAAATCACATACACATAGGATTCTCTGAATCCCCAAACTTCTCTCCACCCTTCCATGGTTTCCAACGTTATTCATTTCCAACTGCATCTTATAATGTTCTCCATATTTTCTTAATAATTAATTCACACCATAGTTCTACATTGCAAGTGTTTTTTTAGAATCCTGCCAATGTTTTTAATTGTTTACATTGTTCTTTTAAGTACAGTGCCTCTGGTTACGAACTTAATTCGTTCCAGAGGTCCGTTCTTAAGCTGAAACCGTTCTTATCCTGAGGCGCACTTTTGCTAATGGAGTCTCCGGCGTGCGATTTCCGTTCGCATCCTGGGGCAAAGTTCGCAACCAGGAGCAGCTACTTCTGGGTTAGCAGAGCTCATAACCTGAAGCGTTTGTTACCAGAAGCGTTTGTAACCAGAGGTACCACTGTAACTTATAAATTTTCCCCATTCTTTATTAAATTTATTATCTTCTTGATCTCTAATCTTCCCGATCATTTTCGCCATTTCGGCATAGTCCGACTATGCCCTCAGCTGATTTTTAATCTGGTACCTGTATCTGGTACTAAAGGCCTCACCAAGGTTTACTTCTGAAAGTAATAAGTATGGCAGTGCCATGAAGCCTGTGCAGAGTCCTTTTCTCTCACCACTAACAGGCCACCCTGATTTATGTGACCAAGGGGAGAGGCTTCCCAACTGGAGAGTGATATTTCTAGACAGAGATTAATGCCAACATCTTTTAAAGATTCCTACAATTGTCATGCATGTTAGGCCAGACTTTTAAATAAGAGCACAAAAGCTATCAGCTCACAGATTATTCCGGTAGCCTGCTATGAGGCTAATCACCTGTGTTTCTATGGGTCCCTCCAGTGGTGGCTTTGGATGAGTGTATTCTGCAGATAATCAGCTTTCCCCAGGAATGCATGTAACTGCATCATCACAGCCATCTCAACTACTTGCCCCCCAAAAGGGTGGTAGTTGTAAAATGCCATCAGGTCCAGGGTAGTTTTTTCCCAGTAATGGCCACACTATTGCCTCCATCAAGATGGCTGGCACCACCCCCTCATGCAGAGACCTGTTCACTGCACCCAGAACCCACCCAGTCATGCCCTCCCAGCCAGATTTAAGCAGCTATGAAGGGCAAGGGTAGTACAGCAACCAGAAACGTAAGACCCCAGGGGTGGGGAGGGGTGGGGCCTTCAGTGAAGAGTAGCCTGGCATGTGTTACACCCAATGACAGTCTTTTCAATGACAATATTTGCACTGTTGCACTCTTGTGAAATCCTAGTACTGCCCAATCATGGAGTAAAACAAGGAATAAGTAACACAAAGCAAACCCACCAACCTGACATGAGCTGGAGTAGGGACATGGCTGGCTGTGTGAACAGGCAGAGTAATCTGATTCCAAATTGCAGAGATGCAGGAGAAGCAGAAGCTTGAGGGAGTTGTCAGTTTCCTCTCATTTTGCAGCAAAAATGGGGCTGGGGCATTTTGCTCACAGCTTTATTTGCTTGGGTGGTGATGTGGTCTAAACCACTGAGCCTCTTGGGCTTGTCGATCAGAAGGTCGGCGGTTCGAATCCCCGCGACGGGGTGAGCTCCAGGTGCTCGGTCCCAGCTCCTGTCAACCTAGCAGATCGAAAGCACGCCAAAAAGTGCAAGTGCAAGACAGAGTCGTCTGTGACTGGACTTAACTGTCAGGGGTCCTTTACCTTTACCTTTAAGGTAGCTAAAAGGGATGACAGAACAGCTTGCAGAGCCAGTGGTAGAGCACATGCTTTGCTGATCTTCAGTTAAAGCTCTCCAGAAAGAGGGTTTGGAAAGACCTCTGCTCGAGTTCTTGGGGAGTTGATGCTTAGATGGATCATTGGTCTGACCCTTCTATTTGACTGGAAAGGTGAAGACTTATAGGATGAATGGGGGGTTCTTTGATATTGAGCTGTACAGGCTTGTGACATCATGGCAAAAGCCTCTTCCATTTTCCACTGACAAAGTTAAGAGTGAACAAAGCACCAATCCATGAAAAGCACAATTTTACATTGGCAGGAGGTGGGGTGGAGGTCTTGGAGGTCGTTTCCTTCACTGACTACTGTATAAAACACACGCCATTTTTGAGAGCCATTTGAGATTGTGCAAAAATAGCGATGCCTCTTGTAGGTAGTTCCTTTCTTGGGTGGTCCTTTGTGACAGAAATGGTTCCACGTTTCAATAAATGCTCATGGGCACTTCTCAAAGGGCCACTTCTTTTTAAAATGGTACCATAAAGAGAAAAGGTAAGAGAGGCTGAGTTATTAATGGCTATTAAAAAAGAAAGAAAGATGCCCTTAAGGGCAATTTCCAAACATGTGGCATCTCCGTGATTGTTTTCACAGGCATTTTTCAGAGTCCAGAGGCATTGATCCATCATATCCAACCTGTTCAAGCCATAAGATGTCACTATAAACTTTCCTCTTGGTTTTTTTTTTGGGGGGGGGAGAAGGGGGAAAAGGTAGATATGTGTGTGTGTAATGTTGTATTTGTATTTGTTTTTGTATGTTATATGTGTTAAGTTTGTGTTTATTGTTTGGAAAATCTAATAAAAATTATTATTATTATTAAAAAAAAAATTTCCCCCAAATCTTCAGCTTTGTGCTAAAGCACAGGATTGAACATGGGAGATATTCCTGGTCCTCAGCACCCTAAGATCAAACCCTAAGGATAACAAGAACCCCAAAAGGGTTCACATCAGAACTGGCCTGCAAATGCAGATAAACTATGCAGTGGAGCTACAGCAACACAGCCTCATTTCTTGTTTGTAGCTGGAACTGCACCTGGAGGAGGAGCTAATTGTGATGTCCCATCAGTTGCTGTGCCCAGCTGTATTTTAATCTAATCCTCGAGGGTGTTTCATGCAATAATGCCAGCAAGTTTTCAAAACACACACATCAATTCTCCATCGCAACACACACACACACACACACACACACACAGAGAGAGAGATGGGCATAGGAAAGAAGAGGATAGGGACTGTGAAAGCTCAGTTTAGTCTGTTTCTTAAATTTGCAAAAGCTTGTGGATCCTCTGACAAAGGATGCCACAATGGTTTACCATGATTGCTTCCAATTCACCCCTCCCTGCTAGCAAATAGGAACAACAAACTATGATCCTTGGCTTGGCATTACATTCAAATTGAAGAACATGGCTTGTGTTGTGTTGTGGGGACAGGAAAGCATATCAGGACAAAGCAGGCCTCTTAGAGACATCTGTCCTTTATTGCTACAAAACAAGACCGGAAATTGAAACTGTACTCTGAAGCTCTGCAGTATTCACACTACGGAGCTCAAGAGGTCCAAAAAGCATTATACTGAAACACAGCAAGTCCTGGCATACGTAATGGCTTGTTTCACTTCAAACCAACCATAATTGGAAGCCAAGATTTGTTCTTGGCTTACCGATCTTAGTTTCAGGGCTGGTCCTGCCATTTGTCAGAATGAAGCTGCTGCCTCAGGCAGCAGGTGCCGGGGGACAGGGAAGGGAAGCAAGGTGATAGAAGACAGAGCTATATGTGCTTGCTCTGTGCAGGACGGTGCAGTGGAGGATGCTGTCCCATCCCCAGTGCTGAACTAAGATTAAGCTGCCAACCCAGTGGACTTGTGTCTGTGGAATAGTAGGGGGCACACTTGCCCTTCAGGCAGCCAAGTGTCTTGGGCTGGCCCTGCATGGGTTATTTGCAGAGAGATAAGCCATGATCCTTGGGCAGAATGTAGAGCTACGCCAAGGATCATAGTATGTTGCTTCCTTTCCCAGCGGGGAAGAGCAAAGCAGGATTGATGTGCACAGTCACGGAAAACCATTAAGCACGGCTTATTGTGACATGGGAACATAGTCGGTGTGCGAGTGCAAAGAACAAAGTTTCGGAGACAGGCACTATGACCTCCTGTTTGGGTAACAGCTGCAGCGCTTCTGGCATGACTGAGATGTAATTTATAATAAAGAAGAGGGATTCTCTAGGGAGGCAACACACACAGCTAAAGCACAACACATCACCCACAGATCTGCAAAGAGGATTGGACATTTCTCATGTTAAAGTGTATTTTGTTCTAACTGGGGGCTTATTGCCCAGCACCAGGCTTTCAAGATATAAGAAATCAAACTCAATTCAATCTGAAGCAGTTCTGAAACAGATAAAATTTGCTAAAAACAGCTATGATCTGTTCTCATTTAAAATCCATTGCCATATGCTGACGGATGGTATTGGTATTCTCATCCATACTCTGTTAGATGGTGCAATACTAGCAGCTAGTAATGGTTCATAGCACAGGAAAAGCTAAACACACACACACACACACACACACACACACACACACGGGAGACAGTGACATTAAAGATGGATTGAATTGAACAATGATGACACTTGAAGTGAAATAAAGAAACTGGACTAGATGCTGGTGTCCATCATCTCTATGTGAGTCTGAAGTCATCCATTTTCAGCTGTCCCTGGAGTCACAACATGACTAACAATGTCCCTTACATAGTGCCACTCTATCCACCCAAACTCAGGATGGTATGCTAATCCTCATATCAAAGCAATGAAGTTACAAGTGCTTGGATCTGTAAATGCTTGTCTCAGCGAAGCCTCTTGGATTCCAGTTTGACATTTGGCTCACTCACAGCTGGACCTAATAGTCAAAGCTAATGGCAGACTAAGTAGTTTTCCTAAGAATCAATCACAGGATAATTGCCCTGTCAGGTAAACATTCTGTTTTTCCTTCTATGTTCCAGATATGCCCCGTATAAGCCAGATGTTAGAACAGCACGTCGTTGTGGACTCCTTTTTCTGTATGACCTTCTGGGCAGCACGCAAAATGAGCTAGCTACTCTTGCACATTCAACAAGTGAAACTGTACTCTGTGGCCTTCTTGTGGGCTTTGGGGCAAATGCAGTAGCAAAAAGATCAGAGGAGTTCGTTTCAGCTACTAAACAAGTCATTGGTCCTAAAGTGAGGATTAGAAACCTGGTCCAGTCTGACACTCTAACAACTGGTAAACCACACTGGCTCTCAATTCAAGATCTTGAGGGTCATGAGTCTTCCTTGCAGCACTCTCTAACAGAGGAGCTGCTGCATTCTACACCAGCTATGACTTTTGGAACATCTTCAGCATCTTCCCCACACAGAGCAAATTGCAATAATCTGGGAAGTCACCAGAGCATGGGCTACGGAGGCTATCTAAGCTGAGAACCACCTTAGCTTGGTGCACCAGCCAGCACTGGGCAAACGTTCTGCTCATGTTGCCAGCAGTGGGGCAGATTGGAGCAGGAATGTGAGGCAAATGCAGCTCCAGTACTTTTTGACAGCAGGAGCAATGGCATCATTGGCTGGAGTGATACTTGCTAATGCTGCAAGTAAGGCTGGGCGATATAGCGATGTATCGTCCAGAACCAGTTTGAAGTCCATATCATGATATTGGTTTCATAATTTTTGATCTGGCAATATATCGTGAATCATGATGTGTGTGTGCTATGCAAAAATCACAATTTGGGGAAAAACTGTGAAGCCAGCCAATGCATCTACCTAGCTCCATCCTTATTACAGTCATTGTGATATATCAGTATAGCATGATGTTTAGCTGGTGATATCTCACGATGTTGAAAACCAGATATCACCCAGTCCTAGCTGCAAATTTGACAGTTAGAAGGCAGGTGTGGTCTGGCACACAATCCCTTTGATAGATACGCTAGGGTCAGCAGTCGACTGGACCAAGGTCAACCAGTAAAATTGATAGCTGATGGAATGTGTACTCAAGTCTCTTCAGCCAAAGTCCAATAGGCTAAGCAAATTACCACCCTTTGGCAGCTCACTATTTTATGACTGTCAGCTGATCTGAAGAAATTGGATTCTCCTTGGGGCATGACTATGGGGGCTGTCACAATGAAGTTCTATACCTCAAAACTTTTCACTACAGTCGTACCTTGGAAGTCTAATGGAGTCCATTCCGGAAGTCTGTTTGACTTCCAAAACATTCAGAAACCAAAGCGCAGCTTCTGATTGGCTGCAGGAACTTCAGGATTGGCTGCAGGAAAAACTGCAGGAACAACCGGAAGCCGCAGAAGCCACACCGGATGTTCGGCTTCTGAAAATCGTTTGAAACACTCACTTCCAGGTTTCGATCGTTCGGGAGCCGATTTGTTCAGGAGCCAAGGCATTTGAGATCCAAGGTACCACTGTATTTCACTACTGCCAGGTGAGGAAAAGGCTCTGAATCTACAGAGGCACCACTTTGATGTGGGGATTTCAGAGCTGGAAGAGGCGATGGAATTATTACCAGCAGTTGCTAGGCTTTTGTGCCAGTGTGGGATCGGGCCAACATCTAGGAAGTATGCTGAAGAGGAGAGTTCAGGCAGTCTATGATGGAGGGGAGCTAATTCACCTGTCTGAAGCGACTAGTTCAATAGAGCTAGGAAGGAGTGAATATGCCATTTGTTCTTTTCTCCTGATAGCAATAGAGTCAGCTGCCCCAGTGATGGGCTTCTGTATCTGACAGAGGCTAAATTGCTTTGAGAATTGGGATGCCATGTGCTGATGTTTGGAGGTTCGCTAGTCAAATTGGCCAATTTCCAGATGGAAATCAAATCTTTATTCTCGCTGATAAAAATGTTTCTTGGCAGAGGCAAAGTGCTGACTGCCAAGACATCTCCTCTAATGGTGAAAAACCAAAATTAGGTGTGGAACCCTTGGTGAGGGCTGATCATAAAGCTGCCGGCAAGCGTTGGCATATTGATGGAGAACAGCCAAAAGCTTTCCTTACACTGCCATAAATATTCCCAGATAATTTCTTTTTTTTAAATCATCTGCACTGTAACCTTGCTGGGTTCTTTCTCAGAGCTAGTTAGAAAGCAGCTAATGGAAGTTGGGTTTTTTTTGGGTGTGTGTGTGTGTTGCTCCTACCTAAAAAATTATCTGGCAGAAATGGGGAACCTGTGGACTTTTGGATGTTGTTGGACTCCAACTCCCATCAGCCCCAACCAGCATAGCCAATGGTCACAACTACCAAAGGGGCAGGATCATTTGCATTTGGCCACCCTAAGGGAAGTTTGGTTGTGGCTGGTTACTGAAATCCATGGAGGTTAATATGGCTACTGGCCATGATGGCTGTGCTCTGCCTCCAACTCACAGAGGTGGCATGGTTCTGAACACGAGTAGCTGGGAATTGCAGGTGAGGAGAGTGCAGTTGTAGTTGCACTCGGGCTCTGCTTTGGGGTTTGCCATGGGCATCTGGTTGGCCATTTAGTCCAGGCTCCTGGACTAAATGAGCCTTTAGTCTGAGCCAGGTAAATAGTAAATGCTGATCTGAAAACAATAGAAGAGCTCATGTACCATGTGGGGAAGTTGGAGGAGAACCTCTCCATCTTCATGCCCTCATAACTTAAGAGTTGGTGTTAAAGAGCCAAAAGCTGAGAATGGGTCAGAATCTTCTTTTCACTCCCCTGTTCCTCAGTTCTTCAATCAACTCTTGCATTTGGCAATTTTAAAATTTGAGGCATATTGATATTATTTTCATTTCCACCTGTTTCTTTGCACAATGAATGTCAGGGACCCATGAGCCCAAGAAGCTCAGAGTGAGGAGGACTTCATGATCCTCAAACCATAAAAAAGTGGGTTATTGAGTATTCTCCATAAAAATAGAAAAATCACTTAATTCAGGGAAGTATTCGGCCGCAATGCAAACAGTGCACTGCACAACAGAAGAGATAATCAACTCAGTTTCTGTTTGGTCACTAGATGTCTCTGTTGGTCTATATTTAGACTGATTCCCTAAGTAACACTGAATAGGGACAGTTTTGTGTGGGAGGTTTAGAATCCAAATCTCCTCCACTCAACCAAATATTGACTGTAGACTACGGAAAACTGTCTCCATAAGTGCTCTCTCAGTAACTGCCTTGCTTATTAACAATGCAGTTTCTCAATGAATCGTCCCATTGTTGTATGGCACAGTAAGTCTATAATTAGGCAGGGCATTTCATTACGAACAGCCCCAAAGCCTTTCAGAGCATGACAAAGAGATACAGATTCAGGTTGGACAATCCTAATAATCTGGAGGCTCCGGAATGTGCTGCAGCCTCGTACGCATCTCCCACCTGCTTTCCAAAAGTAGCTGATTGGAAAAGGATACAAAGGTAGAATTGCAGGAGTCAAATTATGTTTTATTTAGGAAGGCTCACTGTCTTACAGTCCAAAGATTGATGTGTGCAACCCTCCATGCACACTCCTCTCAAAACTGTTCTGGGATGACTTTTAACAGTCACAAACAAGAGAAGCCCACACAAGATCCACTGAGATCCACTCTCCAAAGTTACCACCACTCCGCCAGTCTCCTTTCTTCCAAAAGAGGAGTGATTCTTGGGCATCTACATACAGCCAGCACTTAACTGATGTAGACCCACACATAGAGATCTTATAGAATTCTAATGGAACAAGGAGTGGAAATTGCCAATGGCCACTTATTCGCCCCATGATCAGTTGTTGCTTCCAGCCTGCAAAATGATACGTAATTATGGCCCGCCCACCCAATTTGCATTGTGTTTCCTTTGTAGTGAAATGAATGGGGTGGAATAATGAAAACGTAGTTTATGTAATTATGTAAATTGCTTAGGCTACGTAATTTCACTACAGCGGACGCCGAGAGGAATAGCATCGGTTTTTGAAGAAGACCAGCTGCAGTGAAACGGAAACAGTGCTGAGAGCAACGAATATGAGGTGGCACAGAAAAGGATGCCTTTTTACATCACTACCAGCATGTCTAGAATTCTGAATTACTACAAGACATAGGAGCCAACTCCCAGGGGCCATGGGGGCTCCAGCCCCCACAACAAAATATTCGAGGGGGCAGGGCCCCCACAAAGTTGATGAGCATTCCTATTGAAATGGTGTGTGTGCACTGTCATGTGATTGATTATGCGGGGCGGGGCTTACGTGGCCCCCACAACATTTTATTCAAGATGGCACCCCTGTTACAAGGTAGACAGTGACATGTGAAAAAAGTAAGATGCAGGGATCTGAACAGCCTGAGAATTATGTGGGTATTTGGTAATTTTTATGATGCATTATAATAATTGTACTGATCTCAATATAGTCCCCGCAAAGTATGAATTCATCTGGAAGTAGCTTTAACTAGTATTTTCCCTGTTTGTTTTCCTCAGCCATATATGTGTGTGTGTATATATTCTATTTTTTCTTTTATATAACTAGTGAGTCCGTTGTGCATATTTTTTTCTTTTTTTAACAGATGTATACCCATTGATTGAAAAATGAACAATTAAAATAATGATTTATTCAGTAAATTACAACACAGTTTCAGGCACATGAAAAGAAACCCAAAATAGCACTCTTGTTAATTACTATTCCAGCTACTTAAATGGTAAACTAATGATTGGGTTCCTATATTAAGAATGACCTAGATCATTCTTAAAGAACAATGCTGTCCCCCAAGCCTGGCAGAAGTTGACACAAACACGGTGTATGCATGAAGCAGGTCTTATCAAGAAAGTTTTTCTTTGAAGTATGGAATAACTGAGTTGGAGGCTGAGGTTAGCAATTTTAGCAAACTGGGAAGTACAATAATTAGCTCCATTCATTAACCCAGATGGGTCTGATAAAAAGCCTCCAGGGCGAATTAGAAAAGATGAAAACAATTTCAATATGGCTTTTGGAACAAAAGACTACAATAGCCTGATAGGCACAAACAATGGAACATATGCAAGCTTTACATTAAAGACAAGCAAGCAAATTGATACATGCCACGGGCTTGACTTGTGACCCCCCCCCCCTTAGTATGACAAGGATGTAAGAGTTACTGGGAGAGATAAACCAAAACCAAAATGAAGCCGAGAGAAAATGTGTTTATTCTTGAAGATTGGGGGGCGGGGCGGGGAGAAAACCGAGTTGACTTGGCTGCCTTGCTAGTAGATGAGAAACAGTGTTATCAGTGGTTCGTATCACATGGTATTTTCTTATGGAAAGTTAAAGGTAGATAGCCGTGTTGGTCTGTCATAGTCAAAACAAAATAAAATAAAAAAATTCCTTCCAGTAGCACCTTAGAGACCAACTAAGTTTGTTCTTGGTATGAGCTTTCGTGTGCATGCACACTTCTTCAGATACACTGAAACAGAAGTCACCAGACCCTGATATATAGTGAGAGGGTGGGGAGGGGTATTACTCAGAGGGGTGGTGGAAATGGGTGAAAGGTTGATAGGTGTGGTAAACCTGTTGACGACTGTTAACGGCTGCAATTAGTCTTACAGGAAAAAGCAAGGGGTGAGAAGGTTAAAAAAGCTTGGTCATGTATAATGAGATAAGAATCCAATGTCTTTGTTCAGACCAGGTCTCTCCATGGTTTTAAGCTTGGTAATGAGTTGCAATTCAGCAACTTCTCTTTCCAGTCTATTTCTGAAATTCCTTTGCAATAAGACAGCTACTTTGAGATCTTGTATAGAGTGTCCTGGGAGATTGAAGTGCTCTCCTACTGGTTTCTCTGTCTTGTGATTCCTGATGTCAGATTTATGTCCATTTATCCTTTGGCGTAGGGTTTGGCCTGTTTGTCCAATATAGAGAGCTGAAGGGCACTGTTGGCATTTGATGGCATACACAATGTTAGATGATGAGCAATTAAATAGTCCTGAGATGGTATGTTTGATGTTGTTGGGGCCAGTAATGGTGTTGTCCGGGTGTATGTGGCAGCAAAGTTGGCATCTGGGTTTATTGCAGGCTCTGGTGCCAGTGTCTGTGTTTAGTCTGGTTGTAGTATTGTTGTGGGTGAGGAGTTGTTTAAGATTGGGTGGCTGTCTGTAGGCGATGAAAGGTCTTCCTCCCAGAGCTTGAGAAAGAGAACTGTCATGGTCTAGGAGAGGTTGTAAATCTCTGATGATCCGTTGTACTGTTTTAACTTGGGAGCTGTATGTGATTACTAGTGGTGTTCTGCTGTTTTCTTTTTTGGGTCTGTCTTGCAGCAAGTTCTCTCTGGGTATCAGTCTGGCTCTGTTGATCTGTTGTTTAACTTCATCCGGTGGGTATTTTAGTTCTAAAAAGGTTTGCTGTAGATCTCTTAGGTGAGAGTCTCTGTCTGTAGAGTTGGAACAGATGCGGCTGTAACGTAGGGCCTGGCTATATACAATGGATTGTTTGGTATGTTTGGGATGGTAGCTAGAAGCATGTAGATATGTCTGTCGGTCAGTAGGTTTACGGTATAAGGTGGTGTCTATGCGCCCATCCTGTATTTTTATAGTAGTGTCCAAAAAATGTATTTCTTGCATAGATTGGTTCATAGTTAGGTTGATGGTGGGGTGAAAGTCATTGAATTTCTGGTGGAAGGTGTCCAGGGTCTGTTGACCATGTGTCCAGATAATAAAAATATCATCAATGAATCGCAGGTACAAGAGAGGTTTGAGTGGATAGGAGTTTAGGAAGCGTTGTTCTAAATCTGCCATGAAGATGTTGGCATACTGTGGGGCCATGCGGGTGCCCATTGCTGTGCCACTGATCTGGAGGAACAGGTCATCACCAAATTTGAAGTTGTTGTGTGTAAGGACAAAATGGCAGAGTTTGGTAGCAAAGTCCGCTGTGGTTCTATCTGAAATGGTGTTCCTTATAGCTTGTAAACCATCGTTGTGTGGGATGTTGGTATACAGGGATTCCACATCCATCGTGGCTAATATAGTATTGTTAGGAAGATTATTTAAAGATTGTATTTTCCTCAGGAAATCTGTGGTGTCACGTACGTAGCTGGGAGCACTGATGGCATATGGTTTCAGAACAGAGTCCATATAACCGGAGACACCCACTGTGATAGTGCCAATACCTGAGATGATGGGGCGTCCTGGATTTCCTGGTTTGTGTATTTTAGGTAGTAGATAGAAAGTTCCTGGTCGAGGTTCTGCTGGTGTGTTTGTGAGGATCTGTTCTTGGATGTGTGGGGGTAGCTCCTTAACAATCTTGTTCAGTTCTTTTTTGTATTCTTGTGTGGGGTCTGAGTCCAATTTTATGTAAAAGGCGGTATTGGAAAGTTGTCTGTGAGCCTCCTGGATGTAATCGGTTTTGTTCATGATGACGACAGCTCCACCTTTGTCCGCCTCTTTAATTATAATGTCTGGGTTGTTCCTAAGATTATCTATTGCTCTCCTTTCAGCATGGTTTAGATTTTGTTGTAAGCGATGGTGTTTTCTGGTCACATCTGTTTGGATTCTGTGGCGGAAGCAATCGATGTACAGATCAAGTGTGGTATTGCGTCCATCAGGAGGGGTCCATGTGGAGTCCCTTTTCGTGTAACATTTTTTCGGTGGTAGTTGGTGGTCACTGTTCTGTTGGGAGGGTGGTTGTTGTTCCCCAGTAGGTTGAGAGTTGTTGTGTTGTGAAGATGTTGTTTGTTCTGCTTTGTCTTGTTGTGTGTGTTGAAAATACTCCTTCAGGCGTAAACGGCGGAAAAATGCTTCCAAGTCCCCACAGAACTGAATCATGTGTGGGGATTTGGCAGGGCAGAATGATAGTCCACGTGAAAGGACCGATTCCTCAGCTGGGCTGATTGTTTGCTGTGAGAGATTGACAATATTGTTGATCTTGTTGTTTTGATTAGTACCAGTATCCTGTAGGTTGGAAAGGTTAGAGAGTTTTTTGTTCTTCTGTTTTTTCAGTAACTCCAGTCGAGTGTGGTAAATGGCTTGTTTTTCCTTGTGGAATTCCTGCCAAGCTGGGTGGTTCTTTCGAATAGAGATGTCCAATGTGGAGAGATCCACATTGTTTCTGTTTCAGTGTATCTGAAGCTTCTGTTTCAGTGTATCTGAAGAAGTGTGCATGCACACGAAAGCTCATACCAAGAACAAACTTAGTTGGTCTCTAAGGTGCTACTGGAAGGAATTTTTTTATTTTATTTTGTTTTTTCTTATGGAAGTTTGAGAACCTCAGATGACAGTAATAACTGCATTCATCAAGCAGTAACTGGAGACTCCTGGCCAAATAAAGCAATCTGTGAAATCCAGCTCTCCTCCATGCCAGCTTGACCTTTCAGCTTCCTGGCTCACAGTCCTATTATTTCCACATCTCTCTCAGAAACCGTCCTGAGCCCTTGTGTTGTCGGGTCACAGCCCAGACAGAGACAGGCCCTCCTGAAGGTAGAGAGAAGGCAGGCACTGCTTCCCTCTCCTCAGCCGCTGTATGGAACAGCTTCCAGCCCCTTTCTCTAAAGTTTCCTAAAAATGAAGCCAATAGGACCAAAATGGTATTAATCCAGAACTGCACCCCTGTTTCTTTGCTGCATGTGTTGATCAGGTCTCTGATATGTGGGAACCCCCCCTCCCCGCCGCCCCCGCCGCAAGGAAACACTCAGGCTTTTTCCTGAGAGGTACACAAGAACCTGTCAGCTCACTTTGACCTGAATTGAAACGAAGTCATACTCCTTTGCCAAGATCTCCATCCTCCTCGTGGAGTTCTTGTTGCTAAGGATGGGACAAGATAGGCCAGCTGCTCCCCGTGAATGCTGAACAGCTTGTGTTTGGGAACTGTATGCTGATTGCATGCATTAATGGTGATTGTTTCCAAACCTCCACCAGCATCTCTGCAGCCGCTTATCTCTGCAGTCTATGACATACATTTGGCCTCTTGGAGAGCTCTAGGCATACACAGGCTGCCAAGACCTTTCTCTCGGCCCATTGTCCTGGTTGTAGCTAGTCCCACTGAATGCTTCCACTACATTTAACTGCCTGTAGTACATTTACAAGATAAGGTGTTTATTTTTTAAAGCGCCGCATTAAAGCACATTGAAAAGAAGATCAGGGATCTTCATAGCTCTGCCTCTTTCCATTTATTTTTTCCTATCACACCATTCAAACAAAAAAACCCACAAAAACACAGGACACATTGAAATAGCTCCCATTTCAGGGATCAGGAACTCTGTTCCAGCGCTTCTGATTCCCCAAGCCCAGGCATATAGTGCCAGAGCTGGTTGCCCATTGTCTACATGAGAGAGCAGTGCTTGCTGTGAATGGCTGGGTTCCCTCGCTAAGTACAATGGCGTTTTTTGTCAGGATGCAAAGGTGCAGTTCCTGAATGTAGTGGCAGTTGAATGTCAGGCAGCGATTTAACCTGAACACACTAACTGCTGGGTCAAATGGGAAGGAGACTGGGCAAGCAGCCAAGCCTTCAAGAAGCTCCTTGAACATCTAAAGTCCAGACCAAGTCATGTCACAAGATTCCTCCTTCTTTCTCTCTCACACATCAGTGCCCTTTGCCAATGTGGCTGGCAGCTGGCGCTGATGGGTGTTATAATCCCAAACACCTGGATAGCACCAAGTGTTAGAAGAAGAGTTTGGATTTGATATCCCGCTTTATCACTACCGGAAGGAGTCTCAAAGCGGCTAATATTCTCCTTTCCCTTCCTCCCCCACAACAAACACTCTGTGAGGTGAGTGGGGCTGAGAGACTTCAAAGAAGTGTGACTAGCCCAAGGTCACCCAGCAGCTGCATGTGGAAGAGCGGAGACGCGAACCCGGTTCCCCAGATTACGAGTCTACCGCTCTTAACCACTATACCACAGTGGCTCATACAAGAGCAGGGATAATTAAGGGTTAATTATGTTCTTGGTCTGGATGACAGCAGACTCTGATTGGCTGGAAATTCTAATCATTTGGGAGCTGGTGGTCAGTAAATAATATGGTTGAAATTTGACAGATGGGGGGGGGGAGTGGTTCCTCAGCATGCCTGACCTAAAAAAGAGAAACACCTTTCATTTCTCCTCATATCATATACTGTTTTTGTTCAGTTTTGATCAGTTTAAGTATTACAAGTTTCTTTTCCTCCCTGGACTCCTCATCTGTTTTATTCCAGCCACTCTGCTGACATCAAGCTGGTGAAGGCTGCTCTAAAAGCTTCCAGGCTAGGCTGCCGGTGACCTCTGAAGATCTTTCACAAATTCAAATTTCACAATGAAATATATTATGCTCGTGGAGCCAGTGCTGTTCAATATCCTTACAGCATAATGCCATTGTCATCAGAATTCCGTCCCACTGTGATAATGGAGTCGACTCCCTAGTGTGTTTAAGACTGCAGCCTTGATTAGCAGTGGCTTGGATGCAAATATTGTTAATTGTGGGTACATTTGAAAACTTGAGGTAGGGTGGTGGGAGACCGTCTAGGGTGGGCATAGGCAACCTTGGCTCTCCAGATGTTTTGGAACTACAACTCCCATGATCCCTAGCTAACAGGGCCAGCGGGCAGGGATGATGGGAATTGTATTCCCAAAACATCTGGAGAGCCAAGGTTGCCTATGCCTGGTCTAGGGTGAAACCTTGCAACTGCACAAGGTATTTGGGCAAGATGCAGAGAAAGTGAGAAATGCTTAGATTCCATTGTAATTAACCTGACTGTTATGTACTCAGGTCCGATTGGTTACATCTTTAGGAAACTGTGAATGTAAGAAAAGCCTACTGGATCAGGCCAATGGTCCATCTATAGTCCAGCATCCTGTTCTCACAGTGGCCAACCAGATCCCTGTGGGAAAACAGCAAACAGGGCCCAAGCACAATAGCAATCTCCCTTCCTGCAGTTTCCAGCAACTGGTACTTAGGAGCATTACCATAGTCATCCTGGAGGGTTTTTTCTAAAATGTAATGCTGGGCACCATATGGGCCATTCCCTGCTAGTTGAAACAGAAGTGACAACACATGGAGATAACACGGGTGTTGGGAAATACCCCCCCCCCCAAAAAAAACCCCACACACAAATCCCAACAGAATTGGCAAATTCTATCAACTGTTATGCTCACAAATGCTGGTCCTACCCCCTAACCATAAAATACACTCCTTAAATAGATATGTTGCCTGCTGTTGCTATCACTACTGTTTCACTCATAAGGCTTTTATTGTTAGCAATTATTGTTATTAATCATTTTCCTTGTTAGTTAACGTTGTTAAAGTGAGGGGCAAAAGAACCTTATGTTTGACAAAAGTAAGTAAATATGCAGTAACTTATCCTTGCTGTCTTCTTATGCCTCCTTAACTTCTTCATATGTTAACAAAAATGGACAGAACAATATAAATTGCTGATATATATGTATTTCTAAAATGCATAAATTGCATCCCTTCAGACAGCTTTCCCCTAATATATAATATGGCAATTTTTTCTCTGCCACCTCTTAATTCCATTCTCTATTTTTGCTCTACCCATTGTTCTGTCTTCCTTTCCCAATATGACAAGGACTATTGCTATAATTGTCTTACAGTACCCATAATACTTTGCTCCTGAGTAACGATAATAATACTGTACATTAAAAGAACATACCAACTATAGTCTATATTTAGTATTACTCTGCTGTCACTTTTACAAGCATACTTTGTATTTTAAAAGCTGCACATTTTCATTTTATCTTTTTGAATCTCTGAAAAATGTCGCAAAGATACAAAAGGCTGGAGGATAAAAAGAATTCTTCTATTCAAACTCAGGGGTGGGGCCTTTCATTTGCTGAAAGTTTTGTAGAATTCTCAACTTAGATCAATGGCTGGCATCCTAGTACGAAATTCTTACTTTTGCTGTGTATGGCAAAAATGAAAAAGTGTTTTTCTGGTGGCTCAAATAGTGGATTCCATAGGAGCCAACTCCTAGGGGCCAAGGTCCCAAACAAAATATTTGAGCCCCCCCCCAAACAAGTTGATGGGCTTTGCCATTCAACTGGTGTATGTGCTTTCTGTCATGTGATTGATTATGTGGGGTGGGGCTTACCTGCCCCCCACAAATATTTTATTCAAGTTGGCCTCCCTAGATTGGTTCCTTTCCTTTTCACGATTTTGTGTCACAGGAACGAATCTCACACAACACTTTACAATTCTGAAGTGAGAAGAGGTTATCCAAAACTCAACCTGTGAAAAACAGAAAGGTGTGCCATAATTCAGATCACGGTAGCGATATCATTTTTCCAGTAAGGCAAATATGCAGTACTTTCCCATGTTATGATTTTAGATGGTGACCTGAATAGCAGGAACACTTCTGTGACTAAAATAAAATTCAATTATTTGATTAATTAAAACTCTCGCAAAATTTGGCATGAAATCAAAATCTGGTGAATTTCTCCTGGTAGGAATATTACCCTACCTAGCAAATCAGAACAACATTAATACTCAGAAAAGCCTCTGTCTCATAGACAGGACTGGGGATTGTATTGAGTGAGGAAGCTGTTGGGAAGGGGCTCAATGGTAAAACACATGGACAAGATCTCAGGTTCAACCCCTGACTTCTCCAGGTAGAGCTGGGAAAAGGTCCTAGACTAGAGTCTAAAATCCCTAGAAAACTGGAGACAGTGCAGAGTGAGATGGACAGAAAGAGCAACCAAAGTGGTCAAGGGGATGGACTGTGACTCCCCTATGAAGAACGGTTGCAGCGTTTGGGACTTTCTAGTTCTGAGAAAAGGCGGGTTAGAGATGACATGATATAAGTTTATAAAATTATGCATGGCATAAAGACAGTGGATAGTGAAAAGTGCCCCCCTGAAACCCTCTCATAACACTCATGAGGCTGAATGTTGGAAGATTCAGAGCAGAGAAAACACTTCATAAGGCACAGCGTTAAACTATGGAACTCACTCCCACAGGAGGATTGGACAAATTCATGGAGGATAAAGCTACCAAGGGCCACTAAACACAATGAAGAAGAAGAGTTTGGATTTGATATCCCGCTTTATCACTACCGGAAGGAGTCTCAAAGCGGCTAATATTCTCCTTTCCCTTCCTCCCCCACAACAAACACTCTGTGAGGTGAGTGGGGCTGAGAGACTTCAGAGAAGTGTGACTAGCCCAAGGTCACCCAGCAGCTGCATGTGGAGGAGCGGAGACGCGAACCCGGTTCCCCAGATTACGAGTCTACCGCTCTTAACCACTACACCACACTGGCTATGCTCTGCCTTCACAGTTGCTGCTTCTGAATACCAGTTGCTGGAAACCACGGGAGGAGACAGTGATCTTGTGCACAAATCCTGCTTCCAGGTTTCTGACAGGCATCTGGTTGGCCACTGTGAGAACAGGAAGCTGGACAAGATGGGCCATTGGCCTGATCCAACAGGCTCTTCTCATGTTCTTGTATTCTGTTGGTCTAACAGTGTAAGGCAGTTTTCTTCATTCCTATGATCTTGGAAGCCACAACTTCTCCCTGTCTCAGTTTCCTAAGCCTTTCTGCAAAAATATGTTCAATCCCTCCTCCTCATATATACCTGACTGTCCCCATTTACTAGGAACCAGCCCTGTTTTCTGTTCTCTCTGCTGGTAAATCCCAGTCCCTATATTTGACTTTTGTGGGATGTTTTGTAACATGTCCCTACTTGTCATTCTTCATGGTTCACCTCTCCCTTCCGGCTCTCTAGAATTTAAATCTCTGAGTGGGGTAGTGGCAGAGGATGCAACCTGTCTCTAATGCATATGCATGTGGATACACATGTAAAGACGATAACACTATGCAGTTCACATTCTGTTGAGGATCATTTCATAATACTGATAATAGCTTATGGGGCAGAGTTATTTTTCTAACACACCTTTACAAGAGGAAGAAACATTTTCTTATTTTTTAAAACAGAGCTATCACAGAGTGCATGGGAACAACGGAGAGAAATTTGAAATGGGGAGGTGTGGGCTTCAGATAGTAACTCTTGGCATGAATAACAGGGGTGCTAGAAATCTGGCCCTTTTATCTATGACAGTGCTGCACAATGGTTAGAATGTCAGGCTAGCACCTTGGAGTCCAGAGTTCAAATCCCCCACTTAGCCATGAAGTTCACTGCATGACCTTGGGCCAGTCACCATCTTTCAGCCTAACCTGAAAGGTCCATAGAGGAAAGTTGGGATATAAATTTAACATTAAATAATACTGGAAGTGTGCATCTTATGCATTTAAGAAAGACAGGATAGATTGGAATTGGGAGAAGCCAAGCTCAATTCAATGTTCTGCTGTGGCCAGGATGGTTCTCAGGTATCCTAAGATTGTAGGTCAGTGGTGTCCAAACGTTTTTCAAAGAGGGCCAGATTTGATGAAGTGAATGTAGTTCTAAAGACTTGAGCAGACACTGGAAAGCCACCTTGGTCAAGAAAAGGCTTTCTGTCCATGTATGACATCACCTATAACCAGGGGCCCTTTATATGTCCAGCTGTCCTTTGTCAACAACAAATTGTTGCTGTTTTTTGTGTTGAATATATGCTATATGGCAGGAACATCCAATTCCCAATAGACTGCGATCTACTCACAGTATAAAAAAAATGGCAGTGATCTACCCTTTGTTGTTGGATGGACCAAAGTTGTTGAGCTTTTTTAGGAAGCCACAGTTCCCCCCCTTTTTGGGGGGGAGGAGATCACTGGGGGGCACCCCATGATCTACCAGTAGATCACGGTCTACCTGTTGGACATGCCTGCTGTATGGTAATTTATGGACCTAATAGGTATCTACAGCCATTTGCTGTATGTCTGTTTTATTTTATTTGTTTTTTAGCTTATATTTTGGAAATGTACATCCAGTTGTTTTTTTCCTTTAAATATTTTGGGGCCCCCAAGAGAGTGGGGCCCTAAGCTATAGCTTGTTTAGCTTATACGTAAATCCGGCACTGCCTATAACCAGGGAAATGGCTTCTAGACATGCAGTGGAATTTGGTAGATTTCAGTAAATAAGGTTTTATTGTGGTCCCAGTTCAGTTCCATTGCAGCTGGAACCACTTTCACACCACCAAATCCTCAGTAGAATTCAGCAGCACCCCTACAAATAAATGTTGTGCCTTGAGTTAGGGACAGCAGTAGCTGGAGAGGAGATGCAAATCCACCCCCCACCCCCCAGGACTCCCCTCTCTCTTTCCGTTCATCTCTAATTCCAGGAAAAGGCAGCTGCTAGCAAATGGCTCCAGCACAAGAGAGGCCTCAAATGTCCTTTCTAATTCTGAGATGTGCCAACCCCTATTCACAAGTGCATGAGGTGTTCTGTGGAAGGCCTGGTGACAAGGAGGTGAAGGGAGTTTTGCTATACAGAGGCAGGCACAATGAGGGGATGCAGGAGATGGCAGGAGATGGCAGATATGGATTTTTTTTAAGGGAACCATTGCGCTGTGAGCAGGCCTCACCGAAGAACAGTGTGATCTTATTACCAGCATCTCTGTCCTTCCTTCCGCTCACCTCCCCACCCCATTACTTCCCTGCTTATTTTCTTCTTTGCTTTGTTGCTCCTGTGATGGAAGATGGAAGCTCTTGGAGTGAGAGTTTTCTGCTGATTTCTATTAAGTGCCCAGCAAGTCTTTAGGTGTTAGAAAAACATTAAGTGATAAAAAAATAAAATAAAAAGATTCGGAGATTTGAAACTGTGCTGCCTCATGCAATCTTACTTGGGAAACACATTTATTTAGGCACAGTTATGGTCCTGGCACAGAGACAAACACTGGAAAGCTGACAGAGACTGTAAATAAGCAAGGGGTATTCGGATAAACAGCAAGGCATGGAGGTGTGGGAGGTATGGAGGTTGGTCTGATGTAGCATCTTCATTAGAAGTCTGGAGATTGGACCAGGAGACTATAATGAGATTCAGAGATGATACTAAATCAGAAGAAGCTGCAAACCTCAGTGAGGATGGAGAAATTTACATGCATCCATCTTTCCCCGAACCTACTAAGGCCAAGGTAGATGACATTTAAAATGATATAGAGTTCCATTCCAATTGGAATACCGATTAATGGAGGTGGGGGAATAAGCATGCTTGAGAACATCAGTGATGTACAAGAGAAGGGAACCTCGTGGAACTGAGAGAGATCTATCCCCAGGTCATTCATTTCCCTAGTCATTTTGCAACAAGGCTATGTTGAGTGTTGTGAAGGCAACAAAGGAACATGGGAAGCTGCCGCGTTGGTCCATTGAGTTCAGTACTTTCAAAGTGATGTTCAGCGGCTCTCCAGTTTCAGACAAGGGTCTCTCTTGAACCTGGGACCTTCTGCATTCAAAGCAGCTGTTCCATGACCGTGCTTTGGCCCTCCCCCCTCTCTGTAAAATGGGATATACATGGTTGTCCTTAGCAACCACCTTTTTGGCAAGGGAACAAGTTACGAAAGGGATTGCTGGATTATATGGAAATCCAGCAATATGTTGACTAATCTAGAATAAATCACTGGGGTGGTGTGAAAGAGATGTTTTTAAATTGTTCAAGAAAGAGATGTTTTTAAAAATAAATAAATCAGGAAATATGAGAAAATATATTTATTTTTGGCTTATTTTCATAACTGATATGAGTCTTGTGGGACACTAGATAGCCAGTATTGTCTAGTGGTTAGAGTCTTGGACTAGGAGACCAGGATTCAAATCTTATTGGGTGACCTTGAGCCAGTCATTAGTTCTCAGCCTAACCTGCCCCACAGAGGCCTTGCAAAGATAAGATGGAGGAGGGCAGGACTATGAATGGTATTTTGAACACTTTAGAGGAAAGGCAGAATATAAATGAAGTAAGTAAGTAAATAAGTAAATATGATAATGTAGGGATACATTTTTTTTAAAAAAAACCCTGTTTCGAGGGCAATGCACAAATTGATGGATTGTATGCTGCATGTCATTACAGAATCCTGCTTTTCAAAATGAAGTAAAATATAATTAAAATAATAGCACATTAATAAAACTCCACACATTATGCATGTCCAGAGGGGTTGATTGATTAAACTTTTCATTGTGCCTCAGATCAAAAGCAAAACAAAGAGAGACAGAAAACCAGGCTCAGATGTTGCAGTTGTGGTATGATAGAACCTGAGGAAGGATGAGGAGAAAAGAGGGCGAAGATAAAGCAAAGTTGCTTTTCACAGATGGGCTGTGCCGAGCTGCATCCATGAATATAGTAGGAGCTGCCATTGCCTCCTGGACAAGGTGTCCTCTGTATGGGACTTCACTAGAAGTGGCAGCAAAAAAAAAAAAAAAGACCTCTCCCCAAATACCAGATTCCCAAGTCCCTGTAATGTAGAGATAACAGAAAGCTGTCACACCATGTCAGGGGTAGTTCACACTTATATGTACACCGCTTAATTTGCTGTAATGATTCACAGCTGAATGTGTGAACTGACTCAATTAACAGCATTGAACCTAAAGTATATATGAGCAATGCTATGATGCTGGCCCTGTGATGACTAATTCAGTCTCACCCATGCAAGCTGCAGCTTGATGCTTGTGTCATCAAGTTACAAAAATGCAAATGTGTCTTTGTAGAGGAGCACAACCCCTGGGACCGAAAGAAGCTGCTTTTCACCGATTTGTCCATTCTGATTGGCAGAGGTCTTTCCCCTCACCTGTTACCTCGTTCTTTTAATTGGAGGCATCAGGGATTGAATCTAGGATCTCCTGCATGCAACACAGGTGCTGTACGGAATCCCACAGGAATAGAAACCTCACAAAATATTCGCTTTTGTGACTCGTTTCACATTCCTCAGCTGCAGTGCAAACGAGGAAAGGAATAGCTTGCACTCTTCTGGAACTACAGAAAGGCTTGGGCGTATATTCGCCACATCTGCATTTCGGATCCCCAGGTGGGAAATACAGTCAGTTCCTTAGGATTTGGTGTCCTCAGCTTTCATATTTTTAAATAAGTCGTTATGATTACTAACTGAAGAGGTTGGAAGCATAAAGCCAAAGGTTGTTGGATCAAAGGATGGCTGAACATGGCCAGAGTTTTTGTGCTCCTTCCACTTCCACCACATGTATTCTGGATATTCTCAATGTGTTTGTCTCCCTTTATCTTCTTGTCCTTTGCACCCGAGTGGTTGAAATTGTGGGTCTTAAGAAGAGAAAATACTTAATAAATATACATAAAAGTGTAGACCTTTTTTTACAGCACATAATGTAGGTTTGACATGTGAGGGTCGGCTTGACTGGAGTTGTCTAGTACTCATGGAGAGCTCTGCCCTTAGCACTGACCCAACAGAACTTTGTGCCTTTCACATCGAAAACCTTCAGAGGCAGCTGCCTTGATCTTAAAAAAAAGAAGGAAAAAAAGGCTGGGGAATAAAGCAAAACTGACACTCGGAGATTTGTCTTGTAAAAGTGCTTGTAATACATCTCTCTGGGGAAATAATTTCCCAAATGCTCAAAAGACACTGCAGAAGGAAGGAGCAAGGAAGGCTGAGACAGACGGGAGGAGAAAATTAGATGGCAGTTTTCAGAGTGATGTAATTGTGGGAAGAGGTTAGTGCAGGAAGGAAGGAAGATACAGCTGTGGTTTTTTTCCCTTTAAAAAGCTGAACTAAAGATTGCATGCAAATGCAGGCAACAGCCCCCATGATCCTTCTCAAAAAAACTTTCTCTATCCCCTTCCCCTGTTCTGAGGCCCCCTCTTTATCTGCACCCCACAACAGGGGACCAACCATGTCTTTGTCCTCTGCAAATGTCATTTGGAACTTTGCGGGGGGGGGGGAATGTCTTGGGGGTATGTGATTTGAATTTAAAAGAGGGGGAGGGAGACAGAGAGTTAAGGATGAGCAAAGTGTTAATCTCTCCATCACCAGCAGCAAAGTTGTTTTTCTGGTTCTTGGAAATTTGTGACATGCTTACATCACCACCTGCCCGGCTTCTATGCCATTGGTGCAACCTCCCCAAACACACCTCATGCCATTATCCTGAGTTAGGTGGGTCTGCAGAAGATGGGTGCTTGCGTCCACACTCCACTCTTTCAGCATTCCCAGCAGGATTATGGAATTCCAGAGCTGTGATTGCTTATGTGTGCTACAAAATTGAGAAGGATGGCATTTTTGACTCTTCAGCAAAGCCAGAACAGACAATTCATTCCAGGTTTCAAAAGTCAATTAATTTCCATGCTTCTAACCAACCCATTAAAGTATCACTGAATGGAGATGCTATTTTTAAGAACATTTCATGCAAAAAGAAAAGGGAGGGAGAAAAGGAGTGTGGAAAGGTTCCTATGAAGGAAAACCACGCATTGTTTGAAAAGCCATTTTAGACATATTGCCTAGAATAAGAGAGATTTGTGTGGCTGACTTTAAACAACCACCTTTCACAGGAAGGCAGTTCTAACAAAAAATGATTTAAACTCCACACTTTAGTCCTGCAATTAATGAATGAATTGGTGTGTAACAATATGGTAGCCAGCATGAGAAGTCAGGACTAGGTTGAGGGATGAAAGGAGGCACAGTTGGGAAACACTTTGACTGTAACGAAAGATCTCACCCTCATCTGACAAGGCAATGTTGTTGTTGGGGAATATATTGCAAGATGCAGAGGTATTTAAGCAGAAGCTGGACAGGCGTCCGTCAGCGATGCTGTAAATTCTTGCACTGAGCAGAGGCTGGGTGAGATTACCTCAAAAGTCTTTGCTAGTTCTAAAATCCTATGATTCTATGTGTCCTTCATGAGCTTATGTCAGCATGACACCAAAACGTTGTCAGGCAGAGAATGAGACCTTAGTTTCCTACACCCAAAAAGGCAATGTGCTAATTTACCTCAGAGTAGCTACCTGTCCAGCCCTAAACAATTATGAGAGGTTGTTAAGCAGAGATAAGTGGGAGTCTACCCTCGGGGCAACTGCAGCTTATGTTTAGGGCAGGGGTCCCTGATATTTTTGGACCAGTGGGGGCACATTTGGAAATCTAAGAAACTGTCATGGCCCTCCACAAAATATCCATTTCACAGATGAAAAACTGGTGATGCTCAGACCTCCCCACAGCAATAGACAGGAGGTCTACATCCTCACACATGAACCAACAGAGATAAAAAGCAGGCAACACCCCTCAAAAAGCAGGCAGCATCCCCTAACTAAGCAACAACAATCCCCAAAACCCTCATTTAAACACACACACAGGAGTGGCAGAGGCCATTGGCAGGGATGCTATTTTGTGGACCCCAGGTTTAGGACAAGACAGAAAGAGGCAGCAACTGCCCTGGAGTAACTCTAACTACCGTGTTTCTCCTAAAATAAGACACCGTCTTATATTTCCCCCCCCCCCTCAAAAAAACACAATATGGCTTATTTTCGAGGGATGTCTTATTTTAACCGCTTCGTGTCGGTACGCTGCATAGCCACGCCTATCCAGGCCATCTTAAGGGAGAGGCGCTGCATCACTATGTCTTATTTTCAGGGTATGGCTTATATTTCGCAAATGCGTAGAAATCCTGCTACGGCTTATTTTATGGCTATGTCTTATTTTAGGAGAAACAGGGTAATTTGCCTAGAGGAGGGGTAACCAACATAATCTGCACTAGATGTTGTTGGACTCTTAACTCCTATGAGCCCCAGAGGGCATGTCAAATGGTCAGGGATGATGGGAGTTGTAGAATCATAGATTTATAGAATTGGAAGGAACCACAAGGGTCATCTAATCCAACCCCCTGCACTCTTTAGCCCAGTGTGGGGCTTGAACCCATGACCCTGAGATTAAGAGTCTCCTTCTCTACCAACTGAGCTAGTTATAAAAACACCTGAAAAGCAGCACATTGGCTACCACTGGCACAAAAAGATGATGTATCCACCAGCCGCCAAGTGACACTGAGTCTCAGAACAGGTAACCCACACCGTCAGATTCATGGCTTCATGGGGCAGGGAACATATTAGAGGTCTGGCCGTGGGCCGAATGGCAGTGAAAGTGCAGGAGAGAGGCATTCGTAACACAGGACTAGAGTTTTCACATCTCAAAGTGCCTTTGAGCCTCCCTCGCACTGCATGTGCGCATGAGTGGATGTAGCTCATGCCAGCCAGAAAGCGGAAAAGAGCCATTTTTTTAAAAAAAATGAATATACTTTCCAGCCAATGTTAATATTACATTCCACATTACAGGCCAATTTGAGCAAAAAGCCATTTAAAACCTCGGGTATAGGAGTGCCATAGACTGGAACGACAGATGGAGACTGTGAAGCACACACTCTTTAAGCATCGCTGCCACACAGAGTCTGTCCCAAATTCTGATGGAGCCTAAAAAGGATGAAAGCAGGTGAGGAGGAGAGTGGCTCTATCCGGGCATCCCTTGTGGGACCTGCCGGGCCCAAGCAGACCCAGGCAGCCCAGGCTGGAATTGCAGCAACCTGGGCTTTGCTCCAAACTTGTGACAGTAAAGCTTTCTCAGTTCTCAGCCAGCTTTTTCTCCCATCCTGCTTTACCTCTTGGCTGCTGTCTAAAGAAGAGGTACCAGTCCAAGAAAGCACTTCTAGGTAGCTTGTAAACACTGATTAGAGGGAAATCAGGCTTGGGTGATGACTGCATTCTGCGTTCAACTTAACTTCTGAGTCAGGCATCATCTACTGCCAAGCACAAGCAAATGTCCTCAGAGATGAATGGCACCAAGAGTTTGCCTTGGACCACATAGGTTCAGATCCTCGTGTGGCAGCAAAATACAGTGGGGCTAGTCGTCCCACTGCCTGACTTACCTCGGTGGGGGCTTGTGCAGATAAAATGGGATAACCTTCCTGCTCCCCCCTCGCAAAATCCTTTGTATTCCTAAGCCTCAAGGGACCCCTTCCCAGCACTCCTGAGTGAGAAGGAGGGAGGCATTGTTGTTCTTCCCTCCGCGGGAGTCCTGCCTTCTCTTTTGGGGGGTGGGGTGGGGTTAGGCGCTTTCCCTCAATAAATTCAAAGTGCCCAAGATGAGCAGCCACATCTTCCCCCTCCTTGGCTCACCGGGGACCGGTGGCCTGGCTCTTAGAGGGATGCTCAATCCTAAACACGCTTACGCAGAAAGAAGTACTATGAAGGCAAAGGGGAGTTATTTCTGAGTAAACAAGCTTCCTTGTGTAACCCGGGGCGCATCGACTCCCATTAGACGCTGCGGAACTTCCTCGCGTGGAAACATGCTTAAGACCGGGGGGGTTCATGTTTGCCACTGCCTGGCGTTCTCTCTCTCTCTCTCTCTCTCTCTCTCTCTCTCTCTCTCTCTCTCTCCCCCCCCCCCACGCGCTCCTGTGGCGCCCGGGCAGCGCGAAGTTCACGCAGCCGCCGGAGCCGGGGGAGGAAGCAACCACAAGCAGGTGGCTTTCTCTCCGGAAAGTGCAGCACAACCGTCCGGGGAAAGGCATTTCGGAGGCAGGCAGACCCTGCCCAGCTGGGGCTGTCTGTCGAGGACCAGGAGGGGTGCACTCGACTGGTCTAGCAAACCCAACGCGCAGAGATTGTCCCTGCGCCCCTCACGAGGGCATCGGGGCGCTTGAGAAGCCTGCCTTCCCAGTGGGTTCCTCCGACACCCGCTTACCTGGGAGCAAGTTCAAAGGGGACTCGCTTCTGAGCAGATGCGCACACGAGGGCGCTGTCCATGGGGCGTGCCTGGAGGAGCCACATATTCCCCAAACTTCATTCAAAGAGTCGCCCATTCGCCCTCAGATCCCCTCCAGCCCACCCCCATACGATAGGCTGCTCCCCACTCCGGGACCCCCGCTATTTCTCTCTATTTTCGTTTGGCCCAATACTTTGGAGAGGAAGGCGGCGGCGACGAGCAGCACTTGGGAGGTCCTCGACGCGCACCTCGACGGCACGCGCCCCCGGTGGGGGAAAGGTGCTCTCGGGAGCCTTACCTGAGCCGAGGAAGCTGCTTCAGCCGCCGAGTTGGAGGGAGCCGAGCGCAGGCATCCTTGTCCCTCCACCGGGCGCGGCCGATCCTCGCCTCGGGGCCCCTGCCTTCGGTGGGGAGAGCTTCAAGTAGGCGGAGGGTCAGCGTCCGGGAAGCAGCGCCGCGGCGCAGGCGGAGCCAGAGCTGGAGATGCGCCGTTGCGCGGCCGAGAGCGGCGCTGCTCCGCACAAGCCTTCAGCTGCAGCAAAGCGTCCCTTCGCTTGCGAGCCGGAGACCCCCGCCGAGCGGAGCGCCCTCTCCTCCCGCCTTCCCTCCTCCCCCCCAGGGGGGGAACTGCGCCGCCAAACGGGGGCTCCTGCTGCCTCTCTCCGACTCTCCCTCTGCCCCAAGCCAGACACTTGGCATCTCCCCCATAACCATCTTCTCCCCTCCCATTTCTTCAAGCCCCCCCCCCCTGCACTCCGCAGCCCGCCCACCCTCACTGCCGTGGCTTTTTCCTGGTCAACAATGTGCCATAAGCTCAGACAGGGCAGCACGGAATGTGAGAGAATCACCAGCTTGATTCCAGCAATAAGATCTTTTTGTTTTGTTCCAGATTTGAGCCCTTCATTTCTAAACCCAATCTGATGACTGGGAGATATTTGAGCAGCCCAGTCCCTAGGCTTGTTTACTCTCAGGCATAAGACTCGCTGTCTTCGATGGGGTAGTTACTCCGAGGCAACTCTGCAGAGGATCGCAGCCCCAATGCCTCATCTGTATATTTTCGGAAACATTTAATTTATACCTCTGCGTATTGGGGGGAGTTAAATAGGACAGCATCTCTAATCGATCTATAGTAATAGATGGATTTAAAAAATAATAATTGAAACTGTATTTATTATAACCTGTTCTTACTTGGGGGGCTGCCAAGTAAGGGGCTGGGGAACTAACTTAACTGCCCAGGTTCAGCTCCAGATGTTCTCACCTGGTCTGAGACCGGTTGGGGCTTTGGGAGCGGGGAGGGCTAGGCAAATTTGACTGAGGGATGGTTTTCATTTTTAAAATTGTGTTATCTTCAATACTCTTCCAAAGGTTTCCAAATTACGCAAACAGTAAATTAAAACTGTTAAATTGAGGCTACAATCCTAAATGCAACCGACTGGGAATAAATCTTACTGAACTCAGTGGAACTTATTTATGAATGAACATGCATGCAATTGCCCTGTAAGCTGCAATCCTATGAGCAGTTACTGGGGAGTAGGGCCCATTGAGCAGAGTGGGGTTTACTTCTGAGTAAACATACATCAATTTGGGTTCTGCCATAATCTTCAATCGATTTGCAGTGCTAATGATCACGCAAGGATATGAAGAATGCGCTTGTCACTCAGTCTGTGTGCCCAATGGACCGATACACAAACTACAGACCACTTTTAAGACCTTTCTTCCCATGTTCTGCACTCCAAGGAATAGTCCAGGTGGGTGAGACTTGGAATTTTGTGAAAAAGGCCAACTGGAGCCCTCTGTGATTGCTGTAAATCTGCTGAGCATTCACCAGATCACCCCTTTCGCTCCAGTCAGCGGGGGCTGATGGGAGTTGTAGTCAAAGAACATCTGGAGGGCACCAGGTCCGAAGGGGAACTTCCATACAGAGGAGCGCTTGATTTTGTGCACTTGAAACAGAATAACATGACGACAGCCTTGCTGGATCAAGCAAAGATGATGCTCGTATTCTGCCTCAGATATCCCTGGGAAGTTTGCAGAAGTTGTGATGATATATGGACAGCAAAATGGGCACCAATAACTTTCAGAATGGGTTAAGTTATATGCACAGAGGATGGAACCATCAGTAACAATTAGCTATGTCAGCTAAGTGGAACCTCGGTGTTTAGAGGCAGTGAAACTCTCTGCTTGCCAGATGCTAGGGGCAAAAGCAGGGCACGGTGGCCAAGGAGACCCTAATTGATTCACTTTCAGCATCTGCTCACCAGGTGTTGCCACAGAATGTGGAAATTCCCCTTTTGGATAGAGATTAGTCTAGTGATATGCAGCATATGGTCCCAGTGATTAAGATATCACGGTCAGACCCTGACATCTCCTTTTTAAAGGATCAGGTAGTAGGTGATGAACAGGGACTGAGCTAGACTGGTAAAGAAAAAGCGATTTATATACGTTGTATGTGTGATATAACATTGTGCCACAAGATGGCGACTTGGAGTCCTGTTTTCCTCTACCCGTTTTCCCTGTTTAAATTTACAACTGAAATGCTTCTTTTAGGTCTCTAGATACAGCCAAAGACCACTGGACCCGAGATGCTGGGGTGCCACTGCCAGGAAAGAATGATCAGTATGGACCAATGAATATCAGGGGGTTACCAGTGTGGTGCCAACAGGTACACAGGCAGTTGCAAAGGCTGCCCCTGGGGCCCACAGTGTCTCCCCACACCACTGAAATTAGGCTTGAAAGAAGCATTTTGGTGCAGTCAATATAATAGGCTGTGGTGTATGCTTGGCTGTGTGGTGTATGTATATGTGTTTGTGTGTGGTGCCCACAACAGTTCCTCCAGTGTGCAAACATGCCCACAGACCCCAAAAGGTTGGCATCGCCTTGCACTATAACTATAAGGCAACTTTATATGTTCCTATCACACTCCTAGCTCTCATATCCACTGTAGGACTCTATCCTCTATAAATTTAATGCAACCCTTTCCTAAAGTTGCCTTCAGCATCATCACAACTTTTGGAAATCTGTCTCGTAAGTTAAATTTTGCTTATTGTGCGAAGAAGCGCTTCATGCTGTCTGTCTCTAACCTATCCCCGATCAACGGTGTTGGGTGGCTCTTCTTCCTACAATTGCAAGAGAGGGAGTAAAATGCCTGCCTGCCCACCTTGTCGGTCCTCTTCATCCATCATTCCATTCATAATACCTGGAAGCCATCCAGGGAGACTGTGCCTGATCCTGGTGCTGATTGTTGTCTGTCCAAAGAGCAGACTGGCAATGAGCATGATCAGCTGGGTTGGATGGCAGAGTCCCAAACAGCAAACGTTGCAGAAAAAAATCTGGAGCTAGAAGCTGGTACAGTACCTCTTTCTTGTAATACTTATGGACTAGCGCTACATCAGCCCTGGGCTCTGCTACCATCTGGAGAGGCCCTAACTTGACAGTGTATGATATTTCTCAAGGCAAGCATCACTTGGCCCTTCTGGTACATCAGCTTTGCCATCAAGCAGCCCCTGGGTCCATCTGCAGCTCTTTCTGATTCCTCTCGGTGGAGAGATTAGCCTGGAACCTGGACCATACCATCAACTGCCAAGGGGGCGAAAGACTGTGCAGATCAGCGAGAGGGCTGCTTGTGTGTAGGTTAGCCTCTTTATCATCAGCCAGCCCCAGAGTCCATCTGCAGCTCCTTCTGCCCCTTCCATCTGGATGAAAAGACTGGCACCTGTACTGTGCCAGCATCCGCCAGGAGCTAGAAGAGACTGCTCCCCTCTACAACACACCCACCCGCCCCTAAATTGCACCTTCGCATGGATTTTAAATCTAAGCCACTTTGCAGGCCAATCTTGGCTGAAAGGCTGGATATATCTAACATATAATAGAATAACCTGTCACTGTGTAGCAATGCTCTGGTATCATGTCTAACAAAGCCTCTTTGAGGTTTTTTTGCCACCCACCCCTCTTCTTGGTTCTGCGCAAACCCTTTCAAGGAGTTTTGATGTGTACATTTACTCCCGTGAAAGCTTCAACAAGATTCCTTTCAATTTTATTTTTGTTTGATTACTCATTTTAGGAAATGATAATTTTGTAGTCATTTTAAGTTCCATGTAAGGTGAAGAAATGCTTGTTGCCAGTCTAAAGTAGAAAGTGCCCTTCCGTTTACAATCCTAATGCAGCCGGGCTGACCAGAGCTTGCCAGGGAACTGCCTCTGGCAGGAAGAATGCTCCCACACCCCTTACTTTCCTGTGTGTGGCTCATGTATAGTCTGTAAAATGACTCAACCGTAGTTATTTAAATACATTCAAAGTTCTGAAGGGATCGTAGAATCATAGAATTGTAGAGTTGGAAGGGACCCCAAGGATCATTTAGTCCAACTGATTCTATTCCTCAGCTTCCTTCCTTCCTTCCCTCCCTCCCTCCCTCCAGAATTTATTTCTCACACAGTAGCAAACACACAGTGGATCCTATCGTCTGTTTCACTGGGGAGAGCCACGCAGCCTCTCTAGATTTTCCAATTCTCCCTCTCTCTGCATCGAATTGTAAACGAGTCTTCTTCAGCTTCATGGGGAAAGGGAAAGGATGGAGCTTGTGGCTGCCAGTTCATTTTTTCATCTTTCTCTCTGGCTGAAGCCCAGACTTGATGGGAGGCTGGGAGCCTCAATGGCTGCTTGGACACTGAGGTCCAGCTCCGAGGGCCTTCTGGCAGTTCCCTCATTGCGAGAAGTGAAGCTACAGGGAACCAGGCAGAGGGCCTTCTCTGTAGTGGCGCACGCCCTGTGAAACGCCCTCCCATCAGATGTCAAGGAAATAAACAACTATCTGACTTTTAGAAGACATCTGAAGGCAGTCCTGTTTAGGGAAGTTTTTAATGCTTGATCTTTTATCGCTTAAAAAAAATATTATTAATATTCTGTTGGGAGCCGCCCAGAGTGGCTGGGGAAACCCAGCCAGATGGGCGGGGTATAAATATTAAATGATGATGATGATGATGATGATGGAGGCTTCACCCAGGGCAGAAACCCTGGCTAGACCCCCACTAGCTATGGCTCTGCTTTTCATAGTCCTACTTATGCCCCCCACCTATCTTTTTTCTCTCCAGCACTCCCAGATCATTCTAGGGTACAACACCTCCCACACAATAGGGCTGCTTTACTCATTACAGGTTTTAGAATTATGCCTAACAGGATAACTAACACATCACATGCAAATGCTAGTGTAAGTTGTAGGAGGTGCTGATTTCTGATAGAGAAGCAGGGTGAGGATGGTGGGAGATAGAGAAGAAGTATTAAGCCATGACTCTGGCAACCGCTTCTCCATTCCAAATGGCCCTTCTGACATTTTGTGTCCGAAAAAAGTTGGACGGTATGTTTAAGGCACCTTCCTATGTTCCTATTTAAGGGGTTGTGGGTGGCTTCAATTGCCCCCAAACCCAAGACCTCTGCTCAACCTATTGTCTTTTGCATTCAGGAAGGTTTCTATCTGGGCAAGGGCTGAGCAGTCAGAGAAATAGGGGGAGGGAGAAAGTGGCAATGCTGGGAGATACGCTTGTCCACAGGTGACAAACTGTTCTTATCCATAATCATTTTTCTGCATTAAGGTTTTGGATGAATGAGGAACTGTTTTATTTCATCCACGTAGATACCACTGGGAGATCAGCTGCATTGTGCTAGGTACAATGGAGAAAGAGAAAGAGACAAAGGGGCAGAATCTTTTCAACTCCGGCTCTCGGAGGCAGCTGTCTTTTTCTAACACTGGAAATGAGATAATTTCATAGGGACGAGATATCAGAGCGACTGGCTTGCGCTGTGGGTAAGACAAAGAGAATTTCCTGCAATCGCAAGATGTCACACAGGTCTTGTTCTTGCATGTTGCGGGCAGGAAATTCTACTTTGTTGGCCAGGCAAAATGTAGGCGGCCAGGAACTTGCCATTTATTTATACCTGGCTGAGCCAATCCAGAGGCCTCATATTCCCTGCCAATCACAGGCACTAATACTGCATGTCTCTATTTAGTTTATAGGCCTGGCACCAGGCTTCTGGGAACCTCCTGCCCATGAGTTTACTTGACAGTAGTGGCTGAATCTGGAGCCTTGCTTGTTATGCTACCATTCCCAAAGTGCATAGTAAGAAGTTTCCCAGACCCAGCTGTTGCTACCAAGTAAACTTAAGGCTGGGGAAAGAGGTGAGAGGGAGATCTGACAAGGTTTTGAGGTCAGCCCTGTACCAGTGGGCCCTGGCAGCTGTTCAAGACTGCTGGGTGCTGATGCTAGCCCTGAACGGGGTGAAACAGTGGACCCTGTGAAAGCACACAGTCATTAAGTGACTGGCAGCCTTTGCTTGACACCAGCAGCTTGCATTCATGTGTGGTGCTAACTGAGCCCCTCCTGCTGCCTCCACAGCTATCCCCTGACAGTTACCAATAAAGGAATGCTTTCTCTCTCTCTCTCTCTCTCTCTCTCTCTCTCTCTCTCTCTCTCTCTCTCTCTCTCTCTCTCTTGCCCCACAGGGAGGCCATCAACACCCACATCTGAGATACCAGCCCACCACTAGGATTGCACCCACACCATAGATTTAATGCACTCTTATACTGCTTCAACAGTCAATATTTCCTCCCAAAGAATCCTGGGAGCTGTCACTTCTTAAAGGTGCTGAAAGAGCTACGATTCACAGCACCCTTAACAAACCTCAATTCCCACAGTGCGGAACCATGACTGTTAAAGTCAACAACAACAGCAACAACAACAACAACAACATATTTATACCCCGCCCCTCTGCCTGGGTTTCCCCAGCCACTCTGGGCGGTTCCCAACAGAATATTAAAAACACTATAAAACATCAAACATTAAAAGCTTCCCTAAACAGGGTTGCCTTCAGATGTCTTCTAAAAGTCAGATAGTTGTTTATTTCCTTGATGGGAGGGCGTTTCACAGGGCAGGTGCCACTATCGAGAAGGCCCTCTGCCTGGTTCCCTGTAACCTCACTTCTCGCAGGGAGGGAACCACCAGAAAGCCCTCGGAGCTGGACTTCAGTGTCTGGGCTGTGATCCAGGTTATATAGTACAAGGTTTGAGTTCCGGTCTCAGTTGATAAAGTTCTTCTTGGTCCCAAGTCCTAGAGCCTGCAACGCATCACCTCCTTGCTTGGGTGCCAAAGGATTGGCGGACCCATGCCCAAGAATGTCACATAAACACTAGGAGCAGCGTTTCTGGCCTTGGGGACTATAATGGCAGCTACCAAATGCAAGGTAACAGCATGGCCATCTTATCAGCTGGGTGAACACACAAGATAAGGATCCTCCTAAGCACCACTGGAAAGAGCTAGTTCTCTAAGCTCTGCTGGCATCCAGCCTCAGACCTGGTGCTGTGTTTGCTCTCAAGTCTTTGGTTTGTTCTGGCTATCAAACAGCTTGCAGCAAGGTTTAGGTCACCTGGGCTAATTAAATGTAAACACGCAGGACCAACAATGGACAAAGCCTTATTATAAAACCCAATGGGTCATTCCTCAATGGCAAAGCCTTGGGTAGGTGGGTGGGTGGAAGTCACCACCACCCCTTACTAGAGAAGCCGAAAGGACACTTTGCTTTGAAAGTGAGTTCCCATAAAACTAAACTGGCACTGACTGAGCTCATCAAAACCTCGCTCCCGAAAGACGCAGGCCACTACAAAATAGATTATTTCCCACCCTGAAAAGCTACGCCTCACACACAGCTTGTTAATTCGCTTAAAAGCATCCTTGCAGTACATTAGCGATAAGCTGCTGGAAATGCATTCCAAGGGACTAGGGGGGTGGAGGGAAAGGATGGATGCCCAAGGTGAGCCATTGCCAGAACGGAATCATCTGGGCCACACGGCATCCCAGTCCAAAACCGCTAGAGCCGCTCTCCTCAATTAAAGGTGGCTGCAGTCTCCTTCATGCGGACCACACACATCTGGCGGATTAGAATGCAAGCACTACAATTACCCAGAGAGAAGGGCTCCGGGCACAACAAGGGGGAGATTAGCTTTCCCAAAGAGATATCTGAGCAGCGGAGTTGCCAGCCTTTGTTCCAGGATTTACTAGCAGTCACGGTGAAATTTGAATGGATACATCTGCACAGGACGGGCCTCTGTGCTCCTGGCTCAGGTCTCCTAGCACACAACCACAAAAGCAAGGAAACAGTCCCAGGGAAAAACCAGGTGGGATGTGGCGTGGCATTTCTTGAGTAAGCGCTGCATATCTCCTTTATGTGAAGAGTGAGAAACCCCTTTTCGACCCAAGGGTCACGTTCCCTTGTTGGCAACCTTTCTGGCAGATGCAGAGCCCAAGCAGGTGGAGCAAAAGGTGTGGCTCTTACTGCTGAACAGTAGGCCAGTGTTTCCCAACTGGGGGCCACATGGCCCCCCCAGATATTCCAAGGGGGCCACAGGTGAAAGTCGTGTAAATGGGGAGGGGGCACAGTGTGAAGCTAAGGGGACACAGAGGAAAGTGAGAAGTGAAGAAAAACAAATCCTTAAAAAAACAAAACCCTGATTGGCTGGCTATCCGCTTGGCCAATCACAAGCGGGTAAGGGGGCGGCCCACCAGGGCCTAACGCTGCTTTTTGCCACATGTGTTTTCTTCTAGCAGTCCTGGTTTGTTTCCGGCGGGAGGGGGCGATCGCTGAGGCTCCTGTTTGACCAATAGAACCCGTGATCCAGAACCCCCAGGTCAGGTAAGTGCGGTGGTGGGGTGGCAATGAGCGAGCCGGAACTGCTTGTTGCTGCTGCCAGTGCTGGGCCCGGTGGTAGCCTGGGCCTGACTCTGCAAGGTGCAGGGTGCAATCCACCCCAGCACCTAGCGGATCAGGGCCTTTGGATGTTGCTGAGGGGTGCTGGGCCCATCGGCAGTGTTTGCCCGGCTCTGCAAGGCATGGGGTGAAATCCACCCCAGTGCCTAGCCGAGCAGGGTCATCTGGTGCTGCTGACTTGCATCTAGTAAATAACTAAGTGTCTACTCAGAAGAAAGCCACATTGAGTTCAGTGGGTCTTACTGCTCTACAGTGGTACCTTGGTTCTCAAACTTAATCCGTTCCAGAAGTCTGTTCCAAAACCAAAGCGTTCCAAAACCAAGGCGCGCTTTCCATAGAAAGTAATGCAAAACGGATTAATCCGTTCCTGACTTTTAAAAACAACCCCTAAAACAGCAATTTAACATTAATTTTACTATCTAACGAGACCATTGATCCATAAAATGAAATCAATAATCAATGTACTGTACTATAAAAAAATTAAACAGTACTGTAGATGATAAAAAATAAAATTAAAAGATTTTTCTTACCTGCACTGATGATAGTCATTGTTTGGATGGGGGGCTTTTATCCATTTCCACAGTCACACAATCAATCAATAAATCAATCAGTAGCTGAACTGGGATCCACAGTCACAAAAACAAATTAACTGAAAAAGCCTCAAAGCAAAAAACACAAAATAAATAGCAAAAACAAAAGCACCAAATATAAGCTCCAAATATCACCTTAGAACACTGCAATCAGAAATGAAAGGCTTGAATTTCAATGGGGGGGGGGCGCAAATTAGCAGTGCAACAGGAAACACAGGGGGGACTCAAAACAGAGCACATTCAGCTTCTGAAAAAAAGTTCGAAAACCAGAACACCTACTTCTGGGTTTGCAGCGTTCAGGTTCCAAGTTGTCCGTGAAATAAGCTGTTTGAAAACCGAGGTACCACTGTAGTGTTTTATCCAGGCAGCCAGGGCTACTCCGGCTGACAAGATCTTTTTGCACCAGCTCAGTGAGGACCACTTGCTTTTTAAAATTCTCCCATATATACAGAACTCCCTGTGTGCCTTTTGGACTGTATCTGTAGGTTTCCCGCTCTGTGTCAAATAACTGGGATCAAATAAGTGTTGTTTACTTTTTATAATACATGGAAGATGGATCTCCTTCTGAAGGTTGTGGGGTCTCCTTCCTTGGAGGTTTCTAAGCAGAGGTTGGATGGCCATCTGTCATGGATGCTTTAGCTGAGTTTCCTACATTGCAGGGGGTTGGACTAGATGACCCTTGGGGTTCCTTCCAGCTCTATGATTCTATGTTTTTCTGCTTCAACAATATTTTATTATAAAAAATTCCTTCCAGTAGCACCTTAGAG
Organism: Darevskia mixta; assembly: GCA_034641385.1. Taxonomy (NCBI): domain Eukaryota; kingdom Metazoa; phylum Chordata; class Lepidosauria; order Squamata; family Lacertidae; genus Darevskia; species Darevskia mixta. Next base: position 45,315,748 of record JAWWNH010000066.1, read on the forward strand.
ACCAACTAAGTTTGATCTTGGTATGAGCTTTCGTGTGCGTGCACACGAAAGCTCATACCAAGAACAAACTTAGTTGGTCTCTAAGGTGCTACTGGGAGGAATTTTTTTATTTTGTTTCGACTATGGCAGACCAACACGGCTACCTACCTGTAACTGGAAATATTCTATTATGTTCCTAGCATTTTTGAATTATTGTGCTGGAGGAGACTCTTGAGAGTCCCATGGACTGCAAGAAGATCAAACCTATCCATTATTAAAGAAATCAGCCCTGAGTGCTCATTAGAAGGACAGATCCTGAAGTTGAGGCTCCAGTACTTTGGCCACCTCATGAGAAGAGAAGACTCCCTAGAAAAGACCCTGATGTTGGGAAAGATTGAGGGCACAAGGAGAAGGGGACGACAGAGGATGAGATGGTTGGACAGTGTTCTCGAAGCTACTAACATGAGTTTGGCCAAACTGCGAGAGGCAGTGAAGGATAGGCGTGCCTGGCGTGCTCTGGTCCATGGGGTCACGAAGAGTCGGACACGACTGAATGACTGAACAACAACAACAGCATTTTATATAATTGTATTTTGTATAAATTATAAAAAATATAAATAAAACATTTACAAACAAAACATTTAAATAGATACATTTCTACCGGTAGGATGGGAGGGGGGGCATGGGTGTAGCTAGGATGTTTGTTGAGGGGGCAGAAACTCAGATTTGTATTGATTTTTTCTTATGGGGGGGTAGCTGCCCCCCTGCCCCCCTTGGCTACGTCCATGGTGGTGGTGGGGGGAGTGCACAGGAAGGAAACAAGGTCAGAAGGGGGTCCTAAAAAGGTTGGGAAACAATGCAGTAGCCTATGTTCCAGCCATGAAGCCAAAGGTTTCTGCCCTCCCACCCACCTTTCCATCCAGACTAGCAAGAAGCACTGTCACAAATCAAAGACACAATCTAGCCAGACAAAAGCAGTCAAAGAGGTTGCAGAACAAGGTCAGCGAGGGATGTGGCCAGGGCTGCATTAACCATTAAGCAAAATAAGTACGTGCTTAGGGCATCAAGGGAAGGAGGGCACCACAGAAATTGCCCATCGTCAGATTTTTAACATTAATGGTCACTAATTGCTCCGCTGGGCATTCATTTTCTCATATTAAAAATCCCAGCAGAACAACTATGCAACAAGGCAGGCTGGATGCCTCATCTCTGCTAAGTATAGAAGCAGATGTGCTATGTAAGATTAGTTCTGAGGTTCTGATCACTGACTTTGAAATTAGAAAAAGGAGAACAATTTTCAAATATAAATAAAGTGGAAGTATACAAAAACGAACATTATTTTCCATCTCATGGTAGGTTTCATTTCATTTCGAAAAATAAAATGTTACTTAACAGTTTATTATTGTTTAGGTTTTGAATTAGATATATATGGGGGCACCAAAATCTTTTTAAGTGCTTAGGGCCTCTAAAGGTCTTAATCTAGCCCTGGATGTGGCCCAGGGAAATTCCCTGAAGGTCATGCAGACTGGAGGCAGGGAGGGCAATATATGGGCCACAGGTAGCTGTTCCTTATCCCTGCCCAGTGTGGACTGTGGTTTCTGTTCACATCCTGGGATGCTGCTCAGGCAAGAGATCAGGGCAGGTGCCCCGAATCAGAGTACCGAGTACTAGAGCAGAAGCAACTTTCTGGCATGCGATGATGGGCTAACATTGAAGTTTAAAGCTTTCAAAGAACAGCAGCACCATGCAAGCTTCTCCTCCCTTGGATCCTTCTAGAAAGACGAGCCAACTCGAAGGACTGCAAACAAAAATCGAACCACATGCGCAGGAGGAAGGAACAAAACGCGCAAAACCCAGAGTGGAAGGGGTTGTCCACACACAAAGCACCACTACACAGAATCCTTTGCTTTCCTGGACCTCGTTTTCAAAAGTATGAGAATGACTGAAAGTGACTCATAAAAAGGGACGGTGTAAGTGCTCCCCTGATTGTACTTTGATGCAGAAAGATCTCTGAGAAGAGCACAGAAAGCTCTATTTCATTATCTTAAATACCGTAGAATGCACCGCGTTATGATTTGATAGGCTTTATGGATGTCACCGCCACTCCCGTGTTGGTTCCATTTGGGGGAAAGAAGCCTTCGATGGATAGGAGAGACGTGAGCAAAAAGCAGCGCTAATGTTCTGCAGTTTCCCTGCAGTGGTGGGAGGTGGCAGGTATTCTATTTAACAGGGAGAGTACCATTGCCAACGTGTCCTCAGCTTTGCATTCTTCATCTAACAACAGACATAGCAACAGATAAATACATTCTGACAAATTTGTTAACACTGCATTATTGGCAGCCAAAAGAAGAAGAAGAAGAAAAAGATGACTCTGAACTAGGCGCTTGAATTCCTGCCAAGAAGTAACAAGTGGATCGGCGGCTGAGCTCAGGGATTTAAATGTTTAAAAGCCACAAATAATCAGAATTAATAACTCTGCTCCATTGTGTTCTTGAAACCAGGCTAACTAGTCCCTTAAAAGAAAATAAAGCACAATCACTTCCTGAGCAGTTCGCCGTGTGCTGAGCTGGATGTAAAGCACAAAAAAACCCTATTGGAATTATTGAGGGTTTCCCCCTTCAAATAAGTTGAAATTATTTATGGGACAGATTTGAGCAGATGCTTTGCAGCTTAAGGCATACTTTGCTAAACCTGAGTTCCTAAAACAGTTTTGATCTTACAGGCTTTTCACTCATTTTCTCCAGCAAACCTTTCAGGAAAGACCTACATTAACAATAGAATAATATACAGCCTTAAACAAGTAGACACATGAAGACTTTGATTAATTTGACTTTTATCATTAAATAAGCAACAAGCTCCCCATCAATACAAATTAATGAAAGTTGTTCACTTTCATTGTAGGATAAAAGTACAGTCGTACCTTGGATCTCAAACTCCTTGGCTCCCAAACAAATCGGCTCCCGAACGATCAAAACCCGGAAGTGAATGTTCTGGTTTCTGAACAATTTTTGGAAGCCAAACGTCCAGCATGGCTTCTGCAGCTTCTGATTGGCTGAAGTAGCTTCCTGCAGCCAATCAGAAGCTGTGCTTTCGTTTCTGAATGTTTGGGAAGTAAAATGGAATTCTGGAATGGATTATGTTCGAGAACCGTTACAACTGTACTGGGAAAAAGTAGATGGAGACCTGAAGGCAAGCGTATATCAGAGGCCAAATGTCACACTCTTGGATCTTCAAAATTGGCAAGAATTGATCAGATAATGGGCCATTAGTGATTCATCAGTACATAGTCTGACTCTTTACCCCATTATCACTTACATTATTTTGTAATTTCTGCCTTGCTCATCCATTTATTTCTGAGTGTCTAGTGTCTGCATGACAGCTAAGGATTCTGAACGCTTCTTGGCCTATGAGTGCAAGTTCTGGGTTTGATAGTTGGAAACCACAGCTCAAACTCCTGTTCAGTCATTATGTTTGTCACGCAGCCTTGAGGAAGCCATCATTTCTCAGCCTAACCTTCCTCACAGGTTTGATGTGACAATAAAATGAGAAAACTCCTAGCCTACCTCTTTGAGCACCGTAGAAAAAGATTAGGATAATAAAACGTGTGACAAAATAAACATGCCATTTTACAAGAAAGTGTATTTTGCCACACAATGGATTGCAGCTGTCCAGTTTGTGGGGGATTTTTAAGAACACCAAAGACCAGGGCAAGACAGTCACTTCTTTGAGAAAAGACCCCCCCCCACGAACCCTGGTGGTTTAAGAACGGCATGGTGCCTCTTTAGCATCTGAGAGAGACAGAGCTTGGGGAATATGTAACAGCTCTTGGCAGGAGAGAAGTCTCTGGAAATGAAACTTTACAACATCACTAAAGCCTGAGCTGAAATGAAAGGAACAGGATTAGGAATAAGACATGAGGTGGCAGCTGTGCTGCCACCACAGGGAATTTACCCACTTCAGCTCACTCACTTATTTGAAGAGAGCTGGAGCAGCATGGAGGAGATGTCTGAAGGCAAAGACAGGATGTGTGGCCTTAGGCCTTAGGAAACTCCGTCTTGTCGGCTTTGGGGGCTTGGTTGAAGATGCAAGGCATCTATCCACAAGACCCTAGGTGGCTTAGGTCCACTCTACCCACCATAAGACTCTGTAGCTTTAGCTAGCAAGCTACCCAGAACTTAGAGAGGTGACCATCTCTTTGCTTGAAAGAACACAATAGCACATCTGTCTGCCTGCCTGCCTGCCTGCCTGCCTGCCTGCCTATCTATCTATCTATCTATCTATCTATCTATCTATCTATCTATCCAGCTATCTATCTATTGTCAGGGGCAGCAGACCCTCCAAGTGTCCCTATTTTCCAGGGACAGTTCCAGATTTACAGAAGCCGTCCCGGTTTCTGATTTGATCCTGGAATGTCCTGCTTTTCCTTGTTGTAGTTGTTTAGTTGTTTAGTCGTGTCTGACTCTTCGTGACCCCATGGACCAGAGCACGCCAGGCACTCCTGTCTTCCACTGCCTCCCGCAGTTTGGTCAGACTCATGTTGGTAGCTTCGAGAACACTGTCCAACCATCTCGTCCTCTGTCGTCCCCTTCTCCTTGTGCTCTCAATCTTTCCTTAGGATGTCCTTATTTCCATTGGAAAAATGTTGGGGCGGGGTATGGAGTTATGTGATCCCCCAAGCCCAGGAGATAAGTAACTATACAACTTTCTGAAGGCAGCCCTGTATAGGGAAGTTTTTTTATTTATTTAAAGTTTTATGTTTTATTATGTTTTCATATAGGTTAGAAGCTGCCCAGAGTGGCTGGGGCAACCCAAGCAGATGGGCGGGGTATAAAAAAAAATTATGATTATGGAATAGGACATCCCTATTTTCATTGGAGCAATGTTGGAGGGTATTCTATCTATCTATCTATCTATCTATCTATCTATCTATCTATCTATCTATCTATCATCTATCTATCATCTATCATCTATCATCTATCTATCATCTATCATCTATCTATGCAGGGGTCACCAATGTGGTGCCTACAGTAGGCCTCCTGCCCACCCCTCCATCCCAGCTGTGATTCCTGCATTGCAGGGTAGATGACCCATTGGGTCCAGTCCAACTGTAGAGTTCTATGATTCTATGATTCATGCCACTAAAATTAGGCTTGAAATAAACATTCCACTGTAGCCAGCAGAACAGGTTGCAGCATATGCTTGACAGCAGTCTGGTGTGATGCCCACAGCAGTTTCCCCACTTAGCAAACGTTCCCACGGGCCCCAAATGTTTGGTGACCCCTGTGTTACAGCACTTAGCTTTTCTCAAATTGGGGTGGGGGTGGGGATACACACCACAAAGATAATGGTCACATCAAATATCAGGGCGACTTTTACATTGCCACTTGAACATTAGGTTCATTCATTACACTGTACCAGTGGCAGAACATCCTGATCAAATATTAAAGCAATGGAACTCATCAGGATGACAGAATGTCTAGGAGACAACTCACCATAATTGTCTAAGGAACAAAGAGATGCAAGCTGAATTGCTAGATCTGGCTACATCCCAGCCCTGAATGTAATATCTGACCCACAGCGTTTCATGGAAGCAATACTTTGTAACAGGAGTGGGGAATCCCTGGCTCTCAAGAAGTTGCTGAACAACAACTCCCATCAGCCCTAGGAAGCTTGGACAATGGCCAGGGATGGTGGAAGCTGTAATTCAGCAACATCTGGGGTGGAGAAGGTTCCCCACACCTGCTTCATAAATTCAAACCGTCCCAATTTGAAATATGATCAATGTAGATAGAGATCAGAAAATATTACGAAGCAGAGAGACTGTTCAAAGAGAGCCTTCCTTCGGACACTGACTTGTTCTCTCTTTGACTGGCTTGTCATGGGAGACTTCCCTAACCTGGGGTCATCTCTGGATGCTTTGGATTGCAATCCCCACAATAGACCCTGGCCTTGTTGGCTGGGCTGATGGGAGTTGTAGTCCACTTTTTCAATTTATTTATTTCAAAGCATCTGCTGGGGATGGAGCTCTTGATAGGACTGCCATACATCAGGGATTTCCCAGACATATCCGGGATTCGTCCGTTGGAAATAGCGTTGGGGTGGAATTTCCAAAAATCGGTGAAAATGTGCTGGGAAACCCGGGCGTATGGCAACCCATGACTGAAGTGTTCATTTTTTGGTGAACCCCAGCTCTTGATGCCCATCAGATCAGTGATGCTGGAGGAGTGGTAGCAATATTTTGTCCTTCTATGTATTTCAAGCATAAATTATTTCCTGAGGGGGTTAGGGCAGACAGGCCTAGAAAAATGGGGAAAGGGCTAAACACCTCCTGCTTCACGGCAGTGTTCCAGTCAAGATCAGAGCCCTCTAGCTGCTTTTAACTAAATAAAGCCACCAGGTGGTCAATAATAAATAAATAAATAAATAAATAAATAACCCCAACAGATTATTAAAAACATGATAAAACATCACACATAAAAAACTGAAGGGCTGCCTTCAGATGTCTTCTAAAAGGCAAATAGTTGTCTATTTCCTTGACATCTGATGGGAAGGCTTTCCACAGGGCGGGCGCCACTGCTGAAAAGGCCCTCTGCCTGGTTCCCTGTAACCTCACTTCTCGCAGCGAGGGAACCGGCAGAAGGCACTTGGAGCTGGACCTCAGTGTCCAGGCTGAACGATGGGGGTAGAGACTCTCCTTCAGGTATACAGTCGTACCAAGGCTCCCAAACGCCTTGGGAGTCGAACATTCCTGCTCCATAATGATTGAAAACCGGAAGTGAGTGTTCTGGTTTTCGAACTTTTTTTGGAAGCTGAACGTCTGGCACAGCTTCCGCTATTTTTTCCGGCACGCCTGCACAACCAGAAACCAATTGGAAGCTGTGCCTTGGTTTCCAAACGTTTCAGAAGTTGAATGGACTTCCGGAACTGATTCCATTCGACTTCCGAGGTACGACTGTACTGGGCCGAGGTGACATCAATCCACAGATGTCACTTGTCTGCTTTGTCTTCCAAGGCTGTAGGACAAGGAACCTGGCATTCCTGACCATAGAACTCCAGGCACCTCAGCTGAACCAACATATTGCCAAGAGGTACTCCAGTATGGTATGAATAAAGATCAAAGTGCGTTGCCTGGATGGCCAGGTTGATATGCCTTATCACCTCTTCTCAGAATGGGGCTATTATTCTGCAGTTCCACAGCATATGTGTCAGATTTGCCTGTGGGGATCCTCAGTGCCAGCACAGCAGACAGGCCATTATCCCAGCTTGTGTTAAGCATGCTGGGGTTCAGAAGGCTCCAGCAGACAAGAGAGAGATGTTATCTTTTGCTGCCCATGGGAAAACGGTCTACGGAAAATAAAGAATGCACAGAACACCCTGAGATTATAGAGAGCCCCTATTATAGAATGTTTTGCAGTCTAAGGATTTGGGCAGGGCAGTTCACCAGGCTGCCTCCTTCATTTCCTTCCTTCTTTATTTTTCCTCTGATGCTGCAGCAAAGAACGGAGATAAAGGACGAGCAATGGGATGGGATGGATTTCTTAAGCAAAAGGAAAACAAGACATATATTGGGAAGTTTTATTGATGTGGCCTTTAATTTGGATTAAATAAACAACTTCTTCTTCAAAAAAAAATTTAAACTTTTTTTTTTAAAAAAGACATGCACAGAACAGAAGGTCGGCGGTTCGAATCCCTGCGACGGGGTGAGCTCCCGTTGCTCGGTCCCTGCTCCTGCCCACCTAGCAGTTCGAAAGCACGTCAAAGTGCAAGTAGATAAATAGGTACCGCTCCGGTGGGAAGGTAAACGGCGTTTCCGTGCGCTGCTCTGGTTCGCCAGAAGTGGCTTTATCATGCTGGCCACATGACCCGGAAGCTGTACGCCGGCTCCCTCGGCCAATAAAGCGAGATGAGCGCCGCAACCTCAGAGTCGGACACGACTGGACCTAAGGGTCAGGGGTCCCTTTACCTTTACCTTTACACAGAACACAACTCTGCAAACCCTGTTCCAACATTTGGGGCTTTTTAGTTTAGAAAAAAAATGCAAGAAAAAGGAGACATGACAGAGATGTATAAATTTATGCATGGTGTGAAAGAAGCAGAGAGAGAAAAGTTTTTCTTCCTCTCTCAAAACACTGGAATTTGTGGACATCCAATGAAGCTGAATCAACATTCAGGACAGACAAAATGAAGTGGACACAATACTCCAGATGTGGGTGACCAGCATAGTTGCTATAAGCCAAACTTCTAACAAGACAGAAACATTTTCCCTTAGGGTTGATAATATATTTGCCAAGCATGATGCATGTCATTGGGAACACTGAATTAGGATAAAGAAAACCAAGAACAATCTGCCCTACATCTGGGATGGTGAAGTAATTTCAGCCATTTTAATCACTCTAACAGCAGGCCCATAAAACTTTATCAAATGGTACCAGAAAGGCAGGAAGGGATATTACCCAGGTGCAGGACAAATGACAAAGCAAATACTTAAGCAAACATTTCCCTCCTAAAAGTGACAAGTCACTGAGAACCAGAGCCAGCAGCAAGTGGCAACTACAGGGGAATAAACATACATATGCAGACATAATTTTATTTGTATGCTGAAGGCGGATTACAACATTAAAAAATACATAACCACAACATAACAAAAGTACCTATAAGCAATAAATAAAGCATTTTAAAAAATACAGAACCAAACTGAACAATTTCCACATAAATCTCAACTAGATCTGAAATAAAGATGCAAAAAAACAACAGCAGCAACAGCAACAACAGCCGCCCTGCAGCAACTCCCTCTCCAAACAAGCCCCCCAGCTAAACATAGCTAAAGGAGCCAGGCTGCCACCAATGTACTGTGAGAAATCTAAAGCCAGCTGTCTGCTTGCACACTTCATTCACAGACACACCTTGAGTGGCTTGGATTAAGGGAAGAAATGTACAGTACTTGAAAGCCTCTGGAGGCAAGATGTCCCAGGGACAAATCGGTAACAATAAACTAGCTTTGGGACAAATGGAGAAAGAAAAGAATCACATTGATATATAACAAATTGGTCATTCGGGTTTCTCGGTGACACTCTGAACTGTTTCGAAGCTGGAGAGGTGCCAATTACACAGCATCTGGAACCACTTGGGTAACAGCTTCTTTCAGAGAGGTAAGCCGAGGTTGTTGCGAAGAGGTTATGCTAAGGAGAGCCAGCCAGGGGGATTGGTTTCCCTCCAGATATTCGGCAGGCACAGCAAGCCAACCATGAAGTCTATTAAACTGTTTGAATTTTCCATCTATTCTTGTGGCTGTAATTTTAGCTTTATTGTTAGCTGGCTCAACTTCAGAATATATTTTTAAACAAAAAACAAACAAAAAACAGCTAGATAAATACTTTTAATTTTTAACATGCAAGAGTAAAATTAGGGCCAAGTAAGAGGGCACATACAGTTGCAGACCAAGTGTCCCTAGTTTCCAAGACAGTCCCGGATTTTCAGATCCCTGGGTGAGGTATAATACTAATACTAATACTAATACTAATACTAATACTAATACTAATACTAATGGTCACCCTGGAGAGGAACCAGTTAAAAGTTACTGGTTTCTGCAGCCACAGCAGGGGATGATTCTCCAGCGGTTTGACTTTACCCCCAGAGGTGCACTCCATTGCCTCTTGAGACAGACAGATGCCAACAAATTGCTACACCACCACTGTTGTCGGGGCCAGAGCAAGAGGTTGGGTGAACCAAGCAAGCAGGATTCAATGGCTAAGAAAAGAAGCAGGTTCAGGGGAATACCCTCCAACATTTTTCCAATGAAAATTGGGATGTCCTATTCCATGACAATACAGTCGTATCTTGATTTCTGAACAGCTTAGCTCTCAAACGTTCTGCCTCCCAAACACCGCAAACTCGGAAGTGAGTGTCCCAGTTTGCGAACTATTTTTGGTTTCCTGTACATCAGGGGTGGCCAAGGTGGTGCCCTCCACTACAGCTCCTATTATCCCTGACCAGTAGCCATGCTAGGAGGTTCCGAGAGTCCACAACATGTGAAGGAAGGGCACCACCTTTGCTACCCCTGCTGCACATATATCATTTCAACTTTGGAAACTGTATTTCATGCACCACATGTGATGGATACACACTGCAAAACAGACACACGTGAGCTGACCACAAATGGGATCTCTCAGCAGGGAATGTGCCCTGTGCAAAAAGGGCTCTGGGGTGCATCGCTTCTGCTCAACCTCGCACTGACTGAGCTTTCACAGTCATGTACCTGCTGGATTTCCAATACAAGTTGTTGCAGCATGCTGAACATCAAAATTGTCGAGAGAGCAGAAAATATATTGAACTGTGCATCCAATTCAGTAATGGCAGGATCGAAAGCATCTCGGGTTCCACATAATTCAGTAACAATATTATCAAGTCTGGAGGGACAGCAGAACAAAAAGCTCCAGCGACAGAATTTAACTTGGGCTTGATGCAAAGATCCTTGTTCATAACAATGCATGAAAGGTTGTTTCATCAGTTTTAAGCATTGTCTTGCAAATGTACTGAATGTTCCCTTGTTCTGTATTACTGGGGAGTCTAATTTACCTTCTCTTTACCACACCATTTATCACTTTGTATATCCTCTCTCATGTCCAATTTACTCATCCCCTCCATAAACAATTTCATTCACTCCTACTCACTTTCTCCGCATGCACTAGGCGTGTGCTCCCATCTCCCAGGCCTGCTCCCCCTTTTGTTTTCAAATGAATCCTTTTAGACCGAATGCCTGATTAGCTTCAAACACAGCATTCAGATGACTATCTGCATTTTATTAATCTACTTTTGTCTCCTTTCTGACATAACTGCTCTCCGCAAAGTGCTAATTAATAACACTAAACAAGCCTCTTATCGCAAATGCAGCCTGACCATAGAACAATGTAATATGGGAGCCAGGGAAGAAGTATTCCGCTTAATGTCTCTTCCACTCTGCATATTGTTACAAAAGTGGCGTGGCCACCCCCAGTCTCTGCTGAGCAATGACAAGATTCTGAGTGGGGTGTGTGTGTTTTCCGGGCGCTCACCCAGGGTTTGTGTTCCTTTGAGAATCAAGACGCAGAAGGGACTGTCGTAGCTTTAAGAAATATGATCTATTCACATATACACACCTGAGTTTAGATGGAGGGGGGTCCAGATCTCAAGAGAGGCTTGTTCCCCACAACAGTGCAGCACTGGAGCCCAAGGCATCTCTCCCAGCCTCCCTTCAGCCAGCCTGCCAAGATGGTTCTGTCCTTGTTGTCTGCTCCAAACAACTCCTCCTCATCCCTCTCTTGCTTGGCAAGGGCCCGGGCCCCTCAGTTCCCCTCAGAAATAAACACACAGGCACGAATATGTTGGGTTAATGGGATAAATTAGGCCACAACTTCATCGGTTACAGATTTGAGCGGTTTGGCTTAGGCATTTGGGTGAAGCCAGACTATATCCTGACTCTCCTGCAGGAAGTCTCAAAGGGACAACCACCGATAGGGGGAGCCCTATGATATACATTGATTAAGAGCTCCCCAAGGGTCACCGATGGGGTCATGGCATGACCCTAGCCCACGCCCAGGCTTCAGACAGGAACCACACCCCCGGATCTCTTTAATGGGATAGCCTTAGCGTGGAGGGGCAGGCGGATGCAACAACCTCCCCTCCGATAACAAGGCTTACCCAATGCCTAACCTTACAAAGTTGTGACGATTGCTACAAGGTAGGTGAAAACCAAATGGGTGGTGCCAATTTGCCAAGTGGAAAAATTCCTACCTGGCCCCAACAATAAGGCGACCGACATTAGTCCATAGCAAGGCCAAAGTCAAGCAACACATAAAAAGAGGGTGGGTGGGGGGGGCGTGATGTGGCCAGGAGCCCTAATGATGTGGGCAGCATCCATCCGCCCACTCCCGGGTCACTGGGAGGTCCTGGATGTCCGCCAGCAATGCCGGACCCCCGGGGAAGGGGAGCCGTCTTATCCAAAGCTTAGTTTGGGGTTATTTTAAGGCACATTTTCCCTGTGAGCACAGCCTACCCACTCCCCATCACTTCGGCAATCTCTGTCTGCCCAGGCCCAAGGCTTCCTCTCTGATGTGGGTCATCAACACCTTTTGTTGTGTTTGTTTGTTGTGTGCCTCTGTCCCAGGTGAGGAAAGGAAGCTTAGCCTGTGCTTTCCACTGGCCTTCCCTTCTATATTCCAGATATTAGCTGGATCCTGACATTCATCCATTTCTACTATTCACTAGTAGACTCCTAAACCAAAATTGTAACAATATGGATCAGAACCGATAAACCGTAAGAAACTTTGTAATATCCCAAAATGTGACAACACCATCAAGGAAGCTGTGCTATTGCCTTCTCCATCTTCTCAGTTCCTCAGAATCATATGGGTTGCAGAGGGAATGGACTTATTTTATTATCTAGGTCAGCAAGCCCTTCTTACTAGCTACAGAGTGCAAAATAGTACTGTAATGCAGTTTCATTATCTATAAACTGGAATTAGGGAATGCAAGTTTAACTATTCAGATTAATCCACAAACTGGCAAAAGAAGTTTAAAAAGAGCCCGCTATCAGACACACTCCGCTAGGAAGCTAAAGCTGGAGGGTGTAGGATGAAAGATGACCACAGAACACAATAAATCATTTCAGCTGGTCCCTAGTGACTGGTATAAATTGGAATAACCCCAGGTGTTTGGCTAGTTGATATAATGTACCAGCAATTATATTTATGTCACCACTGCCCCCTGCTGGACAGGAAGTTAGATAGGAGTAGGTGTGCATGAAATTGAGCCTAATAACTGCGACCTAAGGAAATGACACACCAAAACCAGATGCAAAAGAGGACAAGGCACCTGTAGCTTCAGTAGCTACATGGAAAACAGCATTTCAGCAGCTGTAACTTGGGTGAATTGCAATTGTGCAATAAAACCACCTTTTACTCAGTTGGTAGGTGGAATGGCATATCCAGAGATACATTTTGGCAGCCACAAAGTACTATGTAGGGTGTCCAGTTAAGCTGCTCAACCAAGTGTCTCCTAAGGGAAGCCCACCATTCAGACACGGGCAATTTATTCACAGGGGCTTCAGACCAGGAAGGCAAATCATCCAATCAAACAGAACTTTTGTAGCTCTTGTTTAGCACTCACTCAACACATGCTATAGTGCAGTTTCAATATATGTGAATAGTTTATTCATTGGTGAATGGAGGGTAGTTCCAGACAGGTGGAATGCCCCAGATTCTCTGGCTTGCTTCACATATCGCCTCACTCAGTATGTTTGTGAAGTGTTATGTCCATCTGTGTCCATCCTAGGGGCCTACAGAGAAGAAGGCAGGAAACGAGTGGCTATCGAATGATGGCGATTCCCTTGCCTAATAACAAACCGCTGGGAAAAACAGCTTTTGTCATCAGCAAGAACCCACATGGTGACCCCCTGAGAAGGAGCTATGCCTTCCTCATCCCACTGAGGAGAGAGGGCAGCCCCCAGGCAGAGGAACTGTGTTGGCTGAGGGGGAAGCAAGGACAGCTCAATTCCTGTTTGACCAACAGAAGGAGTGGAATAATTTCTTCCTTTTCTTCAGCCTTGATTGCTTCAGATGTGAAAGGAGGCTGAACCCCCCATTCCTATACTGTGTGGTCTTTTTGAGACCAGTCTACCACCATCACCCCCACCCACCCACCCACCCACCCAGAATTATTTCTGAGGGAAGGAGGAGAGGAGCTAAGCACTTTTCCACATTGCCCCAGGGCCCATATCCTCTAAAGAAACTTAGGAGCAGAGGGAGGACTGACTCCAGAGGAAGCTTCCTCAGAATACAATTCCACCCTCCCCCCCCCAAGCAATCAATTCATTGCAAGGGAAATAATTTTTGTTTAAATGGCATTTTATCTTTTTTTTTATCAATCTTGTACACTGCCCTGAGATTTTGTATGAGGGGAATTTAATTAAAAATAAAATAAATAAATGCAACAAAAGTGAGGCAAATGACAAGAAAATGTTCCTTGGCTACTCCCGCTAAAAAAAATCCTTGCAGGATTGTGTGCCGCATACTCAACACTGGAGTGTGAAAAAATGGAAATTTGTCTATAAACACATGGGCTATATGCACTGGGGAGAGGATACTGGCCACAGTTTCATGATGCCTGCCATATTTTTTATAGAAATGCATCTCCCCTTCACACTTCATAGTGTCTTTAAGTGTCCATCACAGTAAACACCAGGGCTCCCCCCCCCTTCAGCCGGAACTCACCGGAACTCATTTCTGGCACCCCTCAGGTGAGCGCCATTGCCATTTTAAGAAAATGTGGGAGGAGTTTGTGACCTCTTTTCCTAGAAAAATAGCACTGGCAAACACCCATTTACAAGTGGCAAACACCCATGGTGTTTGAAGTGTGAACTCTTTTAGATTCCTGGGAGGAGGAGTTGAGGGATGTTCCCTTCATCACTTTGGATACTTTTTCATTCTTTCTTCCTCCCTCTGTGTCTCGGGCATTCAGAGGACAAGATAGGAGACTGTTTGGCTTTCCCCCACTGTGCAGTTTGCATAGGCTTTGCCCTTATTTACAGCATCTTGCAGTGACCTTGTAAGAGCAACAGAGACCCACGTGGCCGCAAGTCTTGGCTTGATTATTGTAATTTCACTCAGCAGGTTTTTCTCTCAGCTCTCTCAGAAACAAGCAGCGTGCTTGGCTCTCTGTTTTGAGCTACACTGATCATATTAGCTCCACTCCGGCTGGCTATGAAAATGTTGAGTTGACTAAGCTGGCCCTGTCATTCTTAAAAGCCCTTCACTGGCTGAGCTCTGGCAGCGTTCGAGACTTGGAAGCGCAGCTGCCTGATCTTCCCTTTCCAAACCTATTTGTCAAGCCGCGTCTCACTCTTCTTTCAGATCACTCTTCCAAATTCACTCCTACAGCACAACAATATATAAAGAAACTGTGTAGGCGGGTGCTTTAAAAAGAAAGAAAGCAAGGTGGAACCACCAGCACATGGGAAACGTGATAATCTTAACATGCGTTGTGGTACTTCCCAAGTGCTGGATGCCGGACTGCCGATAAACATTTGACACTCTGGAGAGATTGCTGCTTAAGCCCTCCAATGCACTTCCTGTTGAAAACCAGCCAAGGCTGATTTTTAGACACAGCATAATATGTACCTGCCATTTTAATCTGAACTCCAACACAGGGGAATCAGTGCCAGTCTAGGACAGGGCCAGGTGGAAGGAGCTGAGGAGCAATGCCAAGCCACAGCATGGGGACACCTAAGTCACTGCATCCCTTTCAACCCTTCTGAGCACCACTGTAATCTGCCACTTATGTCTCATTGTGAAAGGCGAATGCATGTGAGGTACCATTTGCGCACAAAACAATGCCCAGCACTCTGTACATACTATCCTTTTAAAGCACATTCAATGCACATTCTTTCCCTCAAAGAACTCTTTGTTTGCCCCTCAGAGTTACAGTTTCCAGCACCACTTAACAAATGAACGTTGGTATCTAGTAGTACAGGCAACTCTCCATTTACATGCATTCAAGGCACGTGCGACCACAACCGTGTGCATCACCACAAACCCAAAAGTGACACGAAAAGGGGGGGGACAGCACTAAAAAGCCCCAAATTGGCACAGAAACAGCATCTAGCAATCCCATGAGCCTTTGCGATCCCAGGAGCTTTTGCACCAATCTGTGGCCCAGGAAGAGAGGGGAAAATAGGAGAAGTGAACAACTGGCTTCGCAAATGGTGCCGGCAGGAACGGTTTGGATTCTTAGATCACGGCCTGCAGTTTCTTGAAGATGGACTTCTGGCAAGTGATGGGCTGCACCTCACAAGGGTTGGGAGGAATGTTTTTGCCAACAATCTCAAAAACCTCATCAGGAGGGCTTTAAACTGACTTATGTGGGGGAGGGAGACAGTGGTCCTGAAGGTAGGAGTCTATCAAATGCTGAAGATGATCATCCAAAAGTCAAGGACCAAATGGAGCAAACAGCACACAGACCTAGTGGTGGGAGGAAAAAATCCTTAAGTAGGAGACTAGGGGGAATGATCAGTGGTTTTCAATGTCTGTATACAAATGCACAGAGCATGGGAAATAAACAAGATGAACTTGAGCTCTTGATACAGCAAACTAAATACGACATAATAGGCATCACTGAAACCTGGTGGGATGAGTCTCATGATTGGAATGTAGTAATAGAGGGATACAATCTATTTCAGAGAAATAGACCAAACAGGAAAGGAGGAGGAGTGGCATTATATGTCAGGGATGTGTATACCTGTGAAGAGATCCATGATTTAAAACTTCAAAGCCAAATTGAGAGTATCTGGGTCAAAATTAAGGGAGAGAAAAATAACAGTGATCTCATTGTGGGAGTTTACTATAGATCCCCGAGCCAAACTGAGGACATAGATGATGCCTTCCTGGAACAGATGACCAAGCATTCAAAAGGAAATGAGATAGTAGTAATGGGGGATTTCAACTATCCTGATATTTGTTGGATGTCAAACTCAGCCAAGAGCATAAGGTCGAACAGATTCCTCACTGGCCTTGCAGACAACTTCATTGTCCAGAAAGTGGTAGAAGCAACAAGAGGATCAGCCATTTTAGATCTGGTCCTAACCAATAGTGATGACCTGGTTAGTGGGGTAGAAGTGGCAGGATCATTAGGTGGGAGTGATCATGCTCTTCTGGAGTTTATTATACATCAGAAAGGAGCAACCAAGCATACTAAGACTCAAATTCTAGACTTTAAGAAAGCCGACTTCAGAAAACTTAGGGAAATGCTGGATGTGATCCCATGGTCAGTAATACTAAAAGGGATGGGAGTTCATGATGGATGGGAGTTTGTTAAAAGGGAGATATTAAAAGCACAACTTCAAGCAGTACCAATGCGACGAAAACATGGAAGGTGCCTAAAGAAGCCAGGGTGGCTATCTAAAGAACTTTTAACTGAGTTAAGATTTAAAAGGGATATGTACAAGAAATGGAAAAAGGGGAAAACCACCAGAGAGGAATTCAAACAAATAGCCAGCACATGTAGAGACAAAGTCAGAAAAGCTAAAGCACAGAATGAACTCAGGCTTGCTAGAGAGGTTAAAAGCAATAAAAAGAGTTTTTATGGGTATGTCCGTAGCAAAAGGAAGAACAAGGAAACAGTGGGGTCACTTAGAGGAGAAGATGGTGAAATGCGAACAGGGGACGCAGAAAGGGCAGAACTCCTCAATACCTTCTTTGCCTCAGTCTTCTCCAAAAAAGAAAACAATGCCCGACCTGAAGAATATGGAGCAGATGATTCAGCAGGGGAAACACAGCCCAGAATAAGTAAGGAGGTAGTACAAGAACACTTGGCTAGTTTAGATGTATTCAAGTCTCCAGGGCCAGATGAACTACATCCCAGAGTATTAAAAGAACTGGCAGAGGTGATTTCAGAACCACTGGCAGTAATCTTTGAGAATTCCTGGAAAACAGGTGAAGTCCCAGCAGACTGGAGGAGGGCAAATGTTGTCCCTATTTTCAAAAAGGGGAAAAGAGAGGACCCAAACAATTACCGCCCAGTCAGCCTGACATCAATACCAGGAAAGATTCTAGAGCAGATCATTAAGCAAACGGTCTGTGAGCACCTAGAAAGGAACGCTGTGATCACTAAAAGTCAGCATGGGTTTCTGAAAAATAAGTCATGTCAGACTAATCTGATCTCATTTTTTGACAGAATTACAAGCCTGGTAGACGAAGGGAACACTGTGGATGTAGCCTATCTTGATTTCAGCAAGGCCTTTGACAAGGTGCCCCATGATATTCTTGTAAAGAAGCTGGTAAAATGCGGGCTAGACAATGCTACCATTCAGTGGATTTGTAACTGGCTGACTGACCGAACCCAAAGGGTGCTCATCAATGGCTCCTCTTCATCCTGGAGAGAAGTGACTAGTGGGGTGCCACAGGGTTCTGTCTTGGGCCCAGTCTTATTCAACATCTTTATCAATGACTTGGATGATGGGCTTGAGGGCATCCTGATCAAGTTTGCAGATGACACCAAATTGGGAGGGGTGGCTAATACCCCAGAGGACAGGATCACACTTCAAAATGACCTTAACAGATTAGAGAACTGGGCCAAGGCAAACAGGATGAATTTTAACAGGGAGAAATGTAAAGTACTACACTTGGGCAAAAAAAATGAAAGGCACAAATACAGGATGGGTGATACCTGGCTTGAGAGCAGTACAAGTGAAAAGGATCTAGGAGTCTTGGTAGACCACAAACTTGACATGAGTCAACAGTGTGATGCAGCAGCTAAAAAAGCCAATGCAATTCTGGGCTGCATCAATAGGAGTATAGCATCTAGATCAAGGGAAGTAATAGTACCACTGTATTCCGCTCTGGTCAGACCCCACCTGGAATACTGTGTCCAGTTCTGGGCACCACAGTTCAAGAAGGATATTGACAAGCTGGAACGTGTCCAGAGGAGGGCAACCAAAATGGTCAAAGGCCTGGAAACGATGCCTTATGAGGAACGGCTTAGGGAGCTGGGTATGTTTAGCCTGGAGAAGAGAAGGTTAAGGGGTGATATGATAGCCATGTTCAAATATATAAAAGGATGTCATATAGAGGAGGGAGAAAGGTTGTTTTCTGCTGCTCCAGAGAAGCGGACACGGAGCAATGGATTCAAACTACAAGAAAGAAGATTCCACCTAAACATTAGGAAGAACTTCCTGACAGTAAGAGCTGTTCGACAGTGGAATTTGCTGCCAAGGAGTGTGGTGGAGTCTCCTTCTTTGGAGGTCTTTAAGCAGAGGCTTGACAGCCACCTGCCAGGAATGCTTTGATGGTGTTTCCTGCTTGGCAGGGGGTTGGACTGGATGGCCCTTGTGGTCTCTTCCAACTCTATGATTCTGTGATTCTGTGATTCTGTGATTCTGTGAGGCCTCTGGAGAGTTGGACATTGACAAAGGAGGTTTGAAGAGAGCAGTTGTGGTGGAGTTTGGTGGAGATTTGGTTTTTTAAAGGGATTTTCAAAGGCTTCAAAAGAGGTTTAGAGGGTGTTTGCAGGCTTTTTCAATGGTTTTCCTAATATATGTGTGTTCACTTAAACGTGTGGTGCCTCGGAACGTAAACAGCCCCCCCCCCCCATAAATGGGGAGTTGCCTGCATTATCTCTGGAAGTGTGTTTTTGTAGGGTTGTTTTTTAAATGAAAATGGTTTCAGTGGGTTTGACTGAGGCTGATCTTTAATGGGAGCAGAACAGGCATGAAGAGATCATGTGACCCTTTCCTCTCCTGCCCTGAAAAAAAAAATATCCATTTTTTTAAGCTAGCATACACACTGGGAAGAAACTCTCACACTTTAGCGAACAAACTAAAGAGCAAGTACTTTGACATGGTCTGAAGGCAGCCGGGATGTCAATTTTTCGGAAGCTAAGCAAGGTTTGGTGGATGCAAAGCCATCTTTGAAGCTTGCCTATGTGGCCATGGGCTCCATGGAGCATAGGCAGGATATTAAATGTAAGAACTAGATAAAATGTTCTGTTCACAACCTGAGATGACATTTTTTGTTACAATTTTCATTTCAGGTCACACTGACAGCTGGGGTTGGGGGGGGGCAACCCATTTTGGTCGGTTAATCTCTGTTCCTCCCGAATGTTTTGTTTCTCATGGTGCTGGATAAAAGGTTTTGCTGGAAATCCTCCAAATACTCCCGGTGAAGCCAAATAATTTATATCATCTGGAGAGAGAGAAAAGAACACCTCCGAATGCCAACGAAACAGCAAAACAGAATTTTGTCTGCTGGAGAGCAAATAAAACAGGAAATGCAGGTACCCAGCCCAGCAGAATTAATGGCTTCTCTCTGTCTGGGCCAAATGATATAAATGGTTGCGTTCTGCAGTGAAGAAACAAGGATGTTCAGAAAATGACTGTTATTAAACAGGTCTAAAAGGTACAGGGTGACCTTGCATTTGGGCAACCTAAAAAGAGGGTCATTGGAAACCCAGCAGAAAGCATGCACCATAGGGCAGAGGTGGGGAACAAGTGACCCCCAGGTATTGCTTCTGACTTCAGCTTCTGCCATCCCTGATCACTGGCCATGCTGGCTGTGGCTGATGGGACCCAGGTTTCAACAATATCTGGACAGCCACAGATGCCCCGGTGCAGGAGGCTACTCTAAGCGGCAAATGCTATGCAACAAAGCCAACAAATAGAGGTCAAAGCATCACTGATCAAGGGTCTAGAAGCCAAGCCTTATGAGAAACGGTTGAAGGAACTGGATATGATTAGCCTGGAATAGAGGGGGCCAAGAGGAGATATGAAAGCCATCTTCAAATATCTCAAGGGCTGTCACATGGAAGATGGAGCAAGCTTGTTTTCTCCTGCTCTGGGGGGTAGGACTCGAACCAATGGCTTCAAGTTACAAGAAAGGAGATTCCAAATAAACATGAGGAAAAGCTTTCTGACAGTAAGAGCTGTTCGACAGTGGAACGGTCTCCCTCAGAAAGTTATGGACTCTCCTTCCTTGGAGTTATTTAAGCAGAGGTTGGATGGCCATCTGTCATGGATGTTTTAGCTGAGATTCCTGCATTACAGGGGTTTGGACTAGTTGACCCTTGGGGTCCCTTCCAACTTTACAATTCTTTGATTCTATGATACTGTAAGGTGAGCTGTGTGTATGATATGATACAATATGCTAGGACCCCCCCCCTTTTTTTTATTGTTGGAACAGTGTTGGCTTCATAATGCTGCTGGCCATTATTGTCTTGCAATTTCCTCCCTACCATGGCACAAGATTAAGAGGATGTTATTGGAAGCCCATGTAAATGCATGGATGGTGGGGAGGGGTTTGTATGAAACATTTTGCTTATTTAATGATCAGAATGCTATTTCATAAGATATATCACGGTGATGTACAACATACAAAATTTAATAAGGTCAATAGAAGTAGCCATAAAAAACATAATGAAAAAGAGCAATAAAGCATCAGTAGATAATTAGGTGGTGGAAAAGAAAACAACACAGCTTTCAGAAGACATCTAAAAGAAGGCAGGGATGGTTCTTGGTGGACCTCTAGTGGCAGGGAGTTCCACAGGGCAGGGCTTGGTACCTAATGATTCCTTCAGAGTGATCATTCCCCCTTCATTGTCTCTCATATTCCCACATTCACAGAACATTCATACCAGGCACAGTCTATCAGCTGATCCAAACTTTGACAATAATGCCTATTTTCTTCTCTGTTGAACCCTTTCCCAATAACAGCACATAGTACCATCTGTCCCTACACTGTGCGTGCTGACAATTTTAGAGCACAATAATCATAACAATAAAATCAACAATAACACTAATATAATGCTCGTACATATTTCATAGCACTTTAGCAGCTAAGGGAGGGATTAAATGAAAGATGAAGCTATGAAATGTAGAGATTGCAGACTGCGTTGTCTTCCTTTCCCCCCTTTTGTTGAGTTTTTCTCTTTTTGTGAATAAATTGGCCAAACTTCTATTTCTCTCTCTAAACCTATGTGTTGAAAGCTTAAATTTGAAATCTTATTAGTCACACTTAAATCATAGTAATTGCTGAAAATACTATCCAAAAGTGGCTTTCAATTAATATGTAGTTTCCGTGTTTGCGAGCACTGGGTTATTCTAGGGCAAAAAGGCACCAATTTGTTCTCTTACCCTCATAGCTTCTCTTGCACAAACATGGGTTTTATGAATAGCCATTAAACCTGCAATCAAATAAGCGTTTTCATATTTTTATTGTTATGTGTCATAATACTGTTGCTGCTCGTCGAACGAATTTGCATAGTAGCTACGAGGGATCAAATATAATTGGCACCCCTAAAACAGGAGGAGTGGACAAAAAAAAAGGGGTGCATTTATGACAGCTTTCATCCACAGGTAATACTTACGATGTGTGATTAGCACAGTTTCTTTTCACACATACTTTTGCAGCATAAAACGTAAGCAAATAAACAGCACTGTAAATAGAAGCACTTAAGTGGAAGCTGCGTAGTAATTTGCTATTTTTCAAACTGGTATAATTTTCAGAGAAATATCAATGCACTACATTGATTCCGAAAATCTTTGCAGATGGCACAGGTCACTCTTCAGAAGTGACTCATATCATGCTGCAAATTACTGACGCTGGCAAGTAAAACCTTCTACCTCAGTGTTTCAAAGGATAATCAGAGTTACTTAGAAAGGGCTTTCTCTGTCAAAACTAGAAGCAGAAGGAGAGGGAGAGAGTCATACTTTTTACTGAGCCAGCCTCTGTTTATAAGTGAGTGTGCAAGTCTTTGAGCAAATGAAGAATTCCTTGCAAAATCAAAAGCTTGAATATGCTTTCACCAACAGAGAATGGTATAATAGAAGATATACTTTGCCACATAGCATCTGTCAGTCTCTGAAACCAATTCTCTACCAAACCCATTCATAGATAAATACTCATAGACTTATTCACGGTTCTGCTGCCATAACCTCATGTATTAACTGGGTAAGCAAACAAGGATATGACAATCTGTTCTTCAGCATGCCATGGTGGTCATGAGAGGAGGAACACAGCTGCTGATCTGAATAGCTAAGGAACAAAACCTTTCAGTCACAGATATTCACAGCCCCCTGAACAACCCCCTTCCACCAACTCAAATAACAATTCCTGCAACATGGAAGAGGACACATTAATGATGATAATGGTTATGTCACTTTTTTCCTCAAAAGTGAACTCAAAGCAAGTTAAAGGAAGAACCAATAAAAACAAGTACAAAAAAGAGTAAAACTAACTTAAAACCATAGAACCATAGAATTGTAGAGTTGGAAGGGACCCCAAGGGTCAACTAGTCCAAACCCCTGCAATACAGGAATCTCAACTAAAGTATCCATGGCAGATGGCAATACAACCTCTGCTTAAAAACCTCCAAGGAAGGAGAGTCCATAACTTTCTGAGGGAGACCGTTCCACTGTCGAACAGCTCTTACTCACAGAAAGTTCTTCCTGAAGTTTAGTTGGGATTTCCTTTATTGTAACTTGAAGCCATTGGTTTGTGTCCTACCCTCCGGAGCAGGGGAAAACAATCTTCTTCCCTCTTCCATGTGACAACCCTTGAGATATTTAGCGATGTCTATCATATCTCCTCTCTGCCTCCTCTTTTCCAGGCTAAACATACCCAGCTCCTTCAAGCGCTCCCCGTAAGGCTTAGTTTCCAGACCCTTGATCATTTTGGTTGACCACTTCTGCACACATTCCAGCTTGTCAACATCCTTCTTAAATTGTGGTGCCCAGAATTGGACACAGTATTCCAGGTTTGGTCTGACCAAGGCAGAGGAGGAGGGTGCTATTACTTCCCTTGAACTGAACACTCTACTTCTGTTGATGCAGCATAGAATATTAGCTTTTATCACACTGTTGACTCACGAACCATATGTATTGCTGCTATCTTTAAACTTAAAAAGAATGGCTGAATAAAAAAATTACTTTAAAGTGGACAGTGGATACATTTTTATTATTTTAACGTGGCCAATAAATACATTGGCAGTTTAGTATGCCACGTTGTTTGTGTGGCAGCCCCTCGCATCCCCCATTGTTAGAGGGCCCTCAGATAAGCGAGGAAGGAATGAAGCCAGTGCTTCAGCAAGAAAATGTTCATCTCCTATAAATTGCCTCAACAAGGCATCTCTAGCGGATGGTGCTAGAACTATTAGCGTGTATTGATTGTGTTTTTAACTAACAGCCCAAGGCAACGCTCACTTCAGAAGGGAACATTTCAATTCTTTATATCATTGATGTGAACGAACGAATGAATAAAACAAAACCCTGGGCTTCAGTACGTGCCAGTGATGGACAGAGCTAAGCGTTCCCTGGGCTGGAGTATCCTGCTCCCTTGCACTGCCGACCTGGGGCCTATAATATCCCCATTCCCCTTTGTTGCCACGTCCCCATGGCAACTAGCCAGTGGACAGAGCTGGCTTGCACAAAAGCAAAGCTTCAAATCTGACACTAGCTTTGGCTCTTCAGTTTTATGGCCTCTCATCTCACGCTTCGCCTCTTTGAAAATGAAATTTATGAGCAGAACCGTGAACTTTACTACATCACTAATTTTACGGCTGCCCTTGTCGAACTGCTTCCTGCTGTTCACTGAGAGGAGGAGAGACCTGTGGCCCTGGGGCCTAGCTGCCTGTCGGCAGGTGCAAAGGAAGTGTGAAAGATTTGTGGAAAGAAGAAGTGCCCCCGCTCGCCTAGAAACAAAATGGTCCAAATGACTCTAATCCTTAACACAGAAAGTAGCTCAAAACCCCAGTGAAAAGAAAATGACCCAAACGTTCATTTCTCTCTGGATGTATCTAATTGTAGAATATGCCAGAAAAGCACATCAATGATCTGGGAAAAGAATGACATTGAGTAAAACGGTGCTTCCTACAAATCATGCTTCCGGGATTCTAGAGAGTCACAGGAGACCAACATGGTCCCAAGCATGGTCTCTTGGATAACAAAGCTCCTTCTTTTTAATTTCTGGTGCCTGTGGTGTTCTCTAAAAACTGCACTTGCCACACATGTCAGGGTTTGATTATTTTTCCCACCCAAAACTTATGTGGGCCAGATTAGCTATTATCCATGATGGCTAAGTGGAGTCTCCATATTCAGGGGGCCTCTAACAATATGCTGGTAAACAGCAGCAGAGAGGTCTGTTGCCTTCATACTCTACTTGAGGGCTGCAGGGCCTTTGGGTAAGTCTCCTCATCACTGCCGCTGCTCCTCTGCCTCATCACTGCTACCACCAGAGACACGGCCAATGAGCAAGCAACCCGTGGCAGTTCCTCCTTCTCAGTGCCACCCTTGTTTGCTTGCTGGCCCCTCACACCTGAGCCAGATCACAAGGCAGGTGAACAAACAAGGTGCAATGATAAAGAAGAGGAGCAGGTCCAGGGGGCTTTTGTCAGTGGGTGTCTAGTTGGGCCATGAGCTCTTGGCAACTGGACCTGCATGCCCATTTCCCTGTAGCATCTGGCTGGTCACTCTCTTTAATATTGTATTTTCAAATTGTTGTAGCCTGCCCTGTGACCTCATGGTGAAGGGTAGGTAAGAAATAATAGTAATAGTAATCATAATATTTTTGCTCAACTAGTTTGACCTTTGGTGTGATCCAGCAAGGCTTTTCTTTTGTTCTTATGGTGTCTGTACATACTGTACCTATATACTTACTAGAACAAGTCAGGATCAGCTAATCTAGATCTGTAAGTTGAGTCACATCCTATGTAATACACTCCGTATATTTAATTGGTCAGTTTTCACTAGCTTCGTAGTTAAGGAAGGGGCTAAGCTGAGGGATAATTGACCCATATTCTTGTTGCACCACCCCATGCCGCTTCTGTTTAAGGTGGAGCCTATTCAGCTGCTACCATAGAATTTTTGATTATTCCTCCTTATTGTCATTTTTAATATATAAATATTCGTTTTACCTCTCCCTTCAAAGACCAGCAACACTTTTAAAAGCAGCAGTGTCATCTGTTAATATGTCCCCAGACAACATAGCTACAAATTCCCTGTTGTGCTGTGGAAGGTGATATCAAATTTTGCTATTCAAATAGGAATTTTACAGCAGGAGGAATAAAGCAGACAGTTATCAGAGCACTGTCCAACTGTGAAAGATGGAAAATTGATCTGAGAAAATACCGTGCACCTCCAAACACAGGGTAATGTGGCCAAAATGAAATTGAATTGGCTCTACATAGTGAATTCCACAAATTAATCTATAGTTTAAAATAATGTAATGACATTTGTTGTTGTCTTGCCTTTATCCTCTCCCCCGCAGCCAGCACTTTGAAAGTTGAAAGGAACCAGATAAGAATATTATTACTTTTCTTTTCTTCTTAAGATCCATGCTGAATGTAAACCCTTGATTTGGAAATATTTCAACACTTTTAACAAATAGTTTGCCGCCATAATTTTGAATGTTGTTTTTGGCTGTATAACTCTTGCTCCGAATTGTTTGGTCTTGCTTCATATCAGCGGCATGTTTCCAGCCCTCTCTTTACACAGCAAACCTAAACGCAACAAGTGAAAAAGCCCCATTGAAGGCAGATGGACTTATGTCTGAGCAAACATGCACAGGGTTGCATTGCAGGGCTCTCTATCTGCTTGCCTTTGATGTTATCTCTACCCTCATCCTCCCTTTAAAACCCTTTCTTGTCTCCTGCATTAGAAATGCTCTATAACACATGCCCGTGTGAAGGATGCAGCAAGCACCAGTCCCTCATGCTGCCTGTTCTTCGGCATCAATTATAAATTTGCTTTTCACTTTGCACCCAGTGGGGGGATTCACAAAGCCCAATGCTCCCTCAGCATTACATAATGTCTGAAATGGTTCTCTGAAGAAGAACAAAAGCTTACACACAAGGCAGCAATAGTTTCTGAAATTCCCAGCATCATCTACCTGGCAGTCCAAATATACACATTTGGGGTCTGATTCATCCATGCTGAAACAGCAAACCAGAGAGCTGGGTCTTTTGAACCCTCGGGACTCCTTAACAATGGACAACTGACCCACAAGATGTGGCAGCTTGAAGACTTTTTAAAGGGGGATTGGCCACTGCAATGGTGGATGAGGCCATCAATAGCTATTAGTAAAGATGACTATTGTGACACCTCTTCATGTTAGGTGTGTGTTTATGTTATATGTAGTCATGTATGTTCTTTCTTCAACATCAAAAAAACTAAGATCATGGCCACTGGTCCCATCACCTCCTGGCACTTGGAAGCGGAAGAAATGGAGGCAGTGAGAGATTTTACTTTCTTGGGTTCCATGATCACTGCAGATGGTGACAGCAATCACGAAATTAAAAGATGCCTGCTTCTTGGGAGGAAAGCAATGACAAACCTAGATAGCATCTTAAAAAGCAGAGACATTACCTTGCCGACAAAGGTCCGTATAGTTAAAGCTATGGTTTTCCCAGTGGTGATGTATGGAAGTGAGAGCTAGACCATAAAGAAGGCTGATCGCCGAAGAATTGATGCTTTTGAATTATGGTGCTGGAGGAGACTCTTGAGAGTCCCATGGACTGCAAGAAGATCGAACCTATCCATTCTTAAGGAAATCAGCCCAGAGTACTCACTGGAAGGACAGATCCTGAAGCTGAGGCTCCAATACTTTGGCCACCTCATGAGAAGAGAAGACTCCCTAGAAAAGACCCTGATGTTGGGAAAGATTGAGGGCACAAGGAAAAGGGAACGACAGAGGACAAGATGGTTGGACAGTGTTCTCAAAGCTACCAACATGAGTCTGACCAAACTGCAGGAGGCAGTGGAAAACAGGAGTGCCTGGCGTGCTCTGGTCCATGGGGTCACGAAGAGTCAGACACGACTAAACGACTAAACAACAACAACAATGTTCTTTCTGTGTCAAGTATTCCTGTTTGTTCTTCCCTTATAAGATGCTTGTACCCCCCCCCCGTTAAACTTCTAAGTATAAACTCTGTATCTTTTCTTTATAAACTGCCTTTATCCTTAGTTTTATTGCACTCCACCAGTGTTTAATGCCCTGGTGTAATATGAATAAATTGCGAGTGAGGAATGGTGTGAGAAAGGAATGAATGTTTAGCTTAGAAAGAACACTCTGCTACCCATGAAAGAAGCAACAGGCAATGTTAGCCTCATCACAAAGTGCGGCATTTCAGCACATACCCAATCACTGGTGTTGCTGGACAAATGTCTCTCTAACCATGCACTGACAGCCTGTGGGAAAGATAATAAAGTGTGTAAAAGAAAGATGCTTTAGCAACTGATACCTGGAGAAAAAAGTATAACTGATTGGCCACAGTGATAGCAGAATGCTGAACTAGATGAGCTTTTGGTCTGATCCAGCGAGGTCTTCTTTTGTTATTACTTGCTGAATACAAGCTGCATTTATTTGTGTTTGGGATTGTGCTTTCCCTAGAAGGATAGAATCGTTTTGAGGTGCTTGAAATGTGGCTGTGATGGCTACCTGATGCTCTGGCCCCTGATACGTGCCTCTGAGCCTCAAAACCAGCATGAACATTCCCCACTAGCATTCACCCAGCAATAGAAACTTCACTGCAATCCCTCTAAGTCACCCATTTGCTTGACGTTTCTCAAGTAGCAGCAAGCATACGCCAAACCCCTGATTCTCCAGGATCTTTCAGAAATCCTGATGTTCACTGTGATGGATGCTGCATGCAGCGTTTGACAGCTCTGAAGTTCCTTTGCTAGACTTTTTATGTTTATATGCCACTGTTTTTTAACACGCAGCTCCTCTGAGTGTGGTACTTCATCTCCTTGAATAGGCACCACTGACCCGTAGCAATGGAGATTCGTGAAAGTGCAACATACTCATTACCACGTTGAACTTCCTCCTGCACAGGTCGGCAGTGGGTCAGATGTGTACATTGAAGTGAGTCTGCTATTAAGGCATTCAGGGGAACCAACAGCTGCCATGCTTTTTTGTGTTAGCTTGGGAGTGTGGTTTAATTTGAGTTGCGCTGCAGGAAGATGTATAAAATCACCCTTTGCCACCCTCTGATGCTCGTGTTCCCTTCAGGCTACTCTACACTGTCATCGTAACATGGTGTTTACTGTATAGGATAGCAAGATTGCAATATGCCTTGTAGGTGTAAAATCAGCTAAAGTTACAAAACACCCACCCTGACCTCATGCTAATGCCAGGACATGATGCTACAAAGGATGGCAAAAGGCCATTATAAGGGATGAATTACTAGCCTACTGCTTCTGGATCCTACTTTGATTGCTCTGAATCAGTTTAATCTGAAATAGTACTGAGCCACTTCTTCTTCCTTATTGGCAATTCAGGGACACGAAACAATTCTTACAAGGGCTGAGTTGCAAAGCCATTGCAAAGTCCAAGAATCCTCTTTGTTTAGTAAGAGTAATAGGCTTCATAGAATCATAGAGTTGTAGAGCTGGAAGGGACCCCAAGGGTCATCTAGTCCAACCCCCTGCAATGCAGGAGTCTCAGCTAAAGCATCCATGACAGTTGGCCACCCAAGCTCTGCTTTAAGACCTCCAGAGAAGGAGAGTCCACCACCTTCCAAGGGAGTCTGTTCCACTGTCAAATAGCTCTTACTGTCAGAAAGTTATTCCTGATGTTTAACTGGAATCTCCTTTCTTGTAACTTGAAACCCTTGGTTTGGGTCCTACTTTCCAGAGCAGGGGAAAACACACTTGCTCCATCTTTCATGTGACAGCCCTTGAGATATTTGAAGATGGCTATCATATCTCTTCTCAGGCTAAACATACCCATTTATAAAGATGCTGAACAACAATGGGCTCAGGATAAAACCCTGTGCCATCCCAGTTGTCACTTTTTTCCAGGAAGATGAGGAACCATTAGTCTATTTGGTCCATGTCTCTTGCTCCTCTGTACACTGTGAGAGAGCAACCTGGGCCTCTCCTTCAAACTCCCCTGCTAAATACCCTTGCAAACACCCCTGTTTACAAGTCTTGGTCAGGAGTTCCTGGTCAAGAGCTCCCACAAGCTGCTGCTGGCTACTAACTCCTCCCCCAACTCCATCAAAGTTGTTGCATGCATGGAACAAAGTCTGCTTATGCAATTGGACTGCCCCCCTTCCTCCTGCACCCCCTAAATTTGCTCTGGAGGGCTGTGGGAAACCCCAGAACAAGTTTAGGGGGTACATGAGGGTGGAAAAAGTCTTGTTCTACAAGCAGACCTCGTTCCCTGCACACTTAGTGATACATTGAATTCTACCCAGTATGTCTAACATCCCTTGCCTGAGTACTATTTATATATTGGACAGAATAACATCCATTAACATAATAGACACCCCTAGATCACAACATGACAGCAATTGTGCCACAATCAGAAAGTGGAAAATGGCCTACAGGCAGTGCAAATAGAAAGGAAATGAGCCAAGCCACACACTACAAGTCGAGTCTACAACATATGGTCAGTGAATGAAGCATGTAGAAAATATTTGCTCATTTTACAGATATAAGGCTGAGACGAGTGAATCTAACAGTGAATGCATGGCAGAAGCAGCAGTGTTACTGAGCTCCTTTTACAGCAGATAGCAGTAGATTCCTTATGCATTCAGACATCCTCTTGTACACTCTCATAAACCCTGATAGGACATAAAACACAACTCTCACCCTCATCTTCACCATGCTTGCAGCTGGGGAAGACAAAGAACAGCTCAACTGAGCCTGAGACTCCTAACCCCAGGTTCTGATGTGCCCAGCCTGCCCATTCTCTGCCACATATCAACGGCAGTCTGGCCCTGTGGCAACAAACTCAACAGTAGCTCCTTGTCAACATCTGCTGTGGAGATGGCCAGGCAAGGAACCTGCTCACCTCAAGGTAAGATGGGAACAAAAAGAGTGAGGCCGGGGAGAGTCTTGACTTTCTCTGGCTTCCTGTTTCATCTCTTAAGTCTGGGATAAACAGTAAGGATGCTGGCCTATCAGTCCTGTCTCAGTTCTGGAGCATGAGACCATCCACATCCCTCCCATTTCTGGCCCCCTTAACTATCTTTGTCCACCAGTGTCATTCACCTCTTGAGCCCCACAGATGCCTGAACCATGGAGCTGCATTGTGTAGTGGTGTTTCTGTTTGTCTCCATCCATCAGCCCTGTGAGCAAAGAACTAACATCAACTCAATCACTACCATGGACAGCTCCCCTTGAATGCTAGTGCCCTAGGTGGCTACATGCTACCTCAATTGAAGAGCAGACCCTGGCTATAGGCTGACATCTGTTGCCCAGCATCTCCTATCCCAATAAGATACCACAACTCTGAAATACCCCCCAAAGATTTGCTGTTACCTGCTTCCAGGCTCAGCTTGATCTCTCAGCAACCACCAGCCAGCTGCCTATGAAACCGACTGTGTGCATCACTGACGCTATCAATTGGGATGAAAATGCAACAGATTTGCTGAAAACAGAAAATGACTCAGAGGATAAAAAAGTGAAAAGGAAATGGAAAGATCTTCAGGTGAATCTTGCAAAGTGTCATTTTTAGAAACAACGGGAGGTTCAAAGCCTCCCAGTGAGGCTGCCTGAGCAACAATGAAATGTAACCATGCTAGGATAAGGTGGTAAAATTAAAAGGATCAGAATAAAACACTATACACCCCACATGATAAAGCCCATACAGCACTGCTCCATCCTCCATCCTATAAATGTGAATCGAAAAGATTCCTGCACTGCAATTTTTACTGCACTTTAATTCAAGGACTGTCATTTTGGTTTTCTCCCCTGCATGGAATGCTGTCTAAACACCTATGCCCTTTAATATAGAGATCTAGTAAATGATAAACAATTTTGCACTGAATGTATACTATTTAGGCTTCAGCTGTTTCTGTTTCAGTTTGCTGATTAAAGTCTTTGTTCTAGCATTTTATCAAAAGTTCAATACTATTTCTTCTACTAAGCTTTTCATTCCTATTCATCCATGGAGCATCACCATATATGTAAAAACTGAATGCCAGGCTAATGTTGGATGTGAGCTATGCGCACAATGTCATCCTTTGACCTGCAATTATTCATAATTCCATGGTATTCAGAGATGTGCCCAGCTCTCCTCTCCTCTCTGATCATACCATTGCACTGAAATGGCAGCTACTGTTGAGAAAAGCAGTGTTTCGGTAGATTCAGTTTTGCTACATGCCCTGGATCAATAATCCATCAATAATCCTGAGCCGTCTCAGTGAGCATCTGCCTGTTCACCTCATTTAGAATGCCTCTCTCCTCCACATTATCTTCTTTCCTTCTCAGCATGCCACACATCTCCATCTTCCATCCTGTTTTTCCCCCTTTATTATTTTTTTTCTAAGTAGGTCACTATTCCCCCTTGCCCTCTTATTTATTCTCTCTCCACTAATCTACATCTATATTTTTTATTTACTCCTATCTCTCTTGTTCAGTTTGCTCTATCTTTTTTCTTTTCTTTATGAACTGTTCATTTCATTGACAATTACCATAAAAAGATATTCATGAAGAAATAGCAAAAAGCCTCTCTTTCTCCTCCGCAAACCAAATTTATTTCACATTTTGTCCATTCTCTATTTTAAAAGCAACCAACTTCAAATGAGCCATGCGTGCACTGAGAGGATTTGCATTACTACAGAAATGAAAACGCTGATGGAGAAGATTGGTTATTTTGCTCAATGACCATCAGGCTCTGATCTCCTTTTATAATTGATCGTGAAGATCAGTAAGGATGATAATAATGGTTCTCATGTTGTTGTTTTTCACCCACTGTCTTAGGCCTGAAATGCATATTTTGTTTGGGCAGCATTTATTCTGACATAGGCACATTTTGTGCTATGGTACTCTGACTTATCCCTTGTTTTTCTGAACATCAACTCAACCGAGTTACTTGCTCTGTGGGCAAGCTCACCCAAGCCAGGATGCAGAGCAGAGACGAGGAACCTGTGGCTCTCCAGAGGTTGTTGAACTCCAACTCCCATCATTCCTGGCCAATGGCCATGCTGGCTGAGGCTGATGGGAGTTGGAGTCTAACAAATTCTCCACTGCCGCAGTACAGGATTGAAAAGAAGCAACAATCTTTGCTTGCCTCACCATCTCATCTCTCCAATGTCCCCAAGTTACATTAGAAAAAGATTGCAGCTATGCCCTTCATAGGGTGGTTTGTTTGCTGGCTGGCTGGCAACTACATTTATCTTTGATATGCTAAATCTCTCCTTGCAGGAGCTTTTTATGCATTCTGAGTGATATTCCACACATGAAGTCCCATCTCACACTGTTATATGTGTAACCTGCATCTCTTACATCTTACAGAGTGTGCAAAGCTCCTGTCCAAACAAGCTGAGAGCAAACAGATCATTCATTTAATGAGGGGCCTGTATACTTGATGAAGGTTCATCAACATATCTCCAGCATGCAATGCTTTTTGGTGTTTCCAGAGGGAAAAGCAAAATTATGCATATTTTGGGCAGGAGCCCACTTTGCCTCCATAGTCCAATTGCAAGCAATACTGCCTGCAGTTATTGGAATTTGCTATTTTTCATTTGTTTCCCCTGTTGATATACCTGGACAAATGTAGCTCACACTCAGTGATCTCTGCAAATCAAAGCAGGTCCCCAACTGCCAGTGGGAGCATTAGCCATGCTGGGGACCCCTCTTGCAATGGTGTGAGCTGTTTCAATAAGATAATGAGAAATTAGCCAAGTGTTTATGAACAGATGCTCTTTCCTCTGAGAAAAGCAGGGCTTGTTTTGTTGTTTGAACAAATCTTTCACCTAAGCTGTTGCTAGCTGTGATGGTGCTGATTTGATGTGACGTACACCATTCATCTTCATAAAAGTTTTAAGCCCAAGAGAGACAAACTGAGGCTTGTTGTCACTTACTAGCGGCTCTGGTGAAACATGACAGATGAACATCATGTACCACCTCTTCCAGCCAGCGTATTCGTGGGAGTTGGAAAAAACTCATTTACTTGGTTCATAAGGTGACTGCCTTTCCCTTCTTCGCATCCCTCCTGAAAATCTCTCATACTACAAAATATACAGATGGCCCAGCAGTTAGATTTATTTTCAATGTGTCTTCTCACAGTGATGAGGCTTCTCAGAGATTGCTCATTCTGGATAATGCCCAATGGAAAGTATTAACTTTGAGATGCACATTTCCCATAAAACAATTCCTGGTTTGGGGACTTTTGATATGATGCTACTTTTAATTACCAACATACAACACTGGAATAAATCAAGGACTGCTATCCTTTTCCATGACGTTTCCCCAGATAGACTCCCACTATATTTATTTCTTAATTGTGTAAAAAATTGGACTCAGCTTCTACTAATCTCTTAATCTCTAAATTCAATAAAACTATAAAAACAAATTTGAAGCAATAACCAAATGCAATACAATTAATAGCCATGGGGGAGGGGGCAAGGCTGGAGGGTTTACTCGGCAGCCATGGGACATATAAAAGAGGCAAAGTTTGCATCTTGTCTGAAAAAGAGAAATTGGCATGGACATTTCACCAGTGTGGTGTAGTGGGTAAGAGCGGTAGACTCGTAATCTGGGGAACCGGGTTCGTGTCTCCGCTCCTCCACATGCAGCTGCTGGGTGAGCTTGGGCTAGTCACACTTCTTTGAAGTCTCTCAGCCCCACTCACCTCACAGAGTGTTTGTTGTGGGGGAGGAAGGGAAAGGAGAATGTTAGCCGCTTTGAGACTCCTTCCGGTAGTGATAAAGCGGGATATCAAATCCAAACTCTTCTTCTTATGTGGGTCACAAAACAGAGACCAAAGAACGTTGGGTGGGCTCATTTTTCCAGAGTGAAAAAAACCCTTGTTGAGAGTCCTATGTCTGCATACCAATCTGATACAATGGTCAGGGAGAAGGCTGCCCTCACAACCCACCAGGATTCAGGACACAGACTGATGCCTGCTCGTGCCACAGTGCCACCTCGGTAATAGAGCCAAAGTCAGAGCTAGCTGAGAGGGAGAGCAAGGTGACAGAAAGCACAGCTCCATTGTCACGAGGATGGAGACACTTCTAGGAACCCATAATGTGTAGCTCCGACAGGGATGTAGTTTCTGTCAGGCCTGTAACGGGCAGCTTGCAGGCCAGCCAGGCACCAGCCGGTGAATATCAGCGCAGAATTCTCTGGATGCACAAATTGTTGAAACTTGAGGAAAGGTGAGGGCAACAGGTTCTTCAAATCCCTGCCCTTTCAAGTCTAAGCCCTAGCTAAGGAGAGCAGGTATAGTGAGCCCTCCTCACCACCTCCCACGCTATGGAATGGCTTTATCGGGTTCCCAAGCAGCCATGTGCAAGAATTTCCAAGTGTGCCTTGAATTTCCAAGTGGATGCATGTGGTAGTCATGGTAGGAATTACAGGTCCTGCTCCAAGTAGGCTTTTTGAGCAGAATGTTTTTAAGGATTCCTTCTCAGTTGTTTGGAGGAGAGCCCTATGCACCTCCATGCTAGATTTTCAACTGAAGATGCATCCATTTCTACCCATTCACGTTCACTGTACAGTCTGAATGCCCAAATGACTATGACAGGAAGAACAATTACTCTGGGCAGCAGTGGACACAAGATGCATCTGCTCAGGTGTATGAAAACTACAACCTGGGAGACAGGAGGCATCTTTCCCTGCTGGCCTGCTCTGCTGCTTTTAGCTGCCTTTATTTGTTCTGAATGATGCATTTTATTGCCTTACCGTTGTGTATTTTATGATTTATTTTCTGCTTGTCCAGGTATCCATATAGATGAAGGATGAGCCATAAATATTTGAAATAATAAATAAATAAAGTAAAACAACAGCTGCCGTACTTCAGCCAGCATCTGCTATATGTCAGCCTTGTGGCCATCCACACATCTGTATTGGTGAAGGGTGGGCTCGCATTTTTTAAAATTATAATTAATAAATAAAGTGGGGAGTGGGGGAAGGAGCTGCTGCCATACATCAGCCTGCATCTGCAATAAACACTGTGGTATTTCCCTGTTCTGTCGCTCAAGCTGCAGGACGTTTATGGCAGATATTTGGAGAAATTGCTTTGGTTAATTCAGGTAAGGAGGACGAGGAAGCATAAGCAAGAGGCCATAGCCTCCCTGTGCCTTGGTCAGACCATACCTGGAGTAAAAGGGAAAGGGAAAGGGACCCCTGACTATTTGGTCCAGTTGTGTCCGACTCTGGGGTTGTGGCGCTCATCTCGCTTTATTGGCCGAGAGCCGGCGTACAGCTTCCAGGTCATGTGGCCAGCATGACAAAGCCGCTTCTGGTGAACCAGAGCAGCGCTAAGAAACACCGTTTACCTTCCCGCCAGAGTGGTTCCAATTTATCTACTTGCACTTTGACGTGCTTTCGAACTGCTAGGTGGGCAGGAGCTGGGACCGAGCAACGGGAGCTCACCCCGTCGCAGGGATTCGAACCGCCGACCTTCTGATCAGCAAGCCCTAGGCTCTATGGTTTAACCCACAGCGCCACCTGGGTCCCTAATACCTGGAGTACTGTGTCCAATTCTGGGCACCACAATTCAAGATGTTGACAAGTCGGAATGGGTGCAGAGGAGGGTAACAGAGATGAGCAAGAGGCTGAAAGCCAAGCCTTATGAGAAACGCTTGAGGGTGCTGGGTATGTTTAGCCTGGAAAAGAGGACACTAAAAGGAGATAAGATAGCCATCTTCAAATATCTCAAGGGTTGTCACATGGAAGAGGGAACAAGTTTGCTTTCTCCTGCTCTGGAGGGTAGGACTCAAAGTAATGGCTTCAAGTTACAATAAAGGAAATTCCAACTAAACTTCAGGAAGAACTTTCTGACAGTAAGAGCTGTTTGACAGTGGAATGGTCTCCCTCAGGAGGTTGTAGACTCTCCTTTTTTAAAAAAACACATATTTCATTACCAAAAAAAAAAGCAACAGTCTGAAAGCCAAGCAAAAAAAAACCACAGGAGTGGGAAGTTTTGTTCACAATGTCATGAAGATGCCTTGTAAAAAGCAAGTGAGCAAATGCCCCATACAGAAGCAGCCTTTGTCTCAGGCTTCTGCAGTGCCCTGTCTGAGATGGTAGCATTGGACCTCTATTCTGTCCCACTCCTGACTGGTCTACCTGCCTGCAGAGACCTAAGCTTGCAGCCAATCCCTGATTAGAACTGCAGGTGCTTCCCAGCCTGCTCCTGGGTAGGTGCTTCATCTGCAGGCTCCAGTTGTGGACTGAATACATGCATGCCCTCACTAAACACACACACACACACACACACACACACACACGGCCATGTAATGGTTTCTTCCTATCTTGGAATTGCCACATGGACAATTTAAAACCAACATGATTGATTTGAGGTGCGTGCGTGTGTTTTGTTTGCCTTCCGGCCACTTTTTTCATAACCCCAGCATTAGGCATTGGACAATTTAAAATTTGCATACAAATTAAATTAAATCTTTTAAATTAATTAATATATGTAAATGGGCAATAACTGGAGGCTTTCCCTGAGAGGACTGGCAACACTAATCATAGTTGCAGTGTTCCTCTGCAAATTATTCTAATGGCTAGCAGGGGAGAATGTTCCTGCTTGCCAAGTTCCAGTTTTAATTCAAATAAGATCGTGCACTGTATGTATGCCCATTTATTTCTATTTAGAGTCATTGTTCTTCCCACAGCAGACACTCAGAATCCCTGAAAAGTCCCCAACACAGTGAAAACAGACAAGGCTCTTTCTTTTCCAACTTGGCTGCTAAAGAAGGCAGGTTTGTTTCTTCCCATGAAGTTTTCTACCTTTATAAGTTATCAGTCTTTCCTAGGACCATGACTAGAATGACAGGTCACCTGCAGACTGTCAGTGTTTTGCAGGAGGGATTCAAGCACATACCAACTAGTCAGGTTGGTACAATTAAAGTGGATACAGAGAAGTATATTTTCAGAACCCATCCTATTTTTTTGAGATTGTATTTTTTTTAATTGTACGTTTTAAAAATGTTCTTAAAGGTATTTAAAATTGTTGTAACATGCCCTTGGACCTTGGGCTGAAGGGCAGGTAAAACAACCACAACCACAACAACAAATAAACATGATATTATTAAAGTGGTCTGTTGCCCTAGCCAGTGTGGTGTACCATAGTGGTTAAGAGCGGTGGACCTGTAATCTGGTGAACTGGGTTCGATTCCCCGCTCCTCCACATGCAGCTGCTGGGTGATCTTGGGCTAGTCACAC
The DNA here is from genome assembly GCA_034641385.1 of Darevskia mixta. Classification (NCBI taxonomy): domain Eukaryota; kingdom Metazoa; phylum Chordata; class Lepidosauria; order Squamata; family Lacertidae; genus Darevskia; species Darevskia mixta. Next base: position 45,353,366 of record JAWWNH010000066.1, read on the forward strand.
TTCTCTGAAGTCTCTCAGCCTCACTCACCTCACAGAGTGTTTGTTGTGGGGGAGGAAGGGAAAGGAGAATGTTAGCCGCTTTGAGACTCCTTAGGGAAGTGATAAAGCGGGATATCAAATCCAAACTCTTCTTCTTCTTCTTCTAGCACAACAGAGCTGTTGTGGCCTTTTTGCTGTTAGGAAAGTGATTGGGAAATGCAGTCAAATGTGTCGAACAGGGCAAGCCCTGTCATGAGGCAAAGTGAGGCAGCTGCCTCAGGTGACAAATTTTGAGGGGTGGAAAGTGGCTAGAAAGGTGTGCCATGTGGTCTGCCCTGCAGCCCCTAAGCTAGCTTTCTGCCCTAGCATAGCTGGCGCACCACTGAGGCAACCTGAGGCAACCCACCTTGGGTGGCATGCTTTATAGGGGGCAGGAGAGTCCCATATAAAGTGGCTTCTGACAAGCCACAAACTTACTCCAGGCTGCTTGTCGTGGTTCACCTGTAAAACCACCGCAGCAAGGGTCTGATTTCAACTCCCTTCACCAGTCAACCTTAGACAACAGCTTGGGATTTGTTATGCTGGGGCTTGTGCTCCAAAGCGTGAGGATGCTACCGTTATCTGGAGCTGACAGGCCATCACAAAAAACACTACTGTCAAACTGACAAAGCCGCCGTAAACATGCCTCCCAACGCTTGCTTGCCTGGAAACTGCAGCAGCAGCAAGACAAGAAGCGTCTCACTTTGGGGAGTCAAGCATAGCAAGGATCTGAAGAACACAAACTCTTTGTCAAGGAATGCTCTCCACTCCCATCATGGAGAAAACAAGAACCTGCCGTTTTCCATTGTCATTTTAACCTGTTTGTTTTTAAACTGAGTCTTGTTCCTTTGTCAATGGTCTGTAAGATTTTTTTTAGGAAAGTCCAGGCATAGAGGAATGGCAAAGCTTCCCCAACCTGGTACCTTCCAGATGTTTTGGACAAAAAGTTTCATCAGCCCCAGCCAGCAGGACCAGTTGCCAGAGATGCTTAAGGTTTCACAAGAGGGCGAATGTGATATGGATTTTCTCACTGCTTTCCTTCTTGATACTCATTAAGAACACACAATGTGTACCTTTGCCATGTCTTCATTTTGTAGCCAGCACAGAGACTGATTTAAATAGACTTCTTTGGATTTTCTTTTCTTATTTTAAAGCAGGGATGGACAATGTGTGGTTCTCCAGATATTGTTGGACTCCCATCAGCCCTAGCTAGGCTTTACAATGGCCAAGGGTGATAGGAATTGAAGTCCCACAAAATCTACAAGGCCACAGTTTCCCCCTTCCTGCTTTAAACTATGCTTTTGATTTCTCTGGCCCTTGTTGGTAAAGAAGAAATGGATAGATTTCTACGAACCACACATTTTCTCAGGTACAGAACACATTACTGCAGTTTAATGCTAGGAAAATGCAATAACCCTGCAACAGATGGGCGACCATATAAAGAAATATCATGAGGGATATACACAACAAAGGAGAGGGAGGGTAAGGTTATCAATGGCTACTAGTCATGATGGTTATGTTCTGCCTCCATAGCTTGAGGCAGTAATGCCTCTGAATACCAGTTGCGTGTCGAGGTCCCCCATTCACCCCCAAAATAACACACACCACAGACAGTAATTATGGTTTGGTTTTTGGCATGATTTTGGCCACAACTTTATTGAAATACAAAACGATGTGAGTGGTTGCATAGGCATTGGTTCAAGCTATCTGCCCCCTAAGGGACAGAACTGAGGACCGTCAGTATGGGAGAGCACTTATTGGGGTTGAGATTATGAGCGGGGTGAAGTCTCTATAACCCGCCCCACACATGCTCCCAGGAGCTCTTGCAATGGCCTTGGCCCCCAAGTGGAAGGATATGGACAAGCAAAGGTGAGCCCCTGGATTCCTTTAACGGAATTCCCCGCACAGCAGCAACCATTGGAGGGGCAGCCACAGCTAGGCTTATCCCCTCCAGCAACGAACACATACGAACCAATGCCTAACCGCCAACCTTACAAGTTGTGACTAATTGTTATGCAGTAGACGAAAACCAGAAGGCACCAGCCAATCAGCCAACTGGAAAAAATTCCTACCAGGCCCCTGCCCCAACAGCAGATGACCCCATGACAGGCATAGCAAGATCAACACAGGGGCCTAAGAAATAGGGAGAGGACGGGCGGGAGATCCGTTGCATGCAGCAAAGAGGAATTAACCAAGCATGCACAGGGGTTATAAACCCGAGCAGACCCAGCCAAAATTGCAACATTTAATTTTCCCCAACAACAACCCAGGGCCAATCAGAGCGGAGGCCAAAGTCCAAAAACTCCCTAGCAACAGTGGGGGGTGAATTAGCCAGCCCCCACTGCAACGCGTGCTCTCCTCGGAGGAGAACCCGATTTGCTGGAAAACCACAGGAAGGGAGAGTGCTGCTGTGCACTGGTCCTCCTTGTAGGTTTTCCACAAACATTTAGATGACCACTGCGCGAACAGGAAGCCAAAACGGTTGCTCGTCCCTCTATCAAAAATACATCTGCACAGTCTTTTCACAGTTCATTCCTTTGCCATTTTTTAAAAGTCACATGCTGTCATGTTATCCATGTCCGTCTGCATAGTCAGAACCCTATAAATATGTTTTGTGAACAATTACAAATAGGTTCGTCCCCTCCCCCCTTCTGAATTAGTACACAGCCACCTGTGCAGGCATGAGCTAAATAAAGCCATTTTTTTTAATTATTAAAAAAGGGTATTTAAAAGGGAGGATAATTAACTCTACAAATGCTGGTAAATAGATCAAAGAGACATTTCACTGAATAACATTTTTAGCCCTTAGCTCTCATATTTAGTAGACGTTGCCCCTCCCTGCCAGGGTGAAACGTCCCAAAATATGAAAGGGGCAGGAAATGACATATGACCCTTTCTACCAGATAGTCGAAGTCTCATCACAGGTACTGGGCTTCAGCAACCCAAAATTAGATTTTTGCTCAATCCAACGTTCCCTCTGAGCAATTGTCAGCAGTGCTTGTCAGAAAGGAAAAATGCTCCGACTCCATGAGACTGCAGTCCTCGAACCAAATCCTCTGAAATGGAGCCAGTGGTTTCATTGGAACTACTTTGGATTAAGTGGTGTGATGGTTGAAGCCCATATCATTCTGTCAGTAGACTTGGAGGATAACTTTCTGTGACTGAAACAAACACCAGCTCCCTTAGGAGAAAAATAAAACAATCTTTCTAACAAAGTTGCCCACAGTCAAATCCAAACTCCATTAGCAGCTGTGAGTAATATATTGGTTGGGCAATTGCTGCAGAATCACTGCACAGCTCTGAATTCATGTTTAAATGATATCCTGGAAGCATCAATAACCAGCCCATTCTCTCTTTGTTTAACATTGAGCAAAACTAGTGATTTTAGGATAAATGGCAGCCGACACAGACCTATGGCATCCCCTGTGCATGGCATCAAGTATCATGAGTGTGGGGCAGTGTGTGTGTGTGTGTGTGTGTGTGTGTGTGTGTGTGTGTGTGTGTGTGGTTTTGCACACACTGCCAGGGTGCTGTGGTTTTCCTGTTTTTCCCCATGGGAGTGAATGGGAGCCATGTGTTTACAGAGGAGAGACAAAGGTGGTGTATTCAGTAATAATAATATTAGTCCAGAGGAAAATGGGTAATTTCAATTATGTGCTAGATGACAACATAAGCATGAAAGGGGGAGTTGGAATATTATTTATTTATTTATTTAATTTATATACTGTGGTTCGAAGAAGAAGAGGAGGAGGAGGAGGAAGAAGAAGAAGAAGAAAGTATGTTGCTCATCTGACTGGGTTGCCCCAGCCACTCTGGTCCACTTCCAACAGAATATAAAAACATAGTAAAACATCAAATATTCAGCTTTTTCTTGGAGGAGACTGCGGCCAAGATGGCGGAAGTGGAGCAGAAGAAGAAGCGTACTTTCCGGAAGTTCACCTATCGGGGTGTTGACCTGGACCAGCTCCTTGACATGTCCTATGAGCAGCTGGTGCAGCTGTACAGCGCCCACCAGCAACATCTGAATGAGCACCTGAGGTCGGAGAGGGACCCACTGCTCATTGGCTTATAGTCAAATGAGATTTCTTAGCCTGTCACTTCCTCCACTATCCAGTAGAGAGCGCTAGCGGATTGTGGACTCTCGTTATTGCAACTAGAGGGACAAATTCCCTTGGAGATACCTGCTAAGCCCTTATTATTAATTTGGCAACCCACCACAATCTGAGCATGAGACTGTCTCCTTTGCATGAGGCTGTCTCATGACCTTTTCCTTTCCAAGGCATGTCTCCATCCTTTTGACGGCCACGCTGTTCTCCAGGGTCTAAGTATCTCAAGCCATTGGCAGTCGGAAACCCTCTATGCCCCCAGTTCTGCGTGACATTAAGATAACTCTGCTAGTCACTGCCATTTGGCTGACCAGCATCACCCTGAAATCGAGGGATGTAGCATATTAGATTAATGAAATTTGTAGGGACCACCTGATCCAGCAAATCACTAGGTGTATGGGTCCCAGCATGAATGCAAAGGGACAACTTATCCTCTCCTGCTGGTGATGGATGATGATATGTTGGGGCAGCAACGTCAGCATCAGCAACCCTTCCAAGAGCCACCACACAGCTCCAGCACAGCAAGGTGGGATAAGGCCAACCCTCTCCATCTTACATCATATCATAGCTGTCAAGTTCTCCCTTATTTTAAGGGAAATTCCATTATGTCGAATAGGCTTCCTCGTGAGAAAAGGTAAAACTTGACAGCTATGCATCATATGCTATGGGCTGTTCATTGCCCAGAAGCAGGATATAGTAGCAGCAGCATCCATGCACTGTTGTTCCCTAGTAGTGTGAAGAATATACTCCACATAATGCATTTGCTCTGTGTGCCACTGCCAATGCAGATCTAGGACTGGACTGAAAAGTTTGTCATTGCTTCATACACTTAATTGCATTATTAGAAAGCAAGACATTATTTCTGGAACTGGTATAGTTGGAGAAGCATAAGACTCAGAAATAGGAGAGAAGGAGATGCTTGGCTTGAGGGCTTGGCGAAAAGCGCTGGAGGACAGAGCAAAAGGTATATGATACCTTGTTCTGACATTCTCCACCAGAGATTTGATGAATCTTCAGAGATTCTGCCCAAGCCCTGCCTCTAATCCTTTGGCGTCAGATAGCTAAAAAACTGGTCAGGTTCACTTTGCAATAAAAATAAAATCATCGTTGTGAAGTGCTGGCAATATAACTTGTCTCTTTCAGTTGTTCCAAGTCCTTATTGAAAGATGGGGAGGGGGTGATTTATTAAGTGGAAGTATTTTGGGGAAGTCAGGCACCAGGCCTGTGGGTGTAGCACAGAAGAATCCTACAGCGTGCAAAGCAATTTCAGCAGCACAGAGAAGCTTATGATGACATCCTTTCCCACATCACTCACTAGGCTGCCAGAGTGACACAAATAGCCAAGCACATGAAAGGGCAGGGAAGGTGAGGAGGACTCTTGCTATCTTCTCAGCCAGCAGGGTTACATCTCACTAGAGGTTAGCATCCCCCTGACACAGAGCAAGGGTGCTGCGTTAAGAGGATTAGAAATGTAATATAAGGCAAAAAGGAAGTGAGGCTGATTTGCCTACTTGAAACACTAATGAGTTCTTAAGTCTCCAGTGGCTAATAGCGCTGTCCCCAATTCTATCTTTAGCCTTGCTTGAAGTGGGGCTGAAAAGAGGAGAGATGGTTGATGCCACTGAAAGTCAAAGCTGGAGAAACCCCAAATAAGACGACTGAAAGACATGCAACTCCTGTTTTGGATATCTTTTCTTGGAATGCTTATGGTAAGCCAGTGAATTGCAGGGCGATTCATTCCAGAGATCTCCTCCCCAAAACACTGGCTTTCAAAAATCTGATTGCAAAAGCGAGGTATACTTTACTTAAAATCTTAAGTGAATAAGGGAAGCAAAAGAGAAAGACTTGTTCATAATGAAAGAGAACCAATATTCTATACTATTTTCTGTAAGCCGCTTAGAGATACTTTGATTAAGCAGTATATACATCCGGCTAAATAAATAAACCAATTTACAAGCAGCGAGAATTAAGTATTGAAAATGTGGATTTGGAGATATGATATAAATGGGGAACTCCAGTGGATTTCATAGGAGTTTTCGAAAAAGGTGTTAAAATAATAAAACTGTAGAATTGGGGCATTCCTCCGGCCTCCATTTAACCCATTTGTTTTAACCACATGCCTTCCTTTCACTTTGCTCTTGCCCTCCTCTTGCAGCAGAGGTCCACAGCACAGGAGTCCACAAAAATCTAGAAATATAGGCCTGGAATTCATAACTTACGAGTGATTTCCATTCTCTGGTTTTGCCCTGTAAGCAGACAGGCTGATGAGAACCAAGGTTTAAAACTTGAGAATATATCCTCAGCAAATCCTAAGACATCTTCATAATATGTGATGCCCTTAAAAATCTTCCTGGCAGCACCTTCCTTTATCATCACTGTATTATTTTGATGAGGTCATCAGGTTCTGACAAGGCTCAAGCCATCCTGAAGAGGTCTCTCGTGACCTTACCAGCCCTTTTCTCTCATCCGCGTTTATTCAAGTCCCTGGTGGTGCTAAAGCCCAGTCTCTGATGTGACTAGTTAGCCAGGCGAGCTTTGATTTGAAACGGGCTCTCTGACTTGTTCCAAAGAATTAAGTGCTCAAGGCGAGTTATCTAGCTAATAGGTTACGCGTTTGGCGCGAAGGCAGGTGCAGCACCTCCTTCCATTGCCAGCTTGTTCCCGACTCTAATAAGTTTGCCCGGCCCTGCTCTGTCAGCTACCCCTCCCAGACCGCACTTTCACTTACCCTTATTGGAAAAAATAATTGGATGGATTGAAGCGCGGCACCATTTTACTTAACAGATAAGAAATTTCATATCTTCCCTGATTAGAGGCCCTGAGATACCAAGCTCTCCATAGCCAGCAGCTGAGGCAATTTCATTTCACTTCTGCTGATATGTGGAGAAAGTTGGTGGACTGCACACAGCAACCGTGTTGCTTTAATATCCTTCCCCATAAGTTGACACCAAAGTCCAAAACAACAGACGCCCATATGGCAGGCATCTCTCTTTGCCTCAGCAGGAACCTCTCTGGGGGAGATTTAACTTTGATACAATCACACAGCCTTCCCTTGTTACTCTGACACTCCCATCGCTGTTGTTGTTGTTATTAGGAATGTGCAGACATTACTCGTGTGTAGGCCAAATGGGCGCACAGTAGGAAAGTGGCTTCATGCCCACAGTCTACTTTCGGCAAACGCTGCTGGTGAATTCTGGAGTCCATGGGGTAGATGTGTGATACTTCGGTAATAATAATAAACAATAATAATATGCCACTCATCTGACTGGGTTGCCCCAGCCACTCTGGGCAGCTCCCAACAGAATATTAAAAACACAATAAAACATCAAACATTAAAAACTCCCCTGAAGAAGAACTGTGAAGTATTTATTTATTTAAACCATTTCTGAGCAGCTTTTTGTCAGGGCAGGTTCTCCTTACAATAAAGATTTATTGCTGTCTTCCAATGAATGGTATAATAAATGTGAAGACCAAGGTTTATAAGGGGTCACAAATTATTGCTACATTGGAGCATGCTGCGCCAGAGAAGTAAATTTAGAGCACAATCATATGCATGTGTACTCAAACATTCATTTGAACAGGGCTTACTCTCAGGTAAGTGGGCTCTAGGAATCTCACTTTGGAAATGCAAAAAAACAGCAGTCCAGTATCCAGCATCAATTATTTTAACTAACCCAAGGAAAGGTTCTGAGTATACCGGTAACACAAATAATGCCTGCATACTTTTAAGTATTACTGATAAGTTTTAAGGCAGTACATTTCAAGCTGCAAAATGCAGTTCTTTTAACCCCTGCTTAAAAACCCCCAAATCAGCAGTTTCTATAATTAGCCATAGGGTTAGCACAGTAAAAAACGCTAAAACAAATTATTATAGATTGCAAAATAGTCAACATGTGAGCTGGGGAATGTGCTTGAGAATAGTTTCACCTCCATTTGGAACCAGTAGCACACAAAATTAAGACTGGTAGGTTTGCAAAAAAAAAAAAAAAAAAACACAAGAAGATTTGTAAAAACATGGAGAAGGGCGCAAACTGGACATCCAAGCTGGAGTTGGTGAAATTGCAGCATTACATAGAGTGTTTCACATATTACACAAGACAAAGCTAGATGCTGAAGTCGTCATGAGTAAATTAGCATGTCACGTTTTGCACACAAGTTTGTTCCATTTCAGGAGCACACTTAAAATGTCTTTGGCGTTGAAAAATAATATGTGAAAAGGTGTAAAGATATTAAGAAGCATTCCAAAATTTATGGAATAGCTTATGAGTGCATATAATATGCTTTCCTTGTTCTTGCATTACAGAGAAACAAGCCCACATGCCAGGCTTCCTGTGGTGTTATTGTCACTTTGCTAGCGCTACTAGAACTTGTTATGGAAAATAATTGAAGCACCAAATAACATTTCCCTACAAGGAGATGCCAAGAGATGATTTAAAGGGCTACCAGGTTTGTGATAGTCACTTGAAAGTTCTGTTCATGCCAGTTCTCTGCCACATACATGCCATACCAGCTATATGGAAGTTTAATCTTATTGCCTGCCCCCGCAAATTTCATTTTCAAGCATTTAGAGTGACATGCAAAACATTTTGTTCTGTGCATGGTGCCAATTATATTTTCAAGGCCTTCTTCATGAGCTGCTTGGTGTCCAGTGCTGGAGCGACCCAGATCTGAGTTTCGGTGCTCATGACAGAATTCCATCCTGCTCATATACAAAACCGTTGTCGGTTTTTTCCAAATCAATAACTTCACCTTCTAAAAATTTTCAGAAGAGCCTGTAACGGTTTTTAATCTATCCTAAATGTCAGAACAAACAACAACTCTCCACAAAGCCTTCACTAGCTGGAGGCAAAGAGATGCGCAGGCATCACTTCCAGGCCTCATCCAACGGCCTGTCTATCATTTGCCCTGCATCAGGTTTCACATTTGCAAACTTTGCTCAAGTACACAAGGGGAGGGGAGGGGGCAGGGCCTGATTTAGTTTTGATGAGGCCCTAAGCTACTGAAGGTAATGGGGCCCTTTATATGTCCAGCTGCCCTTTGCCACCAACAAATTGTCGCTGTTTTTTGTGTTGAATATATGCTATATGGTAATTTATGGACCTAATAGGTATCTAAAGCCATTTGCACATAACAAAATATGTATTTTATCCAAGTAATTGTTGAACTGAAACCAGTGATATTTTAGGGAGCAGGCTAGCAGGCGGGGTCCATTACTTACATCATAGGAGCCTACACAACACCAAACACTGTTGCTGTATGTAGGTTTTATTTTATTTGTTTTTTATCTTATATTTTGGAAACGTACATCCAGGTGTTTTTTTCCTTTAAATTTTTTGGGGGGCCCCAAGAGAGTGGGGCCCTAAGCTATAGCTTGTTTAGCTTATACGTAAATCTCGCACTGAGTGGGGGAGAAGGGATTACTTAACATGCATAACATGCCACCTGTGCCACCGTTGCCCAGTCAATTTTTTCTCTGCAGCATAACCTACTTACAGCCACGTAACTGCAAGGAATCACTTATATCTTATTTCCACACTGTGTGTGAGGAGAGCAAAGAATTGAAACAGGGGGTCAGGTATGGCAGGGGAGGATATTAGCCACAGTAGATGTTTCAAGTGGTGTTCATTATCATTAAGGATCAAGGAGGAGTATTCTAAAACAAAGAACTTTATTTAAGCAAGCTTCCTTTCAACTGATCACTCTCTCTGACCACCCCCCATACTGTTGCACACCACCCCAATCTCCGAGCGGTGCAAGCAGGGCTGTCTTAAGCTTATCTGGCGCCGTGGTGCAAGGATCCCTCCTGCGCCCCCCCACCCCCACGTTTCCCTCTGGGCGGGCAGCAGCTGGAGGGCGGCTCCTCAGCGGAACAGAGGCGCCGGGTTGATAAGACTAGCAAGTTTGGCAGCAGCAGCTCACGAGCCCCCTGCCGAAGTAAGGGGGTCTGGAGTTGCCAAGGGTGCAAATTCCCCCACTGTGTTTGGGAGACAGGGGTGGCGGGCGTGCTTCCTCACGAGTAAGTTTGTGGCTGCACTTTCAGCCGCGCAACCTGCTCCTCCGAGGCATGTGGGCTTGGCGTGTTTACGTGGCGCTTTACTCTGTAGCAAACACGAGGAGGGCTGCAGGGCTTGCCGCAAACTTTGCAGCCAGGTATTCCGCTTTAGCTGGAGAGGGCTGCTGATGGAGGCGGGCGAGGGCAGCGCTGCTGGTGGGGCTGGAGAGGCTCCGGGCGCAGCACGGCATGTCGGAGGCAGACGAGGGCGGCGAGCTGATGCCAGGAAGCACCGCGTCCAGCCTCCGCCTCTTCCCTGGCGCCCTCCAGGATGTGGCGCCGTGGTTCCCCGCGCCACTAGCCTCTATGGCTAAGACGACCCTGGGTGCAAGATTCCAGGGGTTCCAGGCACTTATTCAGGGTTTGTATTTCCTTTTGGAATGAGAAACAGCAGAGACTCTGGTGTCTTTATGATCTATGGTTTATATTCACATATATAATAATAGATTCATAGAATTGTAGAGTTGGTCTTCTGGTCCAACCCCTGCAATGCAGGAGTCTCAGCTAAAGTATCCATGACAGATGGCCATCCAACCTCTGCTTTAAAGCCTCCAAGGAAGGAGAACCCACAACCTCCTGAGGGCGATGGTTCCAGTGTCAAACAGCTCTTATTGTCAGAAAGTTCTTCCCGATGTTTAGTCTGAATCTCCCTTCTTGTCACTTGAAGGCATTGGTTCGAGTCCTACCATCCAGAACAGGAGAAAACAAGCTTGCTCCGTCTTCCATGTGACAGCCCTTGAGATATTTGAAGATGGCTACCATATCTCCTCAGTCTCCTCTTTTCCAGCTCTGAATTCTGAACATCATGCAGGCCCCGTGGCACCGTCTTCTGTTGGTTTTATTAAAAGGCATCGAACTCTAAACACATACTCTCCAACCCTTCTCCAACGAAAATAGGGATGACTTACCGTACCATACACTCCAACATTTCTCCATTGAAAATAGGGATATCCTAAAGGAAAGCGGGACATTTCAGGATCAAATCAGATGGCTTCTGTAAATCTGGGACTGTCCCTGGAAAAGAGGGACACTTGGAGGGTCTGCAAACATAATTTTTAGAGCGGGTCTCAGATTTGCAGGAATGTCACATGTTTGATGCACTGGTGGTAACTATATTCTCAAAAGCAGGTAGCTTCATAGGAGTTAAGATTCATCCTGCACATTTTCTTGTCGTGAGAGGGGAAGATGTGCAGACATTGTTAGATTCACATCTCAGGGGGCCTTTTTTATCTTCTGCTATTTCTAATACATTTTGCTTGCAGTGCCTTTGCCTGGCATTTCCTCCAGCCCATTGAACCACAGGAAGTAGAAGTGGTGGGGATTTGGAAATAATGACTTTGCTGAAGCAGATCATCTCGGAGATGCCCCCATCCCTTACACACAGAGAGAATTCAGACCTCTGAGGACACCATCAGGCATAATCGCCAAGTGCAAAGCCATTTAGAAGATTGAAGGAAGGCAGAAGGTGCAAACAGTTCCCATCCATCAGGCTAAGCAACCCCAAAGTGACTGGCAGTAGCTTTAGCCTGTGTGGGTGATTTTGATGGACATGTGGCCAGGCACAGTGTAATGCCCTTAAGAAATTCAAATGGATCTGGAAAGGCATGGACAAGCATGGACTTGTTGCAACTGGGAGCTGTAACTATGGAGAGGCCTCAAACAGAGAAACAGTCAGGCAGGAAGTTAGCTGCAGGTTTTTCTGCAGGCATTCCAAGTGGCGGTCAGACAGCAGCACGAGAAAGACCAATTTCCTTTTCCCATTTGATCTCAATCTTACTGCTCAAGTGTAAAGTGGACTTGTCAAAAAACCAGGCAAGGATATAGTGTGCTGTCTGCCCCCAATCATTTCTCTCCCATAAGGATGCAAACAGCTCGGCTTGCCTTCTTGACGGCTTAAGAACAGCACATCTATGAAATCTCACTGTCTCCGTTGGGGGGAAGTGCTCATGAGATCCCTTAACTTGGATAACATCCTAAAGCACAATTTCACCCCTTCCTTGTTCATAAAAGATAAACACAAAGGGATTCATTCTCTTCACTTAAAAAAAAAAAGTTTTAAAGAGCATTGTGGATTATTTTAAGCAATATGTTTTTTAATGGATGAGCCTTATATTTTTATGTCAGCGTATTGCAATATTTTATGCTGCCATTCTGCTTTTAGAAGATTGCTAGCTGTTCCGGCCATATGGACAATGCAGGCTGTAAAGATCGGCTATATTAATATTATTAATAATAATAATATAGTGATGTGCCATCACTATAGGCCAGATGCAGGGTGGACAATGTATCAGATGCCTGAAGGCTAAACATGTAATGCAGAGACCTTCTCTTTACTTGGTTGTACGTTCCTTGGAAGTGTCCCACTACATCCTGGCTCAAGCCTGTTTGTCTTGTGCAGTATTATAATGAGAGCAAACCACCAGGCAATCTGGCAGTCCGTCACCTAGCCAGATGGGGTGCAGGGCAATGGCTCATATACTTGCACTTAAAGCTTCAAGCAGATTGGAACGGAATCCAGCTCATTCCAGGCTGCCATCCTACACGAAGGCTCAAATTATCTGGCAAAATGCTAGCTACAGAAACCAGGCCTTTCCAAGTCCTTTCACTGTTTTCATAAATCATGTCTCACTTTGCCAGTAGCTGCCTCCCTCGTCCCGTGGCTGGGATTTTAGAGAGAGCCAAACAACATCTTTTAGCAGCTTCAAGAAAATGTTGTTTCCTTTCCTTGGTAAGTCCCCCCCCCCACCAGTCTTCCCATTTCACTTCCTTAACCAGGAATTCTCTTGCTTCAGAGATGCGTTCACCAACAGTACTCCCCCAGCCCAGACCCTTCAAGTGTCCCTATTTCCAGGGACAGTCCCAGATTTACAGGTGCCATCCCAGTTTCTGATTTGCTGACAGAACCTCCCGCTTTTCCTTAGGAAGTTCCTATTTTCATTGGGGAAATGTTGGAGGGTATGGAGTTATGTGACCCCCAAGCCGAGGAGATAAGTAACTATGCAACTTTTAGACGACATTTGAAGGCAGCCCTGTATAGGGAAGTTTTGTAATGTTTAATGTTTTATTATGTTTTTAATATATGTTGGAAGCCACCCAGGTGGCTGGGGCAACCCAATCAGATGTGTGGGGCAATTAATAATAATAATAATAATAATAATAATAATAATGGAATAGGACACCCCTATTTTCGTCAGAGAAATGTTGGATGCATAGCTGTCAACTTTCGGATTTGAAAATAAGGGATTTTTTCCAAACTTTCGGATTTGAAAATAAAGGATGCCGCGAGGGCGGTGCAATGGCACCAGGTAGTCTCGCCACCCTGCGCTCCAGAGGGTGAGTGAAAGAGCAAGCGCATAGACGGCAGGCAGGCTGTCTGTCTGGTTGGGCGTGAGGGTCTGGCTGCACAAGGCATGCAAGCTCCGCCCCCAGTCGGTCTCAGACTCCTTATTGGCAGCCGAGCAACGCAGCTGAGGAGCCTCCCTGGCCAGCAGGGAGGGAGAGGAGCTGCTTCCTTTGAAATCCAGGAAATTTAAGGGATATCAACAATCTGGGATAGCAGCGGGAAACGGCATTGGAATAAGGGAGTTTCCCGCAAAAAAGGGAGGGTTGACAGCTATGGTTGGAGGGTGTGCAAGCCCTTAATAGATGAAATCCTCTCAAGTGGCTTTCTCTTGTTCCACTACCCGGCAAAGGCGGGCTTGAGAGACACAGTTCACAAACAGGCTTTACTGGAGGCGAGGGCAGACATTGTGCTGACTGAAAGCCCCAAGGAGCAAAAACTGGAGCTGAACAGAAAAAAAGCAACTCACCAAGGAGCTCCCAAGCTCATCCCCTTCAGAATGTTTGACTTCGGCAAAACAGCAGCTTCTGATGGCCGCACAAGGCAGCACAGGCCATGAAGAAGCGGCGATTAAGGCAAAGAACATTTTCATTTCCCTCTTGTGGCCCTGCTGAGACTCAATCCCTATAATCACAACCAAAGCCTCCGAAGGGAACAGCCTTGGTAGATGTATGAGGAGCGTGACAGAAGAGGGTCAGAACAGAAGCAAAAGGCCTGGCCTGGGAAAATCCCCAAGATTTGCTGTTCTTTGCTTTTCATCACACTTACTTCTCCCCCCACACCCCAAAAAAGAGAGGTTACAGTCGCAGGAAAGGGTGTACCAACTGGCAGCTCAGTTGCTCAGTGAGCACAAAGCCTGGTCTTAATCTATCTCCTGACCACCGCAATGCACAGAGCAATCTAAGTCAAAGCAGAGTTACACACTTTTCAGTCTTCCGTAATCATGAACAACAACTACTCAGTCGGAGTTTTAGGCTCTGGGGGATACCTGGGATGTTGGCTTTGTTGGCGCTGGGCTGGGAGCTAAGAAGTGTTTGTGTTGTCAATGGACATCAAAGGAATGGCAAGTCGCAAAGGCTGTCATGTGCATGTACGCTACATGGTCTCTTTTCACAGAGGCAGCAATGAAGAGGCGGCCGCAAATAAGGGACTAAAATCACCGCCACAGTCTTTATTGCATAACTACATTGAATTCAACTGGGAGGAGTTAAAATTGGGGGTGTGAAGGGGAGATCCAACCACTCTACTCTTGGCACGCAAGGAACTGGCCCATTCTGCTTGTGCCCCTCGAGTGCTGTGCTCACTCTTTAGCCTAGTCACCTGCAGAAATACTTGAGCCCAGTGCACTCTATTCAGCAGAAAACCAGTACAATTTTACTTCACAATTTTGGGAAATTCTAGCCATCACAAGAAAGAAGAGAGCACTGTTGCCTCCTGCCCAGTTCCCTAAACCAGGGGTTAGCAACCTTTTTCAGCCGTGGGCCGGTCCACTGTCCCTCAGACCATGTGGTGGGCTGGACTATATTTTGAAAAAAAATATGAACGAATTCCTTTGCCCCATAAATAACCCAGAGATGCATTTTAAATAAAAGGACACATTCTACTCATGTAAAAACACGCTGATTCCCGGACCGTCCGCGGGCCGGATTGAGAAGGCGATTGGGCCGCATCAGGCCCACGGGCCTTGGGTTGCCTACCCCTGCCCTAAACCATCCTCCCTCCCAGATGACGAGCCCCACAGATCAAGGGTGGGGGAGCATTCTTTTTGCAATGACTGTAATGCATTTCATGAAAAGTTAGTGCACAACCTGCCAATCCGTTGCACTAGGAAGGAATGGAAAATGGGATTCATTTCATTCTAGGTTTTCCAGACACCATTGGTTTAGTGTTCCAGCTAGGAAGCTGATCTAACCAACTGAGCTATCTACAGGTCAAGAAGTCCCTGGTTCAAATTTAACCTCTGCAACGAATTCGCTAGATGGCCTTAGGCAAGACTCTCTCACACACACATGCACAGCCTTTCTGTCTTCAATATGGTGATGATACAGATCTCTTATTACTTAAATGTATACTCTGCTTCCTGGCCAAGAGAGACCCCTAAAGTGGCGTTTTTCGAGATAATGAACTGTTCACGAAGTGCTTTGATAATTGTACAACTATATATCAATTCTAGTCTATTATCATCATTATTATGTAAAACTACAGAGATGGCAGAGGTGCACCTGCCTTGTCATGCGCAAGGAAGAGCACAGTAATTGGTGAGCAATTGGCCTGATGTCTGGCCTGCCAACAGTGCAGGAACGAGGCAGTTGCCCCAGTGAACCATCTTGCAATCCAAGTTGACTGGTAAAGTGGGACGGTCTAAGTGGTATTTGTAACTGATATTGCAGAAGGAATGGTATAGTAATCTTCCATATTTAACAATACAGAGTAAAAGGGCGGCATCTTGTGTGTTTGCATTTTTGTGTCTTGACCAGGTGCAGGTAACACATCCGCTACGACTCCTACCACGAATTTGTGGGCAATTCAGCCTCACACGTTACCTATGCTAGTATACACAACATTGATAAAGATGCTTTCTTTTGAAAGGCATCCTAAATTAACCATAGACAAAGGTAAAAGGTAAAGGTAAAAGGACCCCTGACCGTTAGGTCCAGTCACACACGACTCTGGGGTTGCGGCACTCATCTCACTTTACTGGCCGAGGGAGCCGGTGTACAGCTTCTGGGTCATGTGGCCAGCATGACTAAGCCGCTTCTGGCGAACCAGAGCAGGAAACGCCATTTACCTTCCTGCTGGAGTGGTACCTATTTATCTACTTGCACTTTGACGTGCTTTCGAAGTGCTAGGTTGGCAGGAATAGACAAAGGTAAACTGGGTCAAAGAGTCCTCTTCAGTAAGCTCGGGAGCAGACACCTGAGCAATAGACGCTGCCTGGGACTTCCTGAATACAACATAATGGTTGAATGGGAAACAGAATCACTTGAAGCTACTACTTAAGACAGCAAAAGCTTAGTCACACACTCAGCTCTGCCCAGGTCTCTCCTTTTTTGTCTTGAGAATAGCTTCACTTTATCCTAATTATTTTCACATGATAAGTTAAGCAATGTCTCCAGAATGTAAAGGGGGGGGGGGAGATACCTTTGACACAATCTGGTCTTCCTTTTTCTCTTTTATTGAAGAAGAACAGGATATTTTAATGCCATCGTCGTCACAGAGGTGTCTGTGGAGGGGATATATTGATTGAAAATGTCTAGCCAACCAGATCGGTAGTTGGGTTCCTATTGAGGATATTTGGCGAGCCAACATGACAGTGATGTGGGACTGAGGATTGGAGTGATTGCTTTGTGATATTATGGCAATGGAGCAAGCTGTATTGTAACCTTTGAATAAGTGTTATAACAACAACAATAACAACAACAACAACAAGATCCCTTTATGGCTTCCATGGTGTGGTTTGAAGAAGGTGCTTTCTTTTGATACCCAGATGTGGACTGGAGACATGAATGTTTGATTCCTGGAAGAAGCTATAACAGCCAACTTGATATACACCCAGTTGTCAGTGCTCTGAATCACAACAGAATAATTTATCCAGCAGCTGGGAATAGTAAAGTATGGGAGCACATTAGTCACACATTTCTACAGAACCATAGCCCTTACAGTTCATCACTAATACCTGCTTGTTGCTATGGAAACTATTAGGACAAGAAAGGGGAACTTAGTTTCTTCACCACAGTTTTGTCCATGTTACCGCCAGGAAGGCCTTAGAAAAGGAGTCACGTCATGGCACCACAATGATCCTTGTCATGTAGAAGCCCAGAGAATTGCTCACACTCATACTGATTCCAACACTTATTGCTATCATAGGAGGTCTTCAGACCTGGAAGAAAACTGACATGATATCGCTGCTGGTTTGTTTCCACACAACGAGGGACAAAATGAGATGTGATAACATATTTCAACAGAATAACTTGTTTGCGGAAATTTTAAGCAAGCATATTTTCAGAAGCACACGGATGAACACATCTAGAATATTAAAAAATGAATTTCATGTCTAGTTTTCTGAAAAGAGATGCATCAATTGGACACATACAACTACCGTCTCTGTGTCTTCCTTTTCTTACAAGGGTCAAACTATATATATATAAAACCACAGAGCTGCCACTGTTCTGTATCTCTCTTTTTTTTTACAAACTGCCCTGCATTTGTGGCATTGAGGGTAGAATTATATGTCATGTTTTACCTTTTTTTACCAATATGTTATGTAACCTGTAACAAAGCATTCATGACCACCTCTTGTAGTTTTGTAATGACTTCTTGTAGGTATTATTAGCTTCAGAAGGAGCAGATTTGGAATGGAGAGAGGGCTGGAGACAGGAGGGAGTTAACCCTTTATTTCAGGGGTCAGCAAGGTTTACCTCGCCAGGACCAGTTCACTCCAGCGGAGATCCCTCCGTGGGCCGGATTGAGCGGGCGAGCCCACGATTTCTGGCACCTGCGCAGATGCGATTTCCGGCGCCGCAAAAACAAGTCCCCGTGCCGCACTGCGCCAGTTTAACACAGCGCGCGGGGACTCACCAAGCAGGCAGCTGGGTTCAGGGGCGGCTTGTGGGCCGGTTACACGATCCCTGTGGGCCGCTTGTGGCCCATGGGGCTTAGGTTGCCTACCCCTGCTTTATTTCCTACGCCTTTTCTGCAAAACATCTCATATTGCTCCCTCTCCCATGGCAGATGTCTGGGGCCCCATGGGCCGAAAGGCAGCTATGGTGGGGAATTTTGAGCAGAACAGCAGCAGAATTCCTCTCTGGCTATCACTGAGGACTAGAATTGAGGGTCCAACTGGAATGCAAACCAGGCAAGACAGGGAAAACGATAATTGAGAAGACTTGTGACTGTGTGCAGAAATAGGGAGGCAATGTAATCCTACTGTTCTTTGCAGAGAACAAAACAGACAAAACAGAAGTCTCAAGAGAGCATCCCAGTTTTAATTCAGTAATTTCTTTTTTCCAGAACCATGGGACTGGTAAGGAAACACTGCAGCTTTGTCACCTTTGCCAGAATGGGAGTAATTCATTATCTTTTTTTATTTATTTGCTGTAATATGATGCATAATAGAAATAATGCATGGAACAGGTCCCCAAGGCATATAATACATACAAGGCATATGAACTGGATGGCATGCCAGGCCCCCTGGTACTGTCCTCAAGGTCTGTCAAGTAAAGAAAGGTGCAAGCTATTTCATGCTCCCTCCTGAACGGAGATGTCATGGGTGAATGCACACATGCTGCAAAGCCTAGTACCAATTATCAGCTACAAATGATCCTCCAGGCTTCGTCTCTTTTATAAATTGCACACAACAAGGAGTCTCCGCAGAAAAACCAACTAATTCTCCTGAAAAATGCAGACCTTTTAGAAATCACCTGCTGCCAGTTTGAGGTTCCTCTTACAACACACATCAGAAGTCAATTGTGTGATAAGCTCAATGTAGAGACTGAAGTAAGCTACTTAAGACCTTTTCTTTCCTTGTCTTTTCAGGGATTCCTGCTGATTATGTGCATATGCGTGTCTAAAAGACTTTAATGGGGGCTTCAAAAGAGGGACTGAGAAAAACCAGCTGCTGATTCTGCCATTCTCCTTCCAGGAGCTGGATAGCAGAGACAAGAGAGCGCATTTAAAGACACCAGAATTGCCTTGTTAGATCAGACTCAGGGCCCATTTAGTCCAGCGCTCTGTTTTCAGCAATAGCCACATTTAGAAACATAACAAAGGGAGAAAGTAAACCTTTAGTGGACACCCTCTCATGTCCTGGAAACATAAATAACTGCTCCTGCTTATCCTGGCTTATGCTGAAAGATACCGGTATGACTTCTGAATACAGAGGTTCCACTTTTACCAGTCATAGGTAAAGGGACCCTTGACCATTAGGTCCAGTCATGTCCGACTCTGGGGTTGCAGCGCTCATTTCACTTTATTGGCCGAGGGAGCCAGCGTACAGCTTCCGGGTCATGTGGCCAGCATGACAAAGCCACTTCTGGCGAACCAGAGCAGCGCACAGAAACGCCGTTTACCTTCCCACCAGAGCGGTACCTATTTATCTACTTGCACTTTGACGGGCTTTCGAACTGCTAGGTTGGCAGGAACAGGGACCGAACAACGGGAGCTCACCCCGTCGCGGGGATTCGAACCGCCGACCTTCTGATCGGCAAGCCCTAGGCTTTGTGGTTTAACCCACAGCGCCACCTGTGACCCAGCCATGGTTAATAGTTAATAGCTATTGGTGGGCCTATCCTCCATAAATTTGAGTCTAATTTCCTGGCTATCACATACCCTGCAATATGGTGAAGCGAAAAACCGGGGTGCACATCTTCCGGGGCCATGCTCTTGTGTGAGTTATGTGATGTGTGTGAGATTGTGGCCCTGAAATAATCACTTTTGGGGGGCCATGCTCTTGCAGCACCCAAAACATGTGTTTTGGGGTGCCACACAAGATCACACCCCCAAAAGTGCTTTTTTAAGGGGGGGGCAAGATTGCAGTGCCCCAAAACAAGTTTTCTAATTGCATACACCTAGATCATGTTCTCTCCTAAGTTCAAGGTTTTCCCTACTCCCTAAGTAAGAAAGCTAGAATCTCTTAGATATTTCATAGGAACATAAGAAAAGCTTTTACGGATCAGGACAAAGGCCCACCTAATCCAGTGTCCCTTTCTTACAGTGGCCAGCCAGATGCCTATGAAAATCCTACAAGCAGGATCCCAGTGCAACTGAACTCTTCCCAGTTATGATTCCCCACAATTGGTATTCATCCTGCATAGGATTATATTGTTAATGCCATTAAATGAGGCTGGGAAATAGTCTAAGTGTGGGCATACCATAGATTTATGAAGTGTTTTGATATTTGCTGTACTTGCATTTCCAACGAGATGGACTTTTTCATTGCTAAAGAACTCTGTTCTGACATTTTCAGAGCTTTCTGTTATGATCCCAACATTTCTTTCCTGGGTGATTACAGCTTATCTTGATCCTTTTGTCAGTGTGCATGTGAAGTTGGAATTTATTGCCCCAACGTACATAATTTTTCACTTATTTATGTTTTCCCTCTGCAGGAACAGGCAGTCTCTTCAGAAGAACAGAATCATCCATTACAGGCAGCCGTTCCAGACACAACAACGATCATTCAGGAATCTGCTGATAAAAAAAGTACATCCAACATACTGGATGTTCAAACGTCATATTATAAAGAGACTTTAATACACAGGGATTAGGCAGCTCAGAGGGTGTCATGGAAGCCTTAGAGGAAACATCAGTCATAAACCTAGATGGGAACTTTATTGTCTCTAATGCCTATCAAACAAGATAGAATAGCAACAGGCAATGCTTACATTTGCTCAGGTATAACCACATCCAGTACCACCTAGAGACTAAACTATGGAATAACATTATCCACCCACACAGAAAGGAATAGGAGAGACTGAATGAAGACGAAATGCGTGCTAGAAAGAACAGAATGCTCTTACTGCAACAAAGACCAGGGCCTTGAACCACAATGGACTGATGAGAGAGAACCCTCTAAAGGTCTGCTTATTTTCCATTTCTTTCCTGTTTCTGGTATATATGGGGTTCTCAGTTTCATAAATTGTAGCTCACATGGCTGGGCTATCACATTTGGTCCAAGGAGGATGACCAGTTCCAGATGATATATCTGAATCTGTAATTTTGTTTGTATCTGTTAAATTTATATCCCACCTTTCCACAGGAATGAGCCAAAAGCAGCTAACAAGGATACAATAAATGCAAAGGGTTGTATCCGGTGAAGTCCCGTTAGCACAGTAACTTCAGCTTCTGCAATGGAACTTGCCCTCTCGCTCCTCTCCCTGCGAACACACCCCAGAGTGTTGGGGGAAAACCCCAGAACTGTTGGGGTGAGCAGGGAGAGGAGAAGGAAGGGAAGCGCTGTTGCACAAGTCGAAGTCTTTGGGATAACAGGGCAGCTTCACTGGATACAACCCAAAGGGACAACAATATGAAATACATCACAATATATAACCAGAGATTTAAA
Source organism: Darevskia mixta (assembly GCA_034641385.1). Classification (NCBI taxonomy): domain Eukaryota; kingdom Metazoa; phylum Chordata; class Lepidosauria; order Squamata; family Lacertidae; genus Darevskia; species Darevskia mixta. The sequence continues at coordinate 45,374,938 of JAWWNH010000066.1, forward strand.
AACGACGTCAGTAAAACCAACGCAAGACAAAATAGCACACAACAAAAATAAGACACCCATAATAAAAAAGGTCATTACTTTCTCAGTGGGATGTCAGTGAAGGGGCTACATGGGCCTCCCAGGAAGGAAGCACCTGAACATAAGGGCAGCCACAGAAATGGTCTTTTAAAGCAGAGGCTGGATGACTGTCATGGAAGCTTTAGTTGAGATTCCTGCATTGCAGGAGGTTGGATTAGATGCCCCTAGGGATTCCTTCCAAATTCCAACTCCATAGTTCTATGATTCCATGAGTCATTGCCAAAAAAGATGCCTTATATTGGCAAGAGGAGAGAATTTTCTCCTAGTAAGCTCACAAAAATTTCCTGCAAGGTCAGAACAGCAGAAAAACATACTGAAATTCAATAGCCATAAATCAAAAGCTTAGTTATTCACAACCACTTCCCCTACAAAGGCTCCTGGTTGCTTTTGAACAGATAACAAAAGGCCAGCGTTCAGCAGTGGAAGTTTCCCCAGCCTATCACTGCATCTCTGGGCTAAGAAACACTGCACTTAAGGTATCTGTCAAAGGCACAGAGCTCTGTCACAAAAGGGGGAATATATATATAGCAACCCTGGTATTTACGGTGCATCTGCCCATCTGCGGCAAATCACACTATAATTCGGTGGGAAAATGCGTGTCATCTCCTCCTCCACAGGAAATAGGACAAAAGAGAGGCCATGGTCTTGCCCTCCTCAAGTGACTCAGGGCAAGTTCACACTTCCGCAGTGATAACTTCAGTCGTAACATGATGACTCACTGTAGATCCTTGTCTTGAGGAACTTATTTAGGATGAAGCAGTAGGAGACCACTTAATAAAGCTGAGACCATTGTCAAGGAGCAGCAGCATCTCCTTCGCAAGTAGGCAACAGCAGAGCCAGCTCAAGAAAGGGCTACTCCCCATTTCCCACAATGCCCTGGGAATTTTCTCTCTAATGGCATTATTTGTGCCTTCTTTTTTCCTTCTGATCTGATTCGTCCTTTTAACACTTTATCTAGAATCACCAGACGAGATGTGAAATCTGTTTCAACCGAGTTTGCAGGGAAGGAAAAGAGGACACTACCTGAAACATGAAATAGCTATTGACCTCAGAAGCTGGAACTCTCACTCCTAAAGCATAATTTCTCATGTTTTTAGATGTATCAGTTTCACCTGCCTGGTTATTTATAAGTGTTACATCTGGTCACCTGTAGCACGTATTGCCTCCATGTGATCCAGGTATGTGTGTAAGAAATGATAAACTAGCACAGAATATGTATACCGAGATTTTCAGCCTTTCTAATTTCCTCATACCACCCTACCACCCCTAAAAGCAAGTCTACAGCATAGCTGTCAACCCTCCCTTTTTTTTGGCGGGAAACTCCCTTATTCCAATGCCGTTTCCCACTGCTATCCCAGATTGTTGATATCCCTTAAATTTCCCAGATTTCAAAGGAAGCAACTCCTCTCCCTCCCTTCCGGCCAGGGAGGCTCCTCAGCTGCGTTGCTCGGCTGCCAATAAGGAGTCTGAGACCGACTGGGGGCGGAGCTTGCATGCCTTGTGCATCCAGACCCTCATCCCCAACCAGACAGACAGGCTGCCTGCCATCTACGCGCTCGCTCTTTCGCTCACCCGTTCGCGCGCAGCCTCTGGAGCGCAGGGTGGTGAGGCTACTTGGTGCCATTGCACCGCCCTCGCGGCATCCCTGAGCCGTCTACCTGTTTGAGAAGGGGCCCCGAGCTCACTCTGCTTCCCCTCCTCGCGTCACCGTGGACAGGCTTACTTTGCATAGCTGTCAACATTTCCCTTTTTTGTGGGAAATTCCCTTATTCTGAATAGGATTCCTCGTGAGAAAAGGGAAAGGTTGACAGCTATGTGCTGATCCCTTATTTTCTAATCCGAAAGTTGACAGCTATGGTCTGCAGCCATCTTGGGGCATTTGTTTTAATTCTGCTTTCTGCCTTCCTACCCAAACCAAAATGTGGCCAGTTTTCCAACAGAGGAAGAGGAAGAGGAAGAGGAAGAGGAAGAAGAAGAAGAAGAAGAAGAAGAAGAAGAAGAAGAAGAAGAAGAAGAAGAAGAAGCTTGATAGCTTAACCTTCCCAAGAAGAAAAATGCATACTTTTCTGCTACTATCACTTCATGGCTCTGCTCCTGTTGACCATAGCTTCCCCCATCTATGCCCTTGCCATAAATAGTAAATGGTGTAAAAACACTGGACACAATCCAGCTAAAGCAAAGCAACTTTATGGGTGAATTATATAAATGCTGAACATTATCTGAACAAAATTGATTCAACTTAACAGTGATTCCCTTTGGCTGGAAGGAACTCCTGGTTTTCCAACTGAAGAAAACAAATACATTTAAATGGATGGACATCGCTCATAAACTTTGAAATGCAGAATAAAGGTATGTGCACACAGTGGCGGAGCTTCATGCTCTGGCACCTGGGGGGCGGAGAGCAGGCGGGGGCAAGGCTGGCGTGCATCCCAGAGGTGGGGCGCGTCGCCCGCACTCCTCTTCCTCCACCAGTGTGTGCACGTTAGCGGCTTAAAAAAAAGTGAGGTCATTTTCCTCACTGCATTTCAAGTACACACCAAAGAAGGAGTCATGGGCGTAGCCGGGGGGCAGGGAGGGGCAGCTGCCCCCTAAATAAATAAAAATACATAGCTAACTGAGGTTCTGTCCCCTCAACAAAAGGCCTGCCCACTAACAAAAATCCTGGCTACACCCATATGGGGGGGGTATCTTCATTGGATGTATATTACCTGATTTATTTCCCCACACCTGCAACCCCCCTGAATGCCTATTCAAGGAAGCTGTCAATTGCACATGTGCAATGGTTGCCTAAACTGTACACACCTCAGCTTAACTGCAGCTAGCCTTTTCAAGTTGGATGGAAGCTGGTTTGAGGGAATACACATCAAAGAGGAGTGTTTCTTGAGAAATTACAGGATACCAGTGTGGTGTAGTGGTTAAGAGTGGTAGACTCGTAATCTGGTGAACTGGGTTGGTGTCCCCGCTCCTCCGCATGCAGCTGCTGGGTGACCTTAGGCTAGTCACACTTCTCTGAAGTCTCTCAGCATCACTCACCTCACAGTGTATTTGTTGTGGGGGAGGGAGGGAAAGGAGATTGTTAACCACTTTGAGTTAAAGGTAAAGGGACCCCTGACCATTAGGTCCAGTCGTGTCTGACTCTGGGGTTGCGGCGCTCATCTCACTTTATTGGCAGAGAGCTGGCGTACAGCTTCCGGGTCATGTGGCCAGCATGACAAAGCCGCTTCTGGCGAACCAGAGCAGCACACGGAAACACCGTTTACCTTCCCACCAGAGCGGTTCCTATTTATCTACTTGCACTTTGACATGCTTTCGAATTGCTAGGTGGGCAGGAGCAGGGACCGAGCAATGGGAGCTCACCCCGTCGCAGGGATTCGAACCACTGACCTTCTGATCAGCAAGCCCTAGGCTCTGTGGTTTAACCCACAGGGCCACCTGCGTCCCTGTTTGAGACTCCTTAGGGTAGTGATAAAGCGGGATATCAAATCCAAACTCCTCCTCCTCCTTGTGGCTAATGTCATGTGTACTCGGCTTCAAACACCAGTGGTGGGAGCACACAGGAGCTAGAGTAAACAGTAATGTGTGCACCGAGGTTTCTTTGTTACAGAATTAGAACCTTTTGATAGATCACATAACATCCTGGTTCTAGAAAAAGTGGATTAGAAAAATTGTAAGGTATGTATATATACATATATACATATATATATATATATATATATATATATATATATATATATATACACATACAGTTTTTCTAGAACCAGGATGTTATATTCTTCCTCCTCTCGAATTTTTCCAGTCACAAAATGAAGTGCAACAAAGTGCAAATCCACAGGTTGACCACTGTGAGAACAGGATGCTGGATTATATGGGCCATTGAAGATCTAGCAGTGTTGTTCTTCTGTTCTTATGATTCTGAAGAAAAAGACAAAAAGTTAAGGTTTCTATGTTCTTCCACCTTTTCCCCTTTCCTCGAACCCACACTATATATTACTTCCCCCTAAAGAGCCCTGGTTTCCCCCTCACAGAGCTTCAATTCCCAGCACTCTCAGAAAACTACAGTTGCCAGGATTCTTTGGGGGTAGTCAAGTACTTTAAATGTGTGCTAGATGTGCTTTAAATGTCTGGTGTGGCTGCCACACGCTTGCTTCAGTGGCGAAGATTTAGTTCACTTAATGAAACAAGGAAGATAAACCACAAGCTCGCCCAGCTCTTTACCACAGGATCTTTCTCCATGCTCTGTTGGGGAAAGAGTTATGAACCAAAACAAAGAGGAAGGTTGTGTGGGCGAGGAAAGAAACAGGTGAGAAGGTGCTGGTCACACCAGGGGAAAGGAGCTTGGGAGATAATGAGATGTACAGACTTTGCAGCAGGTTTATCAATGTTAGTGCCATCTCTTGACTTTTCCACAAGGGCTTGCTCCCCCCACACCCCACACACTTAACGCTGCAGGGACATAAATTAAGCTGCTGATATACGATAGTCACATACCCCCCATGAAATCTATTTATATTCAGAGGCTTCACATGGTGTCATGAGCTTTCCCTGTGAGCGTTTTTCAGGCTCTGTGCCTTACGGAATGCAGCTCAACATGCTGTTATGAAATAAAAGTGTGATTTTTCTCTCTTCTTCTTCTTGCTCCACGGTGCATACCAGAACCATATTTCAAATCAGGAAATTTAATCAGGGCAGATTCGCTCCTTTCCACTTTAGTGGGAGAATGTAAAATGTGGAGCTTTATAGGAAATTGATTTGTTTTAATCGCGAGACAAGCAGACAAATCCCAAAACCACACCACAGATCTATTTGCTTTTGTCTGTGAACTGCCAATCATGGCTGGGGAGGAAAAGGAAGGCGAGAGTATTGTAAGAAGAGCAGGGACCCCTTCCATAGCATGAAGGGGAGGGTGGGGGTGCCTACTGCAAACTCTTGCAGTGATGTGCAGACCCTCATTTTTATCCCAGCCCTTATTCAGCCCAGGCAAGTTCATTTTCAAGCTCTCTTTAGCAAGGCCTCCATTGCTAACAGGATTTTTTCAGACTCCTCTCCATTCTCATATTCGATTCTCTTCATTTCCCCTTAGTGGAGAAACTGCCTTTGATTTGTGGACCCAATTTCCCCCTGTGTAATTCTTCTCTGCCCTATGAATTGGCTTTTCACTCGTGCATTTCTGTTTGGCTCAGTAAGGATTAAGAAACTTCTTTTACTGTGTCAGTCCTATTTCTGGCCTCTGCCTGTTATCTGGGAATATAGGACAGGGGTGGCGTGAGAAAAGCGTTGTTAACAGGCACAGAGATCTGCCATGCAGCCCCCTTGCCTCCTCTCCCTGGCTGCAAGGAGATAAAGTTCTCCTCACAATGGGGAGTATCTCTGTTATTTCTCCCTTTGTCGCCAAAGACAGCTGCTGAATTTTCTCTCTAAAACTCCTTTTCCCATTCTAAACATTATTACTGTTCCCCTGCTTTTTAGTGTGAAACCTACACAATAGGCATTAATCTAGTAGTGATGGTTTGGTACTTTTAAGAGGCAGATAAGAATTGTAGGGAGAAAGAGAGAGAGAGAATGAAGACTGCCTCAGTTTTTCCTAGACACAAAAGTTTTTACTGCTCCCATAAGGGGCAATGCAGGAATGCTGCGTCCTACATTTTGCTCCACCCTCAAGAAAGACTGTAGCCTGTGAGGAAACACAAGGGAACAAACCAGCTTATTGATTCCATGGCGCCTCAGTAAGTATTCTGGGACAGGCCAAATATATATTAAAGCAGGCCTGCTGATCTTGCACATTTTTACAAAATATAAACAAGGCCATCATCGCTTTAAACTGTTAATAGCTTTCCATAAAGTACTTCGGAAATTACAGTTTTATGAAAGTGCTAGCCGTTCTTCTCCATGGTACAGATCTCAGCTTTCTCACAGAAATTCAATTCCGAGGTGCTGAACTCAAATTACTGCAATTCATTATGTTTGCGTTTAGAAGTTTGTCCCTAGAGTTCCTGTAGGCCAGCGATCAGGACTAGACTTCCCACTGTGCTTAGGGTGAAAAGAGGGGTGAAAGAGAAAGCTGGAGGACGAAGGAAGAAGCTGGTAAGAAGAAGAAAAAGCTTATACTGTAAAATATTTTTGCATTTTAATCCTGCCTCTGCTGCTTGCTTTGGCATCATTATCGGGGACAAGCAACAAAGCCAGGGTTTCCTAAAGCCTAATTAGATGCAATAGCAGCCATGTCTGGTTGTATTTAGAGCATGGTGAGAGTCTAGAAGCACATGGAGAGGTAAAAAAGGTAAAGTTCCCTGGATGGTTAAGTCCAGGATGGGTTGCAGCACTCATCTCGCTTTCAGGCTAAGGGAGCCGGCGTTTGTCCACAGACAGCTTTCTGGGTCATGTGGCCAGCATGACTAAACCACTTCCAGCATAATGGAACACCGTGACGGAAACCAGAGCGCACGGAAACGCCATTTACGTTCCTGCCGCAGTGGTACCTATTTATCTACTTGCACTGGCATGCTTTCGAACTGCTAGGTTGGCAGGAGCTGGGACAGAGCTCACCCCGTCATGGGGATTCGAACCACTGACCTTCTGATTGGCAAGCCCAAGAGGCTCAGTGGTTTAGGCCACAGCGCCACCTGCGTTCCACAGGCACATGGATGGGAGGAGTTGAACCCACCTTACTTCCCTGAGGTCTGTTGCTCAAACCCCATCCAGTCTAGCTCCATTTGCAGAAGTGTTTTGGGCTGAAGAACATATCCAAGGGAGAATTCAGCTATCCACATAATACAGCTACCAAAACGAAGAAAATTTGTATTTGGGAAATAAAATTAAAAACCAAACATTTCAACTCTCAGATTCTAGGATTCTATGATCGGTTTGATTTTATCCCCCCCCCCCCCCGCGCTCAGAAAACTAAATAACTACAGTAACTGGATCCTAATGTGCATGGGCTTGGGGTGGATGTGTGGGTTGTGTCACCTGTTACTCTAGGGTTTGGCAAAGTGTGCCCCCTCTCCCTCACATCAGGAAAGCATCAACCAGCTGGGGTGAGGGTCTGAACCTTGTCACCTCACAATTGGCCACCACCAAAGAACCATGTTTTATACATGGGGAAATTTAGCTGGTTCAAGGCACGGGTGTCAGTTTGTTTTAAGTATCAGCCAGATGCTGTTTCATCCTGTATGCTTCTAAAACTCACATCCCATCATAAAACCCTCCAGCTGGCAGGCTCCCTCTTAAGACCTGCTCTGTAGCTTTGTGCTCAGTGAGTGACAGCGGCTTCTCATTTGTTTCTGTGCATAATCCTAAGAACTGGATTTAATATTTCTAAATGTACTTTCACACTTCACAAAACTCAGCCCAACCTCTTAGTTTCCAGGGTCAATTTTGTTCTGCAGGCGGCTGGAAGAACGTTGGGCAAGATGGATGAAACTTAAAATGTGATCATTTCCAATATGCTCTGTGACTCGGGTCTCCAGTGTAACACACATGAGAACTATGGTGCCCAAAGATGCTCTCTTTGTTGACTACTATATATATATATATATATATATATATATATATATATATATATATATATATGGGTTTATTATTATATTATTACAATTAATTCGTTAATCACCTTCTAAACTACCACCTTGAGGTGATTGAAAACATAAAATAGTCAAAAACACAAAAGCAACAAAAACATTTTAAACAAGACCGAAACCCTAACAAGTGGCCACCCATTTATCCAACTAGGAAAGCCTTGTCATAATAAACATGTCTTTCACTGTTCTTGGAAAGTGCAGATAGTTGGAACCTGTCATATTTTGACAAGAATGCTATTCCACAGAACAGGGCATGCACATTAAAAGCTCTGCTCTGAGTTACTGCAGAATGGGCCTCAGTAATCTTTGGAACTTGCAGAAGAAACTTTCCCGCAGTCTGCTTTGCTCTACTGGGTGTATAAGGGAGAAGGCGGTCTCTCAAGTAACCTGGTCCCGAGTTATATAGGGCCTTAGATGTTAGGACCAACATATTGAACTTGGCCTGGTAGCAAACTGGCAGCCAGTGCAAGTCCTGCAAGCAAGGTGTTATGTGCTGGCTCCCACAAGCAACCCACCTGCCACATTCTGCACCAGCTGCAGCCTCCAGGCCAGCCCCAAAGGTATTCCAACACAGAGCACATTGCAGCAATCCAGCCATTTTTTGAGGAGGCATTTGTCTGGGTTTTTTTAGAGTGCTCACTCCTTTTTTTGGTCTATTTTATTTGTTGCAGGGGTAGGCGGTTTGCCTCTTGTGCTGGGGTGGGTTGAGTTCTGAGCACTGCCAGGTTTTCCTCCGTGAAATGGGCAGTTTGATACGCCTGCAAGTTTCTTATAGATTTCCAGGTCCTAAAGGGTCGAGGACCCCGGCTCTATTACTTTTACCAAATTTATCCATGTTGTTGTTGTTTAGTCGTTTAGTCGTGTCCTCATGACCTCATGACCTCATGGACCAGAGCACACCAGGCACTCCTGTCTTCCACTGCCTTCCGCTGTTTGGTCAGACTCATGTTGGTAGCTTCGAGAACACTGTCCAATCATCTTGTCCTCTGTCGGCCCCTTCTCCTTGTGCCCTCCATCTTTCCCAGCATCAGGGTCTTTTCCAGGGAGTCTTCTCTTCTCATGAGGTGGTCAAAGTATTAGAGCCTCAGCTTCAGGATCTGTCCTTCCAGTGAGCACTCAGGGCTGATTTCCTTCAGAATGGATAGGTTTGATCTTCTTGCAGTCCATGAGACTCTCAAAAGTCTCTTCCAGCACCATAATTCAAAAGTATCAATTCTTCGGCGATCAGCCTTCTTTATGGTTCAGCTCTCACTTCCATACATCATCACTACTGGGAAAACCATAGCTTTAACTATATGGATCTTTGTCGGCAAGGTGATGTCTCTGCTTTTTAAGCAGAGACATCACCTGGCTGACAAAGGTCTGTATATTTATCCATGGAAATACTCAAATTTATCCATGGAAATACTCAAATTGCTTGAGCTCTCCAGAAGAATTCATAGGCATGTCTCTTTGCCAGGATTGTCTGGCTGCTTCAAATGGGCCCAATTCAGGAGCTGTTTATGCACAGCTTAAAAGGTGCCTCTTTCAGAAATAAGGTATTTATTACAGTATATAATAAACTCTCTGTGGTTTTAAATGTTGAATTTTAACAACTTTCTGTATATTTCTGGATGGACCACCCCCTTGCATCTTTTCAAGGTATGTTTCAAAATCCACTGCACAAGACATATTTTAAAATGTTATTTATTCAAATACTGCGGAAGGGACTGGATGTTTGTAACATGTTTATAGCAGTCAATGCTGTGAGGCAATCAGCTAAGAATAATCAAAGTCAATTCCCATATTCAGCATGAGCTAAAAATATGGAGCTGCTTAAAAAACATAACATTAAAAAAAGCTTGAGGCTTTTGTTTTGTTTGACCTTGTGATTTGAGAACAGAAACCATTTTAAACGCAATAGGTTCTCACAATTTTTAGGCGGCTATCTATTTATCTATTTGCAATACAACCCACTCTTCCTATGGGATGTAATGCTATGTATGTCAAAACACCTGTTGGTTAGCAATCATTTATGTGCACCTCCAGGTCACCTCCAGGCTTGATTATTGTAACTCACTCTACGCGGGGCTGCCCTTGAAGCTGACCCAGAAACTCCAGCGGGTGCAGAATGCCGCGGCGAGGCTATTTACGGGGTCCTTGCCGCGGGACCACATTCATCTAGTGCTGTACCAGCTGCACTGGCTCCTGGTGATGTACAGGATCAGGTTTAAGGTGCTGGTTTTGACCTTTAAAGCCCTATGCGGCCTAGGACCCTCGTACCTACGGGACCGCCTCTCCTGGTATGCCCCGCAGAGGATCTTAAGGTCCACAAATAACAACACACTGGAGGTCCCGAGCCACAAAGTTGTTAGACTGGTTTCAACCAGGGCAGAGGGCCTTTTCAGTACTGGCCCCAACTTGGTGGAACACTCTGTCACAAGAGACTAGGGCCCTGCGGGATTTGACATCTTTCCGCAGGGCCTGCAAGACAGAGTTGTTCCGCCTGGCCTTCGGGTTGGACTCAGTCTGATGTTTCCTCCCCTTAGGGTTATGGGTGATAAACGAGGCGCCTTTTTAAATTTTAAACTGTATTTTAATCTGTATTTTAATCAACTTTTTTTCTTTCTTTTATATTTTATTGCAATTTTATTGTTGTTAGCTGCCCTGAGCCTGGTTTTGGCTGGGAAGGGCGGGGTATAAATAAAATTTATTATTATTATTATCTACGTGCACTTGATGTGTGTGATTTTTAAAAAGCAAAAACAAAATCTTACCACAGAACTTTCCAAACTGTGTCTTGACACGTTAGTGTGTCGGCTGCAGTGTGTAGGTGTGTTGCGGGAACGCTCCTTGTGCTCCTCCCAGGGCTGGAAAGTTTAACCTCATTTGCTAGTAAAACTGAATTACTGTGTCACAAAATGATGCGTGTCTAAAAAGCATGTCACCAACACGAAAAGTTTTGAAAGCTCTGTCTTACCATAACACTGATCTTGAATTATCAGGTTGGTTGCCGCTATTGTCTTTATGCATCGCCATATTGAGAAATGGATTCTTAATAGACAGCCCTGGAATTTAGTTCATTCATCTCCTCTCTTTCCTATCACTGCAGCAAAATATTTTCATCCTGCAAGCTCTTTGGAGCACGCTCAGAGATTGCTGATGCCCAGACTTTTAATTCAAATCACCCACTGAGGAGGCAGTGGTGGTGGAAGAGGTCCAAGTCATTGCTAATGACATTGGTTCAAACATTCTGTTCAGGGCTGGATCTACAGGGAGATAATTTTCTACCACCTGAAGATGGCTATAACATTGTGAGGTTACATCCCTTCCAGCTACACAATTTGGCTTGAATTGATTCTTTTACCTAGTACATCACCTAAAATCAATATCTGGCTTTCCTAATACAAAGACTGTCATGTTTCTCTTTATTCATGTTCTCTACCTGATCAGGAACCTGTGTTTTCACTTAAGGTGTGGAACAGACCTTAGTAACACTGGCCTTCGTTTTTTTAAAAAATGAGGAGCAACCATTGCTTCTTTATAACCTGATTATCAATGTAGCACCTAGTAGAGACTTACTCAGTCTGCAATCTCCATCTTTGTAGAGTTTAAAAGTTGACCTCATACCTGCAACATCCAGACTCACCCCCCTGCCCTTCTCCCCCCCCCAACACCTCTTGCTTTCACCTTGCCTGAATAAGAGTTCGGGATAACTCAAAAGCTTGCCATATTGACCACTGGGACTAAGGTGAGTTTTATAAGGCGAGTGCACTCAGATAGTCCTTTCAAGACTGCAACTTACCAATTCTCATCTGTATTCCTCATGGACTCCTGACTACTACAATCCATCTGTGTTTGTACCATGGCCGAAACACTGAGTCTCTGCAATGGAAGATCCCTTATCGCTACCACCCCCCCACCCCACGTTGAAGAAACGAGTCCCACAGATAGAAGCTGAAGATCATGGCAGGTTGCCATGGCAATGTGCATTTAATCTCACTGTTTCCAAGGCAACTGTAATGGCCCATTCTATTCCTCTAAAAGATGTCAAAGGTAAATGAGACCTGATTAGCCAAACGGGGACATGAGTCAAAAAGCTGATAGGCTACAAAGGCTGAAAGCAGGAACTCTTGTCATTAAAAATAAACTACCCAAAAGCAAGGGGAGGACTGTATAAAAAGGCCTAATTTTAAAGCCCTTCAAATAAGGAATGCATGCATGCCATTGATAACTATCTTCTTACCCATGTTCTTCATAGCTAAGGGCAGATAAAGAGCTACCCTAAGTTTCGTTTTCTACTTCAGTTGTACATCTGTCGTGTCCCCAATGGTGACTGTAGCTAGCTGTCAAGAACGCACGCCACTCTGAGAAGTCAGCGGAAGTTGTCTTGAAGTTTATTGTACAGCACACAGAGAAACGTGGAAAGTCCGTGAGGATTCTGAGGAGGCCACCTCAGAGTCCCCCTTATGTACACCTTGCTGGGTGACTCCCAATTCCCCCCTCCCTTCTGCCCTAAAGGTCCGGGGGTAATCCTCTTCCCCACCCGGGGTGGCTTGGACAAAAGAGTTAACTGCTCTGGTCTACCTGCACCATTCATGGGTGCTTTTTGCATTGTTATTGCGATGCTGCCGGTTCCACCACGCCCGCTGCTGATGGCTCGTTAGCGGTCGTTATCGCCCATTCTGGGGTTGTTTACCCCGCGGGGCATGCCTGGGCGAGGTCGGGCCTTGCTGCGCTCGGTTTAACCCCTGCGCGCCTGGCTCCGCAGTCGCCCCCTTCTCTGGCCCGCTGCATGGTTCCCCTTCCTGGCGCCCGCATGGCGCGACCCTGGCAGACCCCAGTCTATCAGTGTCTAGTCGGGTCGCGACATCCTGCCCCCCCGAAACTGACTCCCCCCTCCCCTGGGGAGCGTTCTGAGTCCCGGGGCCCCCCGGCCGGTTTGGCCACTGTTGGTGGAATCTCTTGACCAGCTGTGGGGCCAAAACGTCCGACGCCCACACCCATTCTCGGTCCCCCATAGCAAAGTCCTTCCACTCCACCAGGTACTGCAAACGCCCTCTGTAGAGTCTGGAGTCCAAAATGTCCTTGACCTCATGGTGCTCCCCTCCCGCCAGGATCAACGGGGTGGGTGGCGCCGCCACGGGGTGCCAACCGTCGTCCTCCGGGGACTTCTTCAGCAAGCTGAAGTGGAACACCGGGTGTATCTGTTGCAAGTTCTTTGGGAGTTCCAGCTTCGCAGATACTCCGTTGATTACCTCTAGCACTTTAAACGGGCCCAAGTACCGGGGCCCGAGTTTCTTGCTGGGGAGGCCCAGCTTCAAGTGCCGCGTGGACAGGTAGACCCGGCACCCCGCTTTGATGTCCCCCGCCGGTCTTCTTCGCTGGTCCGCCGTCCTCTTCTGCGCCGCCTTGACCTCCAGCAGTTGTTCCCGAAGGGACTCCCAGCACCTGGCCGTCCTCTCTCTCCACTTTCCGAGCTCCTCCGGCTCCCGGGCGGTGGGCTCCCCCAAGTCCGGCAGGTGCCTCAGGTCGGTCCCGTAGACCACGGCGAAGGGGGACATCTCCGTGCTGCTATGTACGGAGTTATTGTAAGCGAACTCCGCCAACGGAAGCAGCTGTGACCAGTCGTCCTGCTGGTAGCAGCCAAAACACCGCAGGTACTGCTCCAGCACCTGGTTGACACGTTCCGTCTGTCCGTCAGTCTGGGGGTGGTAGGCCGAGCTGAGTCCCTGTTCGATCCCCAGCAGTCCCAGGAACGCCTTCCAAAATCGGGACACAAACTGGGAGCCGCGATCGGAAATGACCTTGTCTGGAACCCCATGGAGCCGGAAGATGTGCTCCATGAACAGTTTTGCCACCTGGGTGGCGGTAGGCAGTGAGGCGCAGGGCACGAAATGGGCTTGCTTGGAGAACAGGTCCACCACGACCCATATTGCTGTCTTGCCTCGGCTGGGTGGCAGATCCGTAACAAAGTCCATGGAGATCACCGACCAAGGTCGAGGTGGGACCTCCAGAGGCTGTAGGAGGCCCTGCGGCTTGCCCACTGCCGGCTTGCAGGTGAGGCAGATGGGGCAGCCCGCAACGTAGTCCTTGACATCTTTGCGGAGCGTGGGCCACCAGAAGCTCCGCCGAACCAGCTTCCACGTCTTGACGAAGCCGAAGTGTCCAGCCGCTTTGGCGTCGTGGCATGCCTCCAGGGCGGCCCTCCGGAGGGGTTCCGGGACGTACGCGGCGCTCCCCCTTCTCCAGATGTCCCCTTCCAGTGTCAAGGAGTCCCGCAGGTTCTGTAGTTCCGCGTCTGTTGGATACGCTGCCACTAGTCTGTCGCGGAGCGCTGCAGAAGGCTGGCTGCGCTCCCGGGGGCGTGTCCCATCTTGACCCCCTGTCTGTCCTTCTTTCCTCCTAGCCTGGTTACGGGTGGTGACGGCTCGGGCTAGGTGTTTGTCCTCAAATAGTGGACGCATCTCTGTGCGGACATCCGCCTCGTACTGGGGCAGGCGAGACAGGGCGTCCGCGAGGAAGTTGTCCTTCCCGGGGATGTGGCTTAGCTGGAAATCGTACCGGGAGAAGAACTCTGCCCACCGCATGTGCTTGGCAGTCAGCTTCCGTGGCTGTCGGAGGGCCTCGAGGTTGCGGTGGTCTGTCCAGACCTCAAACGGTTCCCTTGCCCCCTCCAGCCAGTGCCTCCACTCCTCAAGCGCCATGCGGATGGCCGCTGCCTCCTTCTCCCAGGTAGACCAATTCCTTTCCGCCTTCCCAAACTTCCGGGACAGGTACGCTCCGGGCCTGAGACGGCCCTCCCCGTCCCTCTGCAGGAGTACCGCTCCCATGGCCACATCACTAGCGTCTACCTGTACCACCATGGGCCGGGCTGGATCCACATGGATCAGCGTAGGCTCGGCGGCGAACGCCCCTTTGAGCCCCTGGAAAGCCTCCTCCGCCCGGGACCCCCAATCCAGAGCCGCCCCGGGACGCTTGGCCCCCTTTCCTTTCCCCTTGGTGCCTAGGAGATCGGTGAGGGGGGTCACCAAGGCCGAATAGTTGGGCAAAAAGCCCCTGCAGAAATTTGCGAACCCTAGCAAGCTCTGGAGTTGGCGCCGTGTCCGCGGCCGCTCCCACCCCAGGACTGCCTCCACCTTCTGGGGATCCATGGCCACCCCCGCCGCCGAGATCCTATACCCCAGGTAATCTAAGGAGGGGCGGTGGAACTCGCACTTGGGCAACTTGACGTATAGGTGGTTGTCCAGGAGTCTCTGCAAGACCTCCCGGACCAACCGGACGTGTTCCTGGGGGTCCTGACTGTACACCAGCACATCGTCCAGGTAGACCACCACCCCTTTGTACAGGAGGTCGTGGAGTACCTCGTTGATGAGGCTCATGAACACCCCCGGGGCCCCGCTCAAACCGAACGGCATTACCAGGAACTCGAACTGTCCAAACTGGCAGTTAAAAGCCGTCTTCCATTCGTCCCCCTCCCGGACCCGCACCCGGTAGTATGCCTCCCTCAAGTCTAGCTTCGTGAAGATCGTGCCGGTACCCAACTGGTCCAGCAGATCCGGGATGAGGGGAAGCGGGTACGCGTTCCCTGCCGCTATGGCGTTCAACCCTCTGTAGTCCTGGCACAACCTCCGGGTGCCATCCTTCTTGCCCACGAAGATGACCGGAGCCCCCATGGGGCTCTTGGCGGGGCGGATGAACCCTCTGGCCAGATTCTTGTCCAGGAACTCCCTGAGGTCCTGGAGTTCCTCCCCGGACATCTTGTAGATGCGTCCCTTGGGGAGGACCGCATCCTCTGGGATGTCGATGGCGCAATCTGTGCGGCGGTGGGGGGGCAGCTCGTCTGCCTCGGTTTCCCCGAACACCGCCGCCAGATCCCGGTACTCCGGGGGTATCTCCGGCGCCACCACATCCAGCTTGCCCTCGTCCCCGTGGACCCCTTTGGCCTCCCCCTTCCCGGGGCACTGGGGGTCCGATTCGACCCTGTGCTGCCCACACCTATCCAGGTCGAAAGTCAGGCGCCCTGAGCGCCAGTCTACTATGGGGTTATGTTCCATCAGCCAGTCCAACCCCAGCACTACCTGGTACCCATCCGTGGGTACCCTAACTAGCATCCTGGACTCCCGGTGGTCCCCCACCCACAAGGAGACCGGCCCCACTTCCACCCCGAACGGACCCCCCTTTATGGGACTGCCGTCCATCTGGACGAAAACTAAGGGGGTGCTCCGAACCTGGGTGGGCAAGTCCAGTTCCTTGGCCACTTCGGGGTGCAGCATACTGTGGTCGCAGCCCGAGTCCAGCAGCGCATCGCCCGTCCATTGCTTGCCGCCGTCCGGGTTTTCCAGCCTCACCCGGACCAGGTTGGGTGGTCTTCCCGCCCGTTTCTTGGGGTCCGTTGACCCTGGCGGGACCTGCAGCCGGGCGTCCTTCACTGCAGGTCCAGGTCGTTTCCCGACTCCGAGCCCTCGGAGTCGGACTGGCGCTTTCCCCTTGGCTCCGACGCGACAGCCGCCCGGCTCCCGGTCTTGGGTGTCCTACTGGTTCCCGACGTCGCTTGGGACCCTGCCGGGGTCCGAACCTCTCCCGGGGGTCGCTTGGGGCACGCCACCGCATAGTGTCCTGCCCCTCCGCACCTCATGCAGAGTCCCTCCCGGCGTCTCCTCTCCCGTTCCGGGTCGGGGGTGCGCTTGGGCCGGGGGACCCCCGCGCCATTGGCGGGACGGGGGGTCCCTGAGTTCTCCGCGGGCCTTCGGTCCTTGCCCGCCCTGGGTTCTAACTCCAGCATCCCCAGGTCTGCTTCCAACTGAGCCACCGTGCGGCACCAGCCGTCCAGCGTCGACAGCTCCCGAGGGGTCCCCTTCACTACGGCCCACTTGCGGAGCTCAGGATGGAGGCCCTCCTTGAAATAGTGGACGAGGACCTCCTTGTTCCAAGAGGAGATTCGGGCGGCCTCCCCCCTGAACATGTCTACATAGTCCTGTACTGGGAGACCCCCTTGCCTGGCCTTCTGGACCCGTCGCTTCGCCTTCTCCTCCGCCTGCGGGTCTTGGAAGCGCTCTCGTAGGGCCGCCAAGAAGTCCTCCAGGGTGGCCAGAGCCGGGTCCCTGCGGTCGACCAGGAGCATGGCCCACTGGCCGGCCTTCCCCTGCAGGGAGGAGATGACCGCCGCTACCAAGTCCTCTGGGTCGCAGTCGCCTCCCCCGTACCTTCTGGCGTGGTTCCTTGCGTGGAAGATGAAGGTGGAGAGTTCCGCCGGGTCCCCCTCGTAAGTGGCCCTCAGCTCCGGGGGCGGCCTGCGCCGCGCCGTCGCCCTCCGGCGGATGTGCCTCCCGCGGGCCTCCGGGGTCGCTGCCGCGCGCTCGTCCTCGCTGCTGTCACCCGTGGAACTCCCCGCCACTGCGTCGTCCTCCAGCCGGCTGCTGCGACGTCTTGGCAGGGGAAGCACCTGCCCCCTCGGGGCCGTCCCGTCCAACCACGTCAGCCGCTGAGTCACTCCGGGCTCCTGACCTGAGCCCTCCCCTGGGGTCTGCCGACTGCAGACCCCCGATCCCGCGTGGCCTTGGCTCCCGCCGCCGCTACGACTTGTCCGGGGCACCGCGCCCCCACAGGCCTGGTCCAACAACCGGCCCGACTCCTCGCCAACCCGCAGCCGCTCCCAGATGAGGCGGTTCAGCTGCTCCTGGAGTCGCCGTAGCTCGCCCAGGCTCCCGCTGTCTGGTCCGGCTGAGGAAAGGCTCCGTTGATTCGAGGTGAACAGATCCGCCGGCCGCTCGAGTAGGGTGCTCGAGGTAACGGGGGTCTGAAAACGTGCCGCTCCGTGCCATGGGGTCGCCATCTCGGTAGCTGCCGGTAAGCGATCCCAACACGATACGGACGTTGAAGTTTTGGAGAATCCTCACTATGTCGTGTCCCCAATGGTGACTGTAGCTAGCTGTCAAGAACGCACGCCACTCTGAGAAGTCAGCGGAAGTTGTCTTGAAGTTTATTGTACAGCACACAGAGAAACGTGGAAAGTCCGTGAGGATTCTGAGGAGGCCACCTCAGAGTCCCCCTTATGTACACCTTGCTGGGTGACTCCCAATTCCCCCCTCCCTTCTGCCCTAAAGGTCCGGGGGTAATCCTCTTCCCCACCCGGGGTGGCTTGGACAAAAGAGTTAACTGCTCTGGTCTACCTGCACCATTCATGGGTGCTTTTTGCATTGTTATTGCGATGCTGCCGGTTCCACCACGCCCGCTGCTGATGGCTCGTTAGCGGTCGTTATCGCCCATTCTGGGGTTGTTTACCCCGCGGGGCATGCCTGGGCAAGGTCGGGCCTTGCTGCGCTCGGTTTAACCCCTGCGCGCCTGGCTCCGCAGTCGCCCCCTTCTCTGGCCCGCTGCATGGTTCCCCTTCCTGGCGCCCGCATGGCGCGACCCTGGCAGACCCCAGTCTATCAGTGTCTAGTCGGGTCGCGACAACATCCTATCGTTGCAAGTATCTGTGTGGGATGGGGCTGAGCCTAAGAAGGTGGGTTTGATACAGTGAATGTGCCCGGATACTCCTGTCAAGACTGCTGATTATCACTTCTGGTTTGGGTCCAGCATGGGAGACTTCAGAGCAGTTTGAAGGAGGTTTGTTGGGCTGGGAATGAGGGAACTGTGCCCCCCAAGAAGCAGAGACCACAAGCAGACGACCTGCTGCAAAACACACTCAGAGACAACCTGTATTTGCAGACCACTTCTTGGCACTAGAAGGTCTTGCCCGACTTTGGCATTCAAAACATAAATGTGTGTGTGTGTATACGCACAGGTACAATCAGGTGTATAAACTTAAGGAAGCTCCATTTACATCTAGGAGTAATGGTTTAGCAGGAATGCCTGAACACACAGAATGTGTTCATGATATATAACAGTCTATTCCACATATTACATGGAAAATGAATTTTGTACCAAACATATTTGAATATTGCAGTTTGTAAAGTACTGTGTTTGGAACTTTACTTTAAAAGTATATAGGTTGTGACCTATATTTAGCTCTGATACAACACCGCCCTACAAAACAAAACCCCATATATATCTGAGTCAATCTGCAACGTTATTTTAATTTAATGTTGTTAGCTGTCTGAATTATTATTATTTTTAACGTAAAGGGTGGCATACCAAAAAATAATCTCAAACATTTTCCCCTAGCAGAATTCTGGTGTGAGCTCTTGCACTAATACATTTAAACTGCCCCATCCCAGGCATATTCTTTCAGCTGAAAGAATCCCAAGCAAAAGTTGATGTATCAAATGTCAAAGGCCCCACATATGATAAGATTTCCCTTTCTTGCGACTGTAACTAAGCATTTTCTACATCTGAAGAAAAGGACAAGTGGAACATGAGGGCAATAAATTAAGTTTTGTATTTAATTCTCCAAGATTCATCATTTACACATTGAGAGAGTTAAGAATGCTGGCATTGTAAGGACCATACAAACCATTTAGATCAGGGGTAGCCAACATGATGCCATTCAGATGCTGGACTATAATTCCCTTCATCCTTGACCATCGGCTGGGGTTCATGGGAGTCGGAGTCCAACAACACTGGGAGGGTTCCACATTGAGACCACCTCAATTTGGAGCATAGAACAGAACTTACTCTTCTCATGCCTACATCGATGCTGCAGTAGCAGTCAATGATTTCCTTGGACCAAGTTGGTGCTGGAGGGTTGGGAGATACTTTGAAGCTAAAAAAGATTGCTACACTCAAACAGGAAACTGTGTATTTTAAGTCAAATAGAATAAGTCTTGAATACCAAAGCCAACTTGAAAGAAATTCTAGAGTGTGAAAATCCATATCCAAGGTCATCCACCGCTCATAATGCTTTTGTTATAACGGGTGAAGGTCACAAACAGGATTGTTTTACTTGCCCAAAATGTATAAATATGGTAAAATAGGCATACATGCAATCTACACATGATGGTATGTTCAGGTGAATTGGTTTGCACCAATATATACAATATAGTGAAAATGTCATGTATGGTCAGATGTTACACCATCTCTCTGCCTTCCTTCTCACTTAGTGAGTGGGGATTCAGAAAGCTCTCAAGTTTTTAAGGGCATGAATGCTTTGGAGCAGAAGCAAATCTGCATTACGCTCAGATAGCCAAGGGAATCTGAAATAATTTGTGATCAGACTCTTTCTCAACTGCATTTGTGTTCCTTTGTTAATGGCTCTAACAACCCCATGCCCCTCCCTCTTCGCCACTCCTTTGCACTGCTCTACTTCAGGACCTTGACACCACCACCTCCCTATGCTGGATATTTTGGACTACAAGAAACAACCCTTTTAAGCAGCAGTCAGCAGTAAAGGCTTTTGAATTTTGCACAAACTGTACCAATTGCCTAGCATACTCCTGAATATGAGATTTTCTAAACAAAGCAGCACTTATGCACTACTTCTCAGCCTCAGATCCAACCACAGCACAACCAAGCAAGCCATCATTTTCTACAAGCAATTTCTTCAGCCATTTGCATCTCAAAGTATAAGGATGCCCCCTAGTGAAGTAATGCTATAAATTCTAGTGGACAGGCAATCCAGATCTGCACACTATCGGTTGTAGCCAAGTGCCAAGGAGCAAGAAAAAGAGGTGGCTTAATTGACATTTGTGTAGAAATGGCTAGAGATAACAGGTAAATGGATCTGGGACTTATATTCTAACTTACCATTTCCCCATACTGTGGGAAAATTAACACCCCCTCCCCCCACACCCCCAAATCCTCCAGGTTAGCAGGAGATCAAGTTTCTCTACTACTGTCAAGGCTTCCTTCTCCAGAAAAGGCTCCCCAAAGCCCCACTATTCCTCAAAGAGGGCATGCCCTTCACTTTAGAATTTGATTCCTTCTTGGGGTAGATGTGTCAGACCTGCTGGAAAAGGAGTTGCGCTCTTCATACAAGCATGTCTGCTTCCTTAAAACTGAACAGGTGGCAAATATAAAAGAAAATAAGCAAATATGAGTTACATTTTTTTAGGAACAGCCAAGCCACATAATGAATTACCTTAGTTTTTTTCTGAATGCAACAAATGAACTGATAATTCACCTATATGGTTTATGCTCTCGTGTGGAAACATACAGCTTACATTTTGTTACTTGTAAGAAATTAAACCCATCAATAGGAAGAACTCTCTAATCCAAAAGACAGCTGAGGTTCCTGGGGGGCGGGGTGGGAGATAGTCCCAGCGGAGCAACAACAAAGGTCACTACAAAGAACGATGCACAAATGTAGGCACTTTATAAAATGTTATGACCAATCCTCAGTTGCACGCCCTTCACAGATAAATATCTCCAAAGAGCCTTCCAAAAGTCCACTAATTAGATACAGGATTTCCTTTGTGGCCAAAGAAACAAAAAATTATCTAGAGGCATGCAGTGCTACTCAGTCCAGTTCTATTCCAAAAATGAAGCTTTCAATTCCCAGCTGATTTTAAAGGAGAAACAGAGTCAAGGCATTAATTATTTAGCACTGTAATTACGCAACACTTCCTTTACAACAACAACACTACTGAACTTCTTGGCCAAAAGATGAAACAAGTGGTGTTTTTTTCATGCTTCTTGTTTACCATTCAGAGAAGGCAAAAGGAGAAAGGAAACCTTAAGTTATGGAACATATGCAACATAACCTTCTCCCCATTTGGCACTCACAACATCCTCACAACAAAATTCCCTTGCAAGACAATCCTTAAAAACTTTGTACATAGCAACGCTCCTTTTCCCAGGGATCCAGATCATCCGTACAGGATCCCGCATGCATTCAAATGCATATAGGCACCATGCAACAGGTGCTTTTGAATGTGTGGGAGGTTGGGGAGCAGCTGTGGGCCCCAATAACTCAGCCATGCATTCATCAGGGTACAAATGAAAATACAGGAAAAAATATGCCTATTAACATACATGAGAATTACATGCAGTGGGAAATCACTTCAAAAAACCAAAATATGTTAAATTACAGAAGTATGTACACATATCTCCCAAGGTGATCAAGTGCTACGCAGCGAGTCATCAGGGATCCTACTGAGAAGATGCATTTGGGATTAAGGAAAACATAGGTGCCCAGCCCACTTCACACCTAATCCTGGAGAGACCAGTTCTTATCCGAGACTCAGTCCAGTATTTGTATGGTACCATACAACTGATTACACCAGCTGCTGCTGGAAGCTGAACAGAATGAAAAGGGGATATGCCACACAGCATCCACTAGGGTCCACATGGAGATGGTTGTTCAAAGCTTAACTGAGAAGGATGATCCACAAGAGCAGCCTTGTTCTGCCTGTGGATTGTTGACCACCTGAAATGCGCTGCGAATTAGCTCCCGGTTGAAGTCCACCATGGCCCCTTTCACAAAGCTCAGACTGTCCACGTCCACAACCACTCGGGCACCACCTTGTTCAAAAATCCTGGAGGAGGAGATACAGATAGTTGTAGTGATTTTGAAATGCAATAGATACATATCCAAGATCTTATTTGCCCCTGCTTCCTGGTCACACCCAAACATAGGTGTTACAACCAGCAAGACCTTAGAGAATGCCCACTCCATCACAAGCCCCCTTATCCTTTAAGGCTGGCAGGTGAGCCCTTCGCCAACACTCCATCTTTCTCACTGGTAAAAATGGAGACATCTATAAGCAGGGTTTACTTGGCTGTGATCTCCACACCGCTTGAACTCCCTTTCAAGAAAGGCCTGCCTTTGTCTGGCCAGCTTTTCAGGAGGAGGAGGAAAATAAGCTTCTGATTTGGCCTAAGCACCTCTCTTAGCTTTATCTTTTCCAGATGAGTAGCTGAATTAGTCTGTTGCAACAAAAGCAACAGAGCCTTAGATACAAACACATTTATTGTGGCATTTTGTGTATCCGATGAAATGAACTCTGGTCTATGAATGCTTATGTCATGATACATTTATCAGTCTTTAAGGTGCCGTAAGACACTTTGTTGTTTTAGTTTACCTTGTTGATTAGATGATTATTATATGTATTTTGCATGGTGGTATTAGTTACCCTGAATCTTTAAGTGAAAAAGAAAAGCAGAATGCACACATTGAGAGGTAATTGTAACACTGAATGCATTGTGCTGCCATGAGGCTTGGAAATGAAATGCACAAGTATAGCAGTGGAAAACAGTACAACGGGATTATCTGCACTATATAACAGGATATTCATTCCTCAATCATTTGCTCGCTCTCTCCCTCTCACCCTCCCCTAAAGTTCTCTCTCCTCCACCACACAGGAACCTATGCCCTTACCTGTCATCAGAATTCACAACTGTATCCAAAGAAAATTTGTACTGGAAACCAGAACAGCCACCTCCTTCTACCTGCAGCCTCAGAAACTCAGATGCTTCTGCAATCTCCAAAAGTCTCTGTTGAAACAGAAAAAGAACGCTAAGTGGTGGGTCAGATTCACAGAAAAATATTTAGCAACCACTTGAAATCCAACATCAAACTATCAAAAGAGATGGTAAGTGCCAGATACAGAGCAACCTAAAGCAAAACACACACGGGAGAGGCACGTAGCACCAATCAACCTGGAAGCACATTCTTTCACATGTACTCAAAGAGAACATTTGGAGTGCCTTAGGTGAAAGTGCTGCCATTGCTGCAATCGGTAAGGACTGATTCGCATCCAGTCTTTGACACTACCAAAAACATGCCTGGCCTTTTCTCTTTTTGCCAAGCCTGGATTGAGTACCCCACCACTAGTTGTATCACAGTTTGTATGCTACTGCAAATTACCAACCCTCACGTGCAGCCACATCAAATTATGCCTCTGTGACGTGGACAGGCCAAAGAGATGGCTAATAAACATGTCTACTTTTTGGAATAAAGCAACCGTACACTCAGCTACACATATACATTCTTTTATGACATTTTCGCACCAAACACCACATTATACTGGAGCTCAGAAGGAATCAAGACACTACAGATGGTACATACAGCTTGTGATTTCCAAGAAGCCATACCTTCACACAGTTCTCGCTGAGGGAAATCTGCCCCTCATTGGAATCAGTCAAGGTCTCTCCAGAGGCAGAGGATGCGACCCACTGCACTCTTATCATTGGCATGGAGGCACCATTCTGTGTGGTGCAGGATGGGGCTTTCATCAGATGCCAGTGAGGAAGAGAATGGCTGTGTGGGAAAGTTAAGGAACAAATAAGATCCAAGCAATGGAGGTAGTGTAAAAGCAATAAATGAGGGAAAGAACTACAGACAGATTGAGGGACTTTTAAGCTAAGGGTCAGAAATATACCCCCCCCCCCCATCAAACCTGAACACACAAAGGCAGATAACTTTGATTCTATATTTCCTAACTATGAGTTTCAATAGCAAAACTGTGGAACTAGAGAAAGCATTTACAGCATATATATGGTGGATAAGGGCAGTATGCTTTTCCTCAGAAGACTGAGGCAACAAAGATCAGTGAGTGAGCGAGAGTGTACGCCCCCTCTCTCTCCCTTACTTTCTCTCAATTAGAAATTATTGTCTGAGTGAGAAAGAATGTCTGATACTCTGTGTCTCTTAATGATCTACTCATTAAGCAAGGGGGAAGAGACCCGTAGTAAGAAGTATCCTCTTAGACAGAAAACAGAATCCAGCGCACAAAAGTAAGGATCTTTCACATAATGCTTGTTGTTCTGGACCTTTTCACTCTAGGCAAGAGAGAATAAGTGATGTGACCCTGAATACTGGAGGGAGACGAGAGAGAAAATACTGCACCCTGTGGAATAGGCTTGAATCCCTGTCTGAATCCTAAACAACCAATTCCTATGATATGGTGTTTAAGCGTTTACTGTTAAGTTGGGACTAAATTCACAAAGGGCTGAACATACACCAATTGTTCTAAGTCGTGTGTTTCCTGCTCTCGGTTAGTCATCATCTGTCATGTGAACACTTCCCTTCCTTTCTTCATTTTACAAAGAAACCTTTTTCTAGCTCGCTATTCATGAGTTTACTTTGGTGCTGAAGTCATAATAACTGTCTTTCCTCCTTATAGCTATAGGAGATTTACTGCAACAGAGCTGGCTATTTCTTGATCAGGAGGGAGGAGCTGTTGTCTATAACAACCTTATAACAATTTTAATTGTTTTAGAAAGAAAGAAGCAGATGCCCATACAAACACATTATAGAGCAGAAATGGTAAAACCTTTGACTGAAATTAGCACTGCTTATTTTCATCTGCTCCCTGGTACTGGATGGCCATAGATACATTAGAAACCAAACCATCATCTGTAGTTATTTTTCCCACTGTACTGCTGTCATTATCCATATGCCTGAACCTTGCCTGAACCCTGCTAAGCTGCTGGACTCAATACAATCTTCTAACTGTTGAGAGGCACAGGGTAATTATACTGTACAGTACAAAAAGAGCGCTTCATTTCATTTTCTTTCAGTTTTTCTTAACAATCCCTTTGTTCTTCCCTGGACCATTTACTGTTTTGTTCCATGAATCTTTCTCTCAGTGATATAACATTTCTGCAGCTCAGAACTCTTGAGCTCAATATATAGACTTTCTGCACGATTGTTTCAGCCCCCAGAGCATTAAAGAACAAGCATTTATACTAACAAGAGTAACACTGACTTCAACATTATTTTTTTAAGAAACAAACATGGAAACAGATTTAGGCTACAGTCCTAAATGCACTATGTGCCCCCACAAAACGTAGTGAAACGAAAGTAATTCCTGACATTTCAAGACTTTTAGATATTAAATAACAAATGAAAATAGAACATCATTAGGCATGTCTTCTTGTCTGCTGACAAGTGCCTAACAGCACAGTTGCATGCATCCAAATGTACAGATAGAGTTTACAACTTAAGGCACAAGTGTGGTTTTTTATGAGCCAATTTAAATTTAATATTTTTATTGCAATAGCCAAAGGCCATGGCAACATCCAAAAAAGAAAGAGAAAAAGAAAAAACCAGCAGTTGCTACATGTGGTAAAACCATGATCAAATCCACCAAAAACTTTTACTACACAGAATAAAAAATAATTCTCAAATAAAATGTGCAAATTAGATCTCAGAGTTCCCTTTGCAATTGACTACTAGCCCATCCAGTTCTTTCTTCCTAATCTTCCTAGCTTCAGCTAGGGCATAGAGAGCCACTTTATAAGTCACAGAGTCATCAGTATCTCTGATGTAACCCTGCACATACTGCATAGACTTGCCCCAACAACACTGTATCTCTCTTTGCCAGTTAAACATCTAAATGCCTTGAGATATAAGAATCAAAACCTGCCTCTGCAAAGCAATGAAATGCTCAGTCACTGAATTAACATTGCATCCTCCAACTACATGATGCTAGAACCATAGAGTCGGAGGGAGCCTAAGGTAAGGATCATCTAGTCCAACCCCCTACAATGCAGGAATATGCAGCTGCCTCATATGGGGAGAGAACCTTGCAGCCTTGGCGTTATCAGCACCGCACTCTAACCTGCGGTGCTATCAGAGACTTATTGTTGATCGTCTTGGTCTTGGAATTAAACTCTTGCCTTCGTTTTCTCCACCTGCAGTACCAGGACGGTGGTATGACCCACCACAACCAGTCGCAGCGCTTTGCCCATTTACTTGTTTGTTCCCACAGTAAGATAATATTGCGCTCTAAAAGCCTTTGCCTCTGAGAAGCAGCAGCTGCGGCTGGAAAAGTTTGCAACACCACGTATATTTCCCTAATAAGATATACGGTTGTGTTTGTTCGATGTGTCGCCATGGCGATTCTCTGGGATCCCTGGACTTAAAAGCCAAGCTGTCGGGACCTACAGGACGGGGGCGTGGGGGGCAAATCTCCCGATCCCTTGTTTGGGCTAGGAGAATAAGGGCGCCTAGGAATACGAGAGGGGCGCGTGTGTGTGAATGTGTAGCTCCCATTGACTGCGAAAGGGAAACGTCGGCTGTGTCGTGCATTGAAAACCAACATGGGGTGACACCTCGCCCGCGTTCGCCGCCGGGACCACCGTTCCTCTTCGCATAACCGACCGTCGCAAAGCACGGAAAGGGAAAAGGCCCACCACTACCTGCTCCGCCCGCAAAGCCGCAGCGCCCTGAAGCTAGCGAGCGCCGCCAGCGCCGCCATCTTGATCCGCCTAGCTGCGCTGCTATTGGCGGAGGCGTGGCCATATGTCCCTCCCAGACAACGACGGGAACGTACGAGGAACCGAAGAGGCTGGTTCCACTGGGAAGGGGAGGGGGAGGGGAAGATCACGTGCCTCCGAATGAAGGCGGGGGAAGCCGGGCGGAAGTGCCCACGTTTGCCTTTAAGCTCTTTTGGGTATCGCTGTGACGTCGAGGCGCGCGTTCGTACGGCCACGCCCACTCCTGTTGGGGTTGAGTATCGAGTTTGAGGCGCGCGTAGGAAGGAGCCTGGGGCGCTCCGGGAGATGCTAGGCTTAAACTCCTAAAACTTCAGAGCCTTCGCCATGCTGACTGGGGCTGGCGGGAGTCCAACCACGTCTGGGGGGCCACAAGTTTCCCATTCCTTAGGGTACAGTATGTTTACTCGGATGTAAGCTCAAGTGAACATATGGCCACGACCTACACACACTGTTGCTTCTGGGTGAGAGCCCGTGAGGTGTTGTAGTTAAGAGTGTGGGATTAGGATCTAGTAGATCCGGGTTCAAATCCATTAAGCTCACTTGGGCTGGTCACTGCCTCTCCACTGTGACCTACCTCACAAGGTTGTTGTGGGGATTAAATGAGGACGGAGAGGACAATGTAGAGCTCCTTAGAGGAAAAGGTGGAATATAGATGAAGG
The DNA here is from genome assembly GCA_034641385.1 of Darevskia mixta. Classification (NCBI taxonomy): domain Eukaryota; kingdom Metazoa; phylum Chordata; class Lepidosauria; order Squamata; family Lacertidae; genus Darevskia; species Darevskia mixta. Next base: position 45,402,332 of record JAWWNH010000066.1, read on the forward strand.
AAATTAGGTAAATCCCACCTAATTAAAGGGGGTTTAATTTTGATTATGAACTGGTTGCATGGCCTAGCTTGATGATCAAGCATCCCTATAGCCAGGTAAGATCTTCCCTATTTTGCATGTCTCACTTGCCCAATGTCTCACTTGCCAATGAACCAAAGTACCTCATGTCCTAAACTGTATAAGAATACAAAGGCACAGTGCAATCACTGTTCCAGAGGTTTACTGTGCACATATACAAAAAAAAGTAGGTATGCCTATGTCCCATTTCAACTCACATTAGTTTCAGAGCGATCTTGTGCAGGCACTTGTAAATAATCCTCTCCCCTTTTTTTCAACTGGGCATATCCACAGTAAATATGCATAAGAGTGCTGCCTTACGAGATAATTTGTGTAAATGCAAGTGAGGTTAACAAAAGTACGTAACTTTGTACAGCCTATTGCTCTATAGCAGGGATAGGGAACCTGTAGCCCTCCAGATGCTGCAAGACTTGAACTCCCATCAGTTTCAGACAGCACCAGTGGTGTCAAAACTTTTTTCAAAGAGGGTCAGATTTGATGAAGTGAAGGGCCATGGGGGCCAACCAGAGGGCCAACCAAAGTTGTTGAAGGATTGAAGTTGTTGAGGTTTTTTATGATTTTACCCCCAAGTTGTTGAGGTTTTTTTAGGATTTTACTCCAGGAAAGAAACTGCCACAGGGGCCGGATTAAGCCGACCGGCAGGCCAAATTAGGCCCCAGAAACGGACTTTGGACATGCCTGGCATAGGCAATAGCCAAGGATGATGGGAGTTGCAGCACAAAATCTGGAGGGCTGCAGGTTCCCCGTCCTTGCCTACAGTATGTCTCTCTCTCTATTTCCAGCAATAATCAGTAGTTGGTCCCTATTCTGTTGAGTAAGGGTTTGTCCACACTTCTACTTGCCCCATGACAAGAAAGCCTGGGTCCAAAAGGTTTTCCACTTGTCCCATGCTTCCTAGGCACAGGTCGGAACATTGTTTGTTTGTTTGTTTGTCCCTCCACTTTCCCTGGGAGACACACCACCGTTTACCACTGAATCAGACCAAAGATCAATCTGCAGAAAAACTGATTGACATTTGTTCCAATTCAGCAGTAAACTGGGGGCTTTCCTGGGGGAAAGAGGCAAGGGAAGCAGAAGTGTGGACGAGCCCTGACTCTCTCTAAAGCCAGTTGTCACCATGATAATCTGCCGCTGAATTGTGTCATAACTCAGTGAACTCACCCATACCATTCTCAGCAACTGCAACCTCAACTCTTTTCTGTTATTCCTTTTCCATATTCAGAACATGCCTTGAGCTCCCTCTATGTAGGTGAAAGGGATGCTGCTACTAGATTCTCCTTTTTTGGTGATCTGACATTGGACAGGAGAGACATTTCAAGGGGGCTAGTTATCAGTTTTGTGATAAAGACAAGGCAGAAAGCTGTTGCTCTGTCCAAACAAGGGAGTGTTTCTAACCTTGAAAACTGGGCTAAAGGGTTTCCAGAAGCAACAGTCTTCAAATGACATATGGCATAGTTTCGTTAACTTCAGTTGAGCTACATAAAGTCTTAATGGTTTAAGACTTGAGTCAACGGAAGTGAGGTTAACCAATGCATTGCAGTGGAGGTGGCAGCTCTGGCCTGAGCACTATGTGGCCCAAACCCAGTAGTAGTAGTTCAGGATGGACCGGAACTGAAATCACATCACTCGTAAGCAGCTGTGCATTGCTATGGGTAAAGGCGATGGCAAGTTAGTATCCATATAGCCTTTTCCTATGGGTTTTCTTTAGTTGAGTGACAGGTCACCATCTTTAAAGCCGTCTGTTTCTGTCTTTATAACTAGAAAATTCTCTCTAGCCCCCACTTACCCTTACATCTTTGATAGATGTTTATTCTGGCTTTGGTGGCTCTGATGGGCTTGGAAGGTTCAGCGAATGCTAGTCATGGGGAGTACATGGCACAACTGTGGCCTGTATGTGCATTATTATTATTATTTAATAAATTCATTAAACACTTGCTTCTTGCTGCAAGCAACTCAAATGAGCTTTACAGAAACAGAACAACAAACAACTCATACTTTCTATTAAAACCATGGGGGGAATATATTAAAAACATCCCCCATTACTCCCTCTTCCAGGCCATAATTTGGAATGAAGGCAATACTGTACAGCAGGTGAACCAGGTAGGGGAGCAGGTTCAGACTTTGTTTGGATTCAAGCAACCTAGTTGTGCACAGTGTTGCTATTAGTCTGCTGCTGGGTTTTACATTGTGATTTTAAATGTGCATTTTTACCTGCTTTTTTATTTTAAAAAATGAGGATGTATTACTGCTATTTTAAATTCTGTGACCCACCCTGATGTCTTTTGGTGTAGGGCAGGCAAAATCTATTCTTAAATAAATAAATATGGCAGGACAGGGGCTTATGGAGAACATGCTTTCATCATGCTGATCTAAACCAATTATATTTCCACTGGGGTTGAATTTGCTTTATGGGGTATTTCTCACACATTAGCTCAGCCTCAGCCTTCACCAACCTGGTGCCCTCCAGATGTTTTCAATATCAACTCCCATCACTCCTAGCGAGCACAGCTGTGTAGTCCAAAACACTGGAAGGCACCAAAATGGTGTAGTCTGCATTGGCTCAGAGGAACTGAGAGTTTATTTCTGCTCCC